>OX123193.2:74151375-74895783 GCA_944739405.2 Euclidia mi | reverse complement strand
TCATAGTATCTCCCCCAGCGCAAGCAGTCAACCGAAAGATGGCGGTCAAACCATCCGAACCTGGCGGAGGTAAATCCCAAGATGCTGGATGGGCAGCAGCGTCCAGCACTAAAAACTTCCGCCACTGCGATCGCCAATACGCCTGCCAAGCGTGGCGATTATGGCAAATCCCCCCATAAATGAACCACACCAACAAAATCCGGCCCCTAGTCGCCGGCGGCTCCGCTAGTCCTGGTTATGGTAGCGGCCATGGTAACGGCGGGGCAAGGGGTGCGAAGAATCTCCGGAAGAGATCAGGCTACCACCACCAACGACAATTGGCCCTGGCAACACTGAACACGCGCACACTGCGGACCGACGAGAAGATTGTCGAGCTGGAAGAAGAATTGAGCAAGTTGCGATGGGATATCATAGGCCTATCTGAAGTCCGAAGACAGGGGGAGGACTCGATAGTTCTCAATTCCGGCAACTTGCTCTTCTACCGGGAGGGCGACCAACAGTCCCAAGGTGGTGTCGGGTTCTTCGTCCACAAATCTCTCGTGACCAACGTGGTAAATATTGGGAGTGTGTCAAGCAGGGTAGCGTACCTTATACTCAGAATATCCAAGCGGTATTCGCTGAAGTCATACAGGTATACGCTCCGACCTCGACGCACCCCGATGAGGAGGTGGAAGCCATGTACGAGGACATATCTCGGGCTATACATGGCTTCAAAACCCATTACACCGTGGTCATGGGAGATTTAACGCGAAACTGGGCAAACGCGACGGTGATGAGCTGAGAGTGGGGCAATTTGATTATGGGCATCGGAATTCCCGGGGTCACTTGCTGGCTAGCTTTATGGAAAAGGCAGGCCTCCATATGATGAATTCCTTCTTCAAGAAGCGAGAATGCCGCAAGTGGACCTGGGTAAGTCCAGACGGTGCCACCAAAAATGAGATCGACTTTATCATGTCGACGAAGAGGCAGATATTCAATGATGTCTCCGTGATCAATTCACTTAAAGTGGGGAGCGATCACCGAATGGTAGACACATTGAATATCTGTACAAGCCTCGAACGGTCGAGGTTGATAAAGTCCACGCTCCGACCGGCACCGGTTCATATCCAAAACCCCGAGAGCTTTCAGCTCGAACTCAAGAACCGTTTCGAATGCCTGGGCGAATGCGTAGATGTGGACGAGTACAGTAACGGGTTCGTGGATGCTGTCCAACAGGGGCTAAATATTTTAAGCCCCAGAAAAGCAAGAGAACCAGCAAGATCTCGGGTCCGACCCTTGAGCTGTTAGAGAAAAGGCGCAAGATGGTTCTGCTATCCTCCGACGACATGCCGAAATATCGGCACCTTAACAGACAGATCTTTAAGTCTCTGACTCGCGATCTCCGCCAATACAACACAAAATGTGTTCGTGAGTCGATCGAGCAGAATAAGGGATCCAAAGTGTTCCAGAGGGATGTGTCTGTTGGGCAGAGTCAGCTGACAAAGCTGAAGACGGAAGATGGCAGAATCGTATCGTCCAAGCCTGAGCTCTTGGAGGAGATCGAAAGGTTCTATGGACAGCTGTACACGACAACGCAACAACCCGCAAGTACTCCAGCGTCAGACCCTAGAGCTGGATTGACCCGACACTATACCGAAGATATCCCGGACGTCAGCATGCACGAGATTAGTGTGGCTCTCAAACAGCTCAAAAACAACAAGGCGCCGGGTGATGACGGAGTTACGAGCGAGCTTCTGATGGCTGGCGGTGCACCCGCTAGAGAAGCCCTTCGGAAGCTATTTAATTCCGTCATTCTCGAGGGTAAAACGCCACAGGCGTGGCACATAGGTGTGGTGGTGCTTTTCTTTAAGAAAGGGGATAAAACCCTCTTAAAGAACTACAGATCCATCACACTTCTGAGCCACGTCTACAAGCTGTTTTCGAGGGTCATCACGAATCGTCTCGAGAGCAAGCTAGATGACTTCCAGCCTCCCGAACAAGCCGGTTTCCGTAAAGGCTATAGTACCATAGACCACATACATACGCTGCGGCAGGTTATACAAAAGTCCGAGGAGTATAACCAGCCCCTATGCTTGGCGTTTGTGGACTATAAGAAAGCCTTCGATTCGATCGAAACCTGGGCGGTGCTACAGTCTATCCAACGGTGCCGGATTGACTACCGATATATCGAAGTGCTGAAGTGTTTGTATGAAAACGCCACTATGTCAGTCCGCCTCCAGGACCAGAGTTCGAAACCTATTCAACTCCACCGAGGAGTGAGACAGGGGGATGTCATATCCCCGAAACTGTTTACCACTGCGCTGGAGGATGTTTTCAAGCTTCTGGACTGGAATGGACTCGGCATCAACATCAATAGCGACACTCACCTTCGATTCGCAGACGATATCGTAGTCATGGCTGAGACCATGGAAGACCTAGGCACAATGCTCGATGGCCTCTGTAGAGTCTCCCAACAAGTAGGTCTTAAGATGAACATGGACAAGACGAAAATCATGTCAAACGTCCATGTTGTACCTGCTCCTATTCAGGTTGGTAACTCTACGCTCGAAGTTGTCGACAAGTATATCTACCTGGGACAAGTAGTCCAATTAGGTAGGTCCAACTTCGAGAAGGAGGTCAATCGTCGAATCCAACTCGGTTGGGCAGCGTTCGGGAAGCTACGACATATCTTCTCGTCCGATATCCCGCAGTGTCTCAAGACGAAAGTCTTTGACCAGTGTGTGTTGCCAGTGATGACTTACGGATCAGAGACGTGGTCGCTCACTATGGGCCTTATCAGAAGGCTCAAGGTCACTCAGAGGGCGATGGAGAGAGCCATGCTTGGAGTTTCCCTGCGAGATCGAATCAGAAATGAGGAGATCCGCAGTAGAACCAAAGTCGCCGACATAGCTCTCCGGATAGCCAAGCTGAAGTGGCAGTGAGCAGGGCACATAGCTCGAAGAACCGATGGCCGTTGGGGCAGCAAGGTTCTGGAGTGGCGGCCACGTATCGGACGACGCAGCAGAGGTAAGCCCCCGCGAGGTGGACCGACGATCTCGTGAAGATCGCGGGAGGCGGTTGGATGCGGGCGGCTCAGGACCGGTCTGTGTGGAGAACCTTGGGGGAGGCCTATGTCCAGCAGTGGACGTCGTTTGGCTGATATGATGACTTAATGTTCTATAAAAAATGACGTAAAAAATGGCACAACGAATTAAATTGGTAATTGCTCAAAATTTCACGAGTCCCTTTAGCAATTCCTTATGGAAAATTAAGGCTTTTCAGGTGAAAATTGCATGGCACCGCTGCCTGGACGGGTAGAGACTTAAATTAAATCACAAGTAATGTAAAAACTGGGTCGTTTACTGTATGCGATTTTTCACTGCACGACCAAAACATCGTAATTCGGCATTTTGGTTATTTTTATATATAGTATTGTATATTATATTAAATCATAAAATAATAATAATAGTAGGAAAGCATATTATTACGAATCGTGAAGAGTCTCTGCATGATTACTTTATACACACATAAACTTTGCACTCGTCAGCGTGTGCGCGCAATATCCTTACAAGGGTATTTCTTCCCTTGATCACGCCTTCAAATTAAAAGAAAATCTTTTTTATGGCGGGTTGTGTTCTGCTTCGGTAGCGGTATCACGTTATGAGCCACAGGAGCGGAGCAGTAACCTTAAAAACCGCGGGCTCATCTAGTGTACTATAATATAATATGTCACACGTGGTTAAACTAGTCTCTATTGAAACAAACCACTTTGGTCGTTTTCGATCGACCTCGATGAATTTATAATTGACACTATTACGCAGCCAATGTTTCTACATTAATTATTCAACATGCACTTTTAGAATAAATACTTGGTAAACTAGAATCAAAATCAATAAAACAACTGCGTAAGATTTTTAAATGTCTATATCTGCTTATATGCCTAAGTATCATCATATCGGGGCAATAACCATTGGTAGCGCCATCTACCTTCCTATCTATAACGAATCGCATCAACATGAATCGTTCCACGCTTGTCTAATGCGAGCGATATCATATTTCTGTCCCTCTCTTTCCCTCTCCCTGGAAGAGGCACTGCCTTCGCCCGATTCGTCGACGCGGTCGTGGACGCGAGGAACAGTCGAGAACATTCCTCCCGCTGAGAACGCCGTCTCGATACCGTACCGCGCCGCACCGTTGTATGTGATTGATTACCGCTTCCACCAAGGAAAACCCGCTCGCGAATGGTGAATTGAAGTGAAAACAAGCAGCTGCATCACGAAACCACCAGGAGACTGCCCTACGGAAACGAAGAAGGTTGTATAAGGTAAGTGCCTTTCATCCTTGAAATATCCTATACCCACTCAATCTCCTCTTCCCTTATTCCTTTCTAGGCGACCCAGAACTCGCCCTAATACAGTCCATTCCATTAATCCTTCCCAAGTCGCCTAGAACCCTACGGTTTCGGTGTAAAGCCGAACCATTTTTTTGATCCATACGAGTCGGATTCATTTATGTTTTATACGTTATACCGCTATACCTAGGCAGTTATAGCACCTAGCTATACTCCTAATATATTCACATAACCGTCACATGGTTATTTCCGCCCGCATTAGTAGGTAAACTTTTATGTAGCTACCTACTTATTAAATTATTATTTCTGCAACTATCATAGTTGTCTTATAAATCTCATATTTCAATCAACTTTTATTTCCTCAGCTCTAAAGTGTTGCCTACTTAGGTAAAATAATAGATACATTAGATATTCTTATTTTGTTTCGTTCTCATTAGCTTATACTTACGTAAGCATGTCACAACAAAAGAAGTCACGCGTGTCGGAAGACAAAAAGATGACAATCTTAGAAGCAAAACGCAATATTTTATTTGAGCGCATTCAAAATATCTATGAACGATCAAAAACCGCATCTATGTCTGACAGTAATAGCGAAGCATTTCTCAGTTATTGTACAACAGTAGATAGTATTCGAACAGATTTTCATAAGTTGTTAGACGATTATAACGCAAGTTTACTTTCTATCAATCCTGATGAAAAACCGAACTATCAGGCGTATACCTCATTCGAAGATCTTTATTGTATTATTAAGCGTATACAATCGCAATTGGAGGGTAAATGTTCGGCAGAGCCCGTTGCCCGCAAACCGAGATTACCGCCAATTGAGATTATGTCGTTTGACGGAGATATACGAAATTGGCCGTTATTCTATGCAAGTTTTAAGTCTACAGTGCACGATAATGGTTCTCTGACAGATGCTGACAGGTTGTACTATTTAATAGGTAAACTGTCACCGAAGGCCCAGTCCGTATTTGCAGGTGTCACACCCAGTGCTGAGAGTTATCAGGTCATATTTCAGTCACTACTTGACAGATATCAAGACACGCGCGTTCTAGCGTCTACGTACTTTGACCAAGCTTTAAATCTCAAACTGTCCAGCAACACGTCTGTCTCGAATTTCCAGCTGTTTATTGATAACTTCGTAACCGCGGTTAATTCTCTTAGGAATTTAAAATTAGAAGATCTTTCCGACTTTATGTTGCTTCAACTCGCTTTAAAAAAGTTTGACACTGATACAATTCGCGCATTCGAGATGACGGAACGCAATAATAAAATACCTACACTAGATAGTTTTATTTCGTTCATCAAAGATCAGTGTCGAATATTTCATAATACGCAGTCTGGTTCACCTGGCCCGTCTAACACTAACAACAACAAACAAAGGTTGAATAAATCGCGAAATAGTAATAATAACTCAGTCCCTAATCCACAATCTTACGTAACATGTTCGGAATCTAATAGTAATAATTCACAGAAGTGTCTGTGCAGTAATATAGTGCACGACCATTACTATAAGTGTCCCACCTTTAATGATTTAAATCCAATTGCTCGTTTTAAAAGCGTAAAAGATAACAAAGCTTGCATTAATTGCTTAAGCATAAAACATAAAACGAGTAATTGTTCCAGTAGAACGAGATGTCGCTCGTGTAAACAAAAACATCATACACTGTTACATTTTGATAAAAATAACCGGTTGTCAAGTCAAGCCGCCAATCTTGACACACTCGCGCCGCAGGTGCAGACCACGGTAGCTGCGCCTTCCGCGTCTGAGGGCGAAGTATCGTTGTGTATGACATCCATTGCGCGGGCGACGCGCACGCGAGGACGGCACTCGCGCATCTATAATGATCCGCGCAGGGCCAAAACGCAGTGTATGGCGTCTAAGACTGTTCTGTTAGCGACGGCGCAAGTTATCGTTTATTATGTTAATGGGTCGCCGCACATGGTACGTTGTCTGCTAGATAGCGCATCTCAGACCAATCTAATAACATCGGAATGCTTCAAACGCCTCGGATTATGGAATAACTTTAAAAATACTAACTCAACCGTCAAAGGGATAGGCGGATCAGAAAAACATTGCAAGGGTTCCGTAGATATTAAAATACATTCGCGTTTTGATAGGAACGTTAATTTTAACATTTCTTCGCTTATCGTGGAGCGTATCACGGACGCATTGCCGAACGCTAATGTAGACGTAGCATCACTCACTCATCTCGAGTCATTGCCGTTAGCCGACGCGGAGTTTGCGAATCCGGCAGGCATTGATCTTTTGATCGGAGCTTCGATATTTTCGCACTTGCTACTAACTAATATAGTACGTAGTGAGCGATATGATTTACCGCCCGCTATTGAGACGGTACTTGGGTATGTGATTATGGGTACCGTACCTACGTTACATACTTCTCATTGTATTACGTCTTGTTGTTGTTCTGCTCTTCAAGAGATCAAGGTGGGTGCTAAAACTGTGTGTAAGATAAAGCACTAATTAGCTATGCTATGCTATGCTATGCTATGCTACGCCATGCTATGCTATGCTAGGCTATGCTATGCTAAGCTAAGCTACGCTACGCTACACTATACTATACTACACATCCGCTTTGTATATAGATGACATTGCCTAATGTCATACCCGCTCCGGTAGCAATTTCGCTTTGTGAAGAGCTTATTCAGCTTTTCAAGCGAGGCCAGTTTGATCTTGTCAAATGGACAAGCAACTCTTAGGAGGTTCTCGCACGCATACCAGATTCTCATAAAGCTTCTCCAGACATTGAGTTTGAGAAGTCTGTTCCGCATAAGGTTCTCGGTTTACGCTGGGACAAATCCTGCGATAGTTTTCGGTTTGACGTCTCACCACCAGATGATAAGTGCACCAAACGCACTATGCTGTCCACAGTGGCTCGACTATGGGACATAATGGGTTTTGTGGCTCCCACAATTTTGTACGCCAAGCTCTTGATCAAGGAGCTTTGGCTATCAAAGTGTGAGTGGGATGAAACACCCCCTGACCCAGTTTTGTATTGAGCTTACCGCGCTCAATCAAGTTACTATTCCGCGTCATCTTGGGTTGGTAGATGGATGTACCGTCAACTTAATAGGTTTCGCTGACGCCAGCGAGCGTGCTTACGGCGGAGTCGTATATTTGCAAGTCCGCATTGGTTCTAACTACTCGGTGCAGTTAGTTTGTGCCAAGTCTAAGGTCTCGCCTGTTAAAACCATTTCAGTTGCGAGACTGGAGTTGTGCGCGGGCCTTCTGCTGTCTCAGTTGCTCCGCAAGGTTCAAGACACAGTTTTGCCCCACTACCCCATTAATAAAATATACGCATTTTCCGACTCCAAAGTAGTGCTCGCTTGGATTCATTCTTCTCCTCACCGCAGGCAGACTTTTGTCGCCAACCGCGTTAATAAATTGATTGAACTTGTTCCCGCTACTTGTTTCAATCACGTCGCGGGTTATCGTACTCGTCTATAGGAAGAAATTTCCATAGATCATATTGACTGGAAGTTTATTCCACCAGCATCACCACGTTTCGGTGGATGTTGGGAAAGCATGGTCAAAGTAATTAAAACGCATCTCTTCAAGGTAATAGGTCAACAGATCCTCTCTTACGAAGAGCTTTAACTGTCCGTGCACAAGTCGAGGCACTGATCAACTCGCGTCCGCTTCCAACTCAGTGAGATCTAGCCTGAAGTTGGACTTACCTCTTAGTTTAAGTATTTAGTTAGTAGTTTTCGCTATTATTGCGTTTGTAGCTTTCGCTAAAGTTAATTTAGATTAATTTAATTGTCATATCGCTGTCTTAGCCTATTGATGGGTTATGCGGTAGTACACCCAACATAGCTAAGTTCAATTCTATTTTTTAAAGGCAACCCTTTAGGGCCGGGGGGATATGGTAGCGCCATCTACCTTCCTATCTATAACGAATCGCATCAACATGAATCGTTCCACGCTTGTCTAGTGCGAGCGATATCATATTTCTGTCCCTCTCTTTCCCTCTCCCTGGAAGAGGCACTGCCTTCGCCCGATTCGTCGACGCGGTCGTGGACGCGAGGAACAGTCGAGAACATTCCTCCCGCTGAGAACGCCGTCTCGATACCGTACCGCGCCGCACCGTTGTATGTGATTGATTACCGCTTCCACCAAGGAAAACCCGCTCGCGAATGGTGAATTGAAGTGAAAACAAGCAGCTGCATCACGAAACCACCAGGAGACTGCCCTACGGAAACGAAGAAGGTTGTATAAGGTAAGTGCCTTCCATCCTTGAAATATCCTATACCCACTCAATCTCCTCTTCCCTTATTCCTTTCTAGGCGACCCAGAACTCGCCCTAATACAGTCCATTCCATTAATCCTTCCCAAGTCGCCTAGAACCCTACGGTTTCGGTGTAAAGCCGAACCAACCATATTAATAAAATTGTATACGTGAGCCATATCAATATCTATTCAGTCGTATCCATAATATCAGAATCTTACGCCGCAGCGACACTAAAACTCATAGGGCAATACGCCTGATGAAATGTTTTGCTTTTATACATTTAAAAATAATGTAATGAAAGAAAATTTATTGAAAGTAAAAAAAACGCAATTACTTTGTTTTGGCTTTTCTTCTAAGAACAAAAGTTAAAAATATGTAACTTAACTAGGCAAAGACGACATTATTTAAGATAGGGTTTGACTTGTTTAAGTGTTGTAAAGAAATAAAAGCTGATTAGAATCTTTATTATCTAATAACTAGGTTAAGTAGTACTCATCACCATCACCAACTCTGCAACTTAACTGTCTTTCTGCACGACACAGCCCTTTTTTCGCAAAATACAAAGGTTTAAGCTTCAGCTCATTTCGCTAGCCTAGGGCGCTCTGTACGATGCACATGTTTTTCGAGAACATTGTGGCGAACTCTCAGACATACAAGTTTTCTCACGAAATTGATATACCGATTTTATTTTCCTAAGCCACAACATCATCATCAGCCCTGTATACTATCCTACTGCTGGGCACGGGCATCTCCCCATTATGAAAAGGGTAAGGCTATACTCCACCACGCTGGCCTAGTGCGGGTTGGCAGACTTCACATGTTTTTCGAGAACATAATGGAGAACTCTCAGACATGAAGGTTTCCTCACGATGTTTTGCTTCACCGTTTAGCAAGCGATAATTAACAATTTAATACGCACATAACTCCGAAAAGTCATCGGTGCGCGCCGCGGATTCGAACCTGGACCCTCTGCGTAGCAGTCTGTCGGTCTCTCCACTAGGCTATCGCTGCTTTTACCACAACACAAATAAATAATGATATGGATTGCTTTATCTGGTCTGAGCCATTCCAAAAGTTACTATCTGATCTACGTTTTGGAAAATTCTCAGAAATACTCGAATGAGCACATTGCCAGACACTAAACCTTGTTGTATAACTTATAGCTGAAATATAGTGATATGTGTAGTTGAATATACGGGCGACAATTAATTATGTTCGTAGGTACGTAGTATTGCATTTTGATTTATTGACTACAGTAGTTGTAAATTGGGGTTTCTGGATCAGAGGAGATCCAGAAACACCCAATTTACACTATCATTCATTACTCCGAATACACGGATAATAATTCCGACTGATCTGATATAAAGTTTCCATGAATGTGTATTCATGTAAAAACTGATACAATAATCTGACCCGATCTGATCTGTTTTCTGCGTGTGTATTCTTTATAGTTTGAATTAGGTATAATATTCTAAACAGATCAACTATCAACTTATCCATCATTTTCAGTTATTCTAGTCTTCTCATGTTCCTAGTAAGTATCCTATCCATGAATTTTAAAACTATTCATTCAATCATTTAATTTTTAGTCTTCTTTCACCATTCATTGGCTGCTCGATACTTAGATTCAAAATTGAACCATGAGCTGCAAAAAATAGTGTAGAATAAGGGTCATTTAATATGCCTGCACCAAAAATAAAACAAGATAATATTTATTTCAAAAATTTATTACATAGTTATCGTATTTATGATATTATAGTTTTACACCATTTATTTAAACAGAGAACGTTTTTTAAAGCACATATTGAATCATGATAAATACAACTATACAGATCATCAGAGTGTTCATATTGTTTATACAAGTTTAATAAACTAGGACAACCTTTATCTTCTAAGTTATTAATATTATTATTATTTACAATACTTTTTAACCACAACACTTTTTCTACACCTTTAGTATAAACACATTTCTCTCTTAAAATACTTATAACCAAATTCTGATAATTAGAGTAAGGCACAATTCCTTCATTCCAGTATATCTTTCTATTACGTTCAATCCAGCTTACTTGTCGTCGTTCTTGTTTAGTCAATTCGTAAAATGGGAATGGAGCTTTTATTAGAAATACCTGTATTTTTTTATCGCATAATATCGCAATTTCTTTTATTATAAATTCGTTTGCTTCTGTTTTGAAACCTTGAACATCTACAATGGCTGTCATGATAGCCTGCGCACGACGTTATTTAACGGTTTGTATTCCACAAGTCGATCGTTTATAATTAAACAATATGCAGTTGTGTTATCTGGTATTAATGTTGAACACTCAAATTCCAGCCTTACGTCTACCGGCCCCGATTTTATACAATCGTTTTGCCTCGAGCAATCAATGATGAAAAGTGGAGCTTTTTCCTTAAAATCTTTCAGATCAAGTAAGGGATCGACTGGGCTGTTGTAATACGACTGACGAAATTTCACATACATTTCGTATAATATACTGTAGCTGTTTTCAGAAAACTTTAAGCCTAACGGTTCGTACGGGTAATATTGAGAATTCAAAAATAGCGTTACGTTTGTCACGTCACAGTGATCAAATACTGAACTGTCTTTTGATTTATTATTTTTTCTATTAGTTTGTAAGCAGAAAATTACATATCTTGGTTTTTCCAACTGTGAAGCCGTTTTAACTGACCAAGAATGCTTTGTAGATTTGGGCAGTAAAGGATATTCATACAAATCCCAATTTCTAAATGCCATTTGAATAGGTTTATCTTTTTCCAAATATTTCAAAAGGGTAAGCCGTTCCCAATCTGAGACATTTATATGTGGCACCCGCCATTGCACTCTTTGAATATCTATTTTAAAATGAGTAATATCATCACTAAGTATGACACTGTTTAAATTGGAATTGCTTCTATTCATTATAAGTTCATGTTTACAATTTATTATAATTTTATTATAATCCTCAGCAAACCCGAAAATTTTATCTAACGGTATTACGGCACTAAAATGACCATCACTTTTAAATCCGACCAAATTCCAACCCCATAATTCTGCAACTTTATTTTCTGCTTCGTTTAATGAAATATATGACTTTATTGTTGATGTTATGCCAGAATTTTTCATACGATCTATTTCGATTCCATTAATTTCGTATCTGATGTCTTGAAACAAAAACATAACAGGGTTGTTAGTGAACGTAACAGTTTTCTTAATAGGATTCCCATCTTTACCGAACAGCATTGCCTGACCTTCGATGTAAATTGAACTGGCTGATGGTAGCACGTATATGTCTTGCTGGTGGATGGGAATTCTGATTTCATCGTTTTCTCTAAAGCCGTTATTGTAGGGATTATATGAATGGACTTCATAACTTTCGATTGAAGTATCAAATTGCGGTAATTCAGTATGCTGTAGTATATTCATATTTTACAACCTAGAGCTTTAAGAAAGTCTTTATTTTTTTTAGTCAATTTCTTAACTATTTTCTTACGTCCATGCACTTTAGTGAACGTGGATGGAATAAGACGTTTTATTTTTATTGGAGTGTTTTTATAGTATACTATCATTTTGTTTTTCTTAAATGAAGACGTAATTCAATATAATTTTTTTCTCCAAAGTCAATGCAGTGGTCGAACTGGTCGATAATCTTAACAGATATAGATGGAATTATATGTTTATTTATAGGAAAGTAAATAACACTTCGCGGTATTTCTATGTAACAGTGACCTGGAGCAGTATCAGATACAAATTCATGAATAAAATGAGTTGGTAAGCCGTTGCAGTATGAACTGTTTACAAGATCACATTCGATTCTCATTACGGATGGACCGCTGTTGCTGACTATCACATTTGGTCTTGAATTTAGTACCGAAAAGTGTAACAAACCACACTCGTATTGATCAGATAAATGTAGTGGTGGTTGAAAGTACGAAATCAATTCAGACGTATTTCCCGAGATGGTAACCGTTGTAGACATGCTTACATACTGAACGAATTTTTAAGATCCCATTTATTTTATTCCTTGCTTAGACCAGAATTTTTGCAAGAATTTTAAACAGAGATGACCACAATTGTAGGGGTGATCACCTTGTATATTGTCATAATTATAATGGATTTTAGAACCTACGTATTTTATGAATTCCTTTGGAGGCTTTAGATTTCCGTAACTGTCGAAATACTCAATGTAATCATTATATTTTGCATAGGCTACCCAATGAGAGCCTGGATTTTTAGAACTATATAAATTAATAACTCCACACTCTATTTAAAAAGGATATATTGGGAGTTCATCTCTCATAAATACACCTCTAAAATAAGGAATACTGTTTCCGAATTTTAAAATATCAAAGTTAGTTAAAGCTCGTTTGGGTAGCCGATATCTTAGTTTTTTTCTTTAGATACAAAAGTTCCAAGCCCATTTTTATGTGGTTTAAGGTGTAATCCTTTACCAATACATAGAGCTTCAATTTTTTCATTGTGTCTCTTCGATTCAATCAACATCTTTTTAGCCATCTTATATTCATTAATGGTTTTCGCAATACCAGCTGCACCGCCTGCTAAAGCTCCCACCGCTGACAGTCCCGCAAAAATAGGAATCAAAGGTAATACACCACCAGTTTTGGGTATAGGAATTACACGAGGAAGTTTAAGAGATGAATTATCAGCTAATTCTCTGGCAGCAGCAATAGCTAATTCTATAGCCATTTTCTTGGTCTTTGGTTTTAATTTTTTTATCTGTTTTTTAGTTTTAGTAATAATATTTGTCAATTTACTTTTTAACCCTTTTCCAGTCTCAACTTTTTGAGAATTTCTTTTGCTACTTGCTTTTAGGCCAGAACCAGTTTTAATTTTAGTAGACATAGCTTTGCTTACTAAGCGTGCTGCAATTTTTTCACCGACACTCGCATCCGAAGCAACTGCTCGCCTTTTCGACATTTTTAATAGAATTAAATCAGCCTTGTGCCGATCTCTTAAGTTTGATGATTTATGATATGCAATGTCGTGGTTTTTGCAATATTCGTCTAATTTGTTAATACCACTATCTCCACGTGTAAGTCTTTTAATTAATTTTGTACCTGGACCACAATAATTGCATCCGGGTAAATGTAATTCAAAAGGTAAATTATTTATAAGCCAATTGAGAAGACTACTCTCCCCAAAACACATTATAAGACTGATGAATCTAGAATGAAAGTGCTAATAAATACTTAAACGATTTATCTACGACTTTGGGTTAATGTTAAAATATTATATTCGATTTATCAATCCAACTATTTTCAGCTGTAGATAAACCTAACCATTTTACCAAAACCTTGTCACCTTTTCTTTTGAGAACTTTTTCGACTAGATATACATTGGGTTGTTTTGTTTTTTGAAGCTCTTGCGTATAAAATGCATCTAAAATAGGTTGACCTCTAATAGTATCTTCAATTAAGTAAGTTACAGGAGTTGTATTTTGTATTTTACGAATTTTAAATATTTCTATTGACCAGTTGGGAGTGTAACCTTTTTCAAATGTTCCTTTATATTTACTAATACGCACATAATCACCTACTTTGTACTTACTTTTTATATTCTCATTTTTTAGTAATTTTAAATACCTTTCTAATATAACTTTTTTATTAATATTGTCTACATTAGCAGGCATTTCATTAATAGTGCGATAGTAAGTGTGATTGTATTTGTCAATAACATCATTGAGGGTATCAAACAATTTATCCAATTGTAATTGCCTTTTAAACTAAATTCCTTATAGATTTTAGATTTCAATGTTCTGATAAATCGTTCAACAATTGAAGCCTTTTTTGTTAAGAAGGTTGAATAATGGTTTATATGATAGGTTTCTATCAGCTGTTGAAATTTGTTATTATAAAATTCTGTTCCATTATCCGTTTGCAGATTTTTAGGAACACGCCCTTTATCTAACAAAGTTTTGAAAGAGTTACACACATCTTCTTTGGATTTACTTCTCATAGGAAAGGTCCAAGCATATTTCGAAAATGTATCAATGATGGCAAGAATATATTTATAATTTTTATTGTCTTTTGAAATTGATTGCATATCAATTAAGTCAGCCTGCCACAAGTCATCTATGTCTTTCATGATAACATGTCTTCGTGGATAGTTCACCCTCGCATTTTTATGAATTTCGTTTACCACGTCAGCTTTGCTCATGTTCGCAATTCAGTATATTTGTCTTGAATTCATCTATAATACTGAATAAATAGCATAATATTATTCCTATTTATTGCTTAATTATGTCAGCTTCTTTTAATTCTTCGATTATTGATAAAATTTCATTATCGTGGTTTGTATTACCGGCGTCTCTTGATGCAATCAATAGTTTCAATCTGTCAACAAGTTCATTAGGATCATCCCAATATACCAAGTCGGTGTTATTTTTGTATTTCTTTAGCGTGGGTAAGCTTCCTCCAAATTTTGCGACAATATTACTGTTTAATGATTCGGAGAACATTGCTTTGATTATTTCCCGATATTTTATACATTTATCACCTTTAATTTGCCCATTTGGATTAAAATCTCTCTTATGAGCATTTGTATAATGCAACATATCCTTATAGACAAGTTTATCTTTGCTCGATATAAGGTTTAAATCAGGTTTTCTTCGAAGTAAAAGTTCTTTTAAACCAGGGGTTAAATTGTAGGTTTTGTCACCAACTTTAATTAAAATGACATTATCGTCATTCAAACTATCTATTTTAGCAAATGAAACTATTGAATTACCCATTAGTAATTTTTTGTTAACGCTTCTTATTCCAAAAGGTATATTTACACCGTCACAAATATCATGGATATCACGACCCTCTAATGATATTTCTAAATCTTCCGGTAATTCTTTTGCGGGAGAATTTTTTATGAACTGTGCAGAATTCAGTTTTGGATCATGACAGTCTTCAAACTTTGTTGATGAGCTAGTATTAGCATCATCCAATTCTATATCATTAGAATTAGGGTGTGAATTTTCTAAATCTTGTATTTTTTCTATTGTTTTATTCGAATTAACCAGTGATTTAAGGAGATCGGTGACAGGTTTTAACATTTTATCAAGTGACAAATTCATTGTGTGTTCCTGGTTTTTCATTTGTTTTATTTTATTCTTTATGGAGTCTACAGACTTCATTAATTCGATTTTAATATTTTGTTCCATATTATATTATAACAACTGCGTTCAACTGAAGAAAAAAATATACTGATTTATTTTTTGTGTGTAGGTCGCATATATTTATAATCCATCAGTCAAATTTAAAAAAAATATCAAAATTCTGTCGATATCGTCCATTATTTAATTATGATTCTTTGTTAATAAGTAAAAAATTATAAGGTTGGCTCCAAACAGTTTGACAAATGTTTTTGAACTGTTTCCATTGTAGATCAGAACTAACATGCTCTTCATAAATATGTTTTAAATTCACATCGTCTTGTTTAAATATTATAATCAAATTAACATTATCACGTAGCAATTGTTTCGGAATTTTAGAATAAGTTTGAGATAAATAGAAACAATCGATTTGTTTATGTCGACCCATACAGAAATAATTGCGGATATTTACTTGATTTTCACATGCAATATCATCAAATATAAATACAGAATTTGTTAAAGCTTCACTCGGCGATATGACATCTTTATCATCATTGAACTCATAGAAATTAACCTGTGGTACTCTTTTCAATACTTCAGTCAAGAAACGGTATTTAGGTTAAAAAGAAGTTTTAGAATACAAGTATAGATTACTAAATTTGAGCCCATTTTCATGCAGCAGTAAACTTATCATAACATTTGTTTTACCACAATTCGATGGCCCACATATTATACAACGAACAGAATTGGGCAATAAAGCGCTGTGTCTGATGTGATGAGCAGAGTCACTTAATGTTATATTATGAACATTTAGGGATATGGGTTGCTTGATCAACTTCATCTCGTCAATTAACCTAATAACTGTCTTTCATACACATTTATAGATTATTCCCTCTTTGAGATTTTAATTTAGGTTGTGGAAAGTAATAAAAAGAGATAAGATTACGTCTGATATATTTTATTTGAATATCATTAATCACTAATCACAAATATTAAAAAATTGCGATTTAATAATAATAATAAATGCTGTTTACAAAGTTACAGATTAATTGATACATTCTATACAACATTTCAAATTAGTCTTTTATTACCTACAACAACACTGCTTGCTTATCCAATTTCGCTTTAGCATATGTTTATGTGATTTATGAACAAAACAAAAGAAAAGACAAATTTATGAGCAAAGTATGTATTTTATATTAGTTTATTAAATTATAAGCATGCAAATTATACTATTTACTTTAAAAGAACTTATCATACAAGTTTCTAATCACATCATAGCGCACCATATAGTTAGTTACACGTTTTATAATAGATTTGTTATAACATATGAAATCACAATGACCCAAAGAAAACGACACGTTTACAGAATGGCATCACAATGACCCCAAGGTAGCGTATTTATTTGATTCGACTGAACTTGTATTTTGTCATCAACTCTTTTCAAAACTACTTTATTAACATTTTGTGAATATAATACATGTCTAATGGATTTGATCATATTCATTTTACGCTTTAATTCAACATTGTTAAATAATGCTTCTTTATAGTTGGATGTATTTAAACTTTTTGTAATTGGCTTTGATACTCCTTTCGCTTTTTTGATTTGGGTATTAAGCGTTTTAATGGAGTAAAGTTTTGCTCTTAATCCAATAAATTCTGTGATTATATCACCACCTAATTCGTCCTTAAATAAGCCAGGTACTTTTTCGTTTACTCGTGGTATACCGTACGAATTATTAACTTCAAAATTGCTAGTATCAAATTCATGTATATTATCACGCATGTCTTCATAAAAATCATGTGTATGTATTAAATACAGTAAGCTATCAGTATCAGTATAACATAATTTGGCATTGTCGCCATATTTATTTCTTATAAAATTATAATGGAAGTTATATAAATGCTGTTTTGAGTATTCAAGCACGGCAAATCCAATATAATATATCGGTCTATTTAAGATAAGCTTTTCATGACTCAGTTGAACCGCAATTAAATCTTCGTTAAAAATAGAAATACTTTTTAGATTTGGTTTCGCAATCAATTTCTCTGCACCTAGTGACTTATTTGTGTTATTACAATTATCACTCCATTTAGTGACTAATTTGACATCTACCTGTTTATGCTTATTTTCGATTGTTTTACCAAATATAGAATTATTCAACAGCTTAAAGAAATCCTTTTCAAATGGTGTCAAAGCTGCTTGACGTAATTTAGTATTTAAATCTATATACTTTTTTAAAAAATTGTCTTGTCTAAATTGAAGTATTTTATGAACTTTTTTTGAAACTAAACCGTTTCTAAGACATTCCTTCAAGTGAACATAATGTATTATGTAATTATATTTATCGTACAAGTTAGCAATTAATTTTGGTGTCTTCCCTCCAATAGGTACAATTTTTTCTGGAGCTTTGTACAAATTATGTAAATGATTTGGATATATAATATCAACTTCTAAAATATAACCGTGGGAGGCATCGTCAGGCACATCAAAAACATTAAAGTTCATAATGTCATCATGTTCCATAAATTTAAAATCTGATATTGGTAATTTCTTTGTCATAGCATAACCGTAAAGATTGTTACAATCTAAATATATTAAATAACTTGATGGTTGGGTATCATTAAAATTAGGTAAATAAATATTATTGGCTTCAGCATATCGATGAGTGCATTGTGCCAGCCCACCATGTGTGCCTTTTTCTAACATTTGATAGATTTCTAAATCATTAATCAGCTCTAATTGAACACCTGTGTAAAAAAGCATAGCATCCCAACTGAGACTGGGAGAAGTAACATAGTAAGCAGGATCAAGTTTATAATTCTTTAGACATATATTTCTAAAATTTTCGAATACATCACAAAGCAAAAGTACATCACCCTTTAAATATAAATCAGTGTATTCACCAATGGAACCAATATTAAAACATTTCCAGACAGTTTGAGCATGTTCATATTCATCATCTGTTATATTTTTCATTTGCAAGCTGTTATAAAAACAATATTTTGATGGAAGTTCTGTTTCATTATATCTTTGCCATGAATTTACATATTCGTATGGATATATACCTTTTTTTCTTATTAAATTAAACTGGTCTTTACGAGAATAATGAAGCGATAAATGCATGAAATCTTTATCTGATAAACTTTTGGTCAACGTATCAATGCTTGAACTGAGAAACTGAAAATAATCAATAAATTTTATTTGCACTGGCTTTCTATCATAATCTGATTTCATGAATTTTGTTATCGATAAATACTTTTCTTTTGTTTTAAGTATAATTTTTAATTCACCATCGTATTTAGACAATTCAGTAATAAATATGTGGGCATCATAACCAGATAAGTTATGAAATATAACCGGCACGAATGAACACACTTTAAATAATAAATTGCAATGTGAATGAGCTGCACCTCTGTACTCAGAAGTAATATGATCATGGTCACACACTTTATCATCAAACAGTAATTACTTACAAATGTGGCATAATGTTGCATGACAAAAATCATCAATTTGTTCTTTAGTCATTGCTTTCATGGGTTTATTTGAAATTAAAATCTTATGAATTAACTGTACATCTTGAATCAATTTTTTAACAAACACTTGCACACAATCTCTTCCTCTGTATGTAACAAATTTATTCAAGCTTTTATCATAGGAACAACATACATAGTAGGCAAAACAAGATGGTTGGTGTAATTTATTTCTTACAGTACTTTGTTCAGAATTTGATTCTTTAAAATCCGACAATAAACATTCAAAATCTGCATATATGACGAAGTTTATTTTTTGTTGTCTCTCATAATGTTTGAATCTTAAAAAACTGTTCTTTTCTAGTAATATCGTTATAATTTTAGAACAACTGTGCGAAGTGTATTTTGATTCACTAGCAAAAAATTGCAGACATATTTCACATAAATACATTTTGCCTTTATGTCGTGAAACTTGTCGTCTGACTAGGCGCGTAAAATCTTTTATAAGACAATAATGTGATTTACAGTTTTGTTCAAAATACAGCAAGTTGATGTGCTTAATTCTCTTACTATTGGTGGCATATAAAGGACCAGTTACAGTATGATGCTTGTCTAATCCGTAAACATTGACACTTATTTCACTATTATTTTTTTCAAACAACTCGATATCTTTGTGTGTTGGCGGAAATGACATCCCCTGTATATTAAATATGGTATTAAAATCGGGGTATGAGCTAGTTCTACAGACATTATTTTTAGCTGGAAATAATGCTGCAGCTATGCACCACAGAAAACAATAGCTATCATTATTTTGAATGTTTAAACAGCTCTTTGTATTTTTAATTTTAGTTGGCAAGTCGATGAAGGATCCACCTCGCATGGGTGAATACTTGTTAATATTAACTTCTAAATGACTTACAGATATGAATGACCAGATTGACAATGTTCAAACTCAGATAATTTCACTTTATAAACATCTCTTATTCGGGAATATAACTCATCATAATTAGTATTTTGGTATATAGTTTCATATTTTGTATTAAATGACTTCAGTTGCTGCTCACCCGATGCAGGTAGTGCGAAGTAAGCAAACAACTCGAAGTTCAGTTTAATACAGGAATGTTTCATCAATGTCAATTCAATTATTTTAAATAGATCGTTTCGCTTCCCATCTAAGAACGCATCTATCAATAGGTACTCTTGAGATGGGTTTAAGCGATACGTCAGTATTCTGTTTTAAAATGCTGTGGCAATTATATCAACATTCGCAAACTTTGACTTTATTAAACAATTAGATTTATGTATATTAGTTCTGTTATGATATCTATATTCATGTTCTGGGATCTCAATTTTACATTTATCACATTTAATATGAGTGCTTGATGATGAATTAACGGATGGTTTAACTGAAAAAAAAAAACAGTGATATTGTACACATAAGTATGATTATTTATTTAATAAGAATACACAATTGAGTACAAAACGATTAACCCCTTGTATGCCGGAACGCAGATCTACGCGAGACACAATAGCTTTTTAATTGTGTCTGGCATTCCGGCATACAAGAGGTTAAACAAGATTATAATAATAATATAGGTGTTGGTAAATATGATTATTATACATAAGTACTTAAGTTCATATTAATAATAATTTAAATTTAAATACATTTTTATTGATATGAACTTATAAACGTTGGGGGACAGTCCTTAAATTCTTTTCTCACACTCTTAACATACGCGTTTAAGTGATTCCATGACTCAGAATTTGTTTCACATTTATTTTTCACTGTCAACACAGAATGTCGCCATCTATTAACCGGTGGCACACGTTCAATGTCGTCGCAGTTATATATTTTTAATTCAATATAGTAACTACCGGTCTTCCGATCATCCATCTGCCTCGAAAAACCATTTGCTAATCTGCGCGTGATATATGAGTATATGGGTTGCGTTTTTTTACCAGTTGCCTCCAACTGCTCGTCACCCGAATCACTGCCGAATAAATCGCTTGCTGTTGGTTTGGTAGTGGACTTCTGCCTCTTACTACTCGACGGCTGGCACTCAGTGGACCCCTGGGTGGACTTGCGCTTCTTTTTTCTTGTTTAGGTCTCACCGGGACCTCCACCTCCGAGTCGTCGGATGGGAAAAGCTGGTCTGCCATTTGCTTGGACCTGAAAAATGTAATAAACAATAATTAATTAAATATAAATAATAGCACTACATCTAACAGTAATCTTCTGATAGTTGAATAGTTGCCGTATCACTTTATTCAAGGATGATCGATTAATTTATTGAATAGTGAAATTATTGAACACTTGAATGACTGAATAATAGACTTATGGAATAAAAGAATTATTGAATAGTAAAGTTATTGAATAGTTGAATGATCGAATATCAAAATTAGATAAAAATGAATAGAAACCAAAAAGAAACTTACATCTTAAAGAAAATCTGGTCAGGTATCTGATCGGTAGATACTGATGAATGGTGAAGCTCTTGCTTGTAGCTCTTGAAGAAATGCTTTGTGGTGTTACTTCGACAGCTACACTCTTAAATAGTGCTAAATCTACGTCATAATATCCCGAATATGGAACTAGGTACGTGTTGGTAAAAGATGCTGTGTCAGATCACTGCACCCAAATATGATTTACTTTTAAACAATATTATATCTACTCCTGTTACATATCACATCCATTAGGTTTGATACTCACCGTGGGCAATCTGAATGCAATAGTTTCGATACGAACATTATATGAGTTAATATGTTCGGAGTACAAAGTATTGCAATATAATGTTCGCACTTTTAATCAATAGTTCAACACTTACTACTACTATTAACTAATGCTAAATAATACAGCTCTTTCTTAGAATAGTACCAATAAAAATCATTGTAATTTGAAAGATTTTATAACGTTGAATTATTTCTCGTTTCTTTTTTTTTCTTTTGTTTTAAGCCCTATGTTGAATTGCCGCGCTATCAGTGCCTTGTTATTAATACGGAGAAAATGATTTCTGAATTGTTACATTAGGTACATGTGACTGCTCACAGTGAATCCCTAACCCTATATTTTAACCGACTGAAAGAATGGTAAGTTATGTGTATCAATTATGAGACGGTATTATTTATGTTACTTATTTTTTTAAGTTTTTATGTGCAAAATATTAACAACTATTAGGTACCTATACGTTCAGTTATTATATTTATAAATAATGCCATAACATACATATAATACAGTTAGGATCATTTATAATTAGGCGATAACTATAACTTGAATTCGATGCGAGCTGACATTGCACCTACCTACATAGAAAAGCCTTATTATTTATCCTCCGTGGATATGATTATTAAATATTATACTATACATTTCACCAGGCCATTCGAATATACAATATAAATATTACTTACTTACCTTTTGTATTGGTGACTTAACTATGAAAATAAGCTTAAAAATATTATAAATTATAGTAGGCGAAACCGAACGTAACAATAGTATGTCATTAATGCTGTATTGTTTTGATCTTCACCTTATAGATAAACAATGTAAGCGATAATAATTATGATTGCCATACTAGCTATCTACAACGACTTTGTGTGTCGATTTTTCTCTCAATTGCATGTATGAATATATTATATAAAGGAACGATGAACAAACGTACTGTAGTATTTATTTTATACATATTAGTTTTAGTAAACAATAAGTGTTGGACACGTGTCGACATGTTAGGGTTTCAGTTTCATCGTACCATTTTTGTATGCCCTAGACAAAAATAGTAATGATGATGAGAATATGTACGATTTTGAACTCTATAGTTTAAAATAAAATTTTATGTAAGTATATAAATAGAAAAACTTTCTAAATCCATTCAAATTCTATATCTCAGTGTTGCAACTGCCTTCATCGTGTAATATCAGTAAGTTTTTAAATTATTCGTCATTATTTTATCTAACAATTAAAATACATTGACTTATATTATTATCAGACAATACCTATAATCGTTATTCAAAACAAATATGTGTCTGGTGCATATAAGTCAGTATTTATTTCAACATAACACTATGTTTTAACTATAATCATTGTTCTGAGATTGAATAATAGTAAATAAAATTTTAATTTCTCGTTTTTCTAGGTATTTCATAGAGTCTGAACCCAGAATTCAAGTATGTCGCACTCACCATCCTACAGTCCTGTATTAGATAACATTGACCAACAATTTGACGTAAGTATTTCAATGATTATTGATGTTAATTAATAATCGAATTGATGTTTGGTGTCATTTTATAACAGTAAATCATTCATTTCTATTTAATTTCAGCATTTGATTGGGGGCTCTGATCCGGTTTTAAATCCATTTTACTATGCTCAAGACCGAGAAAGCTGGTACCGCGAAGTGGCGTCAACAGCATGCGAAGAGAGTAGACAACAAGAAATAGAAAAGAAAAAAGCAAAGAAGAAAAAAAATGAGTCAAAGGTTTTAAAAAACAGATCCCTTATCATGCGGGAAGAGCCCGGACATATTCGTCGTATTATAAAAATAATTATACACGATGTGGATGGTCGTAAAATGGAAGACATAGACAGTGACCCTGAGAGTGCAAGTGTGAACATTCAATATTTAGTAGGAAATTATTACGATGAAATCATGAATGAGACTGATTATTTAGTTACCAAAATAGTTAAAAAGTTAAGTTCAAATTAATGTAATTCATTTAAAATATAGTTAAACTAAATATTATTTTGCTTTTTATTTCTAAGTCATACAATTTAAAGTAAATAGCCACTGCACTGCATATAAATATAAGACAGTGCGATGGATAATCGCGAGCGCATTCCATTTTCGCAAGGCCGTCGTGTCGAATAGATTACACCGACTGTTACTCGAATATCATGCGCGTGCTTGAATTGATTGAATTTTGGAATTAATGTAATAATTTTATTTTACGATGAGATTAAGATGCACACAGTGAACCGAGGAATGTAGAATTAATATTTACGTTTATATTAAATATCTAAATTTCTCATAATATCTATTAGGTAAATTAATAATAACTAAAAAGTAAACTATCAAAATTCTCAAGCTGATTCTGGTCATAGAACATATAGTTTATAATTTAAGTAGTAATATAATGGATAATATATAGATACCTAATAAAAAATATGGAGACCCTTGATCATTCTTCTGAATAAAACAAATGATAGGGTAAATTGGGTGTTTCTGGATCTCCTCTGATTCAGAACCCTTGATCATTCTTCTCAATAAAACGAATGATAGTGTAAATTGGGTGTTTTTAGATCTCCTCTGATCCAGAAACCATTGAAAGTGTTGAAGTTGAAGAAACTAAAATCAGAACAATTGTTATGTGATTGTGATGCTGAAGTATGTGCTCAGCATATGTGAAAACTACGTTATTTAATGATATTTATACGAGTACAAGATAATTATATATTTATGTATAATATTTATGTGTGTATCATATCTATGAATAATTATATATATATATATATATATATATATATATATATATATATATATATATATATATATATATATATATATATATATATATATATATTTATAGTATATTTATGGTTTATAAAATGTATCTAAATTATTAATATGTATCTAATACATATCCTATTTTTCACCACAAGGCTAATGCACCTACCTCATCTATCTCTGCACCACCAAAAGGTTGACATGCAGAAAATGCCTCTAGGCATTAAGTCCACGTGTGTACTATTTTTGTGCATAAAGAATAAATAAAAAAATAAAATAAATTATTAATACCAAAAATATGTGTAAGTATGACGATATTGAATCAAGACCATAATTGTTATTATTCACTATATTGTAATATACCATAATTGTTACTGTTCTGTTTTATATTAATACCTATTACAATAATCTATTAATTAAACGAGTAAATATCATTTATTGTTTTATTTTATTGCATCGTATAACACAAACACATAACATAGGTACTTAAATAAGGTAACATGATGACATCCGAGCGCATTCCATTCCTGATAGCTCACCGTGCCGAATGGACTAAACATTTTATCACCGCTATATTATGAATTGAACTGAATTGAATGAACATACTATTTAAGTGAAAATTTGAATGAATATAAATGTGGATATAATACTTATGGAATAAAATTAACGAGCATATCTTTTGAAAAATAAGACTAAAAATGACTGAAAGAATGGTTTAAATGAGAAGTTTTGATGTTTGAATACTAGAATAACTGAATTATTGAAGGGATGATTGAAATATTAGAATAATAAATGACTGAATGATTGAATATTAAATTTCTGAATGCAATGAATGATAGGGTAAATTAAGTGTTTCTGGGTCTGCTCTGATGATTGAAATATTAGAATAAATAAATGACTGATTGATGAATGATTGAATATTAGAGCAAATAGTACCTATTTATGAACACAATGAATGATGGGGTAAATTGGGTGTTTCTGGATCTCCTCTGATCCAGAAACCCCAATTTACAACTACTGACTACATATAACATACATTTTCATTATACTATATTCGCTTGAATGGCCGTCTTTTCTATGCATACGTAATAAAGCGAGTGCAATGAAATCATTGAATCACAGACAACGAACTGTAAGAAGGCAAATTATAACAAAAAGAAAACCTTACCGAATGGTATATAGCAGGAATATGCTACCGTGCATCCAGAAATAAATTATTCCGTTCCAATTCACGCAGATATCATTGCAAGTAGCATAAGGCTGATTTAAATAAAAAGGGGTTTTGCTCTAACAACAAACAGTGCTTCCGTCCGCTAATGTTTACGAGCTTGAGGGAACAATATCCCGATTGGGTGAAAGCCCCATGAAGGGTAAATAGCAAAAGGCTTATAATCTCATGCATGATAATACACCATTACTCGAACCTTCGGAAAGCTCAAAAGGTATATTGTAAATCAATGAAGTCAATTATAAAATCGGTTTCGGATAAATATCGGCACCGTCGGCTTTTATGAGATTGCCAGTGTATTTTCGGGGAATTTCTTTATTGCGGCCACTTTTGTATTCGTTTGCAAAACAAGTCAATAGAAAGTGGGTCAGTTTTGGGTGAAATATTTTTTGCTTAAACGTTTGATTAATCGGTAGGGTACGTTTTTGGAGATGCTACTTATTACTAGTTATTACTCTTCAGATAGCTGTCACAGCATAAGCCGATTTGATTTTTTGAAACGAGGTCCTGTACAAATTGTCGACTATCGTTTATTATAAATTTACAAGTTATTCTTAAGCCCGATATACAGAACTGGTATCTAGGTTATATTAACTTTTCTGGAAACTGCAAGTCATGGTCACATACAAAAACCAGCAGCACGAACATGTCAGATTTAGAGATGATCAAAAAGTACTAATCTGTATACATAAAATTCTTGCATTACTGACTGACAAATAATGAACAGCCAAAAGTATTGGGCGCAAGAAGCTGAAATTCGGCATGTACATATGTACCTTGTAGACCATAGGGATCGGAAGGAATAATTAAATTAAAAATAATGTGCGGACGTAGCTACGGGCATCCTCTAGTTTAGTTAAATTTCAACTAAACTATCAAATTCTTTCAGTACAAAATTTACCTAATACTATATATGTATCGAAGATGCAAGTATCACGCCAAAATAATCTGTAGCTAAACAACTGTTATAAAATTTTTAACGTACCTATTCTATGTAGACAAGGATTTTGCCAAATATTAATTCAGTAGCACTATGCAGTCTAAACTACTATACATAGCAATAGGCTTGGCTGATATTAAAGCCGCTCAAACTTAACTAGTAGTTAGCAAGTTGAAGTAGTTGTAAGCAAGTCGTAGTCTGGTGAACCGACCACTGATGAGATGTAAAGGTACTTAAGAAGTTATTCTGGACAGAATACTCACACTAAAGGCCATGATCGACGGGCGAGTAAAATCGCCGTTTTATGGCTCGTCGGTAAAGCTCGCCCGTGGATTATTGCAATACTGCGGTATTAAAAACCAACGAGCCCGGCTCGCGGCTTGTTAGTTATGTTTTATTTTTTGCTCGGCACGCTGCGCAAGACCGCGTGTCGATCACCACTGACGAGCCGAGCCTACAGTTTTCCGCGACAGCGCTAGCGGACAGGCGTACCTACGTGCACACTTTTTTAATAATGGATTTGCAAACCTGTAGTCACGATTTCATTATGGAATTATAAACGCCTTCAGAGACTGCCCTTGCTTATGGCAATGTACATTGAATGAGTACAAAAACAAACGAACCCGTCTTAATGCCTGCAATAAACTGTTAACCAAACACAGATATAACTAATGTCAAGAAAAAAAAAACAGTCGTTGCGAGCTTCATATAGAAAAGAACGAAATAAAATTACTGCAAGCATGAGGACGCGGTTGCGGTTCACAGTTTCACACTCGACTGTTTTGCTCACTAGTCGATCAGCACCTACGAGCCGCGACTCTGCGAGTGAAAACCGTCGTCTCCAAAACCGCGGTATACGGCTCGCCCATCGATCACCCACTTAAGACTACAATATTTTGTAGACAGAATCATATTTGAAAATGCTGATCTTTTCTGAGATTTCAGCTGCTTGCTTCTATTTCTAAATAATTATGGTAGTATTCATATATAACAATTTATAATTTTGAGCAATTTGTTACTGAGTTTTGCTGAATTCTCAGTGTAGCAGCTCGGAGTCTGGCCGTGTGCCCGGTAACGGCAATAAGCTCACGCCCTATCACGTGGGACCTATAATTCATATTAAGGCGAAATGCAGGTGTAATATTACCTCTGTCTACCCCTTCGGAGATATACGCATGAGTCAAATAGGCAGTAAGGAGACAATACGGTTTCGACTCTATTGCTTCGGTAAAGGTACTGATATCGAGCATCAAAATTCATGATGCGATCTTTAAAACTACTTACGTTAATGTCACACTAGAAGCCCAATTGCTCATCAGCCTGGCTTCAGTCTAGAATCTTAAGACATAAATCTATTCATTTATTTTCTGAAGACTATAAGTCCAACTATACGATGCTTCTTCATTAGATCGTTATCTACCAGTTGAGCCCATGTGATAAAAAATACTCAGAAGGCTATGGGTTTGACCTCATTTATGTATGTGTTTTGAAACTACAGTTTATATTGATAATATAATCATTAACAAGCAATCGTATCGTCACCGTATCGTAACCAAAAAATGCGACTATTAAAGGAAATGAACGTTGGAAAATAATGACTATCCACCAAGTAAATCTTAAATTAAATTTATCTCAGTTTTAAAGAGCATTGGTCTAGTGAAGGGTAATGGTCGATTTCACGACTTTTTTTTAAATTAATTATAGTTGTACAACTTTGACTGATATATTATTCATCGGTACATTTATTACGACACTTACTTTCATACTTGAGTTGAAGAAATATTCTTGAAACCATCTGGGAGTCACATGTATTATCAAACATTTATTAAGCGGACAGACGATTTAGACAAATTATTCTGAATTCATTGGATATTCGGCAAATAATAATTCGTTTACAGCATGATATTTTATTTTATTTTTTATTTGTTTATTTATTAGATTCACCAACAGTTAATACAATATTAACAACACTAAAACTATACATATTACAGACTTAAAACAAAAATTGCATAACCAACTGAAGGTGAATACTGCATGCATCAGACATTAAAATTCTCTAAATAATTGTAGTGAAAAGTTAGTGAGTAATTTAAATTTATTGTTGAAAATTTTCGAACTTGTGCTAATCGGCGTACAGAGCAGACGTGTTACAAGTTATTACAAATATTACTTTAATTCGGTTTTAAATAAAATAAACGTTAAGTTCTTGAAAATAAGTTACTTATTTAAATAAAGATATCGCTGCCTTTAACGACATTTCAATTTCTAACAAACTCGCAGCGCGACGAGGTAACCGCTTTTCACCCCCTGGGAGAAAAGAAACAGAAACATATTTCTAATCGCTCATCTAAGCGCGTCGGAACATCGTGACGTATACATACACCGTACCACAGATCACTATGAGTGTAGTACGCCCACCGACTAGAAGTGACTCAGATGTTGATGAGAATTTAAAAACTACTTCTCGTGGTACGCGAAAGTGTGCAGCTAAGAAAAATGCAGAAGACGATATTAAACAAGAACTGACTGAAATCCGGATACAATTATCACAAATGCTTACTAACCAGCAGGCATTAATGAAACAAGTAAGTGGCGATATTTCTTCTATAAAAGAACAAATGATTGATATAAAAAAAGCAGTCGACAACCTCACCGCTGAACAAAAGATCTTAAAATCTGATATATCATCTATTCAATCTTAACATCTGGCTACAGAAAAAAAGGTTGACGAGCTACAATCTGAGGTGAATCGTCTTAAATCAAACGCTCTGGTGACCCCTATGTTACCATTACCACTTGAGACGCATGAAACTATAGTCACAGAAATTAGAGATAGGGAAATCAGAAGCAAGAACATAATAATAGCAGGCATATCGGAGCCTGTATCTCAAGATATAAACCAAAGAAGAGCTATTGATATGGAAAGCGTATCTAAAGTAATGCAGATGATTGAAATAGACTGTCAGTATATAAAAATGTATCGGCTTGGTAAATATGATTCCAGCAAAAGTCGCCCGATAAAGGTATGTTTTAAGTCTCAGGAAATAGTTCAGACCATATTAAAAAATAAATATAAACTGAAGGATGATAATCTCAAGCTATACTCTGACCAGACACCATCACAACAAGCTTTCATTAAAAAGGTCAAAGAAGAACTCAGACGCCAATCTGAAAACGGTAATAAAGAGCTTACTATCAAATACGTAAAAGGTGTGCCGAAAATAGTAAAAAAACAGTAAAAAAACTGAAAATAATAGATTATAATGTTAAAATATCACCTAATACAAAAGCACAGATAAGTTATGATATAGTAACAAAATATGAAGATATAAGAACGAGCAAAATTTCAATAAGAATTCTTTATGCTAACATTCGCAGCCTTGTAAAACCAGGTAAACTGGACGAGCTAAAATGCATAGTCGATTCATTCCCAAACTGTATTCACCTGATAGTGCTGACAGAAACTTGGATAAAATCTGATGAAGAAGCTAATACAATTCAGTTACCAGGATATACTCACTATTATGTTCCTACGTGCTCTCTATCGCTTAAAAAACTTTCTACCGTCCAAGACTAAGACAATGCTGGTGCATACTTTAATTTTCCCTGTTATCGACTATGGTGATGTGTGTTATTTCGACCTGAATGCAGACCTCCTCAACAAACTTGACCGTCTTCTCAATAACTGCATTCGATTTATTTTTAATCTTCGTAAGTATGATCACGTGTCTACTTATCGCTCCCGTTTGAACTGGTTACCTATTCGTCAAAGCCGAAGTTTGGGTGCTCTCACTACCCTTTATTCCATCCTCATGTCTCCCAACCCACCAACCTACCTAACCCCTTACTTCCAATACCTAGATTCTACTCATGATAAAACCCTACGCTCCTCTAATAATCGACTTCTTCTCTGCCCTTCACACAACTCCGATTTCCTTCATGCATCTTTTCCTATCCAATCTATCCTTCTGTGGAATGCTCTTCCTCTGGAAATCAGGATGGCCACCAGTCGCTTCACTTTTAAAATAAAAGTACGGCAGTTCTTACTGAACCAACTGGCAGGATCATCTCAGAAGTAATTTATTTAAATATATATAACATATATGTATTTATATATATTATGTATACGTATTTATTTTATTATATATTTATGTAGGTACTTATAGTATGTATATTCTATGTATATAGTATAACTATTTGTTTTTATTTTAAATAGTATTTATGTATGGACATTTATGTTTTTCATTTTTAAGTATTTATTAGGATTGTCATGTTTCTTATTACTTCAATTTGCACCTACCTTGTTCTATCTCTGCATCACCCTAAGGTAGACTGGCACAGAATGCCTCAGGCATTAAGTCCGCCTATACATGTTTTGTGTATGAAGTTATAAATAAATAAATAAAATTATAATTACAGAAATGATTCCAGAGGTGGTGGAGTATCCATATTTGCTACTAATAAATTTAGTCACTACCTCGATGAAGAACAAATTGTAAATAACTGCCACTTCTTATGGATTCACCTTCAGCACTACAGCTTAGATATTGGTGCAGTTTATTGAAAACCGGACAGTTCCAATATTAACAGTTTTTTGGAGACGGGCCGGAACATATCTGACGGAAGATCCGTCGCGTTTTATCGGTCGCGTAACGCCAATACATACAAATGTATAGAAAAACGTTCAACCATTCACACCTGACCGATAATCCGTTAGTACGTCGAGCGTACTAACGGATTATCCGTCGACGTCGCGCGCACCACGCACCACGTGAATTTTGACCTTTGAGTAAGGAATATAAATGGAGAGGGCAAATAGTAGGTACATATAGAAAAATTACATTATTCATATATACGAAACCGACATAAAGCCACCAAACATAGTGTTGTCTCGTTTTGTCTTAGGGATATCTCTGTCAGAAAAAAGAGATAGCCATAGTTTACTGAATAAATTACTCATGACGATATTTTAATAGAAATGTCATTCGTGCCACTATCGCTATATTTTTCGCCAAGGTTTGTGGTACATCTGCTGTGAAATCGTTGTCTATCGAACATAATAATTTTGTTTTTGTGCATAAATATGTCTAAAAATCCGATATTGGCTCTCAGAGAATATTTTGTTACATGTTTCATACAAGGGTCGTCTTTCGCTTTGCCATGTTCGCCCACATTTGCATTATGGAATAAACAAATCTGGCAAAAGATTTAAACTAACAAAGGTAACTTACTACAAAAATGTATTATTCTCCTGTAACCGGCTCCATATCGATATCGATTACATTCTGGAGAACAACCCAAATGGCAGCCATTTTATTTGCCCAACGTTTTGTAGGTGTGCACGCTAATTTCGTAGGTGTGCACGCTAATTTCGTAGGTGTGCAGGCTAAATTCGTACGTATTGGACATACCATATCCATGTCATTCCCAGATCGGTGATTTTAAGATCGTAAGATTCCAGGGCCGGACCTTACTTATTTTTTCAGAAACGAAATGTGTAGAATAATGTAGTGTTGGATCATCACAGAGTTGACATCTCTATTCAATTGTAGTTATTATTATTTTTATATACATATATATGTATATGATTATATTTATATAATGTATATATATATATATATATATATATATATATATATATATATATATATATATATATATATATATATATATATATATATAATGTATATATATATATATACATAAGTGCGTGTGTGTATGTATATAGCGTATTCTTATTTATGAATATTATTTATATGTTTATATATTTTTAGCATAAATTATCTTTATGTATACCTATATATTATCTTGATTAGTTTTCCTTAATACGAAGAATTGTCCTTCTCTACTTATAGTTACTTCAATTCACACCTACTTTGTTCAATCTCTGCACCACCCAAAAGGTAGACTGGTAGAGAATGCCTTAGGCATTAAGTCCGCCTATACATATATCTCTATAGTGTATGTATGAAGTTTAATAAATAAATAATATAAATATTTGCTAGCTTGGATCGAGGACCAATATTTGGGTATGAGGTGCTAAAGGTCCACGGGAACAATTTCCATACATACCTATAGAGAAAACATTTTGTGTCTTGCTCTGCAACTGTAGTCTGTAAGCCCTTCTTTATCATTTGTATAAGTTTTGTGAAAAACCGTAACCAAATCGTATTATCGTCTTTTATTTTTGAACTTCCATACCTAAATAGGATATATATTCAAATAACGCTTGTTGGCTACTATAAAAAATCTTCAAAGTCCGACATATTTCTAATAGTCAAACTCGAATTGCAATATAAATAACTACAGAACTTCAGTGACTACATAACATCAGGGAACACGAAAAATGATTAGGTAAAAGATTATGACAGTAAAATATTGAGCTGCCCTGAGTACGGCCCTGCACGAACAAACATATATGTGTGCATAATAGCCACGCTTTCAGCGAATGTGTGCAGATACGCTCGACGCATTTTCCGTCAGATGTGTACCGATTCATTTGACGGAATAGACGCGACCGAAGATACGTTCGACGCATCTTCGGTCAGATATGTTCCGCCCCTAAACGCTCGACATTTATATAAACGAAAAAGAGGGATTGTGTTCGGGGACTTCAATACTAATTTTTTAAAGGCAGAACAAGGAACAATGAATTATAAAGCGGCAGTAAAAGAAAATGGATACAAAATACTAAACAAAATCGATGAAACTTATAACACCCGAGAATCCGCCACTGCAAAGACAATAATAGACCATATATCATCAAGCCTAAAAGAAAACGAATTCCAACTAACTATTATCGACTCGGCTCTGTCTGATCATAAGCAAATCTATTGTGAGATTAAAAGACATCAACCAGAACCTTTAAAGAGAATAAAATATGAAGCTCTAGACTATGAAAAACTTTATAAAACAATGAAAGAAAACAAAAAGCCAAATATAGGAGCATCTTATGCACTATTTGACGAAAAATTACTTTCAAGCTTAAAGAATAGTAAAATTTTTAACACGAAAGTATTGAACCCACCGAGACAAGAATGGATAAATAAAAATATTATATCTGAAATAAATACGAGAAACCAATTATGGAGTAGATATAAAAGAGTACCGGAAAACGAATCATTGAAAGAAACATATATAATGAAAAGAAAAGACGTATCTAAATATATACAAAATGCTAAAGGCTTATATTACACAAATGAGTTCAACAAATGTAAGAAAAACCCAAAGAAGATGTGGACCCTCATAAACGATCTCTCATGTAATAAAATACGCAGCACCTTAGCACCAAGCAAACTACTCAATTCAACTGGATACATAACAAACCAGAAAGATATTTGTGAAGCTTTTAATCATTTTTTTTCTAATGTTGGTGCTTTTTTGGCAAAACAAATTCCTGCTAACTACCATAAAAGTGTAACCCTAACTACCGGAATAAGCTCGACTACATCTCATACTAAACTTACACAATTAAGACCTTGTACTGTAGATGAAATTGCCAAGCTAATAACCAACCTAGATAATAATACAAGTACAGGACTAGACGGTATAAACCCTAAAGCCATAAAATGTGTTCAAAAAATTATAGTTAAGGAGCTTGTTAATTGTATAAATAATTGTATGCAATGCGGAGTATTTCCCGATAGTCTTAAAATTGCAAAAGTCGTGCCGATCTACAAATCTGGTAGTAAACATGAACCCGGTAACTATCGCCCTATTTCAGTATTGCCAGTGATGTCTAAAATTTTTGAGAAAGTCCTTTATAACCGGCTAGAGGAATATCTTAATGCACAAAATGTGTTTAGACCCAAATCAAATACAATTGGTGCTACTACTGACCTTATAACAAAAATTAAACTGAAGATCGATGAAAAACAAATAGCTCTCGGTGTTTTTATCGATCTGAAAAAAGCCTTTGATACGTACATTTCGGCATTCCGCAGGGATCAATTTTAGGTCCATTATTATTCCTCATCTACGTTAATAATATTAAAGAAATCGGCCTAAAAGGTGACATTACCCTATATGCAGATGATGCCGCATTGTTTTACTTTGGAAAGTCAATAAACACTATTATGACGGATGCTCAAAACGATTTGAGTCAGTTAAATGAGTGGTTTCTCTACAATCTCTTAACGATAAATGTTGCGAAAACAAATTATATTATATTCTCGGCAAAAAACAAAAATATTCCATCTTATCCAGTTCTTACAATAAATAACACGAAAATTAATGAAGTAGGTCAAGAAAAATATCTCGGCCTTATTTTAGATAAACACATAACATGGAAACCACATATCAAAAAAATTCAGACCAAACTAAGTGCACTCACTGGATCCTTGCGTGGCACCACTGGCTGCTTTCCCAAGCTTATTAAGTACAACATATATAACACATTGATTAAGCCTCACCTGGACTATTTAATACAAATTTGGGGTTCAGCTGCTAAAACTAACTTACTACTAACTTACTAAACAAATTAATTAAATCATTATTTAACTACGACTACAGTACATCAACAATAAAAATATACCAAGATACAAAAATAAAAAACATATCACAAACATATACATATAATATTTGTGTATTAATACGTAAAATATTACATAAAACATACATACGCAAATAATTTTTACAAAAAAACATACTTTTCAAAAAATTAAACTACGCCATGCAAACAATATTCAATTATACAATCCGAGAACTAACTACGGCAAAGGATGTTTAATGTACGAAGGAGCTAGAATATACAATAAGCTACCAAATAGTATTAAAGACGCTAAAACGTTATACTCATTTAGAAAACGTCTACAGCACTATATTATATACACCTTACCTACTCATTGACAACACTCATTGTGCATAGCAATATGCCTAGGTACGTTACATGTACATGACACTTCTTGTCGCTCTTATTCCGTGTTAGTTTACGCTGCGACTGTACAGCTAATTGAATTTGTTACTTTATTCTTAGTGTTTTGTTGACAATATTTAATAAGTACCCACATTGTGCGCCGATAAGTTATTTATATTTTGTTGTTTATTTTAGTCATAGTGAACTTTCCATGTAAGTGAATTGTTAATTCTTATGGAAATAAAAAATCTCAAACCTCAAAATGTAGAAATACGTGTCGTATGTACAATAAAATGCATTTTTTTATCGTTTCCACAATGACATATAATATAAAAAGTATCGTGAAAATTATATGTATAAATAAACTTTCATAGCAAAGCCCGAAACTAGAATATTTCCAACTTCCATTCTGCTAGTAATTTCCGTATAAAAATATACTTAAAATAAAAAAAATATTCTGAATACTGACACTTAAGGAATACATTAATACCTGAAATGCTTTAAAAGTATGAGGAAGCAACATCTGATGACAATACCTACTGTAATGCTGATTTTAATATGAATTATGTCAACAAATCCGTAATTGGTGGTGTACAAGTGCCTATTTGTAATTTATTTTCAACTAAACATTGCTTTCTTCTTCTTATCAATTCAGAAGCCACCCACAGCTATTGTCGTAATCCAACAGATAACCAACATTAAGATCCATCTCCAAAAAAGTGTAATAATCATAACGTGTTTCAAAACTCCTCATACAACATTACAAAGTACCCAAACACAATGCACTGAAATAACCGTTAACCGTAATACGTCACAAACATACGAAAATTTATACAACCGCCATCTAGCGACATCACATAAAACAATGCCAACAAAAACTCCCCTAAACGTAAACATAACGAGTATTGCCGAAATTACGAGCCACAGTAAAAACAAGACGACAGCTGCGAAAAGTTTTAATAAAACATAAACTTGTACTCATCGGATAGACGATCGAATATGAAATTCGAAAGAATGCACACAACTTTTTTCATTTCAAACTAAGTTTAAATTAGTTTGACGATGTCACGGGCTTGGTACATACTCAGTCGGTGTACGTCTTAACCCATATGTGGCCGCAACTGTGGCTTAAGAGGAACACTAATTCACACACACGTTTTCTTTTATAATACCAATATCGTTTTTGATTTGTCAGACTCAACTTTTCGTAGTTTAAGATATTATTTAGTTGATCACAGGTGCTCAGATTATTTGAGGTTTCCCCCCCGTGGGATCTCCACCTTGTCGTGGTGGGGGGCTTAGTAACCGTGGATTTGATTTTCTCCCACGGTGAAGCTAAGCGGGATCCCGGGAGGGGACGCTCCACGTGGGCTTGGGTGAGGCCTGCGTAGGATGCGTCCATAGGTGCGGGTGCGGGGGACAGTTCTGTCTGTCCCTCGCAGTCGGGTGCGGTCGCGGGAGGAGAGGCGTGTCGGTGTTACGTTGCCGCGCGCCCTATCTCCCGCGACCAAATGGGGGCGCACCATTGTTGCGTCGCGGTGGGGCCGCAAAAGGAAGATGAGATGCTGTATTGCGTTGTCGTCCTCCCTGTCCTCTGCGGCCGCTGGGTGTTTTGGCGGCGGAGCCCAACACCTTCATCCGCCGCGGTTTCGTTCGGGGCCTGCCTGACCATCTGGCGGGCCAATACCCGACGGTGGGTAGCGAGGAATGCTTAGGTGAAACCCTACCCTCCGACACATGGGGACATGAGGAGCACGGGTTGGTTTTTTGTCAGTAAGAGTCTGACAGTCCCCTTCGTCCTTCCCCCCAGGGCGAAGGGACTCCATGAGGATTTTCCAACCCGACATCAAAAAAAAAAAAGATTATTTGAGGTTTATATTTTTTTAATATTTTAAATTTTATTATCTTAGCCGAAAGACGTCCACTGTTAGACGTAAGTGCCAAGGGTTTTGTGGAACTTTGCCAAAATCACTTCTTCTTTTTTTTTTGTTTTAAAAGACAACCCCGCATTAGGCATTAGGACTAAATCCTGTGTCGCGGGGTCTTTACAAACATATAACTAACAGACACAATGAACACCCAGACTCGAAACAACAATTTGTGTATTACAATACAAAGTGTTGCCTCGTGTGGGGATCGAACCCACAACACTCGGTGCAGTGTCAAGCGGCGAGGCGGCGGCCGCTTAAACCACTACGCCAACTGTGCAGTCAAAACAACAACTTCTTCTTTGAAGCTAGTCGCTACTGCCTACGCTAACGCTCAGATGCTAAATAGCATCTAAGCATTTACATGAGCATAAAACTATACTCACAAACAAGGATAATTGGTAAACATTTTCAAATATTATGACGAGGTTTGGACACTATCGTTTATATTTGCACAAAATAAAATACTTTTAGAACGGATAACATTTTATGTTGTGCTTTGATCGTCATAAAGCTACATGCATAGGCGGGATTCAACTAAAATGTTTGCCACTTTCTATTTGCCAACGACTCCATTCAAATCATAGAGTTGCAATGAAATCGATATTTTAGTAAAATAAAACGCTCTGAAATTCAACCACATTAATCCGAATTATCCTAATTTATTCATTAAATGAAAATCCCATTACTTTTCTTTTAATTACCAAATTGATAGTAAAGTAACAAACATAAAAATGTTGTCGCTTGAATCATAGTAGATAAACATCTAGAGGCAGTATGTTGAAACTCTAATTTCATTAGTCGTAGCCAGCGGCTAGAAGCGCTGGAGGTCGGCTCTCTGGGCCCAACACTTTTTACTTGCCGTCGACATCCTAAATTTTTATTTACGGTGTTCGTGTATTTGGAACTGAGGTACATTTTTTAAAATTTAACTAAGGTAACTATGATAAATATTTTAGTGTACAGATAAAAATGCTGTTTTATATGTATACCTACAACTAGTTTTTGAGAGGACTGTTTGATTATTCAGAGTAGAACTATATACCGTTTATATTACAACATCAACTAAATTATAAGTGTGGGTATAGTGGTATTGATTGTACCAATTATGACCACTGGCACTGATTCGTTTATGCGAACTTTATTGGTGTTTTCTACCAGACATAATGCTATGCTAAGTTGCTATAGATAAGTTTGGCCAACCAATCACATTTATTGATCCATATAACTTAAATACTGGTGAGAACAGGTTTAGCTAAGCTTTGATTATTGCATGGAAGGTGCTCTGGCTACGTACTTCATATGATGTGAGTAGTACAGCTACTAGTATGTGCAGTTCCCCATTCAATTTTGTTGGCAGCCTATGCCTTCCTTAATGTTTATACATCGCATAGCTCAAGTTGTGTATCTATCTCGTGGCGGCGCTTCTTCATAGTCCATGCTGATTGTCCCGTCACGTAGCTTGACAATCGTGGAAATGATCACACAGTTTCATAGCGTGGCTTTTATATCCTCGTAGGGTAGCTGATGCAAGTGTATCCGTTGTGTATGGAAATACCAACCAACCTTGTTTAAGTCAAACAAACGAATGTCATTTATTTAATAGTATTCTACCTCAGTAGATAACTAATTTATCGTTAATTCTTTTCAGATTCAGACAAAATACTGAGAAAGAAATTGATAATTCACCGATTGTTTAACAATTATAGATTTCAAAAAAATAATATTGACGGGTACAATACAGAACATATTGTGCAGATAATATAAATCACGATGTCTCACTTTTATAGATTTGTTATTTTGGAGAACTGCTTCTGCATCAGTCGGCCATACTTCATCAAGGACCGTAAGACCAGAGTCCTGTGTGATTCTATTGTCCTTATCGTTGCCAGCTTTATTATAGCAACAATTGCTATAGACATAATCAACTCTGACGTTGGTAATGGCTTCCGAATCTTCCAAGCATTGACTGGTTTTGAACTTATATGTCTTGCGATATTAGCAAGGTACCAAGATGTAACCTCACTGAAATTAGAAAAAACTTGATGAAAAATGTCGAAAAAATGAAGATAATTTAGCTGAACTAAATGTGAAAAGTAACTTATTATATTGACAATTTTACGTCATTCATTTTTGATATGATTGGTTTAAAAATGTTGAATGTGAAAAATACTGTTGCAATATTTTTGAGTATATGTAGTATTTGCGGCTCATGATGCAGAATTTGCTTATTTCTCTCTCCTAGTTGAAAGAATAAATGCTAGGTTTAAAGTTTTGAAGTATGTGTCTCCGGTTTTAGGCTCAAGAGGCTATGCATATTTATTGTCTATATATCGAATTTGAGTGAGCAAAGCAGTCTTCGGGTGAGATAATTATATATTTCTTATCTAATAATGTAGACTAATTTTCTAATTATCTGTAATTTTAAATATGTTTATCATATTTTCAGATATTACTACTACTGGGCACTGCCCGTGGGCACTGCCTTATTAACAACAGTAATATACCAGTTCCTTTTAATCGTAGCCGACGCAGAAATTGTAAGTACAAAACATTCAATCATTCACCGCCCTCAAGATTAAATTTACACAATCTCAAATATCTTGATGTAGGAGTATTTTCTGCAAAAATCCTTAAGTATATTCGTATTAGCGCTATAAATCACTGGATAATGGGTGTATGTAGCCATTAAGCAAGACCGATGCAAAGTTGAAATTGAAAATACGCAGTATATCTGCTGAACTTGTTATAACAGACCATTATTATTTTAATACTTCCATGTGACCCGAAAATGAAGATGAATTATGGAGCAAGTTCAACAACGCAACAAAGGACGTTGCTGACTTCTGCATTTTATATCTCTGTCCCTTTCTGTATTTCAGTTTTTTTCGGATCTCTTACTTCCACATTTGGTAGCGTAAAGAACAAAATTCAGCGTATAGTTATTGTGTTGATCTGGATGTAGGTGGTTTTAGTGCGAGCTACATAAAGTCGCCTAGATGTTTTTGTTTCAGCAGTAATCAAAGAACAATGGCCACTTCTCATAAATTGAATGACCTGATAATGAATTATTGCGTATGTAGATAGAATGTACGAAAACAAGTAGCTCTATGATCAAGAAATTATACTGTAAAGACAGTTTTTCTTATAAAGGTCTAGGAATACACCGAAATTAGTTCGTATTAATTTGACAGATTCTCCCATGTCCAATGTCACCGGCGGCATATTTACGTCAAAAACGTTCCGTTGCATCCTTATCCAATGTTTTCAACGGCAGAAATAGATTTATTTTTATCTTTTATATCTCTTAACATAAAAAAATACGTTCATTTATGATCAGCGTTTAACAACTTGATTCAATTTATATATTAAACTAGAGGACGCCAGCAGCTACGCCTGCATTTTTTTAAATTTACCCGTTTTGGCCGATCCCGTGGGAATTTCGGGAAATCCTGTCTTAGTGCACCCCTACGGTCCCCAAGGAACACACATGCCAAATTTCAGCTTCCTGCGCCCAATAGTTTCGGCTGTAGCGTGTCTGTCAGTCAGTCAGTAACGCAAGGATTTTATATATTAAGATTAAGTTTTCTTGAGGTTTTGACAAAACCAGTTGATAAAGATGTGGTATAAGTGAACTGGAACGTAGCTAAACGAGGAAGTATTATCGGGCACAGTTAATATAAAAATGCAGCGAAAAAAAAATATTTTGATAAGGATGCGTTCACGAGTTATAGAACATATTTACAACCCAAAACTTTTCTTTTTACCTAGGCTTCTTTAAAATATAATTGTTAGTGAAATCATTGCACTAAAAATTACCTTAATTTTAAAATAAGTTTTATCTCTATACATGTTTAGGTCAAAAATGGCCATTCTTCTTTACGTGATAATATTTCATGTGTTAAGTGATTATGTACTTTTGTTATTTTGAAATGTGTTTCTCTATGCCGCGTATTTTTCAAACACATGGTGTTTCGAAAATACTCAGCTCGGCTTGTACACTGTGAAGTAAGTCTAACGTGCAGAGCCATCATGACAGCTTTAATTGAGAATGACACAAGATTTCTACTGAGAATTCTGTATAAATGACTACAGTCACAGATTAGCTGCAGTAGATTTAAGGCTATTTCAACCTTCATGGCCCCTTATTATTTTGGGCTACTCTGATGCGTGTTAAATTACTTAAAAAAAATTGCATATGACTTTATTTCTTATTGAAAATGATATTACGTAATATTTAGGTATAATGGACTGCCTTCGTGGTCCAGTAGATAGCGTATGCGTCCGGATCGGGCAAAAGTGTCTGAAGATGTGCCGGGTAACAACAATAGGCTCGCCACCTATTACGTGGGACCAAAAAATTTCATGTCGAAATATGGGTGTATTATTACAATGTATGTAAGATTACCTCTGCCTACCACATCGCGCAACAAGGCGTCTATAAAAAAAATTAAAATACCTGTAAAATATAGCAATAAGCTCAACACTTAAGTTTCACTCATGATCATCAAGATTTTATGACTAAATGAAATGTAATGGGTACTTTATCTTTTATTTTATAGAGGTTCTATCTGTCTCTTTACCTGCTCTGGCGTGAATCAAGGGCAATGTATTCTCTTTGGATAATGTGCAGCGCAGTAGCTCAAACTAATGACATACGCAAGGAGCTTGGACTGCATTTGGTTGGACATCTTACAGCAGAGAGGAACAATATAAGTAAGTTTTTATATTATTTACTATTAAAATTACAGATGTTAACATAAAAATTTATGGTAAGATAGATAGATAAAAATTCTTTATTGTATCTACACCAGAAAAAAATACAAGAATAGAGTAATCAAATTATAAAGAATTTAAAACTAGTGGTACAAGTCGTCTTATCTTATTGGTTACGTCATGTACTGAAGAAACGTCAAAATACTGGCTAGAGACAATCAAAGTGGTATGAAATAAATATCAAAGCCATAAAGTAAGGAAGTAATAGATAGTAATAGAGACCGCATTAAAATAGCAACCTTACCCAAAATATGTACCTCACTCTGACTTATGATTTTTTCTCATGTAAGAGAAAGATAAATATACAAATGTCATTTCGAATCTTCGAAATTGTCGTAAATTTTAGCTAGACTAGTGATGTGCTTCCTCAAAATGAATTTCGATAAAATATCGATAACTAGAGGACGCCAGCAGCTACGCCTGCATTTTTTTTTAATTTACCCGTTTTGGCCGATCCCGTGGGAATTTCGGGATATCCCCTCTTAGTGCACCCCTACGGTCCCCAAGGAACATGCTTGAACATGCTTAAGGTGAATGAAGCAATCGATAGTCATAATAGCATTAATAATCAAAACCTATATGCAATGATAGGGTCAATGATGAGATCATTACCACGTAATGGTTTTCAAATACAAAACCACGTTACGTATTTCAGACTTTTGGAAGTTATATACATATATGCTTATTATTTAGAAAATTATCACGATCGTCAAGTGTTCATCTAAAATCTTCCAAACCAAATTAGGCCTTCTCAAATTGAAGGGAGGCCCGAGCCCAGTATGCTCAGTTACATAATTATATTAAATCACCAATGGAGAGCAGGCTGCAGTAATAAGTGAGTTTACTAACAGATTAGAAATAAAATTTAACTTCAGAGTCAATTTTATATAAAATATTTCACATAATGAATCACATTGGATTGTAATTTCGTAATTTTATTGTAAATCTACTCTGTATTCTTAAGTTGGTAACTGCAATCAATTTACAAATAAGTATATTATTATTATATATTATTATTATTTATTTAGGGTAAAATAGAAAAAGTATTATAAGTATTATATCTTATTTTACTATATTTATCACAAGTGTACCAAACATACGCCGAAGCTCAGAAAATAGTTTCTTTGTGATACCTTCAAAATTAATCATATTATAATTATACTCATCTGTCTTTTTTAGGGTTCCGTACCTCGAAATGAAAAAACGGAACCCTTGTAGGATCACTTTGTTGTCCGTCCGTCTGTCAAGATCCTTTTTCTCAGAAACGCGTGGAGGTATCCAACTGAAATTTACATCAAATAGTCAAATCTATTGTTCTTTGATGCTGTGAAAAAATCAAACTTCTAAGCCAACGCAATCAAAAGATATAGCCGTTTATGCTGCAAATTTCCGCAAATATTCGAAACTCAAAACCTACAGGGTACTTCCCGTGAACTCAGAATCTTGAAATTCAGTACGTAGCAATGTCTCATAGCACACATAAAGAAAAATTGCGAAAACCTTAAATTTTTACGTAACATCATAAAAAAAATATTTGTATTAATTTTTAACCCTTAACGTCGCAGTGTATAGCCCGCTATACATTGATCTTTCCAAAAATCTGGAGTCCTTGAATAGTAGTTTTAAAAATTAATTTAAACATGAACGCATCGGTAATACTTGTCAGTCACTATAAAAAATAAAAAGTATGTGTCATCTGTCAAAACTTTTTGACAGTTGTCATTTTTGAGCAGCCATGCCGAACACGCGCGCGCCTTTGAAGGTAAATAATTGTTTTTTTTATAACAAATTGTTCTTTTTTCAAATGTACGATTGCAAAAAATTATTGATTAGGAAGTGTACTTTATAATTATAACTGAATTTGAGATAAAAATGGTTATTTAGGTTGCATTTTCAAGAGGTTTTTATGGACGTATAACATACTATACACTGCGACGCTTACAGTGATGTAAGGTTGTTTGTGATTAGTATGCTTTTTTATACACTGCGACAGTTGCACGAAAACGTTTTTTTTTTAGAATCTTGCTGCTTGTTTTGATTTATTTTCATATTGAGGGTGTTTACTAATTAATTTCAATGCTAACACTAACAATTTTGATACTGTTTTTATTTTGCCTGTTTTGGTTGCGGTACAAATGCTTTGCTTGCTTTGTTTTAGAGTGGTCAGTTTTCGCGCGCGAAGCGAATACTAACACTTGTTCCACGTAAAAATGCAGACTCTGATAAAAGTGATGGAAAAAGTAGTGATGATGAAATTGCAAGCACTCGATCATCTTCACCAGCTCCTTCTCTTGCCTCATCTTTAGAAGACTTTATTCTGGACAGCTCTTCTAGCGATAACTATGTTTCGAACAGCGATAATGATTCTCCAAGTCATCACACCTTTAATACATCTGCTTTGATACACTCCACGCGCACGCCTTTTGCTTCCCAAGTGAATACATTAACTGAACCTGTTTGTACTCCTAGTCTTCAGCAAGCTCCTCTACAGTCTGAATCTGATATAACATTAAATAATAAGTCTCCTAATGACAATGATTTGATTCCACCATTAACTCCAACAATTAACGAAGTTTTTACAAATGACCTTCAGTGTAACTACGATGCAATTCCTTCTATTTCTTCTTTACCTTCTTTGCCATCTAATCAAGCTTCACCGATTACATTACCAACAAGACAAACACGGAATAAACGTCCGGCACTTTCAATTGTAGTTAGTAAGGCAAAAAGGCAGAAAAAGCCACTGAAGATGAAGATTAATTTTGAATGGCAGAAAACAAATTTTCAACATTCTGCTGAGATAAACCATACTATTTTTAAAGATCCCGTTCCTGATAACTGGTCAGCTGTTGATTATTTTTATCGGTTTTTCCCTAAAAATCTTATAGACCTTATAGCTGTCAACACTAATTTATATTCAGTACAACAAAGTGGCAGATCTATTAATGTCACAAGTGAAGAAATTTGTGATTTTTTAGCGATAAACATTTTGATGGGTGTAGTTTCTATGCCATCGTACAGAGATTATTGGAGTACCTCATATAGATATGACAAAATTGCAAAACTCATGACTCTTAATAGATTTCAGAAAATTAGAAGATACATACATTTTACAGATAACTGTCAAGCTGACACTGATGACCGGTATTATAAATTGCGACCTCTTATAGACTGTGTGCGAGCCCAATGCCTATCAGTTGAAGAGGAGAATGTGTATAGCATTGACGAAATGATCATTCCTTATAAAGGGAAAAAAGCAGGGTCTCGCAAACAATACAACCCCAACAAACCATGTAAGTGGGGTTTCAAAAATCTAGTTCGTGCTGGTGTATCCGGAATAATATATGATTATATGCTATATGGAGGAGACGACACGTTTAGAGGTATACAATTTGAAAAAGAAGAAGAAACTTTAGGTGTTTCATCCAAAACGGTATTGGCACTGTGCAAAACTATAAAACAACCAGCATCTGTGGTATTTTTTGATAACTGGTTTAGCAGTCTTGAACTCATATACATACTCAGAGAAAATTACGGTATATTCAGCTTAGGTACTATGAGGAAAAATCGACTACGAGATGCTAATAAGTTTTTATTGTCTGATAAACAATTAAAAAAAAAGGGAAGAGGTTCATTTTGTCAAGTAGTATGCAACAAGCAAAAAATCAGTATCGTAAAATGGTATGATAATAAACCAGTAATCCTTGCAAGTTCTTTTGTCGATGCCCACCCTGTTAGCAAAATTAAACGATACAATAAGGAGTCGAAAGGACGTGTGGATATTTCCTGCCCAAATGTGGTGAAACACTACAACCGTCATATGGGAGGAGTGGACCTCTCCGATATGCTTATATCATTGTATCGCACTGGTATTAAAAGTCATAGATGGTATATGAATATTTTCTCGCAAATAATTGATATTTGTGTAAATAATGCGTGGTTACTTCGTCGTCGACATTACAAACAAGCGAATATAAAGAAAAATGGAGACCATTTAAAAAAATTCCGCTATGAAGTATTTGTGGGTTTGACAAAAGGAAATAGAATTACAACAGAGGATGTTCAAGATTCTGTGCCTAATGCGAAAAAAATTAAAAAACCTGTAACTGAGAGGCCTCTTGATGTTGTGCGGTATGATAGAATAGATCACTGGCCTAAACATGATAAAATAAATAGATGCAAATACTGCAAAAAGGGGCAGGCGAGTACTATTTGTACTAAATGTAATGTTCATTTATGTTATGTTGCAAAAAGAAATTGTTTTCTTGCTTATCACGTGAAAGAATAATTTATACCTAAAAGTGCTAATGTATACTATACTATACGCAGTGACCATACGTTTGTTTCTTGGATACGTAGCAGTGTATAGTATAATATACATATTATAATTAAAAAACTAATTAAGATAGATTTTTTTTTATTTTTTTTTTGTGATGCTTAAAAGTTAAATAAAACTATGATTAAATAAAATTTACAGATTTTTTATTTTTTTTCTCCTGCGACGTTAAGGGTTAAGTTACTACTCCTTTTCTCATGAACGCGTAAAGCTATTAATTTGAAATTCATATCAAATACTCAAGTCTATAATACCTTGAAGCTGTAACATAATTAAACTTCTATGTCAACGCAATGAAAAGAAACAGCAATTTAAGCCGCATATTTTCTCGCAACTACTTGCAAGGGAATCCAAACCTACGGGGTACTTCCCGTGAACTCAGAATCTTGAAATTTGGTACGTAGCAATGTCTTATAGCACAAATAAAGGGAAAATTGCGAAAACCGTAAATTTTTAGTTACATCATATCAAAAAATATTTGTATTATTTTAAAGTTTTTTTTTTATAGTATAAGGCGGCAAACGAGCAGACGGATTGCCTGATGGTAAGCAATTACCGCCGCCCATGGACACAAGCAACACCACAGGAGTCACAAGTGCGTTGCCGCCCCTTGGGGTTGGGAAAAGGGATAGGATAAAGAGTGGGATGAGGGAGAAGGAATAGGGGAAAGGGCCTCCGGCACTCTCACTCACCGACCGAAACGCAACAGTTTAGGTTCTGTTACTTTACGTCAATTTTCTGTGAGAGGGTAGTACTTCCCCGGTCGAGCCGGCCCATTCATGCTGAAATCAGCAAGGCTCTACTACCTAGAAATTGCTACCCCTTTCCTCATGAACGCGTAAAGTTATTAAATTGAAATTGATGTCAAACACTGGGGTCTATTATACCTTTAAGCTGGAACAAAATCAAACTTCTATCTCAAGGCAATCAAAAGAAACAACAATTTTACTATATTTTTTCAATCTCGCAACTACTGGCAAGAAAATCAAAACCTACAGGATACTTCCCGTAAACTTAGATTCTTGAAATTTGGTACGAACTAACGTCTTATAGCACAGATCAAGGAAAACTTGCGAAAACCGTATTTTTTGAGTTACATCATATTATTATAATAAAAATAAGTTAAAGTTACTAGACCTTTCCTTATGAATGCAAAGAGGTATTTAATTGAAATTCATATCAAGTACTTAAGTCTATAATATCTTTAAGCTGTAACAGAATCAAACTCGTAAGCCAACGCAATCAAAAGATCTATTTGTGCCGCAAATTCTCGCAAATTTTCGAAACTCACAAGGGAATCAAAACATACAGGGTACTTCCGATGAACATAGAATCTTGAAATTTGGTACAAGGCCACTTCTTTTAGCACATATTAAGGAATAATTTCCATAAATGTAAATTTTTAGTTACATCATATAATACAAACATTTTTAAAATTTTAAAGTTACTACATCTTTCCTCATTTATTATTTTTATTTATTTATTTATTTATAACAGTTTTACAATAAATATATTAATAGTGCTCCACAAAACCGGTTTAGCGGTTTGACTGTGGAAGAGTCATAATACTATTTTACATACCTACATATTTTAACAAATGTTATTTAACAAATATTTTTTTAGTTTTTGTTTAAATTTAATTTTATTGTTTTCATGTCTGATGTCCGCGGGCAATCTGTTCAACAGATATGGTACACGTTTTTTCAATGTTCTGTCGCCGTAGTAATTTGTTACTCTGGGAACATTAAATTTACCTGCGGTCATCAGACGTGTGTTATGCATATTAGTAACCAGTGATAGGTTATGCTCGTTTTTACCATGTTGATTTAATAACAGAAGATATTTATGTTTCATACTTACTGGTAGGATGTTACATATTTTGAATAATTTACGGTAGTCGCCCCTACAATTCTCTTTTGTTTTTTCTGTTACTAGTAATTTAAGAAATCGTATCTGTAGTGATTCTAATTTATCTATATAACTTTTAAACGTTAGCCCATAAGTATCCAGAGCATAACTGATCACTGATTCGACTAGAGTTAAATATAGGCATCTTAATATATTAATAGGAACCTTGTAACTTAAGTGATAGAACTTACTTAGTAATATTCTTAATTTACAGCAAATAAAATCTATATGTTGAGACCAAGAGAAGCTTTGATCTATTTTTACACCCAAATATGTAACAGATTTTACAGTTTCTATAGGTTTACAATTGCAGGCTACTAAGTTGTTATGTAGACATATGTATTCATGCGTAAACAAATTAGGTGGAGAGACATTAAGCTGTAAATATGGTGAGCGAATGATTAAACATTTGGTTTTTTCTGAATTTAGAATTATCCCGTTGTCGTGCGACCATTTAACGACTGTATTTATGTCCTGTTGAACTAATTGGATAGTTCTGTATATGTCAGTGCCAGCACGCAGCACGCACAGGTCGTCTGCGAACATGTATGCCGAGCAATGCCGCAGCACTCCACACAAGCTGTTTACGTGCATTAGGTAACAAATAGGACCAGTTACCGATCCTTGGGGCACCCCGCTGCGCACCAGCATCCTGTCACTGAGTGTTTCACCCACCTTAATACGGCAGGAGCGCCCCGTGAGGTAATCTCTGAACCATTGGTTCAGTGGTTCTCCCACGCCGCACTCCTCCATCGCATTCAGAAGGGTATGTTTTTGCAGGGTATCAAATGCTTTTTTATAGTCGAACATTATTATTACAACAATTTTTTTATGTTCTAAGTAATTATTAATTTCGTCAGTAAACTTTCCTAGTAATGTACCTGTACTTTTTCCTTTTAGGAACCCATGTTGACTATTATCTATAATATTATTTTGTTGTAAATATTTGCTTAACTGATTAGCGATACATTTTTCAATGATTTTATCTAAACTTGAAAGTATGGCTATAGGTCTATAATTAGACGTATTTTTAAAGTCACCTCTCTTGTGTATCGGTCTGACTATTGCTTCTTTTAATTTATCGGGGACTACATGTTTACTGACAGACAAGTTTACCAGTTTGGCTAACACAGGACACACCTTATTCATAATAAGTTTAATGTCTGACATGCGTACATGATCAGAACCCGGTGACTTGTTGCTGCTCATATTTTTTAGTACAAATTTTATGTCACTAGGGGTCACAGGTTGCCATCTCATACACATATCAGATGGTTTCATATACTGTTCTCTGTCTAGCCATGTTTCGTTACACAGGTGTTGTATTTTTTCAACTTCTTCTGAAAAAGTTTTTGCGAAATTATTACTGATTTCTTTAGTGGTTCCTAACCTGTTCATATTTGACATTATTAAACTATCTATTGACTGTTTTTTACTACCTAACATACTATTAATTTTGTCCCATAACTTCTTGATATTATTATTACAATCTAATATACTTTTTTTGTCATATTTATTTTTAGCTCTATTAATATTTTTTTGGCATTTATTTCTAAATCTAGTGTAGTTCAGTCTCTTCAGCATATTCTTTGGATCGTCACTCCAAACAGCAAATAATCTATCTTTTTCCTCTATCATAGACCTCAAATAATTATTTATCCAAGGCTTGTTTCTTTCACTAGTGTAAGTATAAATAGTTTTATAGCATTCATTGTAAATGTTTGTAAACATTTGGCAAAAGGTACTATACAACTCACGTGGACATTCAATTGTTAACAAATTGTCGAAATTAGTACGCAATAATTTTTCTCTGACCATATTGTTGTCAAGAACTCGCTTACTGAGTGAGCCGCGCTGTCCGCTACCGCGCGATGAGCAATCAGACATGCGTTTCCACTCCACCACGGCCGACACAATATAATGATCTGAAATTTTATGTTTTATTACGGCGGAATTAATACTATCTATATTAGTTACTCTGATATATATATGATCTATGCAAGATTGAACTATTTTGCCTGATACAATTTCCTGACGCGTTATGTCATTTATACATTTGGTGAAACCGTACTCCGACAGTAAGTTTTCGTATGAATTTACGTGTTGGTCAGAGTAATTCAAAAGATTTATATTAATATCGCCGCATAAAATTGCTTTTGTTTTAGGCGGTAAAATTTTGAGAAGGTTGCGTAATTCAATAAGAAACTGATTTATCTTGTCTTGCTTGTTAATTTTTGGTGGTCTATATATTGATATAAGGTATATTTGTTCGTTGTTATGTGTAATTGTAATGGATACGCACTCCGCCGACTGCATACCTGCAGCAAGTGTTGTTGTCTCACACACACACGCACCCAGCGAGTCGCGCGTGTATATCAGCACGCCTCTCCCACTTCGACCAGCCCTTGTGTACGCGTTTACATTATAACCGGGAATGCTATAAAATGACAATAGCGAATAATTTATATTCGGTTCGGTTAAAACTATTATATCCAATAGATTCACACTGTTACTTAATGTTACTAGTAATTCACTAAAATGTTTTTGTATGGATCGAATATTTACGTGTAATACACTGAGAACTGGTTTGTTTACAATGTTTAGTGATCTTAACCAACTATCTACGTCATTTACACAGTTATAGTTCACAACATTTTCAGTGATTGAATCAATAATGTTCAAGTCTGCGAATTTTAATTCTATAAATTAAACAAGAGTAAGACTGTTTTTACATAAAACAAAAAGTATTAAGTATTATCGGTAGGTAGGTGATTATTTTGCTTTAATTAACTCATTCAAATCAGTTTGATACTTTACCCATATAGCTTTATCACCTTCCGCTTTTTTAACCAGTATCTTTCCATTAGTTATCCATATAAATTTGTAAATACCGTGTAGTTGTTTTTTTGTATTCCAAAGCAATTCTCTTGTCGTCGGTATGAGATCTTCATTGATGAATATTCTGTTGTTCATCGACCCTCCCGAAATGATTGCGTTACTAGTGATGGATTTTTCAAACAGTTGTCGTCGTTTCTCCAACCAATTACTCCTGGACTCGTTGCCTGAGTTCTTAAAGCCAACTATGATGGATGACGGTTTACTCCCTTGCTTTGTTGGTCGGCTTCGTTTTACCCATTCAATGTCTTGGGTGCTTGCTCCAATTTTGTCCCCAATTTTATTTATAATGTCTTTCACATTCTCGCCAGGTAGGTATTCGACGCCCACTATTTCTATGTTATTCTTGCGTGATGATTGCTCATATTCATTCAACTTCTGCTCTAGAGCGAGGTTGCATTTCTCAAGATATACACATTTGTTAGTGATGTTTGTAGTTGTCTTCTCCAGCTTTGTGATTTTATCTTTGGCCAGTTCATATTCATTTAAGAGAGTGTCATACTTGTCGGAAAGCACGCTGATGCTCTGTTTGATACCATCTAAATGTTTCTTCAAACCAGGTATGGCGGTAACCTTTACTTGGATATCCTTCAGGATTTTTTGAAGGTCTTTGACCTCTCCTTCAGGCTCTGGCTCATCCTCGTCCGTCCCTTCTTCTTCACAATTGTTACAATAAATCCTGTTTATTCCAGCTTTCATATCCGCAGCTAACCCTTTCACACAGGTTCGATGAAAAGTACCTTGACATGATCCTTGACATATAAAGTGCGATCCTTTTCTAGAAAGTACTTTCTTGCATTTTTGGCATTCCATATTATTCATATAGTCGATATAATTTGGGCGCAAGCAGTTGTTGTGATGGTTTATTCTTGCAAATCTATACGTTACGACACTTCGTACCTGCACAATTTTCACTCGGCAGTATGCAGTAAATATTGCGTCGTAGGACTTCACAAATATTTATTGGTCTATAATTTATGTCTTCTTAACAATTGTATCACTGTTATATGTTCCTAAATGTTTTATTTCCATTTATTTACTTTTATAATACGGAGCTAGGCTATTGCTGTGTGACAGCTGTCAGCTGTCATGAACGCGTAGTTATTAAATTGAAATTCATATCAAATACTCTCTGTTGAATTATTAATTATCGCTTGTCCCGTGCCTCGGAGAGCACGTTAAGCCGTCGGTCCCAGTTGTCATGAAGATCTTTGACAGTCGTTACAGGGCGTGCGTAACTTCTTAATCAACTGACCCTAGTCTAAACCATAGAATATCGTTAATCCCTTCGGGTTGCGGAGGTCAGACAGCCAGTCACTCTGTGGAAAAGCTAATATTCAGCCAAATCCGGTTAGACTAGAAAGCGGACCCCAGACTGAAACTGGGATAACGCTAAGAGAAAGAAGAAGTGCTATATAGGAAGAATTTTGAAAACCTCTTAATATTAATTACATCACATATTTTTTAAACAATTATATGTATATATATCTACAGGTTTGTACGGAACCCTCGGTGCGCGAGTCCGATTCGCACTTGACCGGTTTTTTTATTTTTGGTGTCGGGTTGGAAAATCCTCATGGAGTCCCTCCGCCCTGGGGAAGGGCGAAGGGGACTGTCAGACTCTTACTGACTAAAAACCAACCCGTGTTCCTCACTCAAAATCTGAAAATACTTAGAAGAGCCGGGCAGTCAATTTTGTCGTTTAAAAGTTTGATGATCAAATATTCAGGTCTATAACACCGTTAAGCTGTAATAAAATCAAACTTCTATGTCAACGCAATCAACAGAAACAGCAATTTAAACATATTTTCAAACTTGCAACTACTCGAGGGAATCAAAACCTACAGGGTATTTCCCGTAAACTCAGAATCTTGAAATTTGGCACGAAGCAAACTCTTATAGCACAGATAAAGGAAAAATTGCGAAAATCATACATTTTTAGTTACATCTAATTAAAATATTTTAAATAATTTTAAAGGTTACCCCTTTCTTCATGAACCCGTAGGGGTATAAAATTGAAATGCTTAACAAATGCTCAAGTCAAAACTAACGGATATTTCCAGTCGATCTAGAATCTTGAAATCTGGCATAAAGCAACGTTTTAAATTAAGGGGTTTTCAAAATATTTCCTATGTGCTATATAGGGCAGCGATAGCCGAGTGGATATACCAACAGACTGCCATGCAGAGGGTATCAGGTTCGAATCCACGGCGCGCACCAATGACTTTTCGGAGTTATGTGCGTATTGAATTGTTAATTATCGCTTGTCCCGTGCCTCGGAGAGCACGTTAAGCCGTCGGTCCCGGTTGTCATGAAGATCTTTGACAGTCCTTACAGGGCGTCAGTACCTTCTAAATAATCTGACACTAGTCTAAACCATGGAATATCGCTATCCCTTCGGGTTGCGGAGGTCAGACAGGCAGTCGCTCTGTGGAAAAGCTAATATTCAGCCAAATCCGGTTAGACTAGAAAGCGGACCCCAGACTGAAACTGGGATAACGCTAAGAGAAAGAAGAAGTGCTATATAGGAAAAATTTTGAAAACCTCTTAATATTAATTACATCACATATTTTTTAAACAATTATATGTATATATATCTACAGGTTTGTACGGAACCCTCGGTGCGCGAGTCCGATTCGCACTTGACCGGTTTTTTTATTTTTGGTGTCGGGTTGGAAAATCCTCATGGAGTCCCTCCGCCCTGGGGAAGGGCGAAGGGGACTGTCAGACTCTTACTGACTAAAAACCAACCCGTGTTCCTCACTCAAAATCTGAAAATACTTAGAAGAGCCGGGCAGTCAATTTTGTCGTTTAAAAGTTTGTATGCAAATATACCATCTGCCACGACTGCGTAAATTCAAAGGCTGCATCCTAAAATATTGCAGCCTGACATTGTATGTTTAGACTTTCTAGCTCTGAAAACTAGATGCCATAAGAAGCGTTCTTGCAACCGTTCCAGACACAAGATGTGGTTTGCGTAATGTGGTTTCCAACTTTCCATACAGAACTGCAATATTCCAGGATGCTCCTCACTAGGTTATTGTACAATAAGATTTTGGTTTTACTATGAAATTCCCTGGTATTTCGCAGTACAAACCCTGACATTCTTGATGCCCTCTTAACGATGTTATCAATATGTGGTATAAAAGTGAATTTTTTATCAAATATTACCCCAAGATCTCGGATTGTCGGATTGACACTAATTCAATTAGCAGATGTTTTGTTTTTAAACGAAAAGTATTAAAACACATCTTCTTAACATGACTGTTTTCAAAGCGACGTGTGGCGTTGGGTATTAAATAGAAGCACACTCTCTGTCAAGGGTCGGATGTCGGATGTCGGTTCCCTCTCCACCGTCAACACGCTGATTGTTAGTGGCGTGTTATGTAGCTGCACCTGACTATACTAAATCTATGACATTGATTAGTATCAACACGCGTGGGGTGGCTTGGGAATCTTTTGGAATAGTTTCGTTTCGTGATCCTCGATTCCAGGTCTTACCTAACGCCTAGAAGGCATATGGGCCCGCACCCAGAATTGTCCACAAACTTACGCGAAATAGAATAAAATGCTAAATTACTTAAATAAATTGTAAAGTTCCTCTTTTAAAAATATTTGTGTAACAGCCCTTTTTTTTTGGTGTCGGGTTGGAAAATCCTCATGGAGTCCCTCAGCCCTGGGGGTGAAGGACGAAGGGGACTGACTAAAAACCCGTGCTCCTCATGTACCCATGTGTCGGAGGGTAGGGTTTCACCGAAGCATTTCTCGCTACCCCCTGACGGGTATTGGCCCGCCAAATGGTCAGGCGGGCCCCGAACAAAACCCCCTTGGCGGCGATGGAGGTGTTGGGCTCCGCCACCAAAACACTCAGCGGTCGCAGAGGATAGGGAGGACGGCAACGCAACACCGCATCTCCTCTTCCTCTGCGGCCCCACCGCGCCGCATCGAATGGTGCGCCCCCATTTGGTCGCGGGAGATAGGGCGCGCGGCAACGCAACACCGACACGCCTCTCCTCCCATGACCGCACCCCACTGCGAGAGACAGACAGAACTGTCCCCCGCGCCCGCATCTTTGGACGCATCCTGCGCAGGCCCCTCCAAGCCCACGCGGAGCGTCCACTCCGGGGATCTCTCTTAGTTTCACCGCGGGTGTCCAAGTCACGTTTACTGAGCCCCCCCAACACGACAAGTTGGAGATCCCACGGGGGGGATAATAATCTGTCTACCGCCTTGTAAAGCGCTTATGGATTTTACTTGAGCAATGATGAATACTGTAAAATGGTGTCTACTACCGTTAGGAATTATTTATAAGGGCTTTTATATTTTATTCCAAATAACATTATGTGTAAATATCATTATGCTTCTATTTATACAATTATGCTTCAATAGTGTTATGCCATCAGTACTTATGGCAATAAACATTTTGGCAAAATATTTATGCCTCTTAATATTATGCGTAATGATAATTATGATGAAATTCGTTATGCCGATGTAAATTATGACAATATATTTTATGCTTATCATTAGTAAACCGCGTGTACTGATCGGGAGGTCCAGGATTCGATGCTCGGATCGGGCAAGTCTTACTGAGATTTTCCGAATTCTTAGTCACGCGTAGCAGCACGGAGTCTGGCAATGTGCGTGGTGACGGCAATAGGCTCTTCCTATTCAGGTCCCACGTAATAACGTGGGACCTGAATTGTATAAGGCGATATGTGGGTGTAATATTACACTTCTGTCTACCCCTTCGAGGATATAGGCGTGAAGATGTAATAAAAATATTTATCTTATCAGTATTTTAAATAATATCATTAACTTCAGTATTAGTATCATACATTCACATTCCATCGCGCGGGGCGCTAGCGATCAGTCGTGCACAGCAAAAATATTTACGTAATTAATTTAATTTGAAGTTATAAAATGAACAATTCAAACGAATAAAATCGAAACAAACCAAAATTACGAGAATTTTAGGCGCGCACGTGCAATTTTAACGCTGGCCAAATTCACAAGCGGCAGCGATTAAAATTATTTGTGAGTGTTTAGTGACAACACAGTTGTTTTTGGACTTTGTTTCAATTGCTTGGTTATGAAAATATATAGAACTCCAGACGCGAGTGCAAATAAACCGTCCCGCTGCCGGACTATCTTAACTGTGCCCATAATTTCAACAACTTTACAACTTTTTTTTTTTGCTTTCTCCGCTAAAGCTTATGACTCAGACTAAGTCTTCCGTCCGTCACGATAGCCACCTGCGTTTCTGTTGCCAAGTGACTGAAGTGACATAGCGACCTATTATGTTTATTTACTCAAAATGTCTTAAATTACTGATGTATCACCCGAAATCTTTGCTGGTATAGTCTCGCGGATGACGAGTATGGATATTAAAAATTATGTAACGGGTCTGAATCGTGTTAATAAACGAAAGGAAAGATGAAATACCTTTCTATTTGTCCCGACGTTTAGGCATGGGTTACACCAGCCGTGGTCACAGGATGACTGATGTTCGTCAGCGCTGCCTCCGAGAAGTGCGGGTTTTGGAACCTACCCTCACTTGGTCTTCACAATTATTAACATTATTATGTTCAGAACTGTCGGTACTTCGACACACAACACTAATGGTATCTTTTCGTTTATTAACACGATTCAGACCCGTTAAATAATTTTTAATATGTGTACAAATCGTGGTAGTTTAAAAGACAAGTATGGAATCTGAAATACAGTTTTTTCGCCAATTGTTATCGAAGCAAGCGGAACTTATTCAAATTCAAACCGAAGAGATCCGAAGCTTGAAATTAATTAGTAGCGGTAATTCTCAATAAATCACCATTGCCCGCGGTATCCAACTGTACTGCTATACCAACGACAGGCAAGGGCAGTCAGCAAAAAGCCCTTCCCATCCACACTAAAACGAAACATAACAGAGGGAAGCACCCATCACGCATAGCGGCTGCAACAGTTAGTGAAGACTCACCTAATTTAGACCAAGTTGCTGAGCTCTCTGAATCGGAATCGGTCATTGAAATCACATTGCAAGGAACGTCTACTGAAAAACCTAGTACCCACCCAACTGTCAAAAATGATGATGATCTTTGGACGGAAGTTCAACACAATAAGCGACGCGCCTTACTATCACTGCGCTGTACTACCGGTCCATCTGTGACGTCACTGAAAGCGGCTGAACTGCGTAAACATTTTCATTTATGGAATATGCTTTCAAGTGCGGACGAAATCAAGACATATCTACATGAGCTTTGCCCAGATAGAGCTATTACCGTAGAACAATTGAAAAAGGCCAACCATTATAACTCGTTCAAAATAGGAGTGCCAGAAGATTGCTACGAAAAATATTTTTCGGTGAACGTTTGGCCTGAAAACGGGCGCATTAAGAAATGGATAAACTACAAAAAGCGCGCACCTAGAGCCGTATACAGACTTTGCGAGGCATGCGCTGCGCAAGGCGCACAGCGCATGCCTCGCAAGGTGTGTACCTTTATATTCGTGGCGAGGCATGTGCTACGCACGTGCGAGGGCGAGCCAACGAATGTCGGCAAATGCTTCAAGATCAAAGTGCCTCAGTGCGAGCATTACATTAGTTGTGGACGGTGCCGCGCATGCACGTTCGAGGTGTGCGCCGCGTACAATATCCACGTACGCCTCGACTGCGAAAATTAAACTGCGTTTGTTCGGGCCAAACAGCGCGCAGCGCATGCTCGGGCCGATCCAACCCACACAGCAGCAGTCAAGATGGCACCTTTGCATCGCGTGCGCGTATCCGCTGCTGCTTTTATAATATATTTTATATTTTATTTTCTCGAGATTTTTCCTTCTATAAGATCCTAGAAGATAATTTTTTTTTCAGCTCAGCGACGGTTACATTACTTCATTCGCAATTAAATGCCATATGTCTTCTCTTTTGTTTTTATTATAATAATAACAATGTTTTGAATAATCGGTTATTTTCGTACAATTCAAATTTTTCGTTCATAATGCGTGCAAACATCACAGCGATGCGGACACAACCGTCCAAACGCAACGCACTGCTCGCAATGAGCCGGCGCACACGCGCGGCTCGCACGCGCGCGTCTGTACGTAGCACATGCCTCGCAGCAAACATGAAGACAGACAAACGAGGCGTTTGCTTCGTACGCGATGGCTCGACCCGAGCATATGTTGGTATAATTTTTCAACACGCACGCCTCAAACAGAGGCATTCGTTGTGCGCCGTTCGTAGCGCATGCCTCGCAAAGTCTGTATCCACCTTAACTCGCACAGCCAAACGTTTCGACGCGGTATCGGCCAGTAATGAGCCGCGCACAACAACACCAATGCAGATAAATACAGGATGGCGCTACCATAGGGGCACTTTTTGAACAGAGGCATAGCGTACAACATTCTGAAGCCTTGTACCAAAAATCAATTAAATCGGTGCAGTAGTTTAGCCACAATATCAATTTTAATTTCAATTTTTGCACATGCTTTGAATTCCACACAGCTGATACAAAACGGTCAACGACCTTACATTGCGCGTCGCAACTCACTACGATGGTGCCCCTATGGTAGCGCCACCCTGTATATTTTATCAAAATGTACGAGGGTTGAAAACCAAACTTAGCGTATGGTATCCCAGCTTATTGGTCTCTGAGCATTTACTTGTTGCTGCGACGGGGACCTTCTTGGACGGCTCAGTGGGCGACGCCGAGATCGTACCTGATGATTGGAGCTTGCTCCGCCGCGTCCGCGCCACCTGCGGTGGCGGCGTCCTGCTTGCTGCGCGACCGGGTGTCACCATGCGACGCTGACCAGAGCTTGATTCGGAGCTCGGAGAAGATCTATGGGCATGTATCAGTCACCGAGGTACCTCTCTTATTGTATGTGTAGTTTATATTAAGCCAAGTGCCAATGACGCTATCTATATGAATGTGTTTTGCAAAATTGAATCTTTTGTATCTCAATCTAATTGTACTTTTTTAATTATTGGTGACCTAAATATGAAAAGTGCTTCTAACAATATTAAAAATTATTATTGTTATTTTTTAACCTATTGTAATCTAACTGAATATAATACCATCGTTAATTCTCACGGAAGTATTCTCGATGTCGTGTTGGTTCGAGAGTGCATTGGGTCGCGATCGCGACATGTGTGCGTGTGCGAGGGTGAAGGGTTCGTACCGATCGACCAACTGTACCATCCAGGGCTCGAGATAACGCTAAGTCTTCGATTGCACACTGACAAAATCGCCGAATTTCTACAACCGAGTAATATTGCTGTATCACACGATTGGAATTTTAATAACATAGATATCGTATTATTTAGTTCATTGCTTGAGGAAATTTCTTGGCAACCTGTCCTCGAGAGTGAAGATGTATATTCTGCAACTGATGCTTTCTATATGATAATTTACCAATTATTTGACCTTTATGTTCCTAGAAGAACTAGGCGTGCTACAAAGTACAAAAGATATCCCGTATGGTTTGATGCTAATATTATTAAATATATCAATTTGAAATCTAAACTGCACAGGACCTGGTTGAAGTCCAGATTTATATATGTGTACCTATAGGTTATTCTCGGACATACGTGCTAGCCTAAAGACTCGTATAATTGCCGCATACAAAGCCCATATGATAGCCATTGACGAAAATTTACAAAACAATCCACAACGTTTCTGGGCTCATGTACATATCCTTAAATCTAAGGGTCGTTTTAAGCCTAGTGTCAACTACAAAGACACTGTGTGTGTAGGCGTGGGAGCAGCTGAAGCATTCGCTAATTATTTTTCCAGTGTGTTCCTAAGTGATCTGCCTGCACTTGACTGCAAGACATGCGTCGAGTACAGTGTGCATGGCGGATGTGTTTCCATACCTACTTTGTCACCTCGAGATATAGATCGCGGCATAAATAAATTGAAATCGAGTAGCTCTATTGGTCCAGATAATGTACCTACTTTTATACTCAAAAGTTATAAGAAGCACTTCATTCTTCCACTTGGTCATATTTTTAATCTCTCACTTAAACATGGCAAATACCCTACCCAGTGGAAAATTTCCAGAGGTACCCCAATCCCTAAGAATACTAATAAGATACTAGAAGATAATAACCGTCCTATAGCAATCTTGTGTGCTTCTGCAAAAGTACTTGAATATATACTACATACAGAAATATACAGACAGGTAAAACAGTTAATCGGTGATGAACAGCACGGTTTCAGGCCAGGCCGCTCCGTCAATACAAATTTACTATGTTTAGTTGATTACATCTCTGGCGCGATGGATCGTGGGCTACAGGTTGATGTAATTTATTTTGATTTTCAAAAGGCGTTCGATAAAATAGATAATGACATACTACTGCATAAATTATCGGACATCGGATTTAACCCAAATCTACTTGCCTTCTTCGCTAATTATATGAGATATAGATTTCAGTACGTAAAACATGGCATCTATGAATCACAACCATATCACACTCGATCAGGTGTTAGCCAAGGCTCAGTTCTTGGCCCTCTTCTTTTCCTAATTATGATCCATGACCTTTCGAAAGTGGTGTGTGCCGCTAACTGTCTTTTATACGCAGACGACCTATGACCGACGAACTATTTCTCGAAATTAGTTCCCTTAGCGACTGCATTCGTTTGCAAAATGATATTGAACTAATTCATTAATGGAGTATCGCCAACAAAATGTTATTTAACGTAAATAAATGTAATGTAATGACCTTTTCCCTTAAAAGAAAATCAATTGTTTACGATTATACACTGAATAACTTATCCATAAATAGAGCACACTATGTTAAAGATGTAGGAGTGACTTTTGATACCGGTTTGACCTTTTACGAGCATGTATCTGATCTCGCTAAAATAACCTACAGTCGGTTAGGCTTTGTATTACGTAATGTTAAGGACTTTGCCAACCCCAAGTTATTAGAATACTTTATAATACCTTAGTTAGAAGCAAGCTCGAATCCAGCGCATGTGTTTGGAACCCGCATCAAGTCAAGTACACGCAGATGCTTGAAAAGGTACAAAAGGCCTTTTTAAGCTCGCTTTACAAAATGTGCCATGGATACTATCCATTTCTATATCCGAAAATTCCTCCTTGGTCAGCTTGGATACAACTCTTTAGAAGTGAGAAGGACTTTAGATCAGCTTACTATCTGCTGCAAGGTGCTTAGAGGCTCTGTCGACTCACTTCAGCTACACAATTTGTTTTGCACGTTCTTTGTGCCAGATGAACCCGGAGTGTCGGCAAACATGCGTGGTCGGCCACAAAACCTCTTCCACGTATATCCCAGTCGTACTGTGGCGAGATCTAAGTCACCGCTAATCCGTGCGCGCCATCACCTCAATGCACTTCTAGCCGCCAACACTGTGATATTTTGGTTGATAATTGGGCATCTATTGTGACTGTCTTCCAGCGATATTGTGAGAATATAATCGACCAATGGGACAGATGTAAAAGGAATGACATCCATGATGTTGACATACTGGAAATTTAATTACTTTTTACATACTTACTTTTATTTATTGTTACTCTCGGTGTATAATTATTATTACTTTTCTGTTTTGTTCCGTATTGTATCATGTGTTTGTGTTTTTGATTGTATAAATTACGTATATGATTTGTGTTTGTTTGTATATACTTGTGAGATATTTTTAAGTGGTGTACGCCGTTTTTATCTCAATAAAGAAATAAATACATATCCCTTATTGTTTAATTTTTCCTTATTTCCAGATGTACATGGCCTACAAATGAATGGGCAATTAAAACTGATAAACGAACCATTTCGTAGAAATAATGAACGTGTGATCAATCACTTTAGCTGCTTGGTTTGAGAAGTTCTTGTTCTTTGGACGTAATTGGGAGGGACGGCTCAGTAAGTCTTCTTAATACTAACATTTCTTGTCTTGTATCTTGATAATTCGAGTTTTTTTTTGTACTGAAAACTGAAATGTGAGTGTGACCTCTGTCTTCCCCTTCGGCGATACAGGCGTGTGTCTATAACAAGATATTCGATATCACTATCAAATAAAGTATGGCTTTTTAATATTCGTAAGTGGTTGAGAAAAGTATTAGAAATGTATTCCGAATATAGGCGAGACCAACTTTAGATTTAAAGGATTATGGAGATCAGATACAAACATAAAAAATATTTCTAAATAAAAAAAAAACGATTTCAAAAAACACCAAGGAACTAAAAAGCAAATAATAATTGGTTTTGGAGCAAAACGTTTTAGAGTCGGTGCCAAGCCAAGTATTTCTAATCTGACTATAAAACCTCTAACACTTTTATATAACTTTCGTTGTTGATAGAATAGGTAGTTTGTAATTTAGTAACTTTTCTGCGTAAGGGATTGGCACCGACTCCAAAAAATTTTGCTCGAAAACCATTTTATTATTTGCTTTTTAGTTCCTTAGTGTTTTTTGAAGTCGGTTTTTTTTAAATTTAGAAATAACTTTTATTTTTTGCTTTTAAGTGGTATACTAATAAAAAATAGTAATAGGTGGTAAGTAGGAACATGGGATAGCGTTGGTGGTAGGTATATGATGGAGAGGCCTTTCTTACGTGCCTCAATTCTGAAATGTAGACCTGTACCTTTCTGGCAATTCCAAGTTTTTTTGTTTTCAACTAACTAGCCTAAACACGTTCATTTCAGTTCCATCATAAGATCCCGGAAATCATCCAGTACCAAAGTGTTTGCCAAGACAAAACAAACGAGCCCAAACTCAATAGCATTGCGTAATTGTATAACACATATCCCATGGCTACCTTCCTGCTCCATCATCAGAGGTTGGTAAACATTCAGCACTAAAGTCCATGTACAGATGAATCAAACGAGTCCAAACTCAATGGCATTGCGTAATTGTATTACAAATATCCCATGGCTACCTTCCTGCTCCATCATCAGAGTTTGGTAAACATTCAGCACTAAAGTCCATGTAAAGACGAATCAAACGAGCCCATAGCTCAATGGGATTACGTCTTTGTATTACAAAGATCCCATGGCGACCTTCCTGCTCCATCGTCAGACCCTGGAAAACATCTAGTACCAAAGGCCATGTAAAGACAAATCAAACGACCCTAAACTCGACGAGATTGGGTTTGTTGTACCACAAAGATCTCATGGTTACCTTCCAGCTCTATCATCAGACCATGAAAATCATCCAGCATCAAAGTCTATGTAAAGACGACTCAAACGAGCCCAAACTCGACGGCATTGGGTTGTTATCGTCAAATCGCTTCAAGTGTGCTTATAAAATTTGAAGAGTTCCTTCGATTTTTTCAGGATTCCATGATCAGATCCTGACCTGATGATCATGGAACCAACTGGGAGGTATACTCTTTCAATCAAAACAAGAATTTTTGAAATCGGTCTCGGCGTCTCAGAGAAATCGGGGAACATACATAAAAAAAGATTCCGACGAATTGAGAACCTCCTACTTTTTCTGAAGTCGGTTAAAAACTATATTTGAGTTTAATCCAAAAGTGATTAGAGTCATTATGTTGAATAAAATACCTAACATCTAGTATGTAGAAAGTAAAGAATATTATTAAAAATGTGTCATAATTTATATACCTTTCTCATCAAATCACAGTAACAATGAGGCTTTGCATTATTAGTGTGTTTAATATTATTTTTCAGTGTTCATTAAGAAGCAAACCACATATATCACAATCAAATTTGTATAAAAATTAACAGTTCAATTTCCGCGGGCCACATTTTAGATACTGACTACATCGCAGCCAAGTCGCAACCACGAAGCAACCACAAAAAAAGAAGTTGCGTCGACGCGACGACACTGCGCGCACGCCTGCATTTTTTTATGTCCATGTTGTTGACATAAACAACGTACAATGCGTACATACGTGTTGTACCAGACTACACGACTACAACCACAGTTTGTAGGTCATCGTAATATCGCTTTTCGCAGTCCAGTGCTGGACATCACCTCTTGTAATTTGTGCCACTATAGCACTGTGAGTCAAAAGGAGGCATTGGCCTCCAATACCAAGTTAGCTAGACCGGTTGGTATTAGGTGTGATGTCAAGTTTTCCATCTCTTCCTGAAGATATTATTTGCTACATGTCTTTTCCTAAGTCGCTTCTTACGACATTCAAGGAACGAAATTGAGTGATGACACTTTGTATTCATATTTCGTCACTACACAGAGTTTTACTGTGGGCAAAACAACGCAATCGCAAGAAGCTGCGGCGACACTGCAAACGACATATTTCATGAGAGTACTCCAATATTTATAGTACTTGAAGTATTGGGATCCTTACTTATTTGCGCATCCGTACATATTTCGCTCAAAATCGCTTACTTTGAGCGCGATAATATAATCGCGTTTTTACGCATATGTTCATCAGTGACATTATTTTATACTAACACACAAATAAAATCGCCATCATCATTCAAACAAACTGAAAATTGCATTTCCTTTTCCAAATCGAATAGGTATAGAGTAGAAAACAGGCGACAAAATTACATTTTCATTTATAATATTCAAAAGTATATTACGCCCATCACTCTAATAAGTCTAAAACCGAATAACCGCACAATTACGTTACAATATACCAAATGGAACTATCAGGCCCGATTCACCATACAAATGTATAGGATTATATATAATCAAATCATTTACCGCACAAATAGTGCGCTAGGGATCGTTTCAGCTAGTCAATGATAAAATTAATGATCCTACACTCACAAAGGATGCAATGGATAAAACGAATTTTAAATAAATTTGTTCGATAAGGATAGCAAGAACAGGAAGTGGGGGATTCCTTTGGGAGGTTTGAACTAGCTACAAGAAAACCTTTGCTATTTTTGTGTTGTTGGAAGATTTCTAGCGTTTCCCGCTAATACTTTAAATGTGAAAATGTGTTGGTATATTTATATTTACGAGTATTGTATAATAACGCAGTAAAGGTTGGACGAAATTTGCGTAAAAGCAAGAAGCATACGGAAGTTTATTATCTGAATTGATACGAAGAAAATATTTTATCAGCTTACATACAGAGCCACGAACAATAGCCAGTATGGCTATTATTATCATTTTCAGGCCTCATTTCCTGTTTATCTGGGGTCGGTTTCTCCATATAAAGTTCCGGGATGTCTGCGTTCAAAGATCATCATCGTATATTTCTCAGCGCAGCGATAGCTTGGCTTGGTTTAAAAAACTATTATATCTTGACGATTAACATACAACGAAAAATTTATTTATGATTTGTTTTTAATAAAAATGTGTTCCAATCTTGTTTTACTTATCAATCTACAAATTCTACTCATCTCCGTCTCACTACTGTTAGTGTTGAAGCTTGAATTTGGTATGTAGGTATGTGCGAGCATAGGGCACTAATAGAGGATTATTTAAATAAGCTCCCTATAAAACCCCAGGAAAAGGGTTAAAAAGTACCCTTATACCCCTTACCCCTATAAAAATATGAACTTGTTAAAACTCTTAGCAAATAAATAAAATTCCAAGGCCAAAATAAACGATTTTCAACGTCAAAATATTTGAAAAAGCATGAAATTAAAAGGTCGCGTAATAGATTACTGCGACGTAATGTGGTTAGAAGAGCGACCCAAAATGAGATCGGATAAACCTACCTTGTGATAACGAGTTGGATATTGGCTAAGGAAATAGACATACTTTTCATTTAAGAAACTTTAAACAAATTTTACACTACGTGAAATTTTTATCCGTATGATGGATTAAGAATATAAAGCATCACTATTCAATTTCATTACGTGTGTGATACGACACTCACTCACACGAGGCAACTAAGAAAAATATAGTTTCAGGTAGTAGAGCCTTGCTGATTTCAGCATGAATGGGCCGGCTCGACCGGGGAAGTACTACCATCTCACAGAAAATCGACGTAAAGTAACAGTACCTAAACTGTTGCGTTTCGTTCGGTGAGTGAGAGTGCCAGAGGTCCTAGCCCCTATTCATTCTCCCATCCCACTCCTTATCCTATCCCTTTTCCCAACACTAAGGGGCGGCAACGCACTTGTGACTCCTGTGGTGTTGCTTGTGTCCATGGGCGGAGGTAATTGCTTACCACCAGGCAATCCGTCTGCTCGTTTGCCGCCTATTACTATAAAAAAAAACTAAGTAAATAGTATCTTTGAAAAGAGACAAAAACGTTTACATCGTACCCTATACCAACCCATCTGACCAGCGTAGTATTGTAAGCTTAATTCTCCAATTGACTCACAATGGCTATTGTGACTTCAATTTCGAAAGGCCTGTGGCCAGCAGTGGACTGCAAAAAGTATACAAAGGCTTACTTTCAATATGTTTCAGCTAGTCTAACGTTTTTCAGCTTAAGGCGTTTATAATCTTCAGATTATAAACGCCATAAGCTGAAAAAAAAAATACGAAAAAACTGCTACGCCGAAGGTCGCGGGTTCGATTCCCGCTCAAGTCAAACATTTGTGTGCATGAACATGGGTGTTTGTCTTGGTCTGGGTGTTTCTATATATAATATGTATGGATTTACAAAAAAAAGTATATATGTATGTTTATCCATTATGTAGTACCCATAGTACAAGCTTCTGCTTAGTTTGGGACTAGATGGTGTTGTGTGAATGTGGTAGAATATTATTATTATTATTCACTCCATTTATTATGTTACACATAGTTTCTTTTATATTAATAAAGTATATTTCATTTGAAAAAAAAAACCTTTAGAAATATAAAATCCCTTTTATATTTCTAAAGGTTTACCACGGAGACCCACCAGTTTCGGGTACAGGGACCAAGCCACCGGTGGTTAGCGCCTCAGAGACAAGAACTTCCTCACGATGCGCGCCGTGTCGAGAAGAACTGCCTTCTGAATCAAAGACTTGATCCAGCTGCCTAGTGTGAGCCTCTTTAGGTGTTGGTCGAGGCTCTTGGCGATTAAACCATTCACCGACACGACTATCGGTACAATGATCGCCGAATCTACATCCCACATGTCAACAATCTCGTGAGCTAGGTCCAAATATTTAATCTCTTTTTCTTTTTCTGCTTTCACGAGATTGCCGTCATGCGGTATGGTGATATCGATTATCATTGCGAGTCGCTCTGCTCGGTCTATCACTACAATATCAGGCTTATTGGCTACAATAGTCCTGTCTGTAATGATAGACCGGTCCCAGTACAACAATGCACGACCATTTTCGAGAACTGGGTCGGGCACATATCTGTAGTACGGTACCTCAGAACCAATGAGATCATATTTATGGGCTAGTTGCTGATGGATAATCCTGGCCACTTGGTTGTGTCTGTGTAAATACTGACCATTGGCAAGACTCGAACAACCGGATACTATATGCCTGAGAGATTCACCGGGCTGGTGACACGCCCGACATATGTCAACCGTACCACCCCTCAGTATATACTTTCGGAAGTTGTTTGTCATGACAACTTCGTCCATAATTGCAAAGACAAAACCTTCGGTTTCTCCGAAGAGATCACCGAAACGTAACCAGGCTATGGAAGCTTTAAAATTGACGTCTGGGTCATGTAAAGCTCCATAGAACCGTCCATGCAGCTCCTTGCCCTTCCATATTTCTCTTCGGTCATCAGTACTGAGTACTGCAGGTTTGTGCCAGTTCTCTTTTGCCAGAGCGAGCGGGGTAAGTCCGGTATCAACAGCGACTACATCACGATGCACATCCACACTCATCTGCAGAAAATATTCTCTGAGGTTGCACACCTCGCGGTTGTGGAGGGTCTTAGCACATAGAAAGCCTCGACCCCCACATTTCCGCGGGATGTACAGCCTCATTACTGATGAGCGTGGATGATGCATGCGAGATGCAGTCAGCATTGACCGGTCTTTTCTATCCAGGGCATCTAGTTCAGTCTGGGTCCACCTGAGTATGCCGAAGGAATACATTAGGACTGGCATGGCCCACCCGTTGCAGGCCCGCACCTTGTTGCCACCTGATAAAAGACTGTTAAGTACTTTTTTCAGGCGGCCAAAGAAACGAGCCCGCAACGTCTGTTTCATGTCAGTCTCCGCAATATTCAAAGACTGCGACATACCCACGTATTTGTAGGTCTTGGTTAGGGAGAGAGGTCTAAGTTGTATGGAATCTGAGAGTTGTATCCCTGCAGATTCCATAACCCTGCCTCTCTTCACATGCATGACCGCACATTTATCCACACCAAATTCCATCCTGATAGAATTACTAAAGGCTTCGGTTACCTTAAGTAATGCTGTCAGTTGGAAATTGTTGGGGGCAAATAATTTCAGGTCATCCATGAAAAGGAGGTGAGATATAACATGACCTCCTCTCCTTAACCGATAGCCTAGCCCTGAAGCCTCTAACAAGGTACTTAGGGGGTTCAGGGCCAGACAAAACCACAAAGGACTCAAACTATCGCCCTGGAATATACCTCGCTCAATCCTTATTGGAGCACCGCAACCCAAACTCGATCGACACCCTGGATAGCACAGTACGGTCCTCCATTGCCCGATACATGACCTTAAAAAGGTGCATAGAGTTGCATCTACTTTATACAACTCCAGCACTCTCAAAAGCCATGTATGTGGCACGGAGTCGTAGGCCTTCTTGTAATCTTTACAGCATGTCGATAGATTCTTTCGGTTCCCTCGCACCTGTTGGCTAATGGCCATGTCTATCAGCAGGAGTTCTTTAGTGCCACGGGCCCCACTCCTACGTCCATTTTGAGAAACAGATAAAATTGAATTATCAGTTACATGCTTCGACAATTTCGTTCTCAAAATGGATGTAAGGAGTTTATACATCGTTGGCAAACAGGTTATCGGCCTGTAATTCTTGGGGTCCGTGGCACTACCAGACTTATGGAGTAGGTGAGTGACGCCGGATGTTAGAAAATCTGGTAGCGATCCCGATTCCAGTGATGACTGGAATTGAGATGCTAAGCAAGTATGCGAACTACGGAGCCATTTGAGCCAAAGATTGTGCAGCCCGTCCGGTCCCGCTGATTTCCAGTTTAGTAACGAACGGACTGCACTGGCTATATCATCACCTGTTATTGATATTGGCTCCATTGTTGGTATTTGTTCGCATACTCGCTCAACAGTCCCAATCCAATCACTCTCAGTGTGGCTGACAGGCGTCGACCAGATGCTGCGCCAAAATGTATTAGTAGCATCATCATCCGGTCAACCCCCATCAACGTCACCGGCCATGGACTCGGGTCGCTCCCATCTTCTGTACACCCACCTCTCGTCTCTCTGGAATGTGCGATTCAGGCAATACCGATCCACTCTTTTTTTGTATCACCTTATACGGTTTGCCCATGCATAAAGTATTTGCTTTAGGGTGTCGATGCGCTCTGTAACCCGAGATAAATAATCTTGGGAACTGACATTAGTTCTCGCAAAGGCTCGAGTTACAAAGCGCATCACTCTGGGTCGGGTATTGCCCATCCTGAAACAAGTGAGCTTGCCAATGAGTGCCCTAGTCTCAGCGATACGACACTCAATCCTACGTTGCCAACCTGGCACAGCAGCGGTCTGTCGAATAGCGGTGTTATTTACATGAAATTTAACCCCCGCTACTCGACACGCCGCAACCGCCGCACAATAGAGGATTGAGTGTGTAAAGTAATGAAATTTGATATTACGAATTTATTGTAGTAATAAGTTCACACCTCACGTGTACTGAATATTGCAAACTTGCAACTTACAATTAGGTACTGCGCAATTAGGCATTTACTTTATTTTGTATTTAATAAGTTTTAAGGATTCAAATAAATGACACGAAACGAGTAACATGTTTCATTGGAGTCACCTCAAACCCCGACATATTTAAAGCGACCCTGCCATTGCCACTGGTACCGTTTATAAATTCCAATTATCAAGATTGAAGATAGAAGTTTCCGAGACCCATTTACAAGAAAGAAGACCAAATTTCAAGACAGAAAATTTCAAGAAAGAAGATTTCAAGACAGAAGAAGCAAGACCCCTAAAGAAGAAAGAAGATTTCGAAGACATACGATGGGAAAATCTGCGTCGAAAGAGCAAGTTGTGATCGCACAGAACGCCAACGGAGAAGCTTCGGCAACGACTACACAATACCATGCTGAACGTTTGGAGGCTATAGAATTCTTGATCACCGCAGTCATCGTTATTTTGGTAATTGCTGTAGCTTACTACGTCCTCAAGAAATGCAACAAGCACCACGTGGTGCTCGTTGCACGGTGCGTACGTACGCACCGTGCAACGAGAGCTGAACAGACACAACTTGGCCACTATCTCTCGCGCTGATCTGACCACCAGTGCCGTCTAACAAGAAAGAAGAAAGAAGGTTTGGAGATGTCCTGGGTATAGCCCGGCCCAACCCCTCAACACACGCAACTGCAGCCTGAGTCACCAGCATCAGCGCCGCGCGCCGTGCACACCTCTACGTCAGCGCCAGCCTCCCGTTCGTCACCAGCCACGTGTCAGCATCGGTCCACGCGCACTCCATCGCAAAGGTTTCGTTTTTATCAGCTATATAAAGAATGTTATTTTTTAATACTTTTAGGTTTTATGACTTAATTAGGTTGGTCAGAAAAAGATAGAAGAAGCAAAACAGTTGTATTCTTCTTTGGAAAGTATTTTGTCTCTGTTGCACTTACAAATTGAACGCGAGGAAATTAGTACGAGTGATATCACTGCTGTTCATAAAATAATAAGTGATATTCATATTACAAACAATAAAATTCTTAGTTTATCGGATTCTAAAGAGAGCAAGCTAGCAAAAATGTCTCCAAAAAAGGAATTTAACTTAAAAACTGCAATTTCTTTATTGCCAGTAATGACCGGACAGGAATCTGTAACTAAGTCTCTGATTGATTGCATTGAATTGTATAGCAAAATGATTTTGGAAACATCTACTCAAGAGCTAATTGATTTTGTCCTTAAAACCAGACTTTCGCAAAGTGCAAAATTACGCATGAAATCTAGTTACGATACAGTTGACAGCCTTTTAGCTGACATGCGTAAATACCTCATTCAAAATAAATCCGCAGTAGCATTACAATGGAAATTACACCAATGTAAACAGGGTACTCGGTCTATCGAGTCATTTGGTAACGAGTTAGAAAAGTTATTTGTGAATTTAACAATCGCTCAATCAGAAGATGACCCAAATGCATATGATTCTTTCAAAAAGACGAATGAAAAAATTGCTTTAAAACGTTTTGCTGACGGTTTGAGTGACCCCAGATTGAGTACTGTTATAGCTGCTAGAAATTTTAAATCTTTACCGGAAGCCATTAGGACTGCCATGGACGAAAAATCCTTGTCTTCGTCATTCGAAATTATGAATATAAAACGTCATAATTTCTCAAATCGCGGTCATAGACATTTTAATAATAGTTTTCGCGGACATTATAATACTCTATCTCGTAATAATTACTATCCGTCTAATTACAAACGCGGTAACGCGAGACAACCGGCATCAGGTAACCTGTCGTCTTATCGCGGACAATATACTCGCGGTTGCGGTAGTACTTTTTATAGAGGTCAAAATAATAGGCAATTTGACTTTAAGCCCAACAGACCCTCTGTTCCAGTACAATTTAGTACCCAGGAACCATCGAGTAGTAGTACCTCGAATAATATGAGTCAAACAGTGACTTCCAATAGCGCATCGAACGATTTTTTTTCGTCAATAATCCGAGAAATTTCATTTTTAATTTTAATAATAGTAGTACAGTAAGATTTTTTGTCGATAATGAAGTAATTAATCTTTTAGTTGATAGCGGAGCCAGTATTTGTGTACTGAAGTACGAATGGCTTAGTAAATATCCTCACTTATTGCAGCAATTGCGTAATGATAGAATTACCATTAGAGGTGTAAGTGGTAGGTTAGAATCGGAAGGCTATATCTTTTTAAATTTAGCTTATGACAATGAGATATTTAGTGAAAAATTTTACGTGTTTAAGAATATGTCTTGCACTGCAAATGGCATCTTAGGAGATATTTTTTTAAAGCGTTATCAAGCAATTATTAACTATAGAGATAGTATATTACAACTTTTAAAAAATAATAGAAACATTCCTATTGAAATAAATTATAATGCTAGGTATAGACATTCGATACCGCCTCGGTGCGAGGTAATACGGTTCATTCCAACCGCATCAAGTTGCGATTGTGTAGTTTTATCAAAAGAAGTCCAGCAAGGTGTTTTTGTAGCTGGCATTATTTCGAAACCAAATAATGGTCGTATCCCCTTGAGAATATTGAATACTACAGATAAGGAAGTAGAATGCGATTTTCAAGATCTTGCTATTTACGATATAAATTGTTTTGAGATTTGTAGTTTTTCAGAAAATGCAAATAGTGTAAATCGCGTAAAAACATTATTTGAGTTATTAAATTTCTCGAATATGAATTTAGAGGAAAAACGTAGTATCGAACATATTTGTGCAAATATGCCGACGTTTTTCATCTTCCAGGTGATAAATTATCCACCACAAACATTATGACGCATACGATATCCTTAAAAGACAACGTTACACCTAGTTATATTAAGCCTTACAGGATTCCACATTCTCTTAAGCAGGAGGTACAAAAACAAATTGACGAAATGTTAGCAAACGATATAATAGAAGAAACGACATCAGAATGGTCCAGCCCAGTCTTATTAGTTCCTAAAAAGTCTGATAGATCTAACGAGAAAAATTGGAGATTAGTTATTGATTATAGGCAGCTAAATAATAAAATTAAAGATGACAAATTTCCATTACCAAACATTACAGATATTTTAGATTCTCTCTCAGGTAGCATTTATTTTTCAAAACTAGACCTTTCACAAAGTTATTATCAATTATCATTAGATGAAAATTCGCGAAAATATACAGCATTCAGTGTAGATAAAATGTACCAGTTAGAGTTAGACCCAGACTCACGCAAATACACGGCCTTCACTACTGATAAAATGTATCAGATGAAGCGTTCGCCTATGGGATTGAAAACATCTCCCAGCGTTTTCTCAAGATTAATGACTATTGCTATGTCAGGTATTAATTATAAACAAGCTTTTATTTATCTCGACGATTGTATTGTTATTGGAAAATCCATCGAAAATCATAATAAAAACTTAATTACAGTTTTAGAACGCTTACGAAAAGTCAATTTAAAATTAAATCCAATTAAATGCGAGTTTTTGCGCACTGAAATAATATATCTAGGTCATAGAATAACATCACATGGCATTCTGCCTGACGACAGCAAAATCGAGGCCTTGCGCAAGTATCCGGTTCCATCGAACGCGGACGAAGTCAAGCGATATTTAGCATTTGCTAATTATTATAGACGTTTTACACCTAACTTTTCCAATATTGCGCATCCATTAAATAAATTATGTAAAAAGAATGTAGAGTTTAAATGGACATACGAATGTGACCAAGCTTTTCAAAGTTTAAAATCAGCTTTAATGTCACCGCCTATCCCGATTTTTCGGAAACGAATATTTTTCAGTTACGCACAGATGCTAGCAAAACGGGATTAGGATCGATCTTGTCTAATAGTAATGGTCACGTCGTTGCTTATGCGAGTCGAAACTTATCGCCCGCAGAAAGTAGATACCCGATTATAGACTTAGAACTACTAGCTATCGTATGGGCAGTAAGGCATTTTAGACCGTATCTGTATGGCAGAAGGTTTAAAATCTTTACCGATCATAAGCCATTAGTGTATTTATTTAGTTTAAAGGATCCTTCCAGCAGACTAACTAAGTTTAGATTATATCTTGAAGAATATGACTTTGAAACTGTGCACATCCCGGGTCGAAATAATGCAGCTGCAGACGCATTAAGTCGACTCCCGATGTCGTTGACCTGTGACGATTTAAAATCTATTGGAGAGCAAGTAGTTTCTGTGTTGACGAGAGCACAAACAAAAAGGCTTACGTCCCAGATGTCTACAGATAGTAATAATTTGACAGGAGAATCTTCTACCAGTAGCAGGCCTGATCAACCTTTTTTTTTTTTTTTTTTTTTTTTTTTTGTATCGGGTTGGAAAATCCTCATGGAGTCCCTCCGCCCCGGGGGAAGGACGAAGGGGACTGTCAGACTCTTACTGACTAAAAACCAACCCGTGTGTCGGAGGGTAGGGATTCGCATAGGCATTCGTCACTACCCCCCGACGGGTATTGGCCCGCCAGATGGTCAGGCGGGCCCCGAACAAAACCCCCTTGGCGGCGGATGAAGGTGTTGGGCTCCGCCGCCAAAACACTCAGCGGCCGCAGAGGATAGGGAGGACGGCAACGCAACACCGCATCTCCTCTTCCTCTGCGGCCCCACCGCGACGCAACGATGGTGCGCCTCCATTTGGTCGCGGGAGATAGGGCGCGCGGCAACGCAACACCGACACGCCTCTCCTCCCGCGACCGCACCCGACTGCGAGGGACAGAAGAACTGTCCCTCGCACCCGCCCTTTGGACGCATCCTGCGCAGGCCTCCGTCATGCCCACGCGGAGCGTCCCCTCCTGGATCCCTCTTAGCTTCACCGCGGGTCACCAATCCACGGTTACTAAGCCCCCCCACCACGACAAGGTGGAGATCCCACGGGGGGGAGGCCTGATCAACCTGAGACTGTAGAAATTCTTAAAAAACCAAATGATGTGATAGAATTATTTTTTATAAATGACAAAGAATTTAAGAATTTGATTTCTCATTGTTCTGATAAAAAATATTGCACGTATGTACCTTCAAGTTGTACTATATACCTAAATACTCGATCGTTATCTACCCCGACGGAGTTAGCGAGAGATTTAGGATCGTTGTGCGAAAGAGAAAATATTAATTATAAAGAGTAGACAAAATGCAGCGAATATAAAAATACTTGCAAGTTATATGAAAAAGTTGAATATTAAGGTACCTAAAATTTTAATTATTACAGATATAATACGAATTAGTAATCACGAGGATAAAAGAATAATACTAAATAATTTTCATTTGTTACCCACTAGCAGTCACGCAGGGATAAACAGAATGATAAGCAATTTAAAGAAATATTACTACTGGCCAGGTATGACGAATGATGTTATTAACTACGTTAAAAAGTGTCAGCAATGTCAATATAATAAGTTTTCTAATCGCCTCGTAAGAGAGCCAATGGTTATAACGAATACTGCAAGCTCAGCATTTGAACGAGTAGCGTTAGATATTATGGGTCCATTACCGACTGATATAAACAATAAAAAGTATATTTTAACATTGCAACATGACTTATCTAAATTCGTAGAGGCATATGCTATGCAGAGTAAGGATTCTGAATCAGTAGCAAGAATATTTGTTTCTAATTTCATTTTGAGATACGGAGTGCCTAAGGAAATTATTACAGCCTAAGGTACAGAGTTTTTGTCTAGTATTATGGAAAACGTGTGTAAAATTCTAAAAATTAAACGTTTAAATTCCACACCTTATCACCATGAAACGATAGGCTCACTGGAAAATAGTCATAAGCACTTAGGCTCATATCTTCGCATTCAGTGTGATAGAAATACCATTGATTGGAGTGATTAGCTACCTTTTTGGTCATTTTCATACAATACAACAGTACATTCGGAAACAAAATACTCACCATTTGAATTAGTATTTGGTAAATGTTGTAAATTGCCCTCAGATTTTGGAAATTCAGTTGAACCTTTGTATAATTATAATGATTACCCAAAAGAAATGAAATATCGTTTACAGCGAGCACAGTACGATGCTAAGCAGAATTTGTTAGAAAGTAAATTAAAAAGAAAGTTAATGTATGACAAGAAAACTTACTCCGTAACTTACAAAAAGGGTGACCTTATTCTTATAAAAAACCAAACTGGAAATAAACTTCAAAACATCTATAACGGTCCCTATGAAGTTATTGAGGAAGTTTCACCTAATGTTAAGATTTTAAAAGATAATAAGGAATATCTTATTCATAAGAATAACACTAAGAGGTATTTCAGTTAATTTTAAGCTTTTTATTGTATTCTTTAATGTTAAGTATAAATTAATTTAAGTAGCTTTGATTTTTCTCATAAAAACTTACTTATAATTATTTTAAGTTAATAAACATTTTTTTTCTCCAAAAGGGGAAGGGTAGCAGACCTTTTTCGGGGGAGTTGTAAAGTAATGAAATTTGATATTACGAATTTATTGTAGTAATAAGTTCACACCTCACGTGTACTGAATATTGCAAACTTGCAACTTACAATTAGGTACTGCGCAATTAGGCATTTACTTTATTTTGTATTTAATAAGTTTTAAGGATTCAAATAAATGACACGAAACGAGTAACATGTTTCATTGGAGTCACCTCAAACCCCGACATATTTCAGTGTGTGTCGCTGAGATTTTCACTATTCTCAAAATAAATTGATAGTAATGCATCTAGGGCACTCACCAGCGCTATGTTTTTCTTATGCATGGGCAAACGAGGCAAACGAGGCCGAACATTTGGGTCCATGGATCGGTATTCCGCAATCGCACATTCCAAAGCACTCCTTAACTGATCGTTGTACTGGGTACTTACATGAGAAGTCTCGTCATCTACCTCTTCAGCAGCCGGATTTAACAGTTGTTGCTGCGCAACCACTGTGTCAGTCTGCGCCGAAAAAGTGATGGGGAGACTTCTCTGCACGTCAGAGCGAAGTCTCTCAAGCACGGTATCATCCAACAGGCGACACCGTTGGATGGCCCGCACTTGATCCGATAGCCGTTGTGTTGACACGTTGACAGCTGGCTCAAGCGCCTGAAACAAAGGCAGCATTCGATCACGGTACGCACTGAGATTAGTTCCTCCCTCTGTGGCCACAAAATATGCCCGCATGACGTTTTCATTCATTGAACTAGTCCATCTCATGCGGTGCACATCACCACCGGTAGCGGGGGCCCTGTTCGAGACCGGTGGGTCTCGGGGTCCCAAGCGTGTCGGTGGCCGGCCTCTCCCTCGCCGACGTACAGGTGGTGGCGACGTCGGCGGAGAGAAATACTCGTCGCTCGATGAGCTCGACGCCTCAACACTCGCCGACGACGCTGGTGCAGGTGCCGGCGGCTGCGAGGCGGAGCTGAGCGACAAGTCCGGGGATCTCAGGCGTGCAGCAGCTGCTCTCGTCAACATTTTGTCATCATTTTATTTGTTTATTTGTTTACATTATGTGTTTACATCTGTTGTTTATATTTATTTTGTATGGTTTTCTTTTGACATTAGATGTCATCTTCACAATATTTTTGGTAATTATTTTCTTAATGTATTTTATGGTTTCTGTAATTTATTATGATATTTATCATAAAAAGAAGTTCTTGTAATATCGGAAATATAATATATTGACTCTGAAGTATGAAATAAAATACAAATAAAATGGACTAAGAGAAAATGTAAGTTGTCTTGTTGACGTTTTTTTTTTTATTATTATTATTATAATTATGCGATAAATGCCTTTGGAATATGTTATCATCATATATGAATGGGGATAATCCAAATGCGAAAACAGTCTTTAAAGAACGTCTCATAAAAATGGGAGTGTATTTTTTCATGTGTAAAATTAAAATAACGTTTTTTAAGATATGGCCCACTGCTGGGTACAGGCCTCTTCTCAAAAAATATTAGGGCATTTCAACACGCTAGCCAAGTGTAGGTAGCAATTGAACTTCGCATGTTTTTCGAATACATGATATACTGTCAGAAATGCAGGTTTCCCCACAATGCTTTCTTTCACACTTCGAAAAGACATTTGTGCGCACCATGAGTTCGAAATCTTCTGCCTACTAGTAAGTTTGTCTCTCCAAAGGCTAAGTTTAAAATAGCGATGTTTTATATTAGACGTCCGTTATGAGACGGCTCCTGTTTTGAAAATTGTCCTAGTTTCAAGATTCAAACTTCTCATTAAGGACGTTAAAACCACAAAAAATCACATAAAAGGGTTGTTTTACGAAAAGCGAGTAATTTATAACACAAAAAAGCCATACCTCATTTTTTTAATAAAATCCTATGCAAAATATTTCACGACATATTCCTCCAATACCATTTTCACACTCATCGACGAGAAAATAACAAACAAGGATTAGGTACCCCAAAAAGAGCCATTGGAAAAAAAGACGACATACAACGGATTACCAGCGACACACATTACCCATACCGCACTGTACGTACTTAGAACAAAAACGGGGTTCTTAATGTTTTTACACAACACCATTGCTCTCAGCCATCACTAGGGTTGTCACGGTTTAAACTTTTGTAAAATTTGAATGATATTTTCATAACCAATGGGTGATGTGATGCTACAACACGCTTGGTTCACACACTATTTGCGAAACTATGTCACTAGTGTCTCAGTTTCGTAAATAGTGATTTTGACGAAGATTTATTTTATTTACAGAGAAGAATTATTTATATTAAAATGATTACGATCTTAGCCTAAACTCGAATTATATAAAGCGGAGTAAAAATTCACTTATTCAATTAGCTGAAATGATTTTGATTTGACTTTGACTTCGGATGTTTTGTTTTTAAACGAAAAGTATTGAAACACATCTTCTTATATATTTCGATTATATAAAGCGGAGTAAAAATTCACTTATTCAATTAGCGGAAATGATTTTGACTTGACTTTGACTTCGGATGTTTTATTTTTAAACGAAAAGTATTGAAACACATCTTCTTAACATGACTGCTTTCGAAGCGACAGTAGGCGTTGGGTATTTACTAGAAGCACGCACAATCCGTCAAGCGTCGGATGGTGTGTGTTCCCTCTCCACCGTCAATACGCTGATGGCTAGTGGCATGTTATGTATCTGGACCTTACTATACTAAAGCTATGAGGTTGATTAGTATCAACACGCGTGGGGTGGCGTGGGAATCTTTTGGAATAGTTTCGTTTAGAAGCCGTTTCGCCTAGAAGGCCTCTGAGTCCGGCACCAGAATTGGCCACACACTTACGCGAAATAGAATAAAATGCTAAATTACTTAAATAAATTTTAAAGTTCCAATTTTAAAGGCTTATTCTCGAGCATTTTTCTTCGTGCGCGGTAATATATTATTTCAATGTGATGTCATTGGCGACAACCATTAGTCGTGGCGGTTTGACACCATGGAGTGAAGGGATTACACACTCCCGTCGATGATGGAGACTGTCACTGGATATGTTTTTTGAGAAGTTAATAATTTATTTTTTAAATTAAAATTGTACGGAAAGGGAGGTAATTTTTATGTTTTTGATATTTGGGTTTAATTTATCATATGGTTGTCATAGTATTAGCTTATACTGCTTCGTTTTGGATACGATGACCGTATGTGAATTGGCATGGGATACTATTTAATACGCAATTTAAGTAGGCAAGACATTTTTAAATTTCATATTACATACTAAATAAATACACAAGTTGAACCTTAAGAAACGTAATGTACCTAAGTATGGTATTCTACATCCAACAAACTCCTATACAGGAGGTCACGAGACCAAACCTACGGCGCTCATCTCATTGACTTTTCGAAGACAAGCTTGCTTAACAGTGAACGACGAAGATCGTCAGAAAGCCTTTTTGTCTGAAAGTTCTCCATAATAGGGAAGTTTCCTGCAAGTGAAATTAATTATACAAGTATTTTTATTTAGTGAAATATGTCAAAATAATAGTAGTTTCATTCATCAATTAATGTTAAAACTTGATTTAACATTTTTTATCGTCAATTTATTGATAATAAGTATTGTACTTGACAGCATAACACTATGACGTCACTACGTCATATTTCATACAAAACCCTTGGCAAAGGTCGTTTTTGACATTTCATTAAAAGTGCTTGATTTTACTAGTTGGAAACAACCCTATTGCCCTAAAAGACACATGAAGTCTATCAACCTGTTGGTTGATAGACTTCATGTGTCTTACCATAGTCCACACCCAGGTGTTACCTGGGTGGAGGACTATGGTCTCCCATAGTGAAAAGAGCCCTAAGCCCCATAGTCGAACAGATTAAAAACAAATCTGACGATGATGCCAGGGATCATTGGCTGTCGATGTAGGTATAAGTCATTAGTTTGCTGCAGAATTTCAATTTTCTTTTGGTGTTAATATAGAAAACTCATTTTATTGGTACTACTTTGTGGCATGAAAACTTTCATTAATTAAACGATAAATAATTATTTTTTCTAATTCTACATTTCCACCGTTGGACCATTTTTACCAACCTCTCGAATATATTTACGGCGTATTAATTTCTCCAAGGGATCAAGTATTGTCAGGTACGGTCACAATAAGTATCCTCAAGTATCTTTCGTCCAAATCTCTAGATAAAATACATTAATATTTACTTACGATATTTCAAAATAAATCAATAACATAATGAGCACTTCACTAATTTATTACTAGCTTCAATCTTTAGAGTATTTAAAAATACTGTTTAAAGTAGGTCTTTAAAATTCGTCAAAGGAAAACAACACAACCCCATTGGCATCCCCATCTTTTGTTGATTCGTATTGACACTGAAAACGTCCAATTTATTTGTATAGATAGTAGACGATTCGTAATTATAATGTGTGCGCTGGAATTTTTATCAGGATCTATTCAGTTTACGAGGTCTTTCAACAATAAACTATTGGCATTTCCATTGTTTGAAATTCCGATTTCTTTCTATCCAATGAAAGTTTTGCTCACTTTATCTTTCCTAACTATTTTTACAAATGCTTTTTAATTGATTTAAATCGTTACTCCAATATACGGCTGGTCTATAACGCTCATCAATAACATAATATCACATACATTATTTAGACATATTATAGTATCTAACCTATCTGGTACAGTTTTAGTGAACTTCAAAACATGCTTTTTAACAATCTCTGATTATAATTGTGAAAGCTTCAATACATGCATACCCTTTGTCTAGCCTCGCGCTGTGGTCCTAGAAAGGACATTATATGTAAAACAAGCAAAATGAGCATCTCTACGGAAGAAACTAATTGCCCCGCCCAAGGGCACGATTCCACTTCAGAAAGGCGACCTTATTAAGCCAGGATAATTATATGCCAGTCCAGTGGTATTTGAATGGCTTTTACATTTTTGGATATTTTTCTCAAATTATTGGACGGGTTATATTTATTGATGTAGCTTGGTTTTGTTTCTGAATATTGCTGATCTTTTATTTTGGAAGTATGGTTTAGTTCGATAATCGTCGAATCCAACTCGGTTGGGCAGCGTTCGGGAAGCTACGACATATCTTCTCGTCCGATATCCCACAGTGTCTCAAGACGAAAGTCTTTGACCAGTGTGTGTTGCCAGTGATGACTTACGGATCAGAGACGTGGTCGCTCACTATGGGCCTTATCAGAAGGCTCAAGGTCACTCAGAGGGCGATGGAGAGAGCTATGCTTGGAGTTTCCCTGCGAGATCGAATCAGAAATGAAGAGATCCGCAGTAGAACCAAAGTCGCCGACATAGCTCTCCGGATAGCCAAGCTGAAGTGGCAGTGGGCAGGGCACATAGCTCGAAGAACCGATGGAAGTTTGGGCAGAAAGGTTCTGGAGTGGCAGCCACATACCGGACGACGCAGCAGAGGTAGGCCCCCCGCAAGGTGGACCGACGATCTCGTCAAGATCGCGGGAGGCGGTTGGATGCGGGCGGCTCAAGACCAGTATGTGTGGAGAACCTTGGGAGAGGCCTATGCCCAGCAGTGGACGTTTGGCTGATATGATGATGATGGTTTAGTTGTGTATAAATTATAATTATAATTCCTGTGAATTGTATAAAAAGTATTCAGTGGGTTACCCTTTATTATACTGATAATGTTGTGAGCAGCATGCATAAAACTTGTAATTTGTAAAGGGCAATGGCAGATCTCCATACATCAAAATGTCTGAAATAAAATTGAAGCGTACAGTAATAAAAAATATTAAAAAAATTTGGCGTAAGTAACAGAGTCTATAAATGATTCTATTTTCACTCAAGAAAGGTGGAAAAGAAGATATCGGTGTTTGAATTTTAGTTAAGAATAAACAATGTAGGTAAATGGAAAGTTATAGTATGAAAGTTAAACAATGTAGGTAGGTACGTTTGAATTATCAAATGACATATGTCAGACTGACATCAAAACGCGGAAATATTTTGTAGCATCTAACTGTCACAGCGAGCTTGGTGGTTGAAGAGTGACTCGAAAACACGTTTTTAGGTTATCTTTTTAACCAACACGCGGATTGTTTTTATTTGTGGCTGAGTGTGTGTTTGTTGTGTTGTTTTAGTGGTAGTTAATTACTAACTGTCGTCTTTATAGGTGAGTACTATAAGTTAGCCCTCCCTTACCTTTTGCTCATGGACGTGGAGGAACCCCCTGATGGGGGCGGAGGCCTGCCTCCGGATAAGGGCAAGAAAAGATCCAGCAAATCTGTTCCCTCTATAACACCCGATGTAAAGAAATCCCGTACCCCGGCGGAATCGAACCAATCGGTTTATTCGAAACCCGGTTTTGAAACGGACGCAAAAGTAAAGTACTCAGAGTCGGATAAGGGTCCGTTCTCGATTTATGTGTCTAGAACGGAGCCAGACCCGTCCTCTGAATACTCTTTTAAAATTCTAAAATTCGCCCAGTTTCTTCACGCTAATGATATATCAGGTATAAAAGAAGGCGGTATTAAAAATCTTGGCCGCAATAAAATCTCCATAGATTTTAAATCAGCAGAGAACGCCAATAAATTTCTAGACCTAAGCCTACTGGGGACTAACAAGTACTCAGCGCATATCCCTAGATTCCAAGTATGCCGTATGGGTGTTGTCCGAGATATCCCGACTGAATGGTCCCTTCAACAGTTAATAGAGAACATTCATACCCCTATTAACTGTGGTCAAGTTATTAGAGCTAGGCGACTCAATGTCAAATCGAGAAAAGACGATAAAATCTCCTGGATCCCCTCGAACTCTGTAGTACTTACCTTCTTAGGGCAAACCCTTCCCGAAAAAGTATTTTGCTACAATGCTTCCCTCCCAGTTTCCACATACCAACTCCCCACTATACAGTGTCGGAAATGTTGCCGGTTTGGCCATATTGCCAACCAGTGCAGATCACAACCGCGCTGTTGTAAGTGCTCCCAACCCCACTCTGGCGATAGCTGTTCAGTGCCCGAAACTGAGGTGTCCTGCTTTCTCTGCCATGGAGGCAAGCACACGGTTATAGATAACAGGTGCCCAGAACACTCCCGACAAAAGACAATCAAAACAATTATGTCCGAGGAGAATGTTAGCTACCTGGAAGCTTCGGTAAGGCTCCCTCTTACCAAGCGCTCATATGCGGATGTTGCCGCCAGACCTCAATCCCCGCCTCTATTTTCTCAGTCCCAAAATCTGTCTATTCCTCCTACCGCTACTCCTACAGCCCCACCCACAACTTCCTACAAGAAAACTGTCTTTCTTCCCCGTCGACCTACACCCGAGCTTGGCAAATCCTATGACACCCAGGCTCACCAGGCTATAATTTCGACCCCATCTTCTTCACAACCCAATGGGTGTGCATTTGCTACCCACATTCAAAATACTCCTCCTACTCCCAATGACAACTTACTCGAGCTATTGCTATGCTCCCTGATCAATATGCTCTCGAAATTCTCAGACTCCTCTCTCTCTCTACAATGTCTCTGTTCTTATTGAACAATTACTGTCCGTCATACCCCGAAACAATATGTCTAATGGATCTCCAAGTCCTTCAATGGAATTGTAGAAGCATTAGGCGTAATAAGCACGATATTATCTACTTAATTAACCGTTACAAGCCCGCCGTCTTTGCGGTCTCGGAGACTTGGCTTAAGCCTGGCTCCCATTTCAGGGTACCGGGTTTTTCATGCCTCCGCGATGACAGACAGGATGGATGGGCGGGTTGCGCCCTGTTAATCAATAGATATATTGCCTTCTCACAAATCCCCTTACCAGTCCATGACCCAGGCCTACATGTTGTTGCTGTTAGGGCAGCTAACATTTCCTTTGTGTCTGTTTATATACCTCATCCCAACTCTATCATTATTTCTAATCTTACCTCAATCCTCTCCTCCTTGCCTGCTCCCATTGTAGTGTTAGGTGATTTTAATTGCCGACACACGCTTTGGGGTTCCCACTGTAACGACCCTTCCTCTTCTTCCTTACTCGACCTCCTTGACAGCATTGATCTTTATGTGCTAAACGACGGATCCGCTACCCGCAGAGTTTCTCCTATCCAAAATGTTAGCGTACCTGATCTTTCACTCGCCTCGCCTTCCTTAGTCCCACTTCTCTCCTGGTCAGTATTGCCGAATGCTTTTGGTAGTGACCACTTCCCAATCCTCATTTCCCATATCCAATCTACTTGCCCTACGCATTCTGCCCCTAAATTCCAACCCTTACTTAAATACCGTCTCGCTGAAGCCAACTGGGACCATTTTGCTGCACAACTAGACACCGAAATTGGTTTCTTCCCCTCTATAAACCCTTCCAATTTTCTCTCCCTGTATGACCGCTTTACCTCAGCCCTACTATCTGACTCCTCTATCCCCTAAAAAAATCTTCCCGTAGACTGGTTTCATCGCCTCCCTGGTGGGATACCGAATGCTCTGCAAGTGTTCGCTCCCGCAGTGAGGCGGAGAAAAAGTTTACTTCCTCCCTCAACCTCTCTGACTTCATTTCTTATAGAAAAATCGCTGCCTGCACTTCAAGACTCCTTTCTAAAAAGAAGTCTCAGGGATGGCGAAATTTCTGTGAATCCCTAAATCCCTGCTGCCCAATATCCCTCGTTTGGAAAAGGATCAAATCATTTCGCTATAGCGTTCAAGATCCAACGATCACAACAAACGAGCCTAACTCCTTTATCCATGATTTTCACTGTAAATTAGCCACACCTTACGCCCCCGAGTTGGACTGCCTCCCTCCCCCTAACCTTTCTACTCCTACTCCTTCTGATCCCATGAATGATCCTTTCTCTTTCTCTGAACTTACCTGTGCCCTTGACCATCTCCGCGACTCCTCTCCTGGCGTCGACGGTATCCCTTACTCCTTCATTTGCAAATCCTCCACTACCTGTAAGACCTTCTTCCTCAACATTCTCAATGCCATATTCCTCGCAAATGAAATCCCTCCTACTTGGAAATCCCAAATTATAATCCCAATCCTTAAGCCCGGCAAAGACCCAAAAGACTCCTCTTCTTACCGACCTATTGCTCTTTCCTCAGTCCTTGCTAAGATCATGGAACTCCTCATTAAAAACCGCCTTGAATGGATCCTGGAGAACAGGGGCTTATTATCGCATTCGCAGTTTGGTTTCAGGAAGGGTAAAGGTACTCTGGACAGCCTGAGTATCTTTACCTCTGAAATCCGCCTTGCTTTCTCCAAGAATGAACATCTAATTGGAGTATTTTTAGACATTGCGTCAGCATATGACAATGTCCAGATTCCGCGACTCAGGCAAAAAATGCAACAGCTGAGTCTCCCCGTGAGACTGGTCGACATCATATGCAATCTTCTAATGTCTCGTTCTATCTTCATTCGCCATCAAGGTACCCTTCTCCCACCTCGCCTCGTTTGGAAAGGTCTCCCACAAGGATCAGTGCTTAGCCCAATTTTGTATAACCTATATACCCACGACCTAGACCTCACTGTAACCTCCTTTTGCAGAATCTTACAATATGCAGATGACATTGTACTGTATACTACCTCCCACTCTTTCTCACAAGCCACATCCCGTCTTAACTCCGCGCTGTATTATCTTAATGATTGGCTCCTTGACCACAACCTCTCCCTCTCGGTCCCTAAATGCAGCGCTGTTGCCTTCTCCCGTAAACGCAGTATCCCCAACATACAACTCTGTGTAGGTGACGAGCCTATTCCTGTTGACGACCATGTCAAATTCCTGGGTGTCATCCTGGACTCCAAACTTTCGGGCATTCATCACCTGAAGTACATTGAGCGGAAAGGTGAACAGGGTGTTAACGTCATGCCGGCCCTATCTGGGGTTCGATGGGGTTCCCATGGACAATGCATAAAATTGCATTGTCCAAGCTAGAAAAGATCCAGTCTAAGTGCCTGCGGATCATAACGGGTGCTATGAGGTGTTCTCCGATCAACGCTCTTCAGGTTGAGTGCCTGGACCCGCCCCTTCAACTCCGACGTCAGTACCTATCAGACAGATACCTAATTAATACTCTCCAATTTAATTCTCACCCTCTTATCCCCATTCTGCATTCGTTGGCCGCTCTGATAACGTCTTCCTCTTACTGGACACATAAACACCCTCCTCGTCTCATTATTTCTTTTAGAAAATTTCAAACCTCATCGGCCCCCATTTACCAGTCACCGCTTAACCCTGTCTTCCTCACAGAATTCCCCGCATTAACCTTCAAACCAAGAATTTACCTTGATTTCGGTATTGGCAAGGATTGTAGTCAGGCTAATTTCAAACTAACGAACATTTTGACCAATGACTGGTCAATTGGGTGACCCTATACACTGATGCATCTAAAATATCTAACGATAGTGCTGTAGGTTCTTCTGTTTGGCTCCCTAAATTCAAAATCCTCCTTAGTTTTAAAACCCCCCAAGAAAATTCTATTTTTACAGGCGAGTCTATTGCCCTATTAGAAGCAATCCTGTTTGTTGAGTCTCACAAACTTAATAAGGCACTTATCCTCTCCGACTCTCACAGGTGTTTGTCTGACCTTCTGAAAAATCCCCTTAAATCCCATAATTTCGTAATCTCTCTCCAATCTCGAGCAGCTTTGTATAGGTGTCACTCAGCTGGCATTGAGGTAGCTCTCGCGTGGATTCACGGCCACACAGGCATCACAGGTAACGAAATAGCAGACTCCTGTGCTCACGCTGCAGCCCAAACGGGTTGCCTCAAATACAATTTCTGTTTTTCTCGCGATCTACGCTCCCAGGCTCAGCCTTCGTTGGTTCGATCTTGGAATGACTTGTGGCAGGCTTCCAAGCTGATCAAGGGCAAATTTTATGGTTCAATTCAACCCACTATTCCTTCCAAACCCTGGTTTTTTAAAAACAAGAATATCAACAAACTGGCTACTTCTATCATCATCCGTTTGCGCTTAGGATTTGTATGCTCCCCAGTATTCTTGGCCAAGATTCGGGTTAGGGATAGCTCTTTATGTGAATGCGGCCTAGACGAGGGTACCCTAGAGCACATGTTCTTTTCTTGTCCAAAATTATCAATTCCCCTCTACGATCTTCTACCTAATTCTATTCCTAGACCCATAAACATAGCTTTTCTTTTATCTCTGGCCCATACTCCCCTCATAAAATGTCTGTACAAATTTATTACCCTAAATAAAATTAAAATTTAGAAAGCTCACCTCTTGCCTTTTCTCCCAGCCCCCACCTAACCACTTCAACTACTAACCCCTAACAACCCCAAATTTGCTTACTAACGTTTGTGTTGTTTGTTTTCTAGAAAGTCAGCCTCCAAAGAGAAACCACTGCTACTCCGACCGATCAATAGGCTGTTCTTACCTAAATTAAACTAATATAACTATCTGAACTCTTCTTCCACCTTGACATTGGCAAAATCATCGATAAACGATGGAGCCATACTAAAAAAAAAAAAAAAAAAACTGTCACAGCCAAAGACAAAAGCAGAGCTGCACATTTGAAATCGATTTTATTTGAAATCGATACAACATTAAAACGATGCTGTGACGTTTTTATTTGATTTAAACGTTGTTTTGCTTCAAATATATTAGCTTATTGATATAATGATGATTAAATATTAAATAACTGCATTTTAAACCAAACCAACTCTATAAAGGTCGAAAGTATCGATTACTTATTTAATAATCGATACGGATATAGCACTCACGTCTATTCCTGTCACACCATTGTCTATGGCAACAATCAAATAATAAAGTATTCGTAATCAATTGGAATGCTTTTTATCATCATAAAATACTGCAGCTCTAACGAGACAAAGTGAAAATATTATAAAAGGTAGAAAAATATAACAATTTGTTTTGTTCATATGAAGTTTAAGGTCGCCACAACAAACCCAGACCAAATTCTGCCATTGTTCTTTGTTGTTTTGGAGGTTTTATTCCCCCTATTTAGTGCCTGCTTGGTCACTCAAAATAATGCCCACTGTCTCTGGGAGGTGGTGTAAATAATGATTCCCACTGGCAACCCCCTGGGGTGGTGGGATAATTTTTAAAAGTGGTTATGTTCACACCGAATTAGTAATCTGCGTCTCAAAATATATAGTTATACTATATTTTAAGACATTCATATAAACGACTAGTCTGTCAGTCTCGTAGAAACGCCAAAATGGCTTGAATGATTTGAATAATCGCTTCTATTCTTTTGTTCACCCCAATATTACAGCGGGTTAGGAAAAAAGAAAATTATGAAATCCCAAAACTAATTTTGAATGGGAATTGTCACTCCGGTTGCTTGACAAAACGATGTTATCGTTGGGTTAGCCAGTAGCAGCAAAAGTATTATCTACAATAAATTAATACAATAATATTATAAAAATAATGTAAATTTAGATGGGGAGGAACTATAGGAATGTATTGCCGATGGCTTGATTTAGTGCTTATTTGATTGTACCAACTACTTCAAACCCTGTCCTTCTAATTTTATATAATTTATTACCTACCGTTGGCATCGCCACAAAAAAGTTTCTGTGACATCCCTCCCTTAAATTCCGGTGCCAATGCTTTTCAGCACCATCAGTATCTACAATATCTAATTTCCTCTGTTCTGAGCCATTCAATAACTGCTAGTATAATTTTGATGATACAAGAAACTCCTTAGCAGAAGAGTCATATCATTTTCTATCACAGACCAAATCTCTTAGCATACTCGTAAATTCCACGGAGGAGATAATTATATGGAAACAGTAATTTCACATTTTAATTTCAGGTAAGATGTGAAAACAAAGAGTCGCCATTAAGTTCTCATAAAAAAATTCAAAAATAACCTTAACACGTGCCGTATGCATAATGTGGATAATATATGAATTGGATGAGATTATTTACTTTTACTATTGAGTTACTCATCAAAATCTTCAATGCGGGACAGTAGATAATGTAGATTATATTATAGCAAAAGGTTACCATTTCTATTACATGCAGTTCATTAAAGTAAATACTTTAAATTTGAGTATCATTGATTTAATTAGGTATATAGACTGCAGGACACGGAGACTCGGTAAAGTTGTTATTATATACATACAAACATAATATACTCACGCCCTTTTCCCGTTGAGGTAGGTAGAGACCACTTGCTTCTATCCTTACAAACCTCACCCGCTTCCTCTACATTCATTACTCTTTTCATATATGCTCATCGGTACCGGGTGCTTTGGATCTTTCCGATTTTCAGAACGTCACCAATTTGGTCGATGAATGTCCGGCTTGCTAATACACGTTTGCCTCATATACTTGGTGCGTTATTCTTTCTTCATTCTTTTGCTCCACGTGTCCAAACCATCTCAGCATTTCTTTGTCAATTCTCATCACAACATCTTCTTTCAGGCCACATCGCTCTTATTACTGCATTCGAAATTCTATCAATCAGTCTAACCCCACACATACTACGCAGTGGTCCCATCTCAACTGTGTTAATTCTGCTTTAATGCTTTTTCTGCTATATCCATATGTTTGAAATAGAATTAGTTTTTATTATAAGTCAAATCGATTAGATCGATTGAGTAACATTTTGTTTAGTCTATTGAAAATTTCTGACAATGGTCACACTGAACTGTCACTTTCGTTCCCGCCTTGAAAAATTAACACGCCGGTTTTGGGCTGTCTCCGTTTGTAATATTATAATAAATTGATCGCCTTTTGAATTAACGCGAATTTAATCAACTTGTAATTAACTTAATACGTAATTGCCGCCTTTGACTTCCGGCAAAGTTTGTGATAGTTTGTGAAATATTGAACTTTTGTAAAATACGTGTGTGAATTCCTGATTGGTGCCCGAGGAGAAGGACTACGCTAAGCTGGAGACTGGTATCTATTCGATTCTCTTGTTATTTTGGCCAAAATTGTGAGTTAATCTTATAGGTCCATTCAAGAACATCACCAGGAGATATAAGGTAAAATTTTCATATAACTACATTATAATTTGTCATCGCTGAGAATCTCAGCAATATATGTCAGACATTTGATAGCTTTAGGACAACTGGATGAATATAAATTAGCTTCCACTGTGCCTACAACCAATTCCCAGTAAGCCTACGGTAATTCTAGACATATTTTTGGTGCAGAGCGCTGTTGTATCTTAGCCGTTGATTGTATCTGAACTCAGATTGGTGTTGTATGAGCTATATATCTCACCTTGTAGACAGTATTGTAGTGTTTGTCAGGTCAGTTATTGTCTAAAACACATAATATTTAATTGTATAAGTTGACCTAGATAATTTGAAACACATTGTCACACATAACCTCAATCAGTAATTGTTGATTTGTATTGTTGAAAAATCTAACTTAAATTTGTTGTTGCATTAATAAGTCCGTTTGTTTGGATACATAACAGCTGTATGTATCAAAACATTTAGTAAATTTAGTTTATTGCATATATTCATAAACATTATAACAACCAACTTGACCTTGCCACTTGGGCGGGTCACATTAATAAACTTTGTTTTGTTATAATATAGATAATATTGCTAGGTAACACATATTCTGTGCTGACTTACTATTGTTTATCTCAAATAACACAGCCAGTCTGTCTGTTGCAAATAATTCATTAATTAATTTGAAGTTCAACTTTTAATTTGTTATAAGTTACAACTTTTGATAACTTTTGTGTTTGTTTCAATATATTGAAACTATTAATTTTATTGGACAGTAGATACCTGTCACTTGCCTGCACTTGCAGCAAATAGGCTAATACTTTGTTGGTTTCAAAGAATTGAGAAAATTAAGTTTTGATTGTTAATATTATTTAACGCTTGTCCGGGCTCTTTTGAATTTTGATTATGTCAGCTATCAAGGACTTGCGTGCGGCTGCTGGTGCTATTGCATCAGATTTGCGCTGGTTTGCCTCGGCCAGTGCTTTAGTGAACCGGCCTGATCGCCAGCAGGCCTTACTTCAAAGGTACGAGCGGATCGATGATCGCCTGGCAAGTGTGGAACAGCAGTTCCGCACTTTCAGCGCTTGCTGTCTCGAAGTGTCAGTCACTGATTTCACTGCTGACCAGCGAAATAAGGTCAGCGAAGACTATGCCCAGGTCTTAGACCTGTATGATGCTGTCTCCAATAGTGCGAGACAACTAGTTGCCGATAGGGAAGGGCAACCCGGCCTGAAGCAGGAGCTTCCTAAGTCAGCACCGGGGCTGGTGAGTAGGCTCCCTACTTTAGACCTCCCCCATTTTGATGGCTGCCTAGGAAGCTACCTGGGCTTCGTTAATTTGTTCGACAGCCTGGTCAATGACAGGAATGACCTTCGGCCAGCACAAAAATTGGCATATTTAATGTCGGTTCTGGATGGGGAGGCTAAGGGCCTCATCCAGCATCTGCCCGTGTCTGACGAGGCGTACCAGACGGCTCGGGACCTAATCACCCGTAGGTACCATAATAAGCGTGGCCTCGCCGACACGCACATCGAGCAGATTTTGGGTTTGCCGACGCTCACTCGGGTCTCTGGGTTGCGCACCCAACTTTTGAACCCGCTCTTGGTGGCCATCAACGCACTTAAGTGCCTTGACCTGCCCGAGGACCAATGGTCCTATCTATTGGTGCACATTGTCCTTAAAAAGCTGCCTGCCGACCTGAGGTTGCGTTTTGAACAGCGCTTTGGTGGGGATAGCGCGACCCATCTGCCCCCCTTTGCTGACCTGGAGAGGTTCCTGGAGGATGAGTGCCGGGTCCTGGACAACTCCGGTGGTGACACGCCGGCTAAGACGCAGCCGCCCAAGGTCAAGGAGCAGGCTCGCGTTCACACCCGAGCCAATGTTGACCGGCGCCCTCCTCGCTTTGCAGTCACGCAGAGCCCAGCGGAGTGCTCCTACTGCAAGGTCACGGGGCACAGAACGGCCAGTTGTAGGGCATTTTTGGACCTGCATGTCGCCTCTCGTACGCGCATCGCGAATGCCCGCCGCCTTTGTTTCTCTTGTTTGGGGTCCCACTACCAGCGAGACTGCCCAAACTCTCGCCCCTGTCCTAACTGTGGAGGACAGCATTTGGACATTCTCTGCATGAATGCCAGAGAGGTAGGCCGCTTGTCCAACCAGCCGACGCCGCGCACGGGCGGGTGTTTTGAAGGTGGCAGCCGAGGCTCACCGGCACGCAGCCGAGAGTCGCCTCACTTAATTGATCGCCGCTCACCCCGCTTGGAGAACCGTAGCGTGCGCACGCCTCCTCTCTCTCGCGCACCTGAATGTGCGACCGCGCAACGTCACCAGCACCATGACTGCTGCCCCAGGTATTCCCCTCCTTTGGCGGAGCGTCCCCGCCTTGACTCGCGTCCACCTCGTTTTGGGCGGGTGCGTCACTATGACCCCCCACAGATGGCGCGCGGATCGAGTCATCGCGCTTTTGAGGACTTCAAGCCGCACCCTCATTTTGATTTGCCTGGTCCTGGCCAACGGTCTGTCACATCCCTATTTCCTATATAAAATTGCCGACTTGCATTATGCCGATTGACGTCAATAGCTGAGCGCAATTCAGCAATATTTTTCCTATAAAAGCCGGTGTCTTTAAGTAAAACGCGCTTGTTATTATTCTAGTGCAGTTGTAATTTTGGTCATTAGGACCAATACCCAACTTGTTGGTGTTCTGCTAAACCTAGAATAATAATTTCGGGTCAGCCTGTCCTTCGCAGGACAGTCGTGCTGAAATCTAAGTTCGCGACCAGTTTGTGAGTGTAGTCCAAATACTACTTAACTGTGTGATTGACCTTGTGTAGAATTTTGGTAACTTTGTATTAAAGTAAATAAACGTTGTGTGACCTTCAGTGCTGTTTTTTTTATAAGTACTGAGTCGCCCGATCTAACATTTGGTGTCAGAAGAAAAGGGGATTTTGTAAAGTCCTCTGGTCCGCCTGCTCTACACATCGCCTGGTTTAAGCCCACGAATTTGGGCTACTAGGAAGGTCACCGCTGTCTTCGCTGTATCCGCCGTCTCGCTGTCCGCGAGGTGCGATACTCTCCAAGGTCACCCGAATTTGGATAGCATCTACGACGTGCCACCGTGCCCAACGTGCCTGAGGGTTTACGGCCCAGCACCGAGTAAATTCCATAGCCGCATCGCCGCCGCCGCTTCGGTAACCCGACGCTGCGCCGCTTCAATGTCATCGTGTGAACTACTACTAATACTGTGAGTGTTTTGCCCGTTTATAATACATTATTTTAACTTGTGTTATTCACGTAATTTTGCGATTGGATTATCGTTTTTTTCTCTTTATTCCTACATTCTTACCATATCCTACTATTTCTCTCGCGTAGTTTTCTATATCTTTTCACATAATAAACTGTCAAAATGGTTAACGAGAGTGCCAAACTTGAAAAGAAAGCCGTACAAGGTTCAAGTTCACAGTGCACAAACGTAGAGGAGTTAAGCTTTTCTGTTCTAACTAAATTTATTAAAAGTTTTGACGGTGATAGAAATAAATTATCGCCATTTATTAGAAATTGCGAAAATGCCCTCAATTTAGCCACTACGTCGCAACAAAATATTTTGTTAAAATATATTATTTCCCAACTAGAAGGCAAGGCCTAGTCTGCCTGTTCCCTAAAAATCTTTGATAATTGGTCAGAGCTGAAACAGTTTCTAAAACTAACTTTTGGTGAAACTAAACATAGAGACCATCTATTATTAGACCTCCAAAGTTGCAAAATCAAAGCTAACGAAACCATTACTCAATTTAGCCTACGAGTAGAGACATATTTAACACGTTTACAAACGGACATTATGCACTCTACTAGGGATACTTGCGAGATTAAAGGGCGTATCGCTAGTACTGAGGACATGGCGTTACACGCATTTCTGTTGTGACTGCCTGGCAATATCTCCAACATTCTAAGGTGTCGCAATCCCTCCACCTTGCAAGAGGCTATTAACCTGGCTATACAAGAGGAAAAGTTACAAAATTATATTCAATCTACACCGAATGCTTATAGGCCTGCCGAATCCAAACCAAAATGTAAGGTGTGCGGTAAAATAGGTCATACAGACAAAACTTGTTTCAAAAACCGCCAACGTCCTATTAATGCCATTTCTCCCAATCTCTCTCAGCCATCTACCTCGTTATTCTGTCGCTATTGCAAAAATCCTGGCCATGATATTTGGCATTGAAAAAACCCGAATTTAATAATAATAATATAAAACCGCTTCTCCTATGCCAAGGCAGGTACATAACCTCACAGAGCTAAATAATTCAGATAATTTAAACTATCCTAATTTAAATCCTAACCCTTGTAACGATTTTAATGATGTTATTCCCAGTTCACATGATCATGATCATTTAAACTAAATATGGTTCCGGTCCCGCGTCATACGGAATCGTCAACTCAAACCGACGCTAACGATTTTCTAGTTCCATTTAGGCGATCTAATTCTAATTTTATTAAGCCTAGTTATTTTAATACTAATTCTACTAATTCTTCTAATTCTAATGTATTTCATGTTACACGACAGGGTAACCAGCCCCAAAAAGAAAACATGAGTAATTCTATTTCATGTACAACTCAACCCCAGTTGTTGAGTCATAATAATATTTTTACATCTCGGGCTATTAAGCCGAGTTCTACTATTTCCTATGCATCTCAACCAAAGCAGTTGAGTCCTAAGTGCAATTATATTTCTAAATCATTCACATCTCAGTTGCCCAAAACGGAGCTGAGTCCTACTATTTCTAATACTAATTCCTTATCTCAGTTACCCAATGTGGAACTGAATTTTACTAAATCTAATTCTAGTTCTTATAATAATATAAACTCTAATAAGAATTTACCTTGTAAAAATTAACTTCAAATTCCAGTTTTTGAAATTAGTTATAATAGAAGGGTACATTTACCCCATGTTTACATTAAATCTAAGTATTCCTATAGAATGCTAGTCCTATTAATTTGATTCTGGGGCTGGCATATCCCTTATAAAGAAATCTTCATTACATTTCCAGCCTACACTAATTCCTGAAATCATTCAATTCAAAGGAATTGATAAGAATGCAGAACTTTCCAAAAGCCTTGGTCATTTTCAATTAGATTTTATATGTAATGATAATAACACTGTTTTTTGGAAAATTTCACTTAATATCAGACTGTGTTGACATAGAATTTGACGGTATAATCGGTAGCGATTACCTCAACTCAAATAATTGTAGCATTAATTATCCGCTTGCTTGCTCCGCACCGCAACCCGGGCCGGCCCCTCTGCCCGGCCACTTGAAAGCGATAACGATCAATCGCCCGACGATAAACACTTAGCCACCACGCGGTGCCCCGCGCGTTTTTATCACCTCGGCGCGCGGGTCGGGTTTCACACAATCGGTCATTGTGACTCAATTTGTTTTGAAAGGTTGTCAAGTGTTATATTATTTATGTTTGTTATGAAACTAACTATACAAGGTTATCTTTGTTTATTTAGATTACGACTCTGGTATCGAGTGATATTCGTTTAAAATTTAGATAGCGCGTTTTAGAGCTCGCTTTTTATTTATAAGTTCATACCTCAAAACTTAAAGCGGTGACATATCGTTTTTAATATTTAATTACGTTACTTATATAATAGATAATAAGATAAGAAATAAAAAAGTACACTTGTTCATACATATTTATGAATTTACATGCCTCTGATTCCAAACCATTATCTGGCGCCACGCGGCGTAATTTATGTTAAATTTGATAAGGCCATTTAATGCACAAATAACATTTTAAGCATAAAATTAAATAAACACTAAATAACTAGTCTTATATTCTTTTAAAAAAATAAGAAAGCATAGGGATAGCATTCACCACTTCTGAGTAATATGAACATTTCTGAAACAGTTCCCATGCTCTCAGTAAAATCACTGTTGCGCGCCAAAATCTACTTAACCTTTAACTACCGACCTATACGTCTCACAGACGTAATAACTTTTTATTTTGAAATATTTCTAAAATCACGCCACCTTCGGCGTCGCTCTTCCCGCTACCTTCCTCCCTCCGCGTCGCAAGCCATCAGGTGACGCTGCGCCCACGGCGAGTGAACACGTCTCCGTATTGGAGCGATCGACGTCTCATAGACGTAAGTACGGTGTTTATGTACTAAATTCCGTACGTCTCTCAGTCGTCACCTCGGTATTCATGTGTGTTAGCTTATAGAGTCTGATGAAGTCAAACAAGGGCGACATCAGTCGTGGCCAATTTTTACTCTTGCTGGCACGTGAACTAGTCCTCCCGGAAATGAAATTACGCGTCTGATAGGTAGATAGACGATAGGATCCCAAGAGAATTGCGACTAAGTACGTAAGTACCGAGCGAGTAATTGGACCCGCCGATATGCCCTCCACCACCTAAAACATCAGAATCCAGATAAAGGTGTAAGAAAGACATGTGCAATCTGTCCCAGTCGATTGAAAAGGCGAACGAAGTACTGTTGCTGCAAATGCACGAAACCAATGTGCCTTACTTGCTGCCTACAAATATGCATTGACTGCAAACGTCCATAGTGAATGTACCAAATATTCGAGGTCTGTCATTATTTTTATTTTTAAACTAGGAAGTAAGATTTATGTTTTATTTTGATAATAATTTATAGAAGATAACATATTTTAAGTTCATTTGTTGTTAATTACTTAATATTTGAGAAAAACGAGACTAAAGTAAGTCCTTAAAATTTAGTGCCAAATAATTGTGATCTCTCGTATAAATGTTGATTTTACCTGAAAAATAGCGTGTATTTTTTTTTTATTCTGTAGTTTGTTACCTCAAACACCAATCTCTTTAATGTATAAAATAGAAAAATTTAGCATCCAAATACACATTTTATTTCAGTACTTAAAGTTTGACGTCTCTCAGTCGTCACGTCGGTGTAAGTGCTACGTTTAGTCCAGGTCGGCAGCTAAAGGTTAAGGTCTCGAAAAAAGTCAAATCTTATATTTCATGCTGGATTTTTTATATATACGTGTTAGTTATTTACATACCTTGATAAACACAATACATCTTAAAGAATCAAACTAAATTTAACAGAAAAAACAGCAGAAATACACTCACACATTCCGCACCGACTCAACACTCAATGACAACATTGACAACGAACGTTTTTTTTTTTAATTTCTCTATGAAGTTGAAACTCGACTGGGATTAGTATGACGGGAAATTTAACGTAGAAACGAGATACATAATACAAACTAAGCCCTTGTGCGACAGAGACGAGTATATTTCACTCTTTCAATCGCGGGAGCCATGTCATTTACAGTATGACACGGGCTATTTGGCGTGCGGTGCCATGTCATCAACCATATGACACGGGCAAAGTAGACTGAAATGCGATGTTATATGCCATATAACATCGCAATTAACCGCGGGCAGTCACCAGGACTACACGTACTTTGAGTTATAGCTTTTGCATATATCGTCAACCTTTTCTCAGATCGAACTTAGTCGTACTTCAAAACCATTAAATATGAAATGTGACATCTGTAAAAACCAATTTACGAATGGAGTTCAGTGCGGTGGTTGCGGAAAGAACCTCGATTTCGGGTGTGCAAACATTACCGAATCAGGGTGGAAAAGACTCGGAACAGAACGCAGATCAGCGTGGAAGTGCCCAACATGCAGAGAGCCATCACCTGCCAAGGAGGACGTCACTCTTGAAAGCCTTATGAAAGAGATTCTGGAAATGAAGGTGCAGCTAGCTAGTATACCTAAGTTATCAGAAGATATTAAGTGTATGAGAAGCGAAATTCAAGATCTGAAGTCCTCATGCCAATTCGTAAGTGAAAAGATGGACGAGTTCAATGATAGGATTATCAGCGCGGAAAAAACCATAGCCGTAATGGAGAGCAAGTGGGCAACTTTGGAGACCGAGGTGAAACAACTTCGTATACATACTTCTAACGCAGAGCAAAGATCTCGGCTAAACAATGTAGAGATCAAAGGAATACCCCAAGAAAAGAATGAAAACCTTTTCAAAATATTAGACAACATTAGTACGAAGATTGGTTACGAAATAACAAGATCACAAGTTAACTACATCTCAAGAATTCCTTCACATAACCCCAAAGAAAAGCCAATAATACTCAGTTTCCTAAATAGATATATAAAAGAAGATTTTGTGGCAGCCGCTCGCGCCCAAAAAGTTCTCAAAGCTGAAGATCTAGGCTATAAAAATTCCCCGCAGAGAATATATGTAAATGATCATTTGAGTGCGGATACTAAAATGCTGCTGAACAAGGCGAAAGAAGTTGCTAAGCAAAATAACTACAGCTACATATGGGTGAAGTACGGCAAGATCCACGCACGTAAGAACGATTCATCTCGCACAATAATCATTAATAAGACCGAGGATTTAAACCGTTTTGTTTAGTTATTTGCATACTAAGTCTAATTATATACTACTGTTACAATTTACACGTATGCATAAAATTTATGTTTATTTACCATTTTGCCAGATTGAACCACTTACATGGTCACAATCAGTCTTACGATATCACTTGTAAAAGGTTGAGCATGCCTGCTTCATCGGATGAAACATTACCCTACGCTAACTATTGCACTGGTGAGTCTGTTCAATGCGTAGTAAAAAATCAGCACCATATAGTTATCTCGCTCGCGCACATGCGCGCGATATCACACTTTAACAAATGGAGTGAAAGGTCTAATCGAATGTCCTTTCTATTGAGTCACTCGTTCGCTATTATTTTATTGGGTAATTATATTACAAGAGCTTTAGTTTACCTGCGTATTTGTATATTTGTGGATGCTACTGTTCGTGTTCAATATTTTTATTTAGTTAAATCGTTACTTAAACTGTGGATACAATTGGACTTGAATAATGTCTACTAATGATTTAGTTAATACTAATTTGTCTATTTTTTATCAAAACGTACGTGGTTTACGCTCAAAGACATCGTTATTCTTTAGAAATATATGTTTAGGTCCGTATGACATCGTAGTGCTAACGGAGACGTGGTTGACGAGTAGTGTTAGTGATTCGGAATTATTCGATAACAGGTACATAGTGTGGAGACGGGACAGAGATTACGAGCTTACTAATCAAAGTCGTGGCGGGGGAGTTCTCATAGCCATACGGAAAGATATACCGGCCAGTTTAATACCCACATTTAGCTCGACAGCCGAGGATCTTTGGTTAGCATTACCTATGAACATGTCTAACGGTGGGCAACGAATAAATTTATATTTAGGCGTAGTGTACCTTTGCAAGCAAAACTTAGGATTATCATTTTCTAGTCAATTAAACAACCATCTCTCAAAATTAGATGAGGTTATTACTACCCACGTTAACGATACATTTCTTTTATTTGGCGACTATAACCTTAGTGGGATTACGTGGAATTTGAATATTGACGACTATACTACGACACCGAGTAATGTAAACACTCCTGATGAACACTGTTTGATTGACACGTTACATCTTCACAACCTACACCAATTTAACCACGTACAGAATGCACATGGCAGAATATTGGACCTCGTTCTCTCAAATGAGTCTTTGCACGTCTCAGAATGCGTTGATCCGCTGGTACCGATCGATCCCCATCATAAAGCTCTTTCTGTTCAATTCGTATCATCTAAATTAAGTTATTTAAAACCTGCGCCCCGAACAAAATACTTATTTTTAAAAGGAGATTATGATAAAATAAATAATGACATTCAAAGCGTAGACTGGCATAATAAATTATCAGGTATGACGGTAGATGATGCAGTGGATTTATTTTATTCCCATATTAGGCAATTAATTGATAACCTTATTCCAAAACGTGTTATACGTAGTAATAACTCTTTTCCCCCATGGTATACGGCAGCATTGAAAAAATGTATTAAAGAAAAGCATAAATATAATAAGAAGTTTAAGATATACGGCAATCGAGCGGATTATGAAACATTTAAACTGTTACGGGAAAGGGTCAAGCGGTTGGAAAGAGAATGTTATGACAAACATATTAAATTAGTCGAAGGGTCGATCAAGACAAATCCCAAACATTTTTGGACCTACATCAAAGCACATCATAAATCAGCCGGTATACCCGGCTCCGTGACGTACGGTTCCGTAGTTGCAAACACAGGGGAGAATATTTGTAATACTTTTTCTGATTACTTCTTTTCTAATTTTCTGCAGGCTCCTCAAACATCACTTTCAACATACAGTAACTCAGATCCGGAATGCAGATCTGTATCCGATATTGATAAGGTACACATTAGCATTACAGCAGTGATAAAACTTCTAAAATCACTCGACCTTGAGAAATCAGCTGGACCCGACTTAATACCTCCTTTCTTTCTATATAAATGCGCAGATACTATCGCTGTTCCTCTCTACACAATATTTAACATGTCACTCACAGAATGTATTGTACCAAGACTATGGAAGAGGGCATTTATCACCCCGATTCACAAGAAAGGGTCCAAATCTGATGTAACTAATTACAGGCCAGTGTCTAAATTATGCATAGTGGCGAAAGTTTTTGAGAAATTAATTTATAATCAGTTATATGCAGCCTTAAAAAATAGTTTTAATAGTTTTCAGCACGGGTTTCTTAAGGGCTGTTCCACAACCTCAAATTTAATCTTATTAAATGATTATATAACTGAAGCTATGAGTAAAGGTAGTCAAATGGATGTAATTTACACGGATTACACGAAATGTTTTGACAGAATTCATCATGGCATCCTACTAGCGAAGCTTCAGTTGATAGGCATAAGAGGTGACCTTTTGAGATGGTTTTCTTCTTATATAACTAACCGCTCACAAGCAGTAGTGATTAATAATTATATATCTAGCTGGGTTATGGTGCCTAGCGGAGTTCCCCAAGGTTCACTGCTCGGGCCTCTTTTGTTTCTGATCTTCGTAAATGACATCGACCAGTGCTTTCATCATTCTCGCCTTCTGTGCTTTGCGGACGATATGAAGATTTTCACATCGGTCTCAACGCCTGCCGATTGCCTCGCTCTTCAGTCAGACTTAACACGGTTAACAGATTACTGTATCCGGAATAAGTTAGATCTGAATCCTACCAAATGCGTAGTAGTCACCTATAGTAGGAAACCTGTCACATTACCATCAGAATATTACCTAAACGGTCATAAACTAATTAAACATCATAATGTTCGCGATCTGGGCATTATACATGATTCTAAGTTGCTTTTTGATGACCATATCGACAGCATAATTGCTAGGGCCTTACGAGCGTTAGGATTTGTGATGCGAGCATCTAAAAGTTTTAAGGAGGCTAAAACCTTTAAAATCTTGTACTGTACTTATGTGCGTAGTATATTAGAATACGGAAGTCAGATCTGGAATCCACGATATAATATATATGCAACTCGAATAGAGAATATACAACGCAAATTTATGAAATTTCTATGTTACAAGTTAAAAATCAAATATAAGTCTGATAATTACTTCATTCTATGTGCCAAATTTCATATTTTGCCCTTAACTAACCGCCGTATGATAGCAGATGTTGTGTATTTAATGAATTTAATATATGGCGTAATCGATTGTCCTGACCTTCTTTCCAAAATAAATTTTAACGTACCTGCGAAAAGCGCGAGACGTTATAAACCCATTCACCTGCCGTTAGTATCCACAAATTACAGACAGAACGCGTTCCTCTGGCGAGCGAGTGATACCCTAAATGAACAAGTAACCAAATTCGACATCGACTTGTTTAACGCTAAACCGGTCACGTTGAAGCGCATGCTTAGTCTCGACTTTTTTGCAAGGTTTAATGCTTGTTAATATTGTTAGTTCTTTTGTTTCTTAGATAATTAAGTGAAATTTATATAATTACTGTCCACGCATTGTTAGTCAAGAGTTAGTCGTGGAGACCTATCATTGGCTCCCTGTTGTATACGATTGTTGCTATTATGTATTTCCCAGCTGTTGGTCTTCCTAACTATTAAATAAATAAATAAATAAAAATAAATAAATAAATATAACACGGGCATTTTAGTGTTTGAGTTTTGTTATATGCCATATAACACGGGCAGACAAGCGGTTATGAATACAAAATCCTTGACATAAAAGGATATTTATTTCAAATTTATTTTACTAAACCTGAATATGACATTCCAGCACGTTCTGAAATGACCATAGAATGTAATGTCCTAAACCCCGAAACTAATACTGGGTATATAAATAAAACTGAAATCCAGAAAGGTGTATTCTTATCAAGTTGTCTGGTAACTTTGAAAGAAAATAATCATGTTAATGTTTCAGTCCTAAATACCAATGATAAAAGTGTTACTATCAAACATCTCAATGTCGAATTAATTCCTTGTGACCTCCAAGATGATTTCTCGCATTCTATCAATTCAATTAACCCTTCCAGTTTCAATTCAAATGGTAATAAAAATATTTCGAATAGGTGTGAACAAATCCGCAAACAAATACGGACTTCACATCTCAATTCTGAAGCAGCTGATGCTTTACTTAGTTTATGTTATGAATATTCTGATTTATTCTATTTAGATGGAGACCCCCTAACTTGTACTAATACCTTAGAGCATAAAATAAAAACCACTAGTTCTCAGCCTATTCATGTAAAAACATATAGATATCCCGAAAGCCATAAGGATGAAGTTAATAAACAAGTAAAGAAAATGCTTGAACAAGGCATAATAAGACCCTCTGATTCTCCCTGGTCTTCTCCCATTTGGATTGTCCCCAAAAAGCAAGATGCTTCTGGTCAAAAGAAATGGCGTATTGTTGTGGACTATAGGAAGCTCAACGACATTACTGTCGGAGATGCCTATCCTATTCCTAACATTACAGACATCTTAGACCAGTTAGGCCACAGTAAATATTTCAGTACATTAGACCTGGTGTCAGGTTTCCATCAAATTTGCATGAGTGCGGAGGATGCACCCAAAACTGCGTTTTCAGTACCTAATGGTCACTTCGAATATACTCGAATGCCGTTCGGTTTAAAAAATGCGCCTGCTTCATTCCAAAGATTAATGAATACTGTTCTCTCTGGTCTTCAAGGTCTCCATTGCTTCATTTATTTGGATGACATTATCTGCTATTTGCACTCCCTTATCTCGCATACTGATAAGCTTAGACTAATATTCGAAGCTCTTAGAAAGCACAATCTCAAATTGCAGCCTGACAAATGCGAATTTTTAAGGAAAGAAGTCGCATATCTAGGTCATATCATTACAGACAAAGGTGTATCGCCTAATCCCGATAAAGTCAAGGCTGTTACAAATTATCCTACACCTAGGACCCCTAAAGAGATAAAATCTTTTCTAGGGCTAATAGGTTACTATAGGAAGTTCATAAAAGATTTCTCTAAAATCACTAAACCCCTAACATCATTACTTCGTAAAGACACTGTATTCAATTGGTCACAAGATCAAGAAAACGCTTTTAATACTCTTAAATCTATGCTAACAAGTGCTCCAATTCTTCAATATCCTGACTTCTCCAAGGACTTCATTCTTACTACTGACGCTTCGAATTATGCCTTAGGTGCAATACTATCCCAAGGAGAGATAGGCAAAGATCTCCCCATCGCATATGCTTCTCGGACTCTTAATAGAGCCGAAGGCAATTACAGTACCACAGAAAAGGAACTTCTAGCAATTTTATTTGGCGTTAATACCTTCAGACCCTATCTATATGGCCGCAAATTCAAGATCGTCACCGATCATCGTCCTCTTGTTTGGTTGTTTAACTGTAAAGATTCTAGTAGTAAACTAGTCCGATGGCGCCTAAAATTGGAAGAATATGATTATGAAATTATTTATAAATCTGGTAAAACAAATTTAAATGCTGATGCCCTATCTCGTCCTCCCATACATAATATTAATGATGTAGACCTTAATAATAATCTTACATACAATGATTTCCTTAGATCTCGCTCTAATCCTACTAATTTTAATACCGAAATTTGTGATTATAATCAAAATTTATTAAAAACCTCATGTTCCACCATAGCTTATCCAACCTCAATCGATTTAGATCCTTCTAATCCTTATTGCGAGGAAATTCTTGGCCTTTTAGATGATAAAGAAGCTTTTGTAAACGCCGAAAAGGAATTATATTCTATTAAAACTACCAATTCCAACAATAAATAATTTTTCATATGTTCACTAAAGTCCATCATTACGATACTTGTACTTATAGAGAAATATATAGAATTCTAAACAATCTTCGTAATGAACTAATTGTCTTTCATCCCGATGTAAAAGAAATATCTATGTCTGATTTTTCTAATCCGTTTGATAATCTTCAGTACATTATTATATACGAAATGATTTGCTTTCTATTTAAGAATACAGGAATTAAAATTAATATTTATCATAATAAAATAATTTATCCTAAGCCTAACGAAATTCCTACTATATTAAAAGATAATCACGATTCACCTATCGGTGGACATATTGGTTCCACGCGATTGTATAATAAGCTAAAAGACTCATATTACTGGAAGGGCATGAAAAGGGACATAGAAGCTTATGTTCAACGTTGCCCTCAATATCAACAAAATAAAGCTTTACGAGCTTGTAATAAAGCTCCTATGGAAATCACTTCTACTTCTCATGAACCTCTTCAAAGAATATTTACTGATATAGTTGGCCCTTTACCCGAATCTGGTTCTGAAAAATTTAAATATATAGTCACCTTCCAAGATGACTTAACAAAGTATTCTATGGCTTATCCTATTACTAATTCTACAGCTGAACAAACCGCTGACTGCCTTGTCAAATTTATCAGTCATTTCGGTATTCCTAAGACTCTTCTCTCTGATCAAGGTGTCCATTTTATTGCCGAGGTATATAAACAAATAACAGCTTTATTCAAAATAAAACATCTTTTTTCTACCCCTTATCACCCTCAAACGAATGGTGCTCTTGAAAGAAGCCATGCAACCTTAAAAGAATATTTGAAGTCATATGTAAATGACAGTCAAGACGATTGGCATAAATATCTTCCTACTGCTCTTGTTTCCTACAATTCAACTGTCCACTCCTCTACTAATTTCACACCTCACGAATTATTATTCGGTTGTAAACCGTATCTTCCTAGTTCTATCTATGACATTGACCCCACGGTTACTTATCCCGATTATATTAAGATATTAAAACAAAGATTAATCAATACTCGAAATATAGCCAGAGATAATATCCTGCGTAGCAAGAAAAAATCTAAAAGATATTACGATAAACATACTCGTAACATGTCTTACAATATTGGAGATATGGTGTATGTAAAACACCATCATAGACTGCGTTAAGCTCTCTCTAGTGTTTGGAAAGGTCCATACAAAATAATACAAGTACATGATAATAATAATGTAACCTTATTAATAAATCGTAGACATGTTAGATATCACTTCGACGAAATTAAACTAGCACATGGTGATTCTATTCCAGGGCCATCGCGCCAGGACTTCTCGCCAGATCAAACATGACTACTCCAATCGTTGATAGCCCAGGTCTCTTCTATGATCGAATCGGTATTTTAAGATACTATAATAATTATTGGAATATTGTTACATTTTCTGGTTTATCTTATATAGAGCCCCATATGAATACCCTTCAAAAAATTCTAGAGACTTGTAAGCAAATTTGTACCACTCACCAATCTACTAAGGTTAAAACCGATTGTTGGAATGTTCTAGGTCCTTTAGAAAGCTTATTTCTTAATGTTCAAAATAACTATATGTCTCTATCTCATTTAACAAATTCTAATAATACTCGCAAAGTTAAAAGATCTGCTTGGTTTGGTATAGGTGGTCCAATTTTAAAACAACTCTTTGGCTCACTTGATGAAGATGATGCTAAAACTTTTACTGATGCTATAAATTCGGTTCAAGATGATCAAAGACACTTAGCTACCATAATGAAAGAAAATATTCACATAATGACTTCTACTATCTCATCATTTAATAGTACTATTTCCAAACTTAATGAAAATGAATATGTTCTCAATAATAATATACAAAATTTACGCAATATTTTAGACACTGTTTCACAGAATGCCAATAAATTGGAAGTTATGTCTCATCTGTCCATGACTTTTAGCGCATTAGAAAGTTCTCTAATGATCCTCAATTTCAGTTTAAAGGACCTCATTGATGCTATTCTATTTGGGAAACAAAACATAGTTCACCCTTCAGTGTTAAGTCCAACACAATTGTACAATGAACTAAGTTCTAAAAATAATGATATTATTTTAAGTTTACCCTTACATTTAACATTAGATAATATTCATGCAATTATAGATATTGCTGAAATATCATCTTTTATTAGTAATAATAAGCTAATATTTGCTATTAAAATTCCTTTAGTTATATCTTTCGTAGATTACAATCTATACCATGTGTATTCACTACCGACTCCTCATGACATTCGTAGCCCTAACACTTTCGCATTGATCAATCCATCCGCAAAGTTTTTAGCATTGACACAAGATAAACTAATGTATTCCGTGTTCCAAGATCTAAGTGAGTGTAAAGTTATAAACAACAACTACTACTTGTGTAAACTCGGAAATATCGAATCTAGTGTTGCGAATCCAATCTGTGAAGTGACGGTTTTAAGTGATCACGTGAAAGGTATCCCAGAGTCGTGTAATTATAAGATTATTATAGGCGAAGTAGATATTTGGCAAAAACTCAGTAATAATAGATGGATATATGTCCAGTCCGATATCGCTAAGATATCTATTAACTGTAATGGTAATTTAGAAGATTATGATATTGTTGGTACAGGTATTTTGAAATTACCTAAATATTGTAAAGCCTATCATAAATTACTTCAGTTTATTCCGACTCAAGAATTTGAAACCAAAATTTATCTACCGCATCCTAATTTTAATATAATTAACGATGATTGTTGTTCTACAACTAAATTGAATAATTGTATCAAATCAAATCAAATCAAATCGTTTATTGCAAACTAAGTGTACATTTAAGATAGTAGGTATACATTAATAAGTGCTTAAGACTTAGCGCCTTTTTCAAGCGTAGCAATACATACAAGCTGAGTAGCATATAAAAACTAGGTACATGCATTAGCAAAATGTAACAATACTAAATTATATTTATAGAAGTCATTACATATATTCCATATCTAACTCCTATTAAATTGTCTCATATAAATTTAGATTCTCTGCAGTATGCTTCTCATAGACTAGATCAATTTAATGACGATTTAACGAAAATTGAAAACCAAACATATCATATCAAATATAGTTATTATTTTAGCATTATGACTACTGTACTTTCTGTTTCTGTATTTGGATATATCTCATATAAGCTCTACAAATGTTTATGTTGTCAACGAAGAAATAGTAATAGTACATCTTGCTGTGTTAAAATTATCAACACTTGTATGACGAAACCTAATACAAATATTCGTACTAGATCCAGCATTGAAATGCCTAATATTGAATACGACACAGAAAGTTTAGACTCAAACCAGGCCTCCTTCACTCGGCCGTACCTACACCGATAAGTGCCTACACTTTGGCGCGGCTTCCACGCCGCGTCGTCACCGCTCGCGCGCAGGGCTAGCTAATAACGTGAATTTTAATAGTGAACAATAAAAATGTTCACATCACAAGTCTGGTGCAAAGTATTGCTCATTTAACGGATGTGTGTCGGAAGCAACTTGAAATTTTGATTTTATTTATTTTACGAGAGCAACTTGATTGAACGAGAGAAATTGTACTTTTATTTGTTGAGATATCTCAACGATTATGGTGTCAAATTAAAGATCTAGTTCAAAAACCATTTTATCTGTTTGAATCATGTAAATCGGTCTACGCGTTTAGGAAATAACTAAGAATTAGTATAGTGAAAATGTAAACCACCAGAATTTTTGTGGTTTTCGTTCTACGAGCACAAATAGTGGGATAGGATACTTATAGTATAAATATTTATTATTAGGTACGTGGTCAAGTAGGTAGATAGACGATGAATAAATATTATAGTAGCAGCGGCAAGTCGACAACCCTAGCGCACCGCTCCGCGCCAAACAGCGACAGCGTTATGTGTTAGAAAAGAGCGGGAACAGTTAGGTCAATATCGCGTTAGGTACTGAATGCTCATGCGAGCTGAATTGCACTTTCTTGCTTAGTAGCAAGAGTCGCCATTTCTTTAAATTGGTTTGCGAAGTGGTGCTTCTGTTCGTAAGAACTATCTATTCTGTGCTCAAACAGTTCACCGAGACGAAATCTCGAGTTTTAATTATAAAACTATTTGTATTATTTCTTCGTTTCAACCCTATTTACTTTGTTATTATTTAAGGTTTTAATACACCTAAATTTAGATTTATAAAATAACTATGTTGTATTGCCAATTATTTTTCCAATTTCATTTTTGTATCCTCATTTCAATTTGTAGTTCAGTGTATTACAATTTGTATTGTTAAAAGTAATTTAATTTTATTATTTTCTTGAATTATACTCACATCCTTTTTCTATTTTCCGGATGTTCCGTTCTAAAGGGGGAAGGTGTCACATCCCTATTTCCTATATAAAATTGCCAACTTGCATTATGCCGATTGACGTCAATAGCTGAGTGCAATTCAGCAATATTTTTCCTATAAAAGCCGGTGTCTTTAAGTAAAACGCGCTTGTTATTATTCTAGTGCAGTTGTAATTTTGGTCATTAGGACCAATACCCAACTTGTTGGTGTTTTGCTAAACCTAGAATAATAATTTCGGGTCAGCCTGTCCTTCGCAGGACAGTCGTGCTGAAATCTAAGTTCGCGACCAAGTTTGTGAGTGTAGTCCAAGTACTACTTAACTGTGTGATTGACCTTGTGTAGAATTTTGGTAACTTTGTATTAAAGTAAATAAACATTGTGTGACCTTCAGTACTGTTTTTTTTTATAAGTGCTGAGTCGCCCGATCTAACAGGTCGCCGCCCAGGCAACAATAGGTCATTGACCCCTGCCCTATAACGCCAACCTTCCCCATTGAGACCTTTATCCTACCAACGGTTGCTGTTAGGGTCTGGGGACCCACGGGGACCTCTGTTGTTGTCCGTGCTATATTGGACACAGGTTCACAAGGTTGCATTGTTTCCACTTATTTGGTAGGGCAGGTTAAATTAAATATGGGCTATTTTCCAAATTGTATACGGGGCATAGGGGACGTAGCCTCTAATGTTGAAGGGCAAGTTAAGGTTTTGTTTGGCCCTGTTGAATCTTCACACCCGAGGATTAAAACCTCGGCTATTGTGTTGAAGAATATTTTGGGTATGCACCCAGAGAAGCAGCTACCTGCTACTGTGGTGAATTTGACATCGGGATTGGAACTGGCAGACCCCAAATTTGACACACCGGGACAAATCGACTTCTTCATTGGCTCTGATGTCCTCGGTGGAATTTTGATTGGTGGGAAAAGGGTCTTGGTGCCAAATGGTTTGACTGCCATCCCGACCATATTTGGATTTGCTTTGATGGGACCTGTACCTAGGGACCCCCCTCCACGTGAACTTGATAATTTGTTGGCTGTAGGCTCTGCTCTCTCTGATGCAGTTCAGAGGTTTTGGAAGATAGAGGAGCCTCCTCAAGCTGCCCGTTTGAATCCAGAACATGAGGAGTGCGAGCTGTTCTTCCAGAACAACACTGGTCGACTCCGTTCTGGTCGGATGATTACGAGGCTACCATTTCTGTCTGTTCGGCCTATGCTTGGTGAGTCACGACCTTTAGCCGAAAAGAGATTGTTGGCTATGGAGCGTCGCATGGGTCGTGATCCGGAGCTCAGACAGAAGTACATTGAGTTCATGAGAGAATATGAACAATTGGGACACATGTCTGCGTCAAATTTGGATTGGCGTTCGGTGGAGCATTATTTTCTCCCGCATCATGCGGTATTGAAGCCATCAACTGGCAAGCTGCGCACAGTGTTTGATGGTTCTGCGCAGACTTCAACAGGCGTATCCTTGAACCAGTGCTTGCATTCTGGTCCCAAGTTGGTCAAGGACCTTTTTGACGTCAACACCAGCTTCCGACGACATCAGGTTGTCTTTGTAGCCGACATAAAAATGATGTTCAGGCAGACTATTATCCACCCTGATGACCGTCGCTTCCAGCTGATCCTTTGGAGAGAGTCTCCTCGCGATCCCATGGTCGTCTACGAGCTCAATACGAATACGTACGGGTTAAGATCAAGCCCCTACTTGGCAATACGTTCTCTTTGGGAGCTCGCAGACCGCGAAGGCTTACGTTTCCCAAGAGCCTCCGCCATCTTGAGAGACGATATTTACGTCGATGACATTTGCTCGGGCGCCTCCACAGTGGACGAGGCGATCCTCCTGCGGGACGAATTGATAGGCATTTTGGCCTCCGCTGGTTATGAGTTGCGCAAATGGATTTCCAACTCACCAGCGCTTTTGGAAGGCTTGCCAGAGGATCATCAGCAAGATCCACATCTATTTGAGATTGTTGACAACCACGCCATGATGGCTGTTCTCGGCGTTCAGTACAGACCAGTCCAAGACATCTTTACATATAACGTAGACTTGAAATTGCCGTGTTCTTGGACTAAACGTCTCGTATTGTCTACTGTCGCCAGAACCTTTGATCCGAACGGTTGGATCTGTCCAATTATATTTTGGGCAAAATGCTTCTTGCAGAAGCTTTGGACAGCTGGATTGACCTGGGATGAACCTCTGCACGGCACTCTTGTTGAGGAATGGACCTCTTTTGTATCCTCACTTCCTGCCGTCAACGAGATCTCCTTGCCTCGTCCCATCCTTCCTCCCGGGAAGTACAAGGCCACCCTTCACGGGTTTTGTGACGCCTCGGAACGTGGTCACGCCACCGTGGTGTACTTGCGCACAGTTAGTGCCTCAGGTCAGGTGAGGGTTTATCATGGCGAAGAGCAAGGTTGCACCCCTTCGGACATCTTTGACCATTCCGAAATTGGAGCTCTCGGGAGCAGCCCTACTTGTACCCTTATTGAACCACGTGTCCAGCTCTTTGGGTAAAGGCATTTGTAATAATGGGACCTACGCCTGGACAGACAGCCAAATTGTTCTTTGTTGGTTGAAGGCGTCTGTCCACACCTTGGAGGTATTTGTCGCTAATCGCGTTTCCCAAATCCAGAAATCCGAAGTCAAACTTGTTTGGAGACACGTGCCAGGTGAGCTCAACCCCACTGATTGTGCCTCGCGTAGATGCTTGACGCCTAGTTTGATAGGTCATTCGCTGTGGTGGGGTCCGGAATGGTTGAGTCGACCAGAAATTGATTGGCCTCGAACGCCAGTTTTGAATACTTCTAATTTGCCGGGTCTACGAACACTCGCTCTTGAGAAGGTAGAATGCGCCTTCGACCCCGATTTTTTGTTGAATCGTTACAGCTCCCTTGAAAAGCTGTTAGGTGTTACTGCTTGGATAAAGCGTTTTGTTTTTAACTTTAGGCACCCACAACAGAAACATCTGACACCCTTTATCTCACCACAGGAACGACAGGAGTCCCTCACCTTTTGGGTTCGTTCTGTGCAATTGGCGCATTTTGAGAAGGAGATTGCTATCCTTAAATCAGGGAGATCGAAATTATCGGGTGCTGTATCTAAATTGAACCCCTTTTTGGATGATATGGGTCTCTTGCGCGTTGGAGGGCGTCTCAAGAACGCCAAACTCCCTTACGGGGCTCGTCACCCCCTTTTGTTACCTAAGGACGGTCATTTGGTACGCTTTTTGGTAACTGGCCGTCACCTTAAAAATTCGCATGCTGGTTGTAATGCTTTGTTGGCCATTTTGCAACGCGAGTTTTGGATTTTGTCTGCCCGAAGAATTATTCGGAGTGTAGTCTTTCGCTGCATCCCTTGTTATAAGCTCAAGGCTTCTACCATGCAGCCCTTGATGGGAGACTTACCGGCAGATCGCGTAACTGAGAGCAGGACGTTTGACGGTGTTGGCACGGACTTCGCTGGTCCCTTTTTGGTGAAAACGTCGACACTTCGAAACAGCAAGACTGTTAAGGCCTACTTCTGTGTTTTTGTTTGTCTCTCCACAAAGGCCGTACACTTAGAACTGGTCTCCTCGCATACGACCGAGGCGTTTGTAGCCACATTTGACAGATTTGTATCCCGCAGAGGGCTGCCTTCCTTGATCCGTTCTGACTGCGGCACTAATTTCAAGGGCACCTATAATTATTTGAATGATGTTGTTAATTTCCTTGAAACCAACAAAGCTGATATAGGTGATAGGCTTGCCCGACGTGGGATAAATTGGTTGTTTTCCCCACCAAATTGTCCACACTGGGGTGGTATATTTGAGGCCGCCGTAAAATAGGCCAAAACACACTTGCGCAGGACAATCGGTGAATCTGTCCTTACATTTGAGGAACTCGCAACTGTGTTTTGTAAGATTTAGGCCGTTTTGAACTCTCGGCCATTGTGCCCGATCTCCTCAGATCCGAATGATTTGGAGGCCTTTACGCCGGGCCATTTTTTTATTGGTCGCCCACTTGTCGCCTTACCTGAGTACCCCTATATTGATACGAGACCTGGTCGTCTCTCGCGTTTTGAATTGGTAGGCCAGATTACTCAGAGCTTTTGGAAACGCTGGAATTTGGAATATTTGCACATACTCCAGCAACGCGTTAAGTGGACCGACAAGACCGATCCACCCAAGATTGGAGACCTCGTTTTGATCAAGGAGGCTAACCTTTCGCCACTCAGATGGCGCAGGGGGCGCATCCTTCATTTGGTAACTGGGGCTGATGGAGTTCCCCGATTTGCTGAGGTCTTGGTGGACGGTTCGATTCTGAGGAGAGCGGTTGCAACATTGTCACGTCTACCAACCGATTAGCGGACCGGTAGGCCGGTCCGGGGCGGGTGGATGTTTGAAATAGAATTAGTTTTTATTATAAGTCAAATCGATTAGATCGATTGAGTAACATTTTGTTTAGTCTATTGAAAATTTCTGACAATAGTCACACTGAACTCTCACTTTCGTTCCCGCCTTGAAAAATTAACACGCCGGTTTTGGGCTGTCTCCGTTTGTAATATTATAATAAATTGATCGCCTTTTGAATTAACGTGAATTGAATCAACTTGTAATTAACTTAATACGTAATTGCCGCCTTTGACCGGCAAAGTTTGTGATAGTTTGTGAAATATTGAACTTTTGTAAAACACGTGTGTGAATTCCTGATTGGTGCCCGAGGAGAAGGACCACGCTAAACTGGAGACTGGTATCTATTCGATTCTCTTGTTATTTTGGCCAAAATTGTGAGTTAATCTTATAGGTCCATTCAAGAACATCACCAGGAGATATAAGATAAAATTTTCATATAACTACATTATAATTTGTCATCGCTGAGAATCTCAGCAATATATGTCAGACATTTGATTGCTTTAGGACAACTGGATGAATATAAATTAGCTTCCACTGTGCCTACAACCAATTCCCAGTAAGCCTACGGTAATTCTAGACACCATATATGCCATATTCACTACCATACATCAGAGTAGGCACAAGCACACCATTGATAAAGGCGTGCAGCACTCCATTCACACAGTTTCACGCAGTCACTCTCCTTTTAATATCTCCTCACATCTTCCATCTCTTGTAAACATGCTACCCAAATATACAGATTCTTCAACTTGTTCAACATATTCATCTTCAATCGCAATGAAATTAAACTACCAGTTTACGGATTTTATCGCGATACATATAGATACATAAAGCTAATGAAAGCCAAAAAGGACAAAGTCACCAGAAGACCTAAAGACACTGTTAGCTCATTCTGCGTAAATACAAATACAATTAATATCTTTATTTCTCAAATTGTTACAATCTCCAGTGTTAAATGAGGCGCCCCAGTAAGTAATTACACAATACTTGTGTTGGGGCTGTCTCGCTTCTTCCCCTAATTTTAACATTAACAATATGAGACCATTTTAGTACTAGTAACAAAGCTTCTATCTATAAAATTAGTAAACTATTAAAAAAGGAAAAAAAACATGCAGTGAATAGTGTGTATTGTAGAGTGCATAATGTGTGTGTGTGGGTGTGTGTGTGTGTGGGTGTGTGTGTGTGTGTGTGTGTGTGGGTGTGTGTGTGTGTGTGTTGTGTGCTCATGTGCTCATTTGTGTATGGTATTATGTAATATTTTAAGTAAGTCTTACCAGCAATTGTTCCGTTTCCTCGTAATCTAGATTTTCAAGCCAATCCCTGATTACTTTTTAACATTCACGCAAAATCATAGGATGAAACTTTACTTTTTCATTAATTTTGTTATAAACAAATACTGACTGAGTTACATATTGCCGTTTTGCGAATGCGGAGCGTACTCTATGTGATTGAGCCACCATATCTTTTCGTCTTTTCTTATGTAGAGCCGGATTGAACGGTATGGATTTGTGTAGATACAGGGTCGTATTTAAATAGTAAAGCTTACGCACTGTCAGCAAACCACTAATCTTATATAAATTGTATGTAGAGTGTCTATACGGTTGAAAGTACATCACTTTTATAAGTGACCGCTGGGCTCTCTCCAGCTCAAGGAACTTTGTTTTTGTAGCACCTCCCCAAACTGGAATACAGTATGTGATTACTGATTGAGCTAACGCGATGTAGATGTTATTTAATAGTTTAGGAGACATAACATAGCGCAATGTTTTAAATACCCAAATGAGTTTCCTAATACGAGCCATAATTGCATCAATTTGAGGGTGCCAGGTCAGACACTGGTCAATTATAATGCCCAAGTACCTCATAGTGGTCACCCTTTGGACATCCTGACAGTCACAGTTGCGATCTTGATATGAATGTTGATTTTGGTGGTATTGATGGTTAGTACACTCATGGATCTTAATTTTGAAATCAACACCCGGTTTTGATCTTAGACTTGGTGAAAAACAAATATAGTTCGTCTTTGAGATATTAAGGGTTAGGTGATTTGTTCTTAGCCAGCCTGCCATCACAGCCAGTCCGCGTTCAGCAGTATAGCGTACATCATCCCAACTCCGACCCGAATAAACAACTGATGTATCATCAGTATATGAGTATATTGTCCCGTCACTGCTTCCAAGGTTACACAGTTCATTGATGTATATTAGAAACAGTGTCGGGCTAAGTACGCTCCCTTGTGGGACGCCAAAAGTAACTTTTTCCAGTGTACTATAGCAATCACCGATTCTGACTTGCTGTCTTCTACCCCGCAGATAACTCTCAAACACAGAGAGTGGCTTAACCCTAATTCCGATTGCTTCAAGCCTCTGCACAAGGATGGGGATAGAGACGGTGTCAAACGCCTTTTTTAAATCCAAGAACACAGTTATGCATTTTTGTCCGCTGTCTATTCTGTCAACAATTTTAGATGTCAGTGCAGTAATAGCATCCTGAGTTGAACGTCCTTGCCTAAAACCATATTGAAAAGGTGAAAGAATTTTGTATTTATTAAGATAATTGATTAGTATCTTATTAAGAATCTTTTCTATTATTTTTGCAATTGCCGGCAGAATAGATATGGGTCGGTAATTATTGACATCATTCACGTCTCCACCCTTGTGCACAGGTGTAACTAATGAATACTTTAGGGCGTTTGGAAATATTCCTGATTCGAAACACATGTTGGTTAATCGACATATGAGTGGAACCACGAAGTCCCTTGACAACTTTAAGAATTTTGTGGGTATCCCATCCCACCCAGGAGCACTTTCTGAATCCAGGGCCATGAGTATTTCAAGAATCTCTATTAGGTCTGTTTCAAGCAAGACAAAAGAAGAACCCTGCGAACATGAACTTGTTGTAATAACTGGTACCGAGTCAAACCCATTTTTAGCTATAATTACTTCCGCTAATTGTTGGCCAATGACTGCAAAAAACTCGTTTACACGGTTTAACGAATCTAAAGTGTGCGGTGTTATTTGGAGAAGATTTTCGTTACATGGTTTAGGTTTTTTGTAGTGGGTGATAGCATTTATATTTTGCCAAAGTTTTCTGACCATCTTTATAGAGCATGCAAATAGTAACATCAATAGTTGAAAAATATTCGGGTACTTTGAGATAACTTATAAATTCAAGAAAAGGACAAATATTACCACAGTCTGCCGTGAACATGAATCCTTTAAAGAATTCAAAATGTCGGCTAGTAATAAATTAAAAATGTAGTTTCTGTATCATTCGTTTCAAATTTAATAACTTAGTGAAACCAATACATCGCAATAAAATCCATAAACTGTAGTTTAATTTCAATGTGTAACATTCGCGTAAACCCAAGAAGATACTATTCAATCGCAATATTACACTCAGTCGCACTTTTATTCTTCTCGAACACCATCACTTTCGTCTTTCTTTCATTCAATTTTACACCCGTCGCTTTAAAGCTCTCATTCATGCAGTCCATCATTTGTTGCAACTCATTCGTTGCTGACGCAAGAATGACTTGATCATCGGCGTACAAGTTAGCACGCAATCTTACCATATCGATCCCGAATTCAATTTCTCTCATGTCACTCATGCAGCTAGCCATGAATAGATTGAACAACCATGGCGAGGCTGCATTGCCCATTACCCGCTTTTATCACCTGCCACTTGTTGACACTTGCAGGAGACTTAGCCTAGTCTTGTGACTAACAGACTTCTGTCAGTGTTCTATGTCCTATAACCGATATTGATTTTATTGATTTCCTCTTAAGCTTTTCAAAGAAGGTGTAACGCATACATACACACGTAGACACACACGCACACGTTTATACTTTATCAATTTAAAATACTATGCCTCGTTAATCAATTTTAATTTCACATATGAAATTAATATCACCTCACACTTTTGGACATTATAAAAACTCCAGTTAAAGAATCCAAACAGAAAAACATCATATTTCACACCAGAAGAATTGTTATTATGACTAATGACGAAACCCGTATCACATCCACATAATTCTTTCGTATTTTTTCGTTAGCAATCAAGGGTTAATTTTCAGCGGCTTTCACCCGGGGGCTTGCGCTCAGAAGTGCGGGAGTAACGAGTCGTTTCCGCCAGTCGCAGATGCAGTGAAGTCAAGGCCCCCGTGGGTTTTAATGATGTGCCTAATTGATTTCCCGGTTATAAAAGAGGCTGTGCACGCTTCGTTTAAAGCGAAGAGTCGAGGCCACGCTGAGGCTTATAATTATAATATCTATACATATTATAAAGTGAAGTCCCCGTCGCGTCCTGTTTGTGTGAATACGATAAATAAAAAATACGACACGGAAGCATAGGGTTCCCACCAAGAACTTAGGGTCCCAAGCCAACCTCACCTGCAAGTGGTGCACCTGCCGATCAACGGACGAGGCTCTGGCAAAAAAAAATATCCCGATAAGCGGCAATAGGCTCGCCACCTATTACGTGGGATCAAAACACTGCGAAATGTTGGCGTTTAATATGCCTCTGCCTACCCCTTCGGGGAAACAGGCGTGAGTCTATGTATGTATGTATGTATGAAATCGTTAAAATCTATGTAGGAATTTAAACTTTCGTGGTCATTCAAACTTATTTTAAATTGTCTCCCAGGACCACTATACGACGTTAGAATGTACTTCTAATAAAGCTATTTGATCAAAATTTGCTCACGACGAAAAGTTAGATTGACAAACATTTTAAACTTTGCGTTCTAAGATCTTACAGGAAAGTCACGCTCTGTGGAACAGCTAATATCTTTTCATTATTGGGTTAGATTAAAAAGCGGACACCGGGCCCTAAGACGAAAATCTTAGATACAACCGGAATAACGACGACTGCATCTAATACTAGGATGACGATGATGATAAAATGTTAAGTTAGATATAGTTTTTTCTAAATTACAAATACTAATTTTAATTATAATTATTTATGCATATATTTCTGTACATAGATAGCTGTCAAATGTATTACAAATTTGCAAAATTGTTATGGCCGTTTTGCACGGACTATTATCGAGTGCAGTTCGGTGTAAATTTAACAACAACGGCTCGTATATTGGTTGGTTGGGTTAATCATAGTTACCCATGTTGGGTAACTATGATTAACCCAACGTGATTTGATTCAATTCATTAATGAAACTTCGGCTGTAATGGATGTACAGTTTGTCGTTAGATTTGCAAGTGGATTTAGTATTAGGAAAATATATATATTGTATGCTTTAATTAAAATTTTGTGAATTTATAAATTATGTCGTTATTATATTGGTTGTTATTAACTGTTTTGGACATATTTATGACATATTTAAACCAATTTACGTCACCACTTAGAAAATTCTATAACAGCTGTATCAAAAAGCTTTTGATATTTTGCCACTGTTGTTTTCTTTCCGATAGAATCTGATTTAACTAAGATATTCGACAGTAGCAACTGAGTAAAAGGAGTCAGTCATCCCGTGACCACGGCTGGTGTAACCCATGTCGAAACGTGGGGGCAAATAGAAAGGTATTTCATCTTTCTTTTCGTTGAGTTAACACTATTCAGACCCGTTACATAATCTTTAGTTTAGAAGGAGTCACTCTTTTAGGAACCACGGTGTATGTATACTTACACACCCACATACACATGCACTTACATGTTAGGTTTATTATATAAACAGTGTATAATCTTATCAAATACTCTATATTCAATTAAGCAATATGCATCCGTGTGGTATCAGTAACACAAAGTAAAAATGATAATAAAGAGATTTATTTCTAATAAAACATCCTACATTTTATAAAACCAGAATCTGCAGGATAAACACTCAATTGTCAATTTGTCACTGCCCCATTTAATTCCGTGGTGTCGTAATGGGTGACTAAGAAAAATAGGCAAAGAAAATAGTATTTTTAAGAAGAGATAGAAAACCGATATTAAACCTTAAACCAAACAATGTGGCCAGTGTAGTATTATTAGCCACAACCTCCTATTGAATCACAATACTATTATGGCGGAAAGTAGGAAATGTAAAAGCCTAAATGTTAATAATAATCTCTATATTCTTATTTCTAACTGTTAAAATTATTTTAGCAGAGAAACAAAAGTCTTGATGTAAATATTTAAACCTATAAATATGCCCCTAAAATGAAAATATAATGGGTTGAGTAATAACCGTTAAAATCTAAATATAATATCAGATTTTATAAATATTATCTTTTAGAAAGAAAAGAGGAACAATGTTTTCCTTAAGGTAAATTCTATTATTTACTCTTACAGCCGTGTGGTATTTTCACAACATTTCTCCTATGTTTTTATCTTATTCTTATCTTAATTAGCTGATCTGTCGATCTAACGGCAATTTCAAATTAGATAGTTCATCTATTTTATTTAAAATTGTCCTTAGAAACCGGCAAATAAATTTTCCATACACCGATAGTAACCGGAGTAAGTAACTTTGTTATTTTTCTTTCACAAAATATTTTGCAATGTTATAAATAAAGGCCCGGCCATAGCCTATAGCGGCGGCGGCAGCAGCGAGCGTTTTCTATGTACGTGGTGCGCTTTGCTATGCCGCGGCGACCGATTTCACCTTAGAGTTAACGCGCCATGCACCTAGATCGAAATCGCCGCTGTCACCGCCGCTGTAGGCTATGACCGGCACGTTATTTATACTAAAACTGCTAGTTGATATATCAGTAGGCAGAACGTCACGCTGTTTTTACTACTGTATATTAATTCATTCATTCGTAGTGGCGCAGCGACCCAAAGTGAGCCTTAGCCTTCGACACGAGATCCTCTTCATCTTTCCCTGTCGTGGATAAATTCCTGCCATTCCATTTTATGAAGTCCTGCTAAGGTCATTCCTGTATATGGCATCTACATAAACATCAGTACGCCCCACATCCAGGTCAGGCCTCCTTCACATTACACCTTCACGTTAACTATCAGTTATCCAAGGGCCTACAACTCACACATTAAGCTTTTTTAATGTAATCGGTTCAAACGAGCAGCCGGATCACTCAAAAGCTGTGGTTACGTGTAACAGAGTTATTGCGACTTCTTGATGTTGCATTGAGGTGCGTAAGGAATGTGGTTGCGTTGTTGTTAGTGGTATTAATGTGGTTACGTTACGCAAACGGACTGCTTGATGTCGATTTTTGAAGAGGAGAAACATCTTTATGAAATGAACTCATGAAACACAACGATTTGCTTGGGGCTGGCTACCAGTACATGGCTGTCGCTGGTTGTTGCGACGTGGTCGGTATTCTACACAAAGTCCATAATTACTGCAATATGTGGTTCGTGTGACATAAACCATGAATATTTATACAAATTAGCGAGGGCGGGCGGTTTGGTTTTGGTTGAAGTGTGGTGTGTGAGTTTAAAATCAGCTCCAAATGAATCTTTACAAACGTTCGAATTTGCATTATTTACAGGATGTACAGCAAAGTGACCTAAAAATTCAGAAGCAACTGATTTTCAACTTCTTGCGTTGTCTATATCAATAAAACGCTGCAAGCTGGCACGTAATTCCTTGCGAATATGCACCGCATTTTAGATTTTGAACGAAAACATGATTTCCTTTGGCTTCTGTTTAATACTAAAATCAAACGGCAGTACTTTTTATTATTAAAGTGTAACTTGAATTCTTTGAACAAAATTTTCGAAATAGAAGTGTTAATTTTACTGTGTGATAGTATAAAAAATCAATTGCATGTAAGAGATAAGTATTGTGGCCAACTTTATAGTAGTGTAACCAGCAGATCACTGCTGAAATAAGCGTTTTATAAGCAGTTTCATTAAAAAAGAATAAGTTAGTGTATTTATTATCACTTAATTTATTTTTCCTAGTCATTATAATTAATAAATTTTGCCTTGTCACAGTAACATTATTCCAATACTACGAATAAACTTTAAGATCGATCACGGATATCTGGGGCTTAAGTTATCTTGACTTTTGTGCGCCGAACAAGATACTCTCCTCCCGACCCACATGCTTGATCCACATTGTATCGGGAGTACGGTAAACTGTCGGTCTCGGCTTTCCTGAAAATCTTTGACTATCGTCATAGGAGTAAGTACCTCCGAATAAACCAAAACTAGTCTAAACCCATATCGCTAATCTTTTGGGTTGCCTAGGTCAGTGAGTAGTCCCGTGGAATAGCTAATATTTAGTCAACGCCGGTTTGTCCAGTAAGCGGACTCCGAGATTCAACTGACAAAACGGTAGGATGATGATGGTAACTAATTATTATAAGTTAACATGAAAAAATACTTCTGTACCTAATTTGGGACTAATAACTTCTAGAGACATTGAAGTATATACCGATTTCGTAAACACGTGTTCAACTGTTCAGTGTAGGCTGGTCCCCTAATTCGTACGTTTTAAGTGTGTCATTGTACAATAGGTAACAGAAAATTATGCGTCACGTCCATATAACCTTTTAAATACACGCGCGTGACGTTATATAAAAAATTGGGCAAGTGCGAGTCAGACTTGCGCACGAGGGGTTCCGTACCATCATCTATCAAAGAAAATCACGTTTGTTGTATGCATACTTAAATATTTTTTTAAGTTTCAACCTGTTTATTAAGATCGAGTAACAAATTGCTTAAAAATTACGTTTGTTGTATGGGACCCCACCTTTATTATTTACTTTTTTATTTAATTATTTATTTTGAAAGGTAATTTACAACTACATATTCTGTGAAAATTTAAAGCGTCTACCTGTTATAGTTAGTAATTTTGAGCTAAAAATACGAAAAAAGACCCGTTTTTTGTATGGGACCCCTCTTAGTATTTTCATTTTTTTATTTTTAGTATTTGTTGTTATAGCGGCAACCGAAATACATAATTTGTGAAAATTTTAGCTTTCTAGCTATCACGGTTTATGAGATACAGCCTGGTGACAGACAGACAGACGGACAGACATAGTACCTAGGTAATCATTCTTTTAAACGGGATGCTACGTTTTGTTAATTTCTGATATTTGTCAGTATGTCACACAATTCAGCAATGGTCTGACAGGTCACACCTGTCAGACTATTGTTGTTCTGTCAGTTTTGTTGTTGTATTTTTATTTATTTTCTCTTTTTTGTATCTATTTTCCTTAATTTAATTATACTCCATTTCACATTGGGGGGTGCGGGTGGTGTAATGGTGTTTGTTATTTAGGATCATATTCGTCTGATATTGATTTATTTGTACGGAGATGACATTATGTCACCAGCGCCTTCGTGTGTGAAATTTAATATAGCTGTGTCAAGTGTCACAATTTTAGAAGTGTAAACAATAAGCCTTGTCGGTATTAATAAATTAATAATTAATAATTTATTTATTTACTACATAGTATTTCTTACATTTCCATAGACATACATCATTCTATTGAATATAACATAAAAATGTACATTTGGAAATTAAGCTTATTTACTATTGGACTTCACACTAGGTCAAGCCTGTCTCGTGAAGTCCAAAAAGTGTTGTTGACCAGATAAATATTATGTAGCTCCAATGTGTGTTATATTGTAACTTGCGAGGTAAAACAAAGAAATATGCAAAATGTGAATGGTTTTAAATACATAGCAAAGGAAAAACATACCTTAAAAATAAATTAAAATTAATAAAATGATAAAGAAAAATAAAAATTAGATGCCATGAATTCATGCAAAAAATTAACGGAAAAATAAAACAAAAGAAATACTAACAACAGGTATAACTAGCGCGCAAAATGTGTATAAGTGCGTGCGTACGTGTGGGTTTGCGTGCGTGCGTGCATCTGTATGTATGTATGTGTGTGTGTTTGTGTGTGTGTGTGTGTGTCTGTGTGTGTGTGTGTGTTTGTTTGTGCATGTGCTTGATCATGACTGGACTCTTACGAATCTTTCGATGTAAGAATACGAAAGACCCATCAGCCACTTGGTAATGGCAAATTTTAGTTGTTTTATCGTTAAGTTTCTTATGTCATATATTTTTGTCACTTTGTTATAAATGTACACAAGCATAAATTCCTGCATATGCTGAGCAAAACAGCTACGCACTACAACTTGGGAACATCTATATACTCGTCTACGTTGAAATTGAGGATAGTCATAGGATTGCAAGACTTTTTTATGCTGTTTCAGTATTAATTTTAGAATATACAGTTGCCGCACGTTTAAAACCGACGCTTCTCTGTATAAACTGTCTGTAGGATATCTAAACGGCTTACGGTACATTACTTTCAGCACCGATCTTTGTGCCCTTTCCAGTTTAATCATAGTGGTTGTGCCGACGCCGCCCCACACTGTAATGCAATAGCCAACAACTGACTCACATAGGGCTACGTATACCAGATGTAAAACTCTCCCATTTGCCGAATTGCGGAGCAGCTTCATAATATGAATCAGCTTTCTTACACGCTTAGCTACTATCTCAACATGTGCCTTGAAATCAAGACGCTGGTCAATTACAACTCCCAGGTACTTAAGGAATGTAACTTGTTTAATTTTCTGGCATGTGCAGCTGTACAGCTGGTGCAGGTCGTTTTATGAAACTTGAGTTGATAAACATGTTTTGGTGCCGATGCCTGTGTTTTACGGTAACAGATATAGTTAGTTTTATGAATGTTTAAAGAAAGTAGGTTTAAATCAAACCAGTTCTTAATGCCAGTCAGACCATTTTGAGCGACTTCATGGACTGTTTTCCAGGACTTGCTGTGGAATATGACGACCGTGTCATCAGCGTAGCTGATAACTTCGGCGTTTGGTGGAACAGGCCTTTGGATATCGTCCATGTAAATATTGAAGAGAGTTGGTCCAAGAACATTTCCCTGTGGAATACCGAATTCTATATTATCCAGACAGCTTACGTGATCTCCTACTTTTACGCATTGACTTCTACCGGTTAGGTATGATTCAAACCATTGTAGTGGTAGACCCCTGATACCGATGGTCTCCAGCTTTTTAAGTAGTATAGTTCTTGCTACCGTGTCAAAAGCTTTAGTAACGTCTAAAAATACACCGATGCACTTTTCGTTGTTATCAAGACGCGAGGTCACTTCTTTAGTTAAAAGACTTATGGCGTTACGGAGGACGCCATGCCATGTCTAAAACCAAATTGCTTACTGGATATTATATTGTTAACAATTAGGTAGGAAGTAAGTCGTTTGTTTACTAACTTTTCAAGAATTTTCGAAAATGTACCAAGAAGAGATATAGGGCGATAATTAGCGGGATCTTTTTTAAGCCCGGTTTTGTAAATTGGTGTGACCTGTGCTACTTTCCACTTATTGGGGAAAATCCCAGTACTAAAGCTAAGATTAAAAATATAGTTAAACGGAAGCAAAATTTCGTTCTTAATTTGTTTAATGAGATCCGAGGTGAAACCATCCAATCCAGGTGATCTGTTACTTTTAAGACACGTATTTATACGGTCAATCTCGAAAGGATCGGTTGGCTGCATAAAAAAGGTAGTGCCAAGGAGTTCACGAAGTTGCTGTTTTAGTGTCAATGTTTCCAAAGTTTCATTGGTTTCAGAAATAATCTTAAGTGCTAGATTTTTGCCAATTGAAGAGAAATAATTATTACATTCGTTTACCGAGTCTAATTCAGTTGATTTGTATTTTAACAGTTCACTTGAAGCAGATTTGTTAGTACTATACTCGGTAATATTTCTAATAGTCTTCCATAATTTTTTTGTTTTCGATTTATTTCCTTCGAGCTTTTTACTTTCGTAATCTTTTTTAAGCTTATGAACGATGTTTGTGAAAAAATTCCTATAGCGAGTATAAATTAATCTTTTCATATTATCATTCGGGTTCTTTTTGACCTCTTGGTGGAGTTTATCCCGGTGATTCATGCAACGGACAAGACCGGGTGTTATCCAAGGTTTCCAAATGAATCTTGATCTGCCAATTTTGTTTTCTATAGTGTGTTTGTTTATAGTTTTAGATAAGATTTCTTGAAATTCATCAACAGCTATATCTACATTTGATTCTGATGTTACACTACTCCAGTCAGTATACCTCAGCTCCTCAATTAATTCAGAAACACTAGTCTTCTTAATGATACGACTTCGATTTCTTTTATCGGTAGGATCGCACGTGTCGCATCCCATCATTACCATGCGATGGTCAGTGATATCGATATCACAGACTATACTTAAGGTGCTTGTGTATTTCGCTTTGAGGAATATGTGGTCCAAGCACGATTCTAGCCGTGTAGGTTTGAGGACAGCTGGTTTTAGGCCATGCTCCGACATTAGACATAAGTATTCTGACCTAGGAACGTCAGAAGGGGATAAAAGATTTATATTAATGTCTCCAGTTACTATTACCGTTGTGTATTTACTAACTTTTCTAAGTACTGTTTCTAGGGAGTCTACAAAGTTTTCGATCTGTCTAAATGATGGTGACCGATAAATAGCGATCAAAGATACGCTGTTTGAAAATTCCACCAACAGCGATTCTGCATCTTGCAAAAGGGGCTCAGAAACTGTCACATCCCAGCAATCTCTAACGTATACCGCCACACCACCGCATTGATTAATATTATGTTTTGTGAAGTACGCAGTGTAACCTTGGATTTGCCTGATAACAGAGTCTTCTGTCAACCAACATTCCGTAAGTATAATAACATCAAACATAATATTTAGCCGCTTCAAAGCAACACAGAAGGCATCAAAGTTGCGTAGTATACTACGGATATTAAATGTCAGAGTCTTAAATCTGTACCTCGCTGTCAACAAGGTTCTACAGCTCTCGAGTCTGTCAAGCTCGTGACACTCTATGTCTGGATAGTTATCCAGGTCAACATTTATAAAGTTCGCCATTTGTAATGTTAATAGGGGAGAGGATTAGAACTACAGAGAAAAAGTTGAGTGCCACTAGATCGGTGCCGATGATTCAAATTAGAAAGCAACACTATATTAACGTCTACAGCAAGTTTACGCAGGTATTTAAAGGAATTTAAGATGCCGCACAAAACGACATCCGCAAGTAGGAAACAAGCGAGGGTTATACTCCTCTCAAACTTTTGAGTTATGACCATGTGTCGATACGAAGTATGACGATGCATACGCTTACACGAGGGTACGTAACTATATATTCGCACGCAGGGGCCGCACATCAGCTTTAGATCAACGGATAGTTCCATTACGACATGCTTAAATAGTAAGTATAAAGTAATAAAATAATAGTCTATCTTATTAAGAAATCTAACACTCAGTACCGGTAAAACACTGGAGACGGTTATATTATTATAGTACATAATGTGTGCAGAGAGTACACAACGTATTATTTGTATCTTATGTTTTTGTTGTAGTGATGTGAAGAATAAATATGCTATGTTCTTATGCATTCGAGTTAAATGATCAATTCTAATCAGTATAATATTTAAAAATAATGTTTTAATTAAGTGTAAGGGGTGTGAGTGCATGGGTGTAAATGTGTCAGGCTTGTAGTTGTGTAAATTGTATATGCGCATCTTGTACAAGAGTAAGTTATTAATATTATATAAAAAGGACAAATTGAAAGTTTGTAAATTTAAATAAAAATATGGTATAACAAACGATATGAAATCATTTTCCGTCGAGCTCCTGATTCGATACAATCTCGATAATCGGGCTAGTAATAGGAGCCGCTTGGTGAAGGCCAATCTTTTCGTCCAGGTCCGTCGGTGTCCAAATGGGAATAGAAGGTTGTCGTTTATCTTTGCGTGTGTATATGGTGCCGTTATGTATCCAGCAGTATCGAAATCCGAATTCCCGGGCTCGTGTTCTTGCGTCACGAAACAATAATCTGTTGCTGGCAGTCAGTCGCTCATTTATGTAGATCTTGTTTGCAGTTCCCTGGACTATATCGTCGGAGGTAAGCGGTCGTCGCTCCTTTGCAGACTTTAGTATTTGGGTGCGTATCATTCGGCGAGTAAGTCTTAGAACAATTCGTCTATATCAGTTTCACACAGATTAACACCTATTTTCTTTGCTGTCAACATTGCTATGTGCATGAGACTTTCATTACTTTCTTCAGGCATGCCGCATATTTCGAGTTCATTTTTCGAAGCATTTTGTTCGTAGGTATTCAACTTATGACTCAGCACATCCAAAGAGTTTTTAAGCAGTGATATTTCTCCTGCTTGAGACTGAGCTATCTTATCAAACTCATCAAGTTTTTGGTCAAGAGCTGCCGAAACATTAGACAATTTTTGAGAGATGTCTAGGTACTGTTGCTTTAGGCTACATATTTCTTGTCTCAATAAGCGGATTTCTGACAGGAGTTGCGTTGATTCTTGAGCCGGAGAAGGCCCAGGTCTAGTCTCTAGCTCACCTGTGCCTATGTTCCCCGATGCGGTCTTAGCGGTATTAAGTGACCGGATACGGGTGCGTTTCCTGTCCGGTGAATGCTCTATAGCTTTTAGCATGTCTGGTTCTGATTGGACATGCATGATAACGCTTGCATCTCCTGATTTAGGTGGGGTGTGCGCTACTCGAGGCATAGTACAACAAACACGGCAATAATATTATAAACCGAAAAAGTAATGTATAATATATATCAAAAGTGGCCGGGGAAATTCACAAAAGCCTACAGAAGTAGCCAGAATGTCAAAAAAATGTACAAAAAGTCACTCTCCCGCACGCCCAGAATCGAACTCACAACCACATTGACTTTCCATAATGGTAAATCACCACGCCGCGGCGACGCTACACTGATGTCTCAAATACGCTTGTGTTTTATAGTTTTAGTAATAATAGTCCACAAATAGATACCGTCTTAATGAGGTCCAAAGTTCAGTTCTTTGTTTTCTACAAGTTAGGTAGTTTGAATAATTGAATTTAAACCGATTTCTGTATCACTTTTTATCGTATTTGCACTCCAATCACAAAATGAATTTATTAGTGTTATATACAGTTCGAAAGAGTGTTAATTAACGAATAGTTCGGTGTACGGTAATCACTATAATAGTCACTTTTTCACTACTTTTTTTGATATTATTGACGGAGCTACTGAGTAATACGTATCACTTGCACTTAACCAAATCGATCACTTGTATATAAATGTGTTCCTCTTTGTGCAAATGTGAAACGACCGGCCGGGGTCAAAAAAAAAGAAACAATATTATTATATTTATTTATTTATTAGTAATTAATATAAAATGGTACCAAAAGAATATCAGCGCCATCTAGTTGAACTAGATGGCACTACGCTGAGTTGGGGGCCAATTCTGTTACTTTAAAACCTGTTATGTGCGCTAAAAAAATGTAATTATTTCGTATGTTCGTAACAGAATAAATATGTTTTCTTTCTTTCTTTAAACTACACCAACCTAACCTGTGGCTGTTTACGTTATGCGATAAACAATTGATGCGCGTCACGTGTAGCGATCAAGTAACACCGGCGGTCATTGACGGAACTGGAGTCTTAGCATTGAAACCTAAATGTATACTACAGAAAAAGGACGCTACAATATTTACTTACAATCAATTAGGAAGTAAATATTACATGGAATCAAATATCGACGTGCCAACCGTAAATTCAACTATAAACAACATTTTTGACCTTGGTTGGAAAAATGCACGTTTTAATATTACGGAGCCTGCAATATCTACTGCAGTTGAATTGACGAAAATACAACAACAGATATCCTATCAAAGGGAACACGAGATCTTACCTGTGACCTCAGATACATCCACGATGTCCAGTCACGATATATGTATATCTATACTCGGTGACTTCCTTGCTGCTGGGAGGTATCGCGTCCTTATTTGGCTACAGTATCGTCAGAAAACGATGCCTTAAAAACTCTGAGTTGAAAAGAGTCTCAAGCAGAAAGAAGGCCGAACGAGAGACTAATGCCGCAGTGGACATCGAGATGCGAGAGATGCGCAACCTGCCGTCGACATCGGAACCCGCCAGCAGCGTGGTCCAGCCGGAACGTCGCTTCGATTTTAATATGTCTAATTAAGGTTTAATAACTGTGTATACTACTTATTTTATTATTTTTACTAACATAATTTTATAATAACTTATAATATTTGTAATAGATGCTCATCCACTTTTCCCTCGGGAGCATGTACGGTTAACGTACAGACGTTTAGCTTCCGTACGCATTTTGCTTACATGCGCGACCTACATTACTTTTCTTTATAACGTTTACCTAATAATAAGTATAGTTAGTTGATATATCGGTCGCCGAGGATTAGCATCTAAATCGTACCAAGTGTTATTACACTTGGTAACAATAACTTAAATAAACTGTGATTTAAGTGTAATCTGTGGTTTTTTTTTTTTTTTTTTTTGTATCGGGTTGGAAAATCCTCATGGAGTCCCTTCGCCCCGGGGGGGAAGGACAAAGGGGACTGTCAGACTCTTACTGACTAAAAACCAACCCGTGCTCCTCATGTACCCATGTGTCGGAGGGTAGGGTTTCACCAAAGCATTCCTCGCTACCCCCGACGGGTATTGGCCCGCCAGATGGTCAGGCGGGCCCCGAACGAAACCCCCTTGGCGACGGATGAAGGTGTTGGGCTCCGCCACCAAAACACCCAGCGGCCGCAGAGGATAGGGAGGACGGTAACGCAACACCGCATCTCCTCTTCCTCTGCGGCCCCACCGCGACGCAACGATGGCGCGCCCCCATTTGGTCGCGGGAGATAGGGCGCGCGGCAACGCAACACCGACACGCCTCTCCTCCCGCGACCGCACCCGACTGCGAGGGACAGACAGAACTGTCCCCCGCACCCGCACCGTTGGACGCGTCCTTCGCAGGCCCCTCCAAGCCCACGCGGAGCGTCCCCTCCTGGATCCCTCTTAGCTTCACCGCGGGTTACCAATCCACGGTTACTGAGCCCCCCCACCACGACAAGGTGGAGATCCCACGGGGGGGGTAATCTGTGGTTTGCGTCAACTCAACCCAAACTAATTCTAACTTCAACTTCAAACAACATCGACTCTCTGCACCATACAATCTTAATTAATTTAATTTTTTAAGTTATTGCATGTAATTAAAGTATTAATTTAGGGAACTTAACTGTAGAACAAGCGCTAATCCCGCCGACAAACTGCAGTTTGGTGGGTAAATAACCGCACAATGTAAACTTTGTTCCGAATAAATGTTTTTTTTATTTTTTTTATTTATGAACATTGCATATAATTTTCCCAATTAATTTACTCCAAGTCATAACAAGAGGACAGCCTGTATGTATCATAATTTTATGATAATTGAGCAACAAGCTTAGCCACATAAATGTGACAAAATATGCGTGTTTAGAAAGTTGGACACAGCGATATTTTAGGTTTACATTGTAGAGGTCAGTTTGGTGTTGCGGTGTTTTGTGGTTTTAGTCTTCCCAGAAAACTCATTTACTAAGCAATAAGCAGAAGACATTTGCCAAGAGCTCTAAAGTTAAATTTTGTGATTGGGCAACAGTAGGAATATACAAAAGTAGATCTAGGTTGTATGATCTGTATGGTATGAAGCAATACAATTTTAATGCTTCATTTATTGAATATGTAAGAAATTACTCAAAAGTTTTTAAGAGAGCATGTGCTTCAGCTAAGTCTATATTTATAAGTAATAAAATTAAAGAATCCAAGAACAAAATAAAAACAACTTGGAACATTATTAACAGTGAGACTGGTCAAGCTAAGTTAGTAGATAATAGCTATGAATTAAAATGTAATGGAGAAATAGTTACAAAGAAAATTAATGTTGCTCAGATTTTTAACAACTTATTCATAAACATACCAGTGAAAACAACCAAGTGTTTAGACTCATGCCCAAGCAAAGCAGAGATGTTAGTTAGGGGCAATGTGAATGAGTGTGATGTGCTGTTTCTATGTATAATATGTATGTATTTACAAAAAAAAAAGTATATATGTATGTTTATCCATTATCTAGTACCCATAACACAAGCTCTGCTTAGCTTGGGACTAGATGGTGATGTGTGTATGTGGTAGAATATTATTATTATTATTTATTTATTTAAATACATTTACACCAATGACATCCTCAAGACATTCAAGACCATCAATATTAAGAAATCTATTGACTTATGGGGTATTTCAGTTAGTCTTGTTCGCCAAATCATTTTTAGCATAGCTCCATATTTAGCTGCAATATTTAATAGATGCGTGGATAAAGGGGTATTTCCTGATTTAATGAAACACAGCAAGGTGATACCACTTTTCAAAAAAGGATCCAAGAGCGACCCTAGTAACTTTCGGCCAATTTCTATCTTGCCTGCAATCAGTAAAATTTTTGAAAAGGTTATTTTGCATCAGTTAGAGAGCCACTTTCTCACAAATAATTTATTGCACAGTGAGCAGTATGGCTTCACTAAGGGTCGCTCCACCATTGATGCAGGTGTAACTCTATTAAAACATATCTTTAACGCTTGGGAAAATTCGAAGGATGCCATTGGTGTTTTTTGCGACTTGTCAAAGGCTTTTGATTGTGTTGAACATGATACACTTTTACGTAAACTCAACCATTATGGTATTCGAGATAGCGCACTCAATCTTGTTGCCAGTTACCTTAGAGATAGAGTTCAGTATGTGGATGTTAGTGGAAGTAGGTCTCAAGGTTTGCCAGTGGGAATGAGCGTTCCACAGGGCTCTATTCTTGGTCCGTTTCTTTTTTTAATATATATTAATGACTTGCCATTTTTTGTTAGAAATCTATGTGATATTGTTCTTTTTGCTGACGATACTTCACTTATTTTTAAAGTTGATCGTAATACAAGAAACATTGACAGCGTAAATAATTCTCTTGCGCAAGTACTACATTGGTTCACGACAAATAATTTGCTACTCAACTCTGGCAAAACAAAATGTGTGAAATTCACTTTGCCGAATGTCAAAAATGTTCTTACTAATATAATTTTAAATAACGAAACAATTAACCTAGTTGATTCAACTGTATTTTTAGGTTTAACTTTAGATTGTAAGCTTCAGTGGGGTGCCCGAATATCCTGTCTGGCAGTCAAACTTAGTTCTGCAGCATTTGCAGTTAGGAAAGTTCGCCAATTCACAGACGTAGATACTGCTAGACTAGTTTACTTTAGTTACTTTCACAGTGTAATGTCTTACGGGATACTATTATGGGGTACGGCGGCCGATATTTGTTAGACAATTTTTGTTATTCAAAAGAGGGCCATACGTGCAACATATAAGTTAGGTGCTAGAGATTCTTTACGAGATAAATTTAAAGAAGTAGAAATATTTACAGTTGCATCGCAGTATATATTTGCTTATTTAATGTACGTTGAGAAAAAATTAACTCTTTACCGTAAAAATAGTGACTTGCACAAAGTGAACACAAGGAATAAGCATAAACTAGTGGGCACTAACTACCGTCTACATAAAGTTCATAACTCATTTGCGGGACTCGGTATACAATTCTTCAACAAATTACCTCTGGAAATAATGAATTTACCTCTGCACAAATTTAAAACCACTACTAGGTATTTTCTTTTAAAAAGGGATTATTACACTATTAAAGAATTTCTAGATGACAAGACATCATGGGTCTAGTTGCTTTTTTAAATTCACCATTATTGTTATTTTTATGACTGTGTAAAATACTCTCTTCTTAATTAGTTACATGTTAAGTGGAGGTGCCTCGTGAACACATGATTTTTGCAGGATTTGGATATTATTATGATTTGTTGAATGTAGTTTAACATTATTTATTCCTGATCATATCGTTGTTCACTTGTCACCTTCACAAAATTCTTTCTACATTTGCATTCCTTCACGCGGTCCACTGATTTATGTTAAAAATAACGATTTGGAAAATGGAGGTAATTGGCGGTCATGGTCAGTATACCAATAGATTGTTCTTACTGCCGGTTCGAATACCGTTATCGTCATGCACACTAAAATGTCATTTCTTGTGGTGGCGTCGTATGTCGGGTCATCCCTGTCCCTCAAATATGGCGAGAGGGATGATGGCTGGCACATGCGTTATACTCGTGAACGGGTGCTACTTGCGATGACTGGTCGATGACGGTCTTGCGGGCTGGTATTAGATTTTAATATTTAACTGCATCATTTCCATCATGGGTCTGATCACTTTCGCGGATTGCCTGCATTATTAGGTATATATAATGTAAGTGGATGCTCCTGTTTCACCATGTCTATTCTGAGGAGACTAACCAAATGAACATCAACAGTATTATGCTTGAGTATTATTATGTACAGTAAATATATACAAGTGATATAGACGGTGTAACAGTTGCAGCACCTTACAAAATGTAAATTATGTGTATTATGCAAAACCTGGCGAAGAAAAAGAGTGAATGTGAGTTTTATTGCCCGTTCTTTCTCATGGTTCTACCTATTGCTTTGCGAATATTAAATTATTTTATAAATTTATTATTTTGACGTTCATAAGCGTCACATTGTGACCCAAATGAATAAACGATTTTGAATTTGAATTTGAAAACATGTATAAGGAGAGCTAACGAAAAAGCAGTAACTCAAATTCTAATTCTATAATTTTCTAAGCGACATAGCAGTATCTCATGAATAAGGTATATCCACATATATTTTTGATATTTCATCTATTTTGAAAAATAATAATGGGTTGGGTTTCGAAACGAGTCGCCTGAGTTTGAGGGTATTGGTAGTATAGGGGAAGCTTAAGGGAGTTTGTTTTAATCCCCTAAAAGTAATTTTGGCTGCCGGAGTTGCGTCTAAATATTTTCAAACAATTTCAAAAATTTCATAAATACTTCGGCAATTATGTTAAACAGAACGTAGTTTTTATACTTTAGTACAGTTTTAAAAATGTAATTTTTAGGTTTTATGTGAAAAACGTGAAACGAAACGCAAAACCGCCATCTTGGAATGATCATATTGACAGCTAATGTCAAATTTGTGCGTCATTGCTTTCGTGTGCCTACGGTTAGGTGCGACTGTAATAAGTAACTAAATAGGTTATGTTAGGTGAAAACCCTTTTGACCCTTAATCCGAAAATAGGAGCCCTTCGCAGAGCTCCGTCAACCTTAGTTTATTAAACTAGTGTGATGAATGTGGAAGTTGGCAGCATACACACCGATGTTTGGAGATTTTCTTTTCAGAGGAAACCAAGTATTTCCGGCAAGTGAAAATGGTGAGGAGGGGTTTCGAGACCTCAATTCACTCACAACCCCTCAAAACGGCGACGTATTTCGAAACTTTTACCATAATAATTATACCTATAATAACAATAAACATCCATAAATTAATAAAATAAATCAACTTTTACTAAACTTCAAGTATCTCGTAACTCGCTTTAGTTGAGATACGGCTTTTGCGCTTAGTAGGGCAGTATTGTGGTTAGTTAAACTGTAGTAACTGTTTAACTGTAGTTGTTAAACTTAGTTATGAAAGTGCACGGAAGGGCCTGATGAATATAAACGACATTCTGTTCCTAGCTGCGGAATTTTTGATGTTAGCTCCACTTACGAACGAACGGCTTGATATATCAATCCCCAGAAATACCAACACAGCTTGCATAGATCATCACTTGGATGGGTCGGCACTTTTCGCATTTCACAATCGATATCGTGCTTTTATTGTAGGAATATCGCATCTTGTCAAAAAAAAAACAAGAATCGTTATACCAAGTCGGACAGCGCCGACCGCCTACCAGAAAAATATATCTTCAACAAAGAGGTTTTGGCTTGCCAAACCTTTTTATGTAAAAAGAAAGAAGAAGATATACTGCTTTATATCATAGATATTTTGAACTATTTAAATCTCTTTTCATACAAATTAAAATCAAATAGACATTTAAATACTTTAATGGTAAAATTGATTCTATATTCAAATATCGATCAGTCGAAAATGTCACGGTTTTTGTAAAGGAAATAGGCGCTTGATGAATTTAAACAACATTCTGTTCGTAGCAGCGGCATTCTTGATGTTAGCTCCACTTCCGAACGGCTTAATATATTAATCCCCAGAAATACCAACACAACAGTTTCCGCATGTATTTCTCCCTCTATAGTTGGAAAGCAGCTACTATTCAAGTAACAAACATATACCATTTTCAGTTCCATTTTAAATGAAGCAAGTGTTAAAAACTCTCAGGCTTGAAATAATCAAATGCCGTTATGTTTCACCAAAACTTTTATTCAATGGCACAATCACTTTTATCACATAGCACAATCACTATTTTATAACAACCGACTTGATTCGCAGCTCAACAGTAACTGACTGTTCTTACTGATCGAAATATAGGAAGTAGCATAAAAATAACAAGCACTCAACTGACTAACTAATGGTATTTTGTAAAAACTGTCAGAGATGTCAATTGAGCAACCAATAATATAAATATATTCTAAAAATAGAAGTTTTAATCAACACAATTATAAATATCTAGATATATAATAAAAATACATGTTAAAATCAAGACAAATTATTACACCTGCATTATTTTATTTTATACTAACATCCGTTTTATTTAATTGAATTGGGAAATGGTTTCAAGATCACAACTTATTAATGGTCTAAAATGCGAAATATTAATATACAATGAATACATTAATTTCCGCAAGCTAACAATTCGTCCATCCTGATAATTTTCGCGTCCTCGCGAATCACACTTAATACAACGTCTCATAGGAATTACATACGACATTCATTAGTTCAATAAATTTTCATCTTCACAAATATTCATTATTCATGACAATCATTATGGACAGTGTGTACTGTGTATATAAAACAAACTCCTGTCACATATAACATAAATACATAGGTGCACATTGCACTATTAATTAATGTCTGTTCATTACTATGCACATTGCACTAACTATAATTATTAGATACCTTCACGCTCATATCAGGTAAATGCCAACATGTGCACATAGCACTTTTCTACTTCAAGTAGTTTTACCATCACGCTCATAGCAGGTAAACTTCGACATATGCACATTGCACTTCAATTAGTTTTACCATAATGCTCATAGCAGGTAAACTTCAACATGTGCACATTGCACTTCAAGTAGTTTTACCATCACGCTCATAGCAGGTAAACTTCAACATATGCACATTGCACTTCAAATAGTTCTACCATAATGCTCATAGCAGGTAAACTTCAACATGTGCACATTGCACTTCAATTAGTTTTACCATAATGCTCATAGCAGGTAAACTTCAACATGTGCACATTGCACTTCAATTAGTTTTACCATCATGCTCATAGCAGGTAAAGTATTTATCTACACTCAGACTCAGAAGTGTAGATTTAACATAGCTGTATATAACAATAACTCCAATGATTAAATCACGACAAGGTTTTAATATAAAGATTTTATTTTCTTACACGTAAATACACATAATCACAAATAGAGGCGCAATAATATTACATAGTAGCAAATATAATAACTTAGTCACCACTCTCGCTCTCGCTAGTAGACGATGCACTATCTTGATTATTAAAGCAAAGCCAAGGGTGTATTTTATCTACAGAGAATACACCCTTGTATTTAGACGTTCCCTTTTTAGTAATAGGAGTGTCTGTAACCTCATATCTATCATGATCCAAGATTTTAGTAACTCTATAAGGCCCAGAACACTTTGGTAATAACTTTCTACTTTGACCAACCGTATGCGTTGCCCTTTCCACTCTGACTAGATCCCCAACTTTGAATTCTAATGGTTTCTTTCTTTTCTTATCATACCTATCTTTTTGCTTCTCCTGTGACTTTCTAGTATATTCGTCTACTTCCTCCCTAATCTTACGTAATCTTTCGTCGGGGCTTACTGTATTTTCCTCAGGACTACTTTCAACTATATCCTCCTCTATTTCTGTAACTAAGTTACCGTCGTTTATCCCGGCAAGTCTTAATCCAAATAAAACCTCCGAGGGAGTTTTACCTGTACCCTTGTTGACAGTGTTGTTAATTCCCCATTGTACTTGTAATAATCGATCATCCCAAAGTTTTTCATCTTTACCATGGTTTTGTGAAGCCAAAGAGTCCAAAATAGTCCTATTATATCGCTCCACCTGGCCATTTGCCCTAGGTGAAGCGACTGCATTTTTTATATGACGTACTCCCAGTTCAGTCATAAAACTTTTGAATGTTGAACTCGTAAACGATGTTCCCCTATCACTAATAAGTCGCTTTGGTAAACCAAACGTTCCGAAATAATCTCTAAGAACTGCGATAGTAGAAGTTGATTTAGTATTCCTTACAGCCTTTAAAACAACAAACTTTGTAAACGACTCGACAATTACTAAAATATAGCAATTCCTTCTTTTCGACTTTACAAACGGACCAACATGATCGACATGTATGGTGTGAAAGGGTGCAGCTTCTTTAGGTATGGGGTGCAAGAAACCCTGTTTTTTGCCTGCTGGTAATTTATTATGTGCACACTCTAAACAGGAATTTACATATTTTTTTATGAACTTTCGCATACGAGGAAACCAATAGTGTTGTTTTATTTTATCCAATGTTTTATCAAATGCAAAATGTCCTATCTCATCATGATTTTTACGTAGTATTTGCCACCTACAACCCTTTGGCACCACCCATCTCAATCCATCTTTCGTTATTTTGTACACTCTATCGCGTTTTAGAGTAAAATTCTTTCGAATCTCCACTAAGTCATCAAATTCCCTGTCAGAAAGTATTTTTCTAATACGTTGCAACTCCGAGTCCTCAAATTGTACCGTTGACAACCAGTCGTCTGTGACGGTCATAATATCACAACTATCGATAGCCTGAATGATTCCTGCATTTTCTACTATTGGATTTCTACTCAACGCATCAACGTGAATCATACCTTTACCAGTCTTGTATACTATATTACAGTCATACTCCTGAATTAAACTCCACCATCGCGCGACCCGCGGTATCATATCACGCTTTAAAAACGTTGCTCTCAGCGAATTACAGTCTGTTACAATGATGAAATTCAACCCAAGCACGTAATTTCTAAATTTCACTAACGCGGCAATAACTGCTAGAGTCTCCAGCTCATATGATGAAAAATGGGATTCTTCAGGCGACGTCTGTCTACTATAATAAGCTACAGGTTTAAGAACTCCATCGGTTTGTCTTTGTAATAAAACGCTTCCTACTCCATGTTTGCTAGCGTCAGTATGTATTTGGGTTTCAAATGTAGGGTCATACAATGCTAATACGGGCCTTGAAATAAGTGCATTTTTCAATTTGTCAAACGCTTCTGCCTGACTTTGTGACCAAACCCAAGCAGAATTCTTTTTCAGCAACTTTGTAAGGGGACGGGCTATTTCACCAAAACCTCTAATAAAACGTCGAAAGAAGCTAGCTAGTCCAATAAACTGCCTAACGTTATGCACGTCCTTAGGTTGAGGGAAGTTTTTGACAGATTCAATTTTAGTGATACCTGGCCTGACACCGTCGCTAGTAATTTCAAATCCTAAGTAGTCAACACGATTTTGGAAAAAGTAACATTTTTGCGGTTTTAGCGTTAATCCTGCCTCTCTAAACTTTTGAAGTACGATTTGCAATCTCTCAATGCCCTCTTCTAATGTCTTACTTGGTACCAATATGTCATCCATGTATGCCAACGCAATATTGTAGCGCAAATTCCCCAAAACCAAATTGATAGTTCGCTGAAAAACAGCTGGTGCATTAGCTAACCCGAATGGCATTCTATTAAATTCAAATTGTCCATCGGGTGTTACAAAGGAACTCTTGCTTTTGCTATCTTCACTCAATGGAATTTGATAGTAGCCAGCTGCCAAGTCTAAGGCACAAAAATATTTATTTCCCGCCAAACGATCAATCTGATCCTCAATACGAGGCAAGGGGTAATGCTGTTTAATCGTTTTCTTATTCAAAGCACGATAATCTACGCAAAGCCGTTTATCCCCCGTTTTCTTTTTAACCAACAGAACTGGACTTGCATATGATGACTGAGACTCTCTAATGATGCCATATTTTAAAAGTTCTTCAACCATAGTTCTGACCTCTCCCTTTTCAGAATGACTCAATTTATATGGTCGATATACGACGGGTTCTGTATCTATAAGCTGAATATTCATTTCAGAAATAGTTGTTTGACCTAATTCAGACAAATCTTTAGCAAAACAATCGCGGTACTCGTTCAATGTATTAACTAATTGAAGTTTCTGACTATTGTCTAAAGTCGCATCGATATTAAGATCCTCTAACGTAAGTGGAGATTGGTTTCCACGAGTTTTAGTCTCTTGTATCCTATTTACGTCTTTAATGTTATTACTAATACGGAAAATATAAGCACGAGCCAAAACCTGACCCTCTTTGAATTCAATTGATCTATTATCATAATTCAGAATTGTTAGATAGCCAATACCTTTTTTAATATTATAAATTCCAATCTTAACATCGTAATTGAAACGGTGACCATTTTCAACAACAACAATACCATCATAATACGTATCAGTAAATACCTTAACGGATAGACACCCATGAGTAGTAACAGTTCCAAAAGTCTTTAAAACCAGTCGTGTATCGTCCCTAAGCCGCTTATCGGTAATCATCAAATGCTCATCAGATTTAAACACCCAAATGTTAGGTTGCTCGGTAGCAGTCTGTCCAATTAGCAAATCGTAGTTTAAGTAATTATCAGGTACAACAACTACCTCGACATAAATTTCAGCATCATCTACAATAAGTGAAATTTTTGTTTTACCCAAAGCAGTCACGTATGTATTACCAAAACCTTTGAGCGATGGTAAGTCATCAATTTGCCATTTTGCACGTGGTACTAACCCTACTATAACGCTCTCTTTTATCAAAGTACACTGACTGCCAAAATCTACGTAGCCAGTCAACTGCACGTTATTAACATTTACGCATTTAATGAACTTTTTATCTGCTAATTTACCATCATTGTCTAGTCATAATGATTTAACTTCGACTTTATCTACCCAAACGCTCCTATCACATTCAGGATTATCATGACCGATTCGTTTACACTTTCTGCACTTAATGATAGGTTTACTACATCCCGATGCTACATGACCCGTTTCTCGACAGTTAAAACACCTCGAGACTCTATTAGGATCATATTTTAATGTTCCACGAGTGGTATTGGTCACAGAGCGTACTGTCTTTTTTGTAAATTTATCAGATCGCTCATGTTTCACACCTCTGAGATAGCCCAATAGTTTATCAGCATCCTCAAAACCTACTGCCTCTGCTCCGTACCTAACCGATCTATCGTCTATTCCGTACACAATACAATCGATAGCATTCCTACCTACTATGCCACACCGATTCACAGCAATTAACTTTTCATAATAATACTCTTCTAAATCATCGCCAAACTTTGCCCTGATAGCTAGCATTTCCGTGAGCAAATGACCATAGTTTTCGTATGTTGGAAAGGCAGATTTAAGTTTTTCGACCCATTCATCCCATGTAAGCAATACTGATGGTTGTCCCTCGTACCATTTTTTTGCAGTGCCGACTAGCTTTGGGAGAGCGTAATGAGCGGTCTGCTTACTATCCCAGCCATAGATCTCAGAACACTCTTTAACTTTATTTAACCACGTGAGAATTGTTTGGTTTTTTGATTTAGGATCGAATTCTGGTACTACGTTATTATTAGTAAACTTTTCTTTATACTGTGGGTTTATGGCTGAGATAGATTGCAAAGAATCTTTGATACATTTAAGTAATTCATAATTAACGGCATTGGAAGATGAAGGTCGTGACGCGACAGATGCAAATCTTTCTTTAGAACAATGGCGCACTGGACTACGTGACCTACTAGGATTTTCTTTACGAGGAGTCTCCAATCTGTGATGCCTTTGCTTAATATGATTACGATCTGAAGATCTTTTTACGGTTTCATGCCTCTGCGCGTCACGTGACGTGTAGCGCCGCAGTGGAGGTGTTCCGACTGACCTGCTACGACTTCTTGCCTGCAATTGAGCTCCTCCCGGTGACCTGTGGCGCTCGGAGCCACGCCTAATGGTGTGGGGCACCGCCGGCGAGCGACGGCTTTGTCTGGATCCTCCAGCGCGTGTACGTGATCGGCTTCGTCTCGTAGTCCCTCGTAGTACAACGCTGCGGTGCGTCTCGTCGGACCTTGTTCTGCTCTCGAACCGATCGCTGGGCATCTTGACTATTGTACGGTAGTTGTACAATTTTCGATCTGAAATATTTAAAACAACGAGTATCTACTTCATACAAAGCAATAACTGGTGCAGAACGTTACAGAGATATTAACTGTATAACACACTTATTAGAAATTATTAATGAGGGTACAAATAACCAAATAAGTTTTACTAGAACGATACGTTCAGTTGCTCTTTTTTTTATTCTTAGGAAATTGAGGGTAATTTGCTTTGCACAAGTGCATTGTGCGTTGTTTTACCACAAGTGATACATTAATAAAAATATACGCACAAAGGTTTACACTTGAATAAATGCTATTAACTCTTCATATTAAACTAATAAAATAATAAGTAATAAACCGACAGCATTTTATTGTAATATTGGTATGTGAATTCCTTTCCTAATATTATTTATCAAAAGTGAAGAATAGCCGCAATAGATTACTAGTCAATCAGTATTAACAAGAACATATTAGAAGCACATATTTTTCTTTTAAATATAATTGTTATAAGGTAGGTAGTTTGTACTAAAATGCAATATAATTAATCAAAATCAATTAATAGGTACTATACCTTGTTTCATGGGCGTATGATCACACCAGGGTGGTAGCAAGGCTGCAGAATACCCTGATGTTATCCCTGCTTCTGAATTGTTAAAAACTCTCAGGCTTGAAATAATCAAATGCCGTTATGTTTCACCAAAACTTTTATTCAATGGCACAATCACTTTTATCACATAGCACAATCACTATTTTATAACAACCGACTTGATTCGCAGCTCAACAGTAACTGACTGTTCTTACTGATCGAAATATAGGAAGTAGCATAAAAATAACAAGCACTCAACTGACTAACTAATGGTATTTTGTAAAAACTGTCAGAGATGTCAATTGAGCAACCAATAATATAAATATATTCTAAAAATAGAAGTTTTAATCAACACAATTATAAATATCTAGATATATAATAAAAATACATGTTAAAATCAAGACAAATTATTACACCTGCATTATTTTATTTTATACTAACATCCGTTTTATTTAATTGAATTGGGAAATGGTTTCAAGATCACAACTTATTAATGGTCTAAAATGCGAAATATTAATATACAATGAATACATTAATTTCCGCAAGCTAACACAAGAAAGCACCAATAAAATGGCTTGTAGCGGGGAGTTCCTTTTTAAAAGAGCCTCGTTTGTTTCTTGTCTAGGACTGTTTCAACAAACGTTCTTGAGTCTAGAACACTTTTTAGGTGTTTTTTTTCATGCTGCCTTGTTTGGCTAGGAGTGTTTAGAAAATTACTTCTAAGAAAGATTGGTAAGCTGTACAGTCACGTATTAAGATTTATTTTCATTGATGATAGAAAAAAGATTTATACTTATTTGTAAAAAATAATTTTCTTTCTGCGGTAGAATTGAAATAAATTTTCTTTACTTGCAAGTCTGCGTCCCACTGATAGATGTTGATTGGATCTTTTTGCACATTCTGGGCTAATAAATTGGTTTCTGTAAGTAATGTAAATTCATATGAATATCATTTATGTTCAAATTCCAATGGCCACATTGTATAAAACTGCATTCAACCAATAAGTGCTCTACAGCAAAATTTTAATTGTTTGGAATTGTACTCGTATTCCTTAGAGCTTTGCTGAAGCTCTTGATGATCTGCCCACATTCTGAAGCATAAAATACATTTTATGTATGTTATGTAAAAATGTCCCATATAGCTTAATTTACTTATTAATAATTTGACAAAACAGCATCATTATGTAGTGTCTATTTATTGGAACTATGCAAACAAGTAATCCAAATATCAGTATACAGCTTTGCCTATGAGATGTTGTGAATGGATGCTACTAACACTAAACCTCCAATGTCCTTCTGTCGGCCAGACTGGCTGTAAACTGTATTTCATGAAAAGATGGTTGAGAGTGTCTACTCGTGTATTTTCACCGAGTGAGTGTCGAGTGTGATCTGTGACCGCTATGACTACAGATAATAGAAACGGCCAAGGACGAAATTGAGTTTCAAGTAGAAGAGGCGCTATAATAATATCATTCTTGTTCAAAACTATATATTTTAAGAGCATGCATGAGAAATTTGATGGGAGCAAATGAAGCAAGAGACGTATGTCAGGATCGAATGCAAATGCCGGTCCGTAGTCTCTGCCTATCTCTTAGTTTATGTAAAAAAAACATCATTATACTCTCATCATTGCTACTATGCTAGATAAAAAAAACACAAAATATGATTCAAATACGTATAAAATATATCAAAGTAAGTGAATAAGCGTCACTGACGCCTGTACCAGAATTAACTGTGTCAAAACGCGTATAGTATTATTTAAAATTTAAAATAAACTATATTAATTACTGCCCCATCCGCGTAATCAAAATTCACTAACCTCAATATACGTTAGATTACAAAACAGCAATATCAAACCGCATTACCCACAAACTTATGCAAACTAAACAATGAAGAAGATGGTACGATAATGCTGCGGTCACACATTGGATTCAAGTTTGCGTTCAAGTTTGGCCCAGCATTATTGGCTTAACTATTGTGCTACACAAACTCATTCACTTGTAAGCTTTTAAACTAGAAAAAACTATGCTCTTAGTTGAGATCGCAAAGCAAAGGACAAACGACTACGGGTATAATTATTTGTATCAAAGACAGACACTTTAGATACCTACCTGCCTGCATACCTACCTTTAATTATTTTTATGATTATAAAAACCCATAGTGTTTATTGCAGGTCTAGTGCATTTAACTGCCAGCATCTGCAGCCTACAGCGTTGGCTTCTCTTGCCCTTATTCATAAATCTTAAGCAAAATGCATTAAATCAAATTACGAAGACGTTTCTAAAATATAAGTAGAGCTGAAAGTTTCAACTTCAAGTAGAAAAGTAAAGAATTGTATCAAATTGTAAACCAATGCGAAGCTCAATGTTCACATGCGCTCAGCTTTTATCCCCTTTGCCAATACATTAAATTTGTATATAGAAACAAAGTCATCGCACATTGAAGTGTCATTGGACGCAATTCTATTTGATTTGACAAGCCCCACATTATGAATTAATCCTGTGTCTTGGAGACTTAACAAGCATTCAACAAACGGACACCAAGGACTCTCAGTCCATTCAATTTGTAGATCCCGCAAACTGTTGTCTCGCATGGGAATCGAATCAACATTGAACGGCGCAGGAAACACATAAGCCACTACGCGATCAATGCACTCAAATATTTCCGAAAACTGATCACATATTGGCCCCAATATTTGGTACAAATTTGTCAAAGTGTGGCTGCGGCATAATCCAAAGACCTCGGGCTCTTGTTCCCTAGATAGAAACAACTATGTGTACAAACATGTACGTATGTAGGTATATCATTAGTACATAATAATAATAGATACTCGCAGCGAACCCACAATTCACGCGGTTGATCTCTGAATACGTAACTAGTATTTATTTTGTTCCAACAGCGGAAAAAATGTTAACCCAAATAGTTATTTTAGATCACAGTTTATTTTGTGCCTGTGATTTCTATGTTTTGTGTTTAGATATTAGGCTGAAATAACATTTTTAAACTGTTTGATAAAAGTTTGGTAAAACTGCCAATATTTTTTACTAGAAATAGAGATATACTCGTAAAATATGTTGTTTTAGCAGCAACTAGGAAATATATTTATTTATTTTGCAGAAACATCAATTTTGTCGCACATATCAGAAATAAACTAATGGTGAGTCCAGATATTACTCACTTCCCCGACGCGAATCATCCTAATATCTGTATCGCCGATGCGTATCATGTTCACCTTTTTGGCCGTGTCATGGTACGCAGTCTTGATATGGCGCTCTAATATGGCTCCACATGTCGAGACGGTTAAATAAAGGCGTCCACAACTATGATAATATGGTAATACGGATGCGGGGATCGGATGGGTCAAGTGATACATATCTGGAAACATGTTAACGTAGTTTCCGGGACCACACCATTCATGATGGGTTGTCCAAAGAATAACGCGACGGTTTAAGTGTATAGAAAGCCTGCAGCCCCACACACCCGATCCACAAGCCCTTATTTAGTGGACTCATACGAATCGGATACCACTAAGATAAAAAAGAAAATTCAACGTGAGCTAAGTTCAGTACATTTTCTAAACAAAGCTTGCGGACTTGTCTCAACTTAACAGGCAGTCGTTTAATAAAGTAGTAATTTCTTACCACTAAAGCGTCCTATTATCCCTTAAAATTGTACAAAGTAAAGAACAAAAGTATCTAAACGTATTTACGTAACACCAGGAAGGTGTAAACTGCCAAGTCTCGCTATCGTCTTCGCCATTCTCAAATCGATTTTTATCCGTCGATTAGCCAACGTTTATTCGACCCAATATTTCGGTTAAATAGAGCCTTACTCGAATCCTATTCTACGCCACAGTACGTTTGCTCAGAGCTTTGTTTGGTAATCAAAATATCTAAGAGATATAAGCAATTATGATTTTTTGAATGTAGTAAATACCGAATGTTAAGTTTGAAATAAATATAATGTTTTCATAATCTAAATTTAAGCAGCAAATAGCCAGCAATAATATTATTAATAAATAATAATTTTCGATAGTAAGATGTGTGCGACAACGCTGTGCTATGTACGATATTTCTCTTAGTGCTCTTTGTGTCTTGCTGCGTTGTCACAGACAATACCTAAGTAATCCTTGGATAACTGAACACACACTCTGTTGTGTAATAGAGATCTGCACTAGACAACAGTTCTTTACATTGCAATCAGCTGTTGTCTAGTTTGGTAATATCAACAGTCCACAGGCAAACATTTACAGGCAGAGTTCCTGAAATGGATAAATTATTTTAACAATTTGTGACCCGGTTGCTTTGCTGACTCGAACAAAACAAAGAACATTGGCCAAATCGGACCTGAACGTGTGTATACACATAATATGTTACATACATGAAAAAAAATCGTAATTTTTAAAAGTTATATAGACACTTAAAAATGTCTCATAAAAAGCCAAGAAATAAAGATATTCATTTTTTATCATCGTACATTTTGTTGCAATCAGAATGTACCTTATAACCGTTTCATTTTGTATAAATTATTTTATCGATTATACTTAAATACATTATTTTCATTTTTAATAGTTAAGTAGCGGTAAAATATTTCACTTAATAAGTAAATATCACAATAACTCAAAATCTGTTTGTATTATTCACTTTATATAGTAGAAAACTTAACAGAAGTAAAAATTGCATCAACATTTTGCTAATAAGCGTATAACGAAACGTAATTTGTTATTGATTGACGATTCCTTGATATCGACTGACACTATTGACGGTAGCGATTCACTGCGTTTGTTGTGAGGTTTTGATACGTTCTTTTATGCGATTTTAGATCTTTACTACTTATATAAAAACAAGACCCTGCCTAATCCCATCATATTTGTTTACAGTAGGTAAATAATTTGCAAAATAGATATCAGTAGGTAGTATTTAATATCTTTGATATCAGGTAGGTACACGTTCTGTGGATGTTGTTGCTTTTTGTGATAAAATACATTAAGAGTTATATTTATTCACGTACTAAATACCTAAAAACATTATTAAATCAATTTGATGAGCTTAAAGCTGTTGAAACCTATTTGGTAACTTATTTGTAGATTCTAACCTTCAAATTATCTATATATTAAAAGAATTTGTGTTTTATAATACGAGTCGGCCAGCCCGTTCTACGCAACCGATTCGCATGATTTCTTTTTTAAATGAAAGCTCTTGCTGCACAGATTTGTCATCAAGCATTAGAAATTACCTAACTTGCACATTCATCAAGTTATATGCAAAAACAGTTTTCTCCCATACATTTTTTACGTTTTCGTAGCCGTAGTCAATGACTTTCTGCTTCTATATATCTGGTTCTCATTGAGGTAGGCGTTTCGTTAAAGGCTTAAAACACGCGCTGAAAAGAGCTCTTTCATTTGATGGTATGCTCATTTAAATTGGGTAAGTTTGAAGGAAGATAGGTGTGGACATTGAACTTATTTTTCAATATTTTCCTATAAATTTCTTAAGATTCCATTGCTTTCTCTCTGCATGGACGGTTCTAAATTCAAAAATATTTGTATGGCATCTAATAAGTTCCTTGGGGTAACTGCCAGGAAAAACGTTATGCCTCCTTAGGATGACCTTGCCTTACTTTCATACGGGTGTGAGTGTGGTGGTGTGTAAAGTTATACCCGATGTTAGTAAAATTATTATCACTATAGTGAATTATCGCTGATGGCAGGTAATATTTCCCGAATGTTACCAGTTAACCCTTAATGTTGGGTGAACTGATCTCTGATGTTCAGGAATTTTCCTTACGTTTTATGTTAGGAAAATTTTTTGTTTTTAAATTACGGACTTTCTTCGGGCATCTTAATTTTTTTATGTGGAAAATATTACAGCGGTTCATAGTACTATTGTCATATAGTTATATTATTACAAGTGGTAGTTATGGTAGAAATTGTAGCTTTGGTAAGAATAGTAGTTTAGAGAGAAAAGGTAGGTACTTTAGACAGCACCGGCGGTTTTTGTAGAAATGGTAGCTTTGAAAATATGGTAGATATGATAGTGTTAGTACGAATAATAGTTTTGGTACAAATAGTAGTTTTGATAGGAATGGTATTTTCGGTAGGAATAGTAGTTTTAGTAGAAATTGTATTTTTGGCATATATCGTAGTTTTGGTAGCAATGTTACTTACGATTGCTACCAAAGCTACCATTCCTACCAAAACTACAATTTCTACCAAAACTATAAACGTCATTATTACATTTCTAAATTATGATGGATTAATCACACCCATACACAAAACAAAATAAATCGTGCTTTAGCTGGATAACAGAAATAAAACCTATTTTCTAACTTATAAAAAAAAGTTGTTTATCTATATTTTTAATTTTGATAGTAAAATATTGACAGATAAAGAAAAAAATGAAGTTAGCGAAAGTTAGTTACATAAGTTTCTGATTTAATAACGTATTTTTTGTGAGTTGTTGTGTTTTCAATTATAATGATGGTTCTTGGAAGGAAATTTAAAAATGCTCAGAGAAAGTTTGCACAAAAAAATCTTGGTCAATGACGGCCCTGTTGGAGATTTGGTACCGGATGGTCCTCCTTCTGCTAAAAAAATTGGTTGCCTGTAAAGTCGGTATACGGGCGAAAGTTTTACGTGACAACGACTTTGAGTGGTAAAATAATTTTAATGTGAATATTCATTCGTATAGTAGGAAGAAGGATGAAATAATAGTAACAATTTAAAACATTTATTTATACAAAGAATTATGCGAAATAGAAGCGCAAGACATGAACCGGTGTGTATGCCTATCTCTCTCACTCTCTCTCTCTCGCTCTGTCTCTCTCGCTCTTAGGCGGGCTAACTGTGCTCGAGTGGAAGGGACGCGTGCCTTTCACTTTTGATGTCTGTCTCTCTCGCTCTTAGGCGGGCTAACCATGCCCGAGTGGAAGGGACGCGTGCCTCTCACTCGCTCTCATTGTGAGCGCATAACGTGAGCGGAGCGTAACGCAGTTTCTTGAAGTGTCACCCGGCAAACCAATTTATAAGACGTTGTCACGTCAAAAATACGGCTGGAAACGGATTCAGATTTGATGAATTCTACCATCAACAATTTTCAAGTGATTTCCATTCTTGGTGACGGTAATTGCTTATTCGGCGCAATTTCTTATTATTTATATGCAAGTGAGAATAAACATTATGAAATTCGTTTGGCCACTGTTGATAACATTGTCAATAAGTAGGATGTATATAGTAACTTCATTGACCATTACAAATGTAACAGATCACAAACGTGTGATGGGTGCCATTGGACAGTACGCAGGGCATGCTGAACTTCAGAGTGTAAGTGAGCTATATCCCGAGTGTCAATTCAGAGTTCACCTGGAAAACAGTAATACGATTACTGACTATGGTACTGGCGAAATTGTTCATAACTTGCTATTTTCTGGGCACCTGGACGAAGGACATTACAGTGTCCTAATGGAAAGAATGGTAGAGCAGCACAGTCATGTTGAAGAACTTTCTTTCGTCAATGTTCAGTTATACATAGGTATTATATGTATCCCTATTGCGCGGCAAACCATTCAGTAATGCCAAGGTGGAAATTTCACGATACCTAAGGTGCATCGCAAAGCCAATGTTGTGAGAAAAGAAGTTTTGTGATATATATATTTTTAGTAAGAATATCATCTTTTACTTATTAGATACGGCTACAATGTACTCATCATGCCTATATGTAAGAGCTTTTTTATAATATTAAAATATGCTGTGGAGCAGCACGGGTCCTCTAGTCTATATATTAAAAGAATTTGTGTTTTATAATACGAGTCGGCCAGCCCGTTCTACCCAACCGATTCACATGATTTTTTTTTAAATGAAAGCTCTCGCTGCATAGATTTGTCATCAAGCATTAGAAATTACCTAACTTGCACATTCATCAAGTTATATGCAAAAACGGTTTTCTCCCTTACATTTTTTACGTTTTCGTAGCCGTAGTCAATGAATTTCCGCTTCTATATATCTGCTACTTATTGAGGTAGGCGTTACGTTATAGGCCTAAAACACGCGCTGAAAAGAGCTATTTTATTTGATGGTATGCTCATTTAAATTGGGTAAGTAAGAAGGAAGATACGTGTGGACATTGAACTTATTTTTCAATATTTTCCTATAAATTTCTTAAGATTCCATTGCTTTCTCTCTACATGGACGGTTCTTAATTCAAAAATATTTTTATGGCATCTAATAAATTCCTTGCGGTAACTGCCAGGAAAAAACGTTATGCCTCCTTAAGGTGACCTTGCCTTACTTTCATACGGGTGTGAGTGTGGTGGTGTGTAAAATTATACCCGATGTTGGCCAAATTATCACTGTAGTGAATTATCGCTCATGGCAGGAAATTTTCCCTGAATGTTACCAGTTAACCCTTAATGTTGGGTGAACTGATCTCTAATGTTGAGGAATTCCTTACATTTTATTTTTTGGGAAAATTTTTGTGTTTTTAAATTACGGACTTTATTCAGGCAATTTTTTTTTTATGTGGAACATATTACAGCGGTTCATAGTACTATTGTCATATAATTATATTATTACAAGTGGTAGTTATCGTAGAAATTGTAGCTTTGGTAAGAATAGTAGTTTTGAGAGAAAAGGTAGATTCTTTTGACAGCACCAGCGGTTTTGGTAGAAATGGTAGTTTAAAAAAATGGTAGATATGATAGTTTTATTACGAATAGAAGTTTTGGTACAAATAGTAGTTTTGATAGGAATAGTATTTTCGGCGGGAATAGTAGTTTTGGTAGAAATGGTATTTTGGCATATATTGTAGTTCTGGTAGCAATGTTAGTTACGATTGCTACCAAAGCTACCATTCCTACCAAAAGTACAATTTTGACCAAAACTATAAACGTCATTATTAAGTACATATCTAAATCATGATGGATTAATCACACCCATACACAAAACAAAATAGATCGTGCTTCTCACAGAAATATTTAGCTAGATAACAGAAATAAAACCTATTTTATTACTTATAAAAAAAAGTTATTTATCATATTTTTAATTTTGATAATAAAATATTGACAGATAAAGAAAATGTGAAGTTAGCGTAAGTTAGTTACTTAAGTTTCTGATTTAATAACGTATTTTTTGTGAGTAGTTGTGTTTTCAATTATAATGAAATTGAAAAATGCTCAGAGAAAGCTTGAACAAAGAATCTTGGTCAATGACAGCCCTGTTGGAGATTTGGTACCGGATGGTCCTCCTGCTGGTAAAAAAATACGGGTGGAAACGGGTTCAGATTTGATTAATTCTACCATCAACAATTTTCAATTGATTTCCATTCTTGGTGACGGTAATTGCTTATTCCGCGCAATTTCTTATTGTTTATATGGAAGTGAGAATAAAGATTATGAAATTCGTTTGGCCACTGTTGATAACATTGTCAATAAGTGGGATGTATATAGTAACTTCACCGAAGCATATGGCCAGACCATTACAAATGCAACAGATATAAAAACGTGTGATGGGTGTCAATGGACAGTACGCAGGGCATGCTGAACTTCAGAGTGTAAGTGAGCTATATCTATAGAGTCAATTCAGAGTTCACCTGGAAAACAGTAATACGATTACTGACTTTAGTACTGGCGAAATTGTTCAGAACTTGCTATTTTCTGGGCACCTGGACGAAGGACATTACAGTGTCCTAATGGAAAGAATGGTAGGGCAGCACAGTCATATTGAAAAACTTTCTTTCGTCAATGTTCAGTTATACATATTATATATATATCCCTATTGCGCGGCAAACCATTCGGTAATGCCAAGGTGGAAATTTCACGATACCTAAGGTGCAACGCAAAGCCAATGTTGTGAGAAAAGAAGTTTTGTGATAAGTATATTATTTTTTTGGTAAGAATATCATCTTTTTACTTATTAGATAAGGCTACAATGTACTCATCATACCTATATGTAAGAGCTTTGTTATAATATTAAAATATGCTGTGGAGCAGCACGGGTCCTCTAGTTTATATAAATATTAAATTATTCTGGCTTCTTACGTGCCATTTTCTGACGGGATAGTGTTTAATACATAAATACAAACAAATCGCACTATAGTTTGTTAATGTTCATGGAAAAAAAGTTCAGGTACAGCTCATATAGATATTTGGTCATTGTTCTTTCTTAAAATAGATAGCCCTTTGGATTTGAAGTAGGTTCTACTGACGCACATTAAAAATATTATAAATAATTAACTACGTGCTTATTTAGTTATCTTTAGGGAAGGAACCCATAGCGGTAGCTATTATTCAAGTTTTTTTACGAATTTATTATGCATTGCCATAACACACGGTGCGACCAAGAATATGGTCTTAGATTGATTTCTGTACCAACGTAATGTGTACGGAGGTAAACAATTACACTATTTGACATCTTTTTGGATAAATTATAAGTACATCTGGTAATTGTAGTTGATGGGGATCAAACTGACTATTCATCCATCGACACAGCAACTGCTGGCAACTTTAGTGAACTTAGCTTTGCGTTATCTATGCAGCTCACTGTTCCAAACTCTTTGGAATATATTATTCCACTAGTAGTAGTTAGCCAGAAGTGCCCTTTACCGAAAAGCATGCTTGAGAAATTTTGATGGGAGTGAACGAATCAAGAGAGAGATATATCAGGATTGTTGCAAATGGCGTTCCGTAGTCTCTGCCTACCCCTTCGGGAAACAGGCGTTAGTCTATGTATGTACGTATTCCACTAGTGGTGTGACTTGAACGTATTCGTGTTAAGGTGAAGGCTGTTGGAGTGCGGTTAAGGTTCAATCATGTAGCTGCCTCTTTTCATTTGGCGATATAACGTACAGTTGATGAAGAGTGACTGACGGATGATACTGGAAATCATTCTTGTAATAGTAAAAAAACGGAAAAAGAGGTGTAAATATGTTTTTTTTTTAAAGAAATAGAATCAAATAAAGCAAGAAATACAATAATAATACTTATGTGATGTGCTGACTCATCTGTCGTCGCTTGAATGTTATTTTAATTTAAAGTATTCATATTCACAAGTTGTTTTTTATCAGTCGTTTGTTGACGAATCAAACAAAAGTAAAGTACAGAAGAGTGCCTTAAAACGGCTTACTCTTTAGCACTATTGCTGAAAAACGCAGCAAAGCAATTTATCCCTCATCCTTAAGCCAGTAGGTTTTTGTTTTCAAAACTTTTCCCTTTACTTACGCTACATAAAACCAAAATAAGAAAATCTATTTTGGCAACTATTTCCACAGCAACTAGACCGTGAAAATACTAAATTAAATGCAGTCTATAATTACGGAATAGGCCTTTTATCCGCTTGACCGCTAGCGCCAATTCGCCGAATTCACTTGACCGCTCACGTTCTAAACAAAATGTCGCGCCGCCGCTCGCCAGATGGGCGCGCTAACATAAACATTTATTGTTGATAAGTCGGTAACATGAGTAAGTTGAAGTGATGTTTTTCTTCAACCTTATAAATGACTCTTTCAAGTCGTATGAATTCTTTGTTGATGTTTACTTTCTAATTTATTATACTTAGCAGGGAACATTGACTATCGTTGAAAAAAACACTTTGTGTATTTAAAACAGGATTATTTTAAAAAGTAAATCGATGACATACATATTATATGAGTTTAAACTGTAGAGGGATTCTATCTACACCGAATTAAATAAAAAAAAACATGTATCATAGTATAAAAATATTTAATTACACGCATACGATAAGCACGTAATCACGGAGCGCGCGAAACAAAGAGTGGCATTTGACATTATTTTTTCGTTCCGGGTTAACGATTTTAAGACTCGCTTCGTATTTTTAGCATGAAGAAATGTTCAATGATTTGAATAGAACAGAGAAAAATAATATTAAACATTACGTTATAGAAAGAAACAGTAAATTCAGACCGAGTACAGCGCTGTAACCAAAAAGGGAAAATAGTCACTTGTGCGCGGTCTACGGCGTTTCGAAAAAGGGAGAATAGTCACTAGTGCGCGGTCAAGCGGTTATATTAATTAATTAAAATATTTATTTATTTATTTATTTATTTATAATCACTTACAACTATTATTACAGGTAAATATCTTAACCTAATGCAATAGTGAAGGCAGAAATATACAATTTAAATTTCGTAACAAACAACCTGTAACGTTATTTTACTGAAATCAGACAGTGCACAAGTAAAAATATCCGTCTTTTCCGCTACAAGATTAAGAGTGGAAAGTGCGCGAGTCAGTGGCGCCTCGCTCAACAGATTAGTGCGTGCGCGCGGCACAGCCAGCAACTGGGGCTTGCGTCGTCGCCATATGAATCTGTCTGGTACATTGAAACACACTAGACCTAATATATCGGCATGATATATCTTACCTCTAATTAATTTAAATAAATATAAAACTAATGTGATTTCCCGTCTAACTCTCAGCTCATTATATCCAACCATACCCAATATATACAGAGTCGGATACATGAGTGGGTAAAAAGGATATACACCATACAGCCTCAGATATAAAAATCTAGTAAATTTGTTTTGAATTCGCTCCAGCATGAGACTATATTTAGTCTCATGTGGGGACCAGATATCTGCGTTACACTCTAATTGGCTTCTGACCAATGCATTATATAAGGCTATGATTGCTGTGGTATTGGTAAACCCATGAGCAGTACGTATCATAAGACCTAAATTTCTGTAAGCCTTTTTACAGCACTTGATGAGATTGCGAAACGTTAGCTTTGTGTTAAGACTAACTCCTAAGTCTCTAACTTCTGTGACTCTAACCATCGGCATTCCATCAATATTATAATTATATACAAGAGGATTATGTGCCCGCGAGAAGGAGAATGTGACACATTTTTGGGAGTTAAACAGTAAACGGTTCTCCTTACTCCAATTAACTACACTATTAATGGCCATTTGTAGTCGATCACAGTCATTATCTCCTCTCACGGCTAGGGATAACTTTAAATCGTCCGCAAATAGTAAACAATTTGTACCATTGACGGCATTGGGCAGGTCATTTATCAGAATTAAAAATTGTAAAGGTCCAAGATTACTACCTTGACTGTCACCAGACCACATAAAGTACGGTTCTGACTTATGCCCCGCGTACTCTACGTATTGCTGCCTATCCATCATGTATGTGCCGAAGAAATGAAGTAAATGCGGAGTGAAACCAACGCCTGCTAACTTCTTAAGCAAGATGTCATTATCGACCAAGTCGAATGCTTTTTTGAAATCGAAGTAAGCAGCGTCAACTTGTCCCCCACTGTCTACTGTCGGCAACACGTGAGCCATGTAACTAAGTAGATTACTTGTGGTGCTTCTCATCGGTTGAAAACCGTGCTGTGCCTCTGAGAGTTGAGATCTAACTTGCATAAAAATGCTGTTGTACATAGCGCTCTCAAATACTTTTGCCGGTGAGGATAGCACTTGAATAGGCCTATAACCACTGACATTGTCGTTGCCGTTGCTTCCTTTTGGTACTGGTACTACACGAGTTGTTTTCCATCTTTCGGGAAACACGGCTGCCTTTAGACTCCTGTTGAATATATGGTGTAATGGTTCACCTAATATATATCTACAGTCCCTAAATATGTAAGGTGGAATACCGTCCGGTTCCGTAGACCTCTTCGGCTTAAGTTGTTCAAGCGCACTTAGCACATCATTTAGCTGCAATTCATTTAGGTGAACCCGCGCTGCTCCGTTCTCCCCGCCCGCGCCTTCTATCGCCGCGTTAACGTCCAACTCGGCCCGTTTAGGGCTATAGACTGAGTGAAAGTACCGGGCAAACTCTTGGACACTTTGAGCATCTGATAAAACCTTGCCGTCTTTTAAAATCCTTTGTGAAAACCGTCTACCTCTCTTAGAATTTGCGTAGTTCCAAAATGATTTTGGGTCTTTTTGTAGTTGGTTTTGAACCCTATTACGATGTTGTACCTCTGCTTGTCGAATCAACTGTTTTACTTTAGCCCTACACAAAGCGAATGCCTCGTAATCATTTGTAGTGCCACTTTTCTTGAACTGTTTATGGAGAACAGCCTTAAATTTTATGTTGCGAATTATTTCAACAGTGTAATACTCGGGGTAAATGTACTTCGAGTTTACATGACTTCGCTGTTTTCTGGGAACACAGTCATCTATTTTTTCATTAATTTTATCATAAAAATAATCTAAACTCATTTCGCTCTGAACTGAATACATTGTTTATTTAGGTGAAACTGCGAATTATTTTATAAGAAACATTGCCTTTTGAAGCCCACCCACCTAAACGCCTTGTATAAATCTTCCTTTATTATTACATTGGTACTATAATATAATGAGTTTCAAGGTAATACAATATTATTCTATGTAAATTACGAGAACCGATTAAAGTATAAATGAAGATGGTATACAGAACCAATTATGAAGATTTAATTTTATGTTTCCCTATTTGATTTAGTACTTCTCTCTAAAATTATATTTCTATGCTATGTCAATTAAAATAGCACTTCTTTATAATGAGATGTAAGGCGCAGCACCATCATTAACATCATCAGCCTTATGTCTAATCTGTTCACTGCTGAGCACAGGCCACTTCTCATCATGAGAAAGGGTAGCCCATAGTCTACCGTGCTGGCAAAGTGCGGGATTGCAGACATACCGGTTTCCTCACGATGTTATCCTCCAACGTTTAGCAAGTTATAATTAACTTAGTACTCTGAAAACAGCTTCGAAAATTCATTTATTCTCTTATTGTGTAAAATAATTAAAAATAAAAATTTAAAATCATTCAACACAGAAACTACCCAATCAAATTGCCAACGCTTTCAGTATATTAAATTATCCAGAGCGTTCCCGTGTCTACAATTATATAACTAACCCACCGATTCACATTGTCACACTAGTTTTGTCAGCCCATCGAATTGTAATGTCCTAGCCATCAGTAACGTCGCCCGTACAATTGTCTGCGCCAAATAAACTACACTCTACAGTGTAAATCTATTCGGATCGTTTCGTTTAAGTACGAGGCAAATATTTCACTGGTAGTAGATTAAGTTTTTTGTGACTGAGGTGAAATGAAATGAAATGAAATAAGATTTGAAATGAAATCAAATCAAAATCAATCAATTACTAGTAAAATACAAGCATAATGCTTTTTAAAGTCATCAAGTTCGTTTTTTTGAGTGAGTACACAGAGTGCGTGGCTACTATGCCAGCTATGGCGTCGAATTTTATAGGACACAGACTTCCGAGACACGAGACACCTGACACCTGGCCTCCGAGATGGCCAACAAAATTTTGTGCTGAGACGAGAACCGGGCCGGCTGCTTTACATGCCTTCTGAAATACCATAAAGCTCTTATGTAGATGCCATATCCAGCAGGCCCTTTCCTTCTCCATCTAAAGAGAGAGACAAAAGAAGAGAATTAAAAATATTGTAAAAGCCTCCTATTGAATTTTACCTTCAGGTCGTCGACGGACTGGTGACCCCTTTCGTGTTGTCCATGGACTGTGATTATCACCATTATCAGCAGATGACGGTACGCTCGTTTGCCTCTTACGATATGAAGTAAAATTTATTTAAGTCCCGAAATATGTATTTAGTAGAGAACAGTTAAAACAGACACGTTTTAAAAATATACATTATTTTTGAATTTACTTGCAAAGCAGTAATTTATTTATGCAGATAAGCAGAAACGGCCTGCTATGGACATGACGTCTAATTATCAATATTAAAGTGCTTGTAACTAAACAATAGGGATTATTATGTCGCTTGCACTTTTTACCCGACTACGGCGAAGCCAAAAGGAAGGGTAATGTTTTTAGCAGTCTACATATGTATGTATATATGTATGTTTGTATGTTCCACCGTAGCGCCTTAACTACTAAACAGATTTTAATAAATGGGGTTTCAATAGATTCATAATAATGGACCGGGTGACATAGGCTATATAAATTTTATCAAAATTTTATATTACGGAATTTATACATCAGATTTCAACCTCAACAAAATTAAACTAAGATAATCATTACGTGTTTGATATCAAAAGAAAGATATTGGTGAGCAAATTACAAATATGTACATATATTATACTGTTTGAGTCAAATATATAAGTTTAAAACGCGTTTGTACTTACAATTCGCGTGGTTCAGACGCTTTGAGTTACCTATTTTTCTGTCTTTAAATGTGACAGTGTAAATGTCGGACGGTTAGTTTACATGCCCCATCAGAATATTTAAAAGGATTCAATAAAAAATAAGTCTAAAAACTATAACCCGACTACATAAAAAAGGGGGTCTAAAAAAGACGAAACAAGAAAATAGCTCAGAGCCGTGGTCGTACCTATTATATACAAGTGTATATCACATGGCACCCAACTGTTCCTCCACCTCACATTTTCTTGTTTCTTATGTAGTTTTCCACGCTAAAAATAATATGTTCTATCACTCACTCACTACAAGTTGACTTCGCGACAGAGCTGAGTAACGAAAGCTATTAAGTAACCGCCCCATCCCGTGGCATTCGCTGAGCGTACCATTACATAACTGGTGCAGTAATGTATTAGTACGCCGAATGTCTCGGCGTACTGAGCGCGGAGTGAGTGATGCGTTACGGTCGTAGTACACGTATCAACTCGGAAAGGGATCGGCACCGTATCAACTGGAGCCGTTCAGTATTATTTGTATGTACCTACTGCAACGCACACTAATCGGAATCGTAACGTAATCGCCTCGCCTCGGGACAAGCTCACGAACACGGTGCGGTGCGTGGTCGACTTGCAGTTCCCGCGCTTACGGTTCTCCGTACCCTAGCTTACGGCTCTCCGTAGCCTAGCTTACGTCTCTTCGTCCACGCCCCTCCCGCGGTCTGCGTTCGGATTCAAAAGGATTGAAGTAGTGCTGCCTAGCCGTCAACCAGCTGTCGGCGACCCGTAAGCACGGCGTCGCCTAGTTGTAGCCGAGTCGACGTGCCGGAGCTTCTGATCCGCTTACGTTACGTGGTGACGTCAGGTTGACGCCTGTTTGACGGCGAGGCGAAAGGCGATACGGTGACGATCCTTTTCCGAGTTGATATGTGTGCTACGAACCTTAGAATGCAATACGGCAACAATCTGGCATGCGGCGGGCTCAAATTTGGGGCATGTCGCGTATGCCACTTATGCGCACCTCACGGATATTTATCGCGTTTTGTGTGCTTAATGGAAATGTCATTGTATTGAAAACTGTTAGGTTTGAATTGCACGTACTTCAAGCACAACACGTCGCGATATAAGGTGGTACAGCTGTGGTTATGTGCGAATAGCGTCGCTTCAGCTTACTGCGCGTTGTGGTTCCCGCGATATGTGGCTGTGGTTGCGTTGACGCTAGTGGTTGTGAGGTGGTGCCATGTTAGTTTTTGTAGGCGTCTTCACCGTACTAACTAATGCGGGGTCGCTGGTGGCATTGTGGTTGCGACGTAGTTGTGATGTGGTCGGCACTCGCAGCCAATGACTACAAAATGTGGTCTGTGTGAATTTGGTTACTAATCTTCTTACAAATCAGCGCCCACCCACGTAGTTTGCAGTTGTGTTTGACGTACCTACTTGAAAATTAATTCTTTATATACTTACTTTATATCATATTTATTATCTTCTAGTGTTTTCCAACTCTAATTTCAGTACTAATAAATAAACCTTTACACATACCTACGTTGCAGTAGATAGTTGTCACTTAGATTTTGTTGCCTGGTTTAACCGTACCAAGGAAACTAAAAGTCATAACATGTACAAGTATTTCTTCTAATGTCACATTTCAGGATTCAGCTAGAATATATTTGTTTCAAGCAACGACGAGCAATGTAGACTTCTCAACCAAATTATGATGGGTTTTATGTTTTAGTGTCCAGTGGGCAATTAAACATAATTAGGCCTGTCTGTTTGTAGACATTTTGAATACAAGCTATTCCCGTGGCTAATAAATGGTTGTTAAGGGCCAGTAGTCTTAAAAGATGATATTACCACTGCAAAAATTCACACAATATAATAAAATTGTCGTTCAGCATGGCAGTCTGTTGGTATCTCTACACGGCTATCGCTACCTTTTTAGTAAATAATAAGGTTTATTATTTATAAAAGTAGAAGTTAGCTTTTGGTTCGGTCACTGAGAAGTCGGAAATCTCTAAAAGTACTTGATCTCGAAATCTGTAATTTGGCTGCTAGCTATTCCACTAGCAGGTGACGTTAGCCAAGAGTGGACAGAGAAATAAAATATGTTAAGCCGCATCATTACCGGGTTCCTAAGAAAAACCATGAAACGCACACGAGACAATGCCAGGTTGATGATCAGATAGTTTTATGCAATAGAAGCAGTACAGTCCCCATAACTTCTACATTCAAACTTGCCAACTGACAGCCCAGCAGGTTTTTGTGATACAGAAAACTTTTTACACCCGAATTCTACTTGAATTTTACAATGCATCGGTATGTCCGTACCAAAATGGTGGCCGAACACAAAAACGCGACATTCCTTTTAACATATCCAGTGGCACATCCACTAAAGAGCTGAACTAGAGTGGTTTTATTTTAAAACTGATCAGCCATTTTAATTTGAATGGCAGCATCGATTAATTGCATAATCTGCAGGTTATATCTACTTAAACAAATGTAAAGTTTGAGATTGCTAGTGTTAGAACATTATTTTAAGCTTTTCATCAAAAACAACGTGATATTAGAATATAAGCCTTATGAGTATTAATAGACACACTAAATTTGAGTGTATTAGAGACTTAGTTAAGCCTAATTGGAGTAAATAGGCTGTGAAAATAGGCTCCTACTTTCGATCCACATTGATGAATGCTCACCTTAATTATTTAAGTGATTTGTTGAATAAAGTCAGACAATTTTGACCTTTGTTCGTAGAAGATTAGGTGCGTTAGTGGGCTGAAGGTTATGTGGACGTAAGCCAGGCATTGTGAGGCACATGCTTGCATCGTGAAACAGGGTTAATCTGTTTCAAGCCTGTCTTGGTTGTTGTTAGTTTAATAAAACACACTGTGGTTTCGAGGCTGTTTCTACGCACTAAACTAATTTCCTTCGCCATTCTCCCTTACAATGCCGTAGACATTGTTTTATTATCTGAATATGTTTAGAATAGAGCAAGCTGAGTAACATAGTACGCATCCACAGGATATAATCATTTATTCCGCTTAGTGCTAAAAGGCTGAACTTCATTGTGCCTCAAATTTTGGAAAGTGGGAGACTAAGCAGATTTCGAAGTATTTTAGAAGACATTGGACTGTCTAATCGTGAAAACGTTGAGTGTACTCAATGGGTTTGCCACAAAGTACAACAATTTGAAAGACTTACACAAGATGTCTTTTGGATGGTGTTTTTTCGCCATTATTTGGTTTATTGTTGTAACAATTCTGCAACTGAAGACATTCATCTAGTGCAGTAAAGCCTTGTATACTTTGGTATTAAAACATAATATAATATAACATAATCAGGAAACAAGTAGGTATACAAATCTTTGATAAATATTATAATCTGGCTGACCGGTATATTTTTGGTAAATCTAGTTAGATCGTTTTATTGCCCCTGAAATCCTCTACATACAACATGTCATGAAATTGTTGGAGCAGTTTCTGAGATATAGTCAATAATTATTTTCCAAATAAGATTGAGGCATACTTCCACAAAAAATACATTTATTTTTAGCTTTCACTAATTGAAAGAGTCTTCAGAGCAGTAGTGTAAAAATGGGGGACCTGGATCAAAAGATCCAGGCTCCCCCATTTTTACAATTAATTTCATTCTTTACATTCACAGCAACATAATTTACTTATTTTACTACTCATATAATATATTCTTTAATACATACTGAATGAATATCTTAAACATTTTTCTGTCCATGAAATTAAATGATTAATGTATCTAGTTCTGAGTATTTGATAACATGATAAACATCGAATGAACATTGATATCTGACCCGTACAATGCAATAATGATCTCATCACTGAGGGACGCAGATTGTTACACGTGCTATTTATAATTGTTTCTCTTAATACACTATTTAAAATATAGGTATCTATTTATGTTTCAAGTTTTCATTTTCTTAAATAAAACTATAATTCATTGGCAACATAACAAGTGTTTATTGACAATAATTTAATTTTACAAAGACTGATAAAACGTATTGTTCAAGTAATGTAACATATCTTTAACTCGCAAGTAGATGCTATCAGTGTAAATGTCTTTTACAATATGCTGAAAACATATCTCAGCACTGCACCGACAGACGGATGATTCAATGCTTTCAAACTGGTTTGCATTATAAACCTCGACCCGAATTACTTTCGAGCCCTTTGAAACAGTTTTATAAAAATTCAACAACTGTCTGCTATCCGCATTGTTCGTCCGTTCTTCCTCATCCAAATAATTAACGACATTTTGCACCACATCAGGGTCTATCATCAGTCCCCCCCGTGGGATCTCCACCTTGTCGTGGTGGGGGGGCTCAGTAACCGTGGGTTAGAAGCCACCCACGGTGAAGCTAAGCGGGATCCAGGGAGGGGACGCTCCACGTGGGCTTGGTAGAGGCCTGCGTAGGATGAGTCCCATGGTGCGGGTGCGGGGGACAGTTCTGTCTGTCCCTCGCAGTCGGGTGCGGTCGCGGGAGGAGAGGCGTGTGGGTGTTGCGTTGCCCCGCGCCCTATCTCCCGCGACCAAATGGGGGCGCACCATCGTTGCGTCGCGGTGGGGCCGCAGAGGAAGAGGAGATGCGGTGTTGCGTTGCCGTCCTCCCTATCCTCTGCGGCCGCTGGGTGTTTTGGCGGCGGAGCCCAACACCTTCATCCGCCGCCAAGGGGGTTTCGTTCGGGGCCCGCCTGATCATCTGGTGGGCCAATACCCGTCGGGGGGTAGCGAGGAATGCTTTGGTGAAACCCTACCCTCCGACACATGGGTACATGAGGAGCACGGGTTGGTTTTTAGTCAGTAAGAGTCTGACAGTCCCCTTCGTCCTTCCCCCCCGGGGCGGAGGGACTCCATGAGGATTTTCCAACCCGATACCAAAAAAAAAAAAAAAAAAAAAAAAAAAAAAAAAAAAAAAAAAAAAAAAAAAAAAAAAAAAAAAAAAAAAAAAAGGGTCTATCATCAGTGGAGGTGAAACCGGTGAGTAAGTCCAAGTGGGTAGCTGAAACATATTATTCGTTTATATTTAGTTTACAGACCACTATATTAATTAATCCTATGAAATTAATAAAAAAAAAAAACAAATAAAATATAGTTAATATACTGACCGACATTATAGTATTTCACAGGTGCACGTCAAAAGAAGTCAGAAAGTTAAATAATTTTATTTCATTTTTTTCTCTATCTTATATAACAATCATTTTGTATTGTAAAATGAATATTCATATGTAATATAAGATCAGGTGTAACATAATATCATGAAATGTGAAGATATGTTTGTTCATTGTAAATTTGATTTTGAGGGGCCCGTGGCAAAGTGGCGACCGCTCGAATCAAGTGATTCGCGAGGTTAAGCGCGTTCGTCACCGTCTGGTTTATAGATGGGTGACCGGCCACAAAAAGTCACACCCCCCGTGCCTCGGGGAGCACGTTAAGCCCTCGGCCCCGGCTGTCATCAGAACATCTTTGACAGTCGTTAGAGGCATCAGTACCCTCATACATCTAGTCTAAACCATAGAATATGGCTGTCCCTTCGGGTTGCGGAGGTCAGACGGCAGTCGCTCTGTGGAAAAACGAATGTTCAGTCAAATCTGGTTAGACTAGAAAGCGGACCCCGGGCTCCAAGGCGTAAGTCCTGGATGCAATCGGGATAACGCTCGGAGGATGATGATGATGATGATGATGATTGTAAATTTGATTTTTTGCTAATGCCTTATACTAACATACCTATAATAAATACTTAACACGGGCAAATCCATAGAAATCACTTAGTATATATCTAAAATTAAAGGTTTAAACCTACTGTTCATAATGTAGCATACTACTCATATATTTTTATTATAAAATTATATTTATTTACTATCCAAGTAACAACAGTGTATCATATCCCCAATGAGACTCAGAGGTTTACAGATATTTGATTCCAAACGTATGTCATTGTATTGTAATACTATCATCATATTTTATGTCCGTTGCTGTTTTACCCGACTACGTAAAAAGAGTTAATGGTTTTAACAAAAAAGTTATACTTTTTTATTAAAGATGTTCAATCATAGCAATGTCCTGTCTTTCAAGAACTAGATATCGTTGAATTCATTATTGCGTTGTTACATGTGCTATAAAAGATTTATGCAGACTATGCATAATTATATTTAGTACGAGCAAACCCGTGTTATTTGTGTAGTCAGAATAGACGTCTCATTAGTGGAAATTAAGTGTTCTCTTGTTTATACATATAATTTACAAGTACATCCATGGTATTAAAAAAGTACGCTCCACTTAAAGTTTAAAGGGAGTGTATACACCATTCAGAATACAACATGAGTAACAGTGTACCATCATCCTAATGATAGGTACTTATTTAGACAAAGTGCTGACTGAGCTCTACAACCATGTTTTTATATTTGTAAGTCACTATATTGTTTTAGTATCGGATTGTCTGTATGTTCGGAACAGATTTTATATGAACAAAAACATGTGTTCGGTAAGTATTTATCATAAGCGAAGACATAGTATTCGGGTTGTATGATTTTAAAACATTAAATAGGATAGGTATCTTATTTTGCACTTTAAGCAAATTAAGGACATATTTGGAGGAATATCGTCTGGATTGGGTGTATATAAAGCGTATCGATGTTGCCTAATTCACAAACAGCTCTCCACGAGGGAAAGGATCTTCACCTAGATAGCAACGCTTCAACCAGAACTAAGATGTAAGTAAACCATTTTTTATATTATTCTCTCTCACCTTTTATTAATAATTTAATCTTGCAATCGTTTGAATGATTAGTCATTCAAATGATTTGATCGCTCGTTCATTCAAGCGATTGGAATAGTAAAAGAATGAGAACAACCTTTATATCAGTTAAATGATTAAGAATCATATGTGTCAGCCTCGATGATGTAATGTTCAGTGTAACCGACAGCCATGCATGTGGTCACGGGTTCGACTCCCGCACAAGTCAAATATTTGTGTGCATGCATATAACTATAATTCTCAATCATTATATTAGTTAAATGATTAAGAATCATAGGTATCGGCCTCGATGACGTAGTGTAACCGACTGCCACGCCTGAAGTCGCGGGTTCGATTCCTACACAAGTCAAACATTTGTGTGCATGCACATGAATGTATGTATGTATTTATACATTTTGTATAATATGTATGTATTTACAAAAAGTATATACATATGTATGTTTATGCATTGTTTAGTACAAGCTTTGCTTAGTTTAGGTTAGATGGTATTGTGTGTATGTGGTAGAATATTATTATTATTATAGGTCTCATTCATTCATCTCTCAGTATTCATACCATCATGTACGATGATTGAATTTCCAGATTAAGCAAGATACATAAGTAAATCTTTGATTGAATATTAATTCCAATTTAATTTATTATTCCAGGTCCGAGTCAATGCCTCAATTGTTCTCATCCGAAGAAGACTCGGATGTTGAAAAGCAGCCGAGGCAGCAGAAATCGCCCCCAAAGCCGGCTGCAAGCAAGCGGTCCAAACCAGCTGAGGGATCTAAAGCACATGTGACTAAGAAGCCTCGAATAAACCCAGTTCCTTTAGCTGACAATAAGTTAACGGCAAAGGATCTCTTCGGTAGTGAAAGCGAGCCGGAAGATACATCTATGAAAGCATCTTCGTCGACGGGTAAAGAACCGGCTCCTCTTTATTCGTACTACACTAAACGGGTCGAAAAAGGTTATGCCCGGAAAATTTCCGAGACCAAAGGACCCTATTATATAGAAGTAAAGGTGTATAATTGTGATGAAATTAAAGCTATACCACCAGTAAATAGGTGGCGCCACTCTATCGCTACAATTAAAACTAGACTAGGTACTAATACAGAAATGTGGCGTCATTTGAAAAAGTTCATGTCATCAGTTGACAAAAATTTTAGTAACTGTCCAGTCACCCTTATAAATTCTTACTATAATTAAAATTATACGTATAACAATTATATTAATATTAAGATAATAAATATAATATCTACTTGTAGTCTATCCAAACTTATTATTACTTATTTTTCACTTGTTACTGAATATAAACATTGACTAAATAAAATATATAATAGTATACAAAACTAATGTTTTATTTCCAGTTCCACAGTCCAACGATCGTAGAACATCAATAACAAGACCATCTAATACAATGAAAACTTGTACCGAATGTAAAATTGAAATACCACAAAATCGATACGCATATCATAACAGAACTAATATACATAAGACAAATAGCTTATTGAGTACCGAATTTAAAAATGTTTCTATTGTAGCAACAGCATTTAAAAATAGAATTGTAACTTTTCGTCTGAACTTAGCTCAGGCTGACGAGCACCTCATAAGTGAGGCGATCCTGAGTAATAGCCAGACGCGTACAGGTCAAGATGATGAGCCCCTTATCCGTAAGGCGATCTTGAATTCTGTGCGTTCAAATATCTGTGAATTACAATTAGCTCGGGATGACGAGCACCTCACTTATGAGGCGATCCCGAGTAATATACATACAAATCAAAATCATGAGTACCTCGTTCCTGAGGCGATCTTGAATTCTGTACATTCGGATATTGAGAAATTAATAAATATGGTACTTAAAAAATATGACTGTATAAAAGTAAATTTTGAGCTGTTTGCTAAGTTTCTTCTCATTAAATCTTATCACGAAGAAATTGAAATGAAATCTTTTATCACCAAGTATGATATAATTTATAAAAATACTGATATACATGAGTTTTTTTCGAATAAAATACATATATTGATGCGAAAATTTTCAGAATTTGAGCATGTACAGTCAGGTTGGACATACCTTTCGCTAAGTCATATTGAGATAAATATATGTAAATACTGTCCCATGCATGGTGGCACCTACATACAGTTACCTTCAATAATAAAAAATACTAAAAGTTGTTTGAATTTACATAATAATGATGAGTCTTGTTTCGTCGTAGCTGCACTATTTCCTTGTAAAAAGAATGTGTGCAGAACGACATCTTATCCTCATTACAGCAAAGTTCTAAATATTCAAGAAATATCATTACCTCCTTCATATAGTGACATAAAGATTTTTGAACAGATAAACCCTACAATAAGCATTACCGTATACGGTTTAGACAAGAAGAGTATTGTCACTGGACCGTTATACATGACAAATAAGAAAAAAGAAAATCATGTAAATTTATTATATTTAGAACGGAATGGTAAAGGACATTACTGTTTAATAAAAGATCTCATACGATTAGTGCGACGTCAGGTTACTCATCATCATGGTAAAATTTTCTTATGTGATTTATGTTTACAATTTTTTACTAATGAAAATAAATATGTCTCTCATGCATGTTCTAAAATTCTGACAATACTACCGGAAAAACATACTATACTGAAATTTAAACATTATGAAAGAAAACTTAAAATAAATTTTATTATTTATGCTGATTTCGAAAGTTTGTTAATCAATTGTAATGATAATAGTTCTAAAAATACCACAACACTAAAAGTACATCAGCCGTCAAGTTTTGCATATTATATATGCTGTTCTCATAACAGCAGACTCAATAAGTTTGTCACTTACAGAGGCATAGATTGTGTTGAAGTTTTTATTAAACGTTTAATAAAAGATGTCAAAAGAATAACCAAAGTTTTATGTACTAATTTACCAATGAAACCTTTAACTCACGATCAAGAAAGAGAATATCGAAATGCAACCGAGTGTCACATATGCAATCAGTTATTGTCTGGAGATAAAGTTCATGATCATGATCATATTACTAGCGAGTATAGAGGGGCGGCGCACTCTTATTGTAATTTAATGTACAAAGTGTGTCCATTCATTCCAGTAGTATTTCATAATTTAAGTGGTTATGATTCACATATATTTATTAGAGAGTTGGCTAAATATGAAGGTTCAATCAAAATAATACCAAAAACAAAAGAAAAATATCTTTCGATTACTAAACAAATTAGAACAAACAAAGGCACTCGTTCAATACAAATAAAATTTATTAATTCCTTTCATTTTCTAAGCTCAAGCCTAGATTCTTTAAGTAAAAGTTTATCAGAAAGAGATTTTGTAAATTTGTCAAGAGAATTTATTGATGAAAGTAAACTTAATTTATTACGAAAGAAAGGCATTTACCCTTATGAGTACATGGACGATTGGTCAAAATTTAACGAAAAGCAACTACCGTCAAAAGCCAATTTTCATAATAGTTTAACAATGGAATCTATTACAGATGACGAGTATGCTCATGCTCAAAATATTTGGAAAACATTTAAAATAAAATCACTAGGTGAATACAGTGATCTGTATTTAAAATGTGATGTTTTATTATTAAGTGACATTTTTGAAAAATTTAGAGACACGAGTTTAAATTATTATAAACTGGATCCGGCTCATTATGTGACATCGCCTAGTTTGAGCTGGGATGCTATGCTTCTTTACACGAATGCTGAACTAGAGCTCATTAGCGACTTAGAAATTTATACATTTATTGAAAATGGTATACGTGGGGGCTTAGCACAGTGCTTTCTGCGTCATGCAAAAGCTAACAATAAATATTTACCTCATTATAATGACTTAAAACCCTCTAGTTATTTGATATATCTGGATTGCAACAACCTTTATGGTTATGCAATGACTAAAAAATTACCTGTATCAGATTTCAGATTTTTAAGTCAAGGTGAAATGGACAGTTTTAATGTTTTAAAAGTATCTGATGACAACTTGTACGGTTTTATTTTAGAAGTAGATTTGTCCTACCCAGATACTATTCATGATCAGCATAAGGATTTACCATTCGCTGCAGAGAAATTCGTACCCCGAGGTGGAAAATCTGCTAAGTTAATTGCTAACTTGCATGATAAATTAAATTATGTCATACATTACGTACATTTAAAACAATGTATAAAAAATGGTCTGGTTTTAAAAAGAATTCATCGCATTCTCACGTTCAAACAAGATGACTTTTAAAAAAAATATATAGTTCTTAATACCAATCTACGTATAGCATCTAAAACATCTTTTGAAAAAGATTTTTTTAAGCTTCTCAATAATGCAATTTTTGGTAAAACCATAGAAAATAGAAGAAAACAGGTAGACATAAAATTAGTTACTAAATGGGATGATAAAGAGAATGTCACCAATAAAAAACTTTGCGCACAAAAATTGATTTCAAAACCTAACTTTAAAAGTTTATCAATATTTTCTGAGGATTTTGTAGCTATACAGTTAAATCGTGATAAAATATTATTAGACCGACCAATTTATGTCGGATTTACAGTTTTAGAATATGCCAAGGAGCATCTGTATCAATTTCATTATGATTTTATGAAGAAAAAATATAGAGACAATGTTGAATTATGTTATACTGATACCGATAGTTTACTTTACTTAATTCATACAGAAGACTTTTATCACGACATGCATGATGATTTATCGTATTTTGATACTAGTAACTTTCCAAGGGATAACAAATATAATTTACCTAGAGTAAACTCTAAAATCCCCGGTCTATTTAAAGATGAAATGGGAGGTGATGTTATTACAGAATATACAGGTTTAAGGGCAAAACTGTATTGTATCAATAGTTTAAATACACGTATAACTAAAGCAAAAGGTATGTCTAAGTCTGTTACCAAGAATTTACAATTAAGTGATTATAAAGGCTCTTTGTTATTAGATAAAAGTCAATCGTTTAAAATGAATATTATAAGATCTATCAAACATGTTTTGTACTCTCAACAAGTGAGTAAGCAAACATTAAATAGAAACGATGACAAGGTTCAGATACTTCCAGATCAGATTCATACTTTGCCTTGGGGATATTTTGATGCAATGTTTTGAATCAGTATTTTACAATACTTCGTTGTTTCGACAATAATATTACTATTATTAATTACTGCAAGTGTAACTGTGGACTATTTAAATAAAACATTTTCATTTCAAAATGTATGTTTACTAAAGCAGCTATGTATACTTATTTGATATATGAATACAATACCTATAGTTAATAAGCATATAAGTGTATAACAAAATGTGTATTATGTTAAACAAGAATTAATAAATAAGAATTTACAAAATGAATGCTTTTATTTCAACAAACATAACTCGAGCGTTTACCTGGTATGCAAACCTGTAAGTTAGCTCTGTATATAATAAAAATATTTTGCATATGTATATATGTTAATGTTAAATAGCATTTGAATTAATCGGCAAGATGAAGTTGATCAAGCAACCCATATCCTTAAATGTTAATAATATAAGGTTAAGTGACTCGGCTCACCACATTAGACATAGCACTTTATTACCGAATACCATTCGGTGTATAATATGTGGTCCTTCAAACTGTGGTAAAACGAATGTTATGATTAGTTTACTGCTGCATGAAAATGGCCTGAAATTTAGAAATCTATACCTTTACTCTAAAACTTCTTTTCAACCTAAATACCGTTTCTTGACCGAAGTGTTAAAATGAGTACCACAAGTTAATTTCTATGAATTTAATAATGACAATGATGTCATTTCTCCAAGTGAAGCTTTAACAAATTCGGTGTTTATATTTGATGATGTTGCGTGTGAAAATCAAGTAAATATACGCAATTATTTCTGTATGGGTCGACATAAACAAATCGATTGTTTCTATTTATCTCAAACCTATTCTAAAATTCCGAAACAATTGCTACGTGACAATGTTAATTTGATTATTGTATTTAAACAAGATGATGTGAATTTAAAACATATTTATGAAGAGCATGTTAGTACTGATCTACAATGGAAACAGTTCAGAAACATTTGTCAATCTGTTTGGAGTAAACCTTACAATTTTTTACTTATTAACAAAGAATCATCATTGAATAATGGACGCTATAGACAGAATTTTGATGCATTTTTTAAATTCGATTGATGGTTTATAAATGTATACAATATAAATGATTTACATATGTAAACAACAATCAGTATTACTTTATTTTTGGCTAAAAGCAGTTGTTACATTTGTTATATTATAACATGGAGAAAAACATTAAAATAGAATTAATGAAGTCTGTAGACTCCATAAAGAATAAAACAAAACAAATGAAGACTCAGGAATATGCCATGGACTTGTCACTCGATAAAATGCTGAAACCTGTCGCTGATCCTCTTAAAACCTTAGTTGATTCGAATATTTCTATTATAAAAAATAGGAATGTGGAAAATACATCTTTCAATAATACTGGCAGCATAGGATCCGACAGCAATAATACTGGCTCATTTGCAAAGTTTGAAGACTGTTACAATATTAAACAAGATTCTGAACAATTCGTTGAAAACTCACCTAAAAGGGGATTACCTGATGACCTAGAAACATCATTAGAGAGCTATGATATCCATGATATTTATGATGATGTAAATATACCGTTCGGGATAAGAAGTGAAAATAAAAAATTATGGATGGGTAATTCAGTAGTATCCTTTTCTAAGATAGAAAACTTGAATAATGATAATACAATTTTGGTTAAAATCGGTGACAGAGCCTATAATTTAACCCCTGGTCTAAAAGAACTTTTACTTCGAAGAAAACCTGATTTAAAATTAATATCTGGCAAAGATAAACTTGTGTATAAGGATATGTTACATTTTACAAATGCGCATAAAAGAGATTTTAATCCTAATGGCCAAATCGTCGTATCCTACGAATAGGGGCGTAACTGCATAATAGCTACTTTTCGTGAGACACTTTTTTGTGTTTAATTAAATTAAATGTGAGAAAATATGTATTAGTGGTTTAATATAATGTGTATTGGTATTTTATGGTTTGGTTAGCATTATTTTTAATAAATTATCTTTATAGTTTATACGCATTTTGTCCCTTAAACCCTTTTTCTCCGTTGTGTTAAGGCTTAGTAGGTCTAAACTTGAGCAATAAGGTACATTATGCCTTTTATCTGCGGAAATGTCGAGGCCACAACCGCCTTAATGCCCTGTATATGTTTTTATTATGCGTGTTTTTATTCGTATGGCACAGGAATTTGTGTATAATAACTATTTTAACATTACTAGGAACATGTGAATGTTATAAAAGAAAATAATTATAGAATTACGATAATTAATTCAAAACAAAATCTGAATTAGTTAACATATTTACTTTGGTAAACATTAAAACAACCGAATCATATAAAAAATATATTTGTGTGGAGAAACCTTTATCTTTAAACAATCAGAGCTTAATATTAAAATACCCGTAATCGAAATCACAATCAGTCCTTACAATCAAATTACACATAATTAAAATCAGTCTTTTAAAAAATTGCACAGAATCACAATCGTCCCTGCTTAAAATAATATTGCAAATAATCAAAATCACTTCTTAAAATCAAATTGTATGTTATGAAAATCTGTATCAAATTCAAATTCCGTCGTCTTCTTCATTAGAACTGCCAGAAATATTGGCATCACCAGCTTGCTCATGAGGCAATGTTTTAAAGAATGTGTGGTATTCTTCTGGAATTATTTTAGCTTCACACATTGACATAAGGTCTTTATATTTATCAAAATTTACTTTTAATGGTAATTCATTTACTGGCATGACTTCCGAAACTACATTTTTTTTCCCTCTAGTACCCTTTCTTAATGTAGTGATTTTTTTGTAATCCTCGTCCAGTTCATATTTATATTTAAGAACGTTTATGTTGTCCTTGCTAATATGCACCTCTTTGATTTTGTTCCATACAACTTTTTCACCATCATCATTCTTTAACCAATTCTTACCATCAAGCAATTTACGATAATTATAAATATCAGCCAAGGTCATTTCTTTTACCCTATAAGTTTCTCCTGTTGTTTTTGCCCATCTGATTAGGTTGATCCATTGATCTGGAGTATATATAGTTTTTTTGCTGGCAGCTCCTTCTATAACAGAATGGACACTATCTCCTTCATTCTGCGTATGACCGACTTCGAGAAACCTATGGGTAATAGATTCAATGTCAAATGTTCCTACGATGTGTTGATAAAAAGCGAAAACTATACGGTTACGGTTCTGCCCGGAACAGTTATCGGACCAAAATTTAAATGTTTTTGCACCTTCGTCAATCTTTGATTTAATAAACAAGTTTAAACCGCTACTTATCTCATTGGCTCCCTTTTTACCGATCACTTCTGTCCACATGTAACAAAATCCACTTTTACGGGCTACGTCAAAAACAGTAAAATTATAAATATTAAGTTTCCTTTTGTAATAAAATATACTCACGTTTCCAAAAGGACAAGTCAATATTTTTTGCATATCGAAAGTGGCGGTTACCACACTGAGGTCTCCTTCAGCTTCGGTTTTATCAGCCGCCTTAATAGTCCTCGCCAAGATTTTACGTTGCATGTGCTGATCTTGCTCATTCTTTTGAGTTTCAGTTGGCTCTCTGGTATTATTAAATGCATGGCATTTGTCGCATTGGTCTTTTTTGGGAGTATAAAAGGCAATATTAAAATTAGTGTTGACAATATCCTGATATTGGCGCAATGTAGCCATTTGAGAGCTGTAAATTTGTGGATCAAACCACTCAGTATACAATTCATGGAGTCGCTTGTAAGAAAGTTGTCCATCAAGGTATTTTTTCGTACTACTTTTTCTACAGTAGTGCGATTCTACAGGTGCAAGAGAAAGAATATTATTTTTCACACTGTCTACAATTATTTCTTTTGTCTTCTTTGGTCGATTATGGTGCTTTCCCCTTAAATCCAGTAAAATGTGCTCATTGGCCGCAGTATCCCGCTTTTTAAATGAACTTCTTATAATTTTTTCGCTGATCGATAACGTATTTAAAAACATTTTACGACATACTAAGACGCTTTCATTATTGATTGGTAAACTATAGACTCTCGTCTGTGACCTATTAGGACCTTCGGCTTTAATTCTCTTCGGTTTGTGGCTCTTTACGAATTTTAAAATAAAATCCCACTGCTTTTCGTGACTCCCTATCTCCCAAAAGCAATTAAAAATATGTTGCCTATCCTTTTCATCCAACTTATCAAAGCATTTTTTTGGACAACTGCATGGAGGTTTAATTTTTTTTTCAGGATTAGTTTCTCCCTTCTTATTAACAAATGCTCTGCCGGAATTTTTCAGTGCTTTTCGTTTTAAATCTTTCCATTCTGTAGGATTTCTAGTCCGTATTTTACCTGGACCTCGTTTTTTTGTACATCTGCGAGTAGAAGAAGAACTAACAGGGGAATTAACAGCTGACGATAGCGGAGTGGGAATCGTAAAACTTGAAGTCGGACTATCTAAAACGATATCAGCCATTGAAACAGATAGATTTTCAGATTGAAGGTTAATTTCATTTTCTCCCGTATCTAACTGGCAAATACTTGTTTGGTCGGTCTCTTCAGTAAATTCTATAATTATGTCACTTACAAATTGGGATTCGGACCGTGGTTCTAAAGGGTCGCCATTCTTTAGTTCCAAATTTTGTATTTCGGACAAGATTACAATCTCACTTGCACTATCATTTTGGTTAGGCTTGTTCATGTTGTTTTCAACATCCTGAAAGTAGGAAAGGAGACTTTTAATCATAAAATTATCATACTTAATTAGTTGTACAGTATTATAGATAAAAATGAATTCATATCATTGATATTTCAACTAAAATTATGAATTAAACTTTGAATGGAATACAATGTCGGGGAAGAGCATCAAATGGAATAAAATTATCAAAAAAACACTTACGCTGTTAAGCTCAGAGTGAATATTTTCTTAGATTAAATATTCTATCTCTTTTTCACAACCTCGTGGCACCGGAGATTCGATGCGATCCCTTTCATCAAAGCAACTTTCGATAGCGTTGGCTGAAACAAAATGAAATTTAAAACTGTCGTCAAAGAAAACTGCCGGTATCCCGTTAAGCACCTATAATATGAATTTGATCGAACAAATTTGCATGTATTAATAACCGTAATATATTACATACATACATACATAACGTCACGCCTTTTATCCCCGAAGGGGTACGCAGAGGTGTATTTCTACACCCACTTTTCGCCAGATATACTTTTGTCCCACGTAATAAGGGGCGAGCCTATTGCCGTACCGGGCACATTTCCAGACTCCGTGGTGCTACTGAGAATTTTGTGACAGAAAAACCCAATAACACTGCCCGACCCAGGAATCGAACCCGGGACCTCCCGATCCCACGCGCACATTTATGCCGCGAGACCAACGAGGCATTCGTATAGGGTTTGATGTCGAGTTTTCCGTCTCTACGCAAAGATGGTATTTGCATCGTGTTATCCCTTAGTCGCCTCTTACGACACCCACGGGAAGATAGGGGGTGGTGACACTTGTATTCTATGCCGTCAACCACACGGTATTCAACCACACGGTATAACCGTAACATATTAAATATATATTTTTATACTTGTGAAATAATGAAATTGTTATTTTCGTGCGGAATGCTAATACTTAATGCGGCCACAAATGCTTTTATAGCAATTTTAAAGCAATAGAAAAAAGACCTAAGTGTATTTAAGCCCCGAACCAGAAAAAGCATTTACTTGTGTACTCAGTGTTTAAATTTGTAAAAAGGGTTAAGATCATGTCAGCGTAAAAAATATTGTACCTAAAATAGTAATGTGAATATTTTAAATGCACCAAAGAAATAATAAAAGACAAAAACATAATTTCAACGAAGAAGAAAGACACAAACGTAATTAGGGCTTCGTCTCTTCTATACATACGTAATTTAGCCATTCCATAGAAAACGGCCACAATCACCATGAGGGTTTTTTTCTATGTACCCTATATTGAAAATGAATTAGTAATTAAAATGACTTAATTAAGTACAAACTCGTTGATATTATGTTATTTGAACTAAATCAATACAGTACAAATTAAGATAACATAATTTTTATCTTAAAATGCCTTGAAGTATAAAATATTTTGATTTACTTACTTGCTATAATCTTCGTATGTTTCCTTCCATTTCTACAATCCTCCTTTCCAACTAATTCCACCAACTTTCGTCCTCGGCGTTTCATTATTTATTATGAAATACTACGGTATATTTAATAATTATTACTAAACTTTAGTAATACAACCATAAAAGTTTCTTATTTAAAAATTTGTTAACGCTCGCCGCAACTAACAATCTCCGCGTTCCGCCGAATACTAGCCGAGCGGCGCTAAGACGCACTCCCTGCGTCCCCGCACCCCCACTACTCGCGTAGAACGAAGGCGCGATGGCGGTTGTGGCTTTTTTCTACGTTGAAAACGTAGTGCTTAAAATTGTGGCATTTTAGAAAACGTAATTATTTGATAACCTGTGCGGTTTTTAATTGTTTTGTTAAACTGCTTATCTGTGGTATGACGAGCAAAATTGAATTATGCAATAAAAAAAGAAAGCCCCTATGTTCGTTAGGGCACTATTCGTAGGATACGACGAAATAAGAGGCGATAAAGGAACAAAATACCGTGCAATCATCAGACCACTATTTACCGAAATAAATAATAAAGCTTAAGGAATACAAAAAGAACACTGATCTAGTATATTGGGATGACCCAAATGAATTGGTTGAGAGATTGAAATTACTAGTTGCTTCAAGGGATGCTGGCAACACAAATCATGATAATGAAATTTTATCAATAATTGAAGAATTGAAAGAAGCTGAAATTATTAAGGAATAAATAGAGATAATAATGTGCCGTTTATTCAGTATCATATAGAACTTGACAAGAGACATAATTAAATTGACACGTAAAAAGAGACATGAGCAAAGCAGATGTGGTCAACGAAATTCATAAAAATGCAAGAGTGAACTTTTCACGGAGACATGTTATTATGAAAGATATAGATGATTTATGGCAAGCGGATTTAATTGACATGCAATCAATTTCCAAAGAAAACAAAAGCTTTCGTTATATTCTCGCTGTTATTGATACATTTTCGAAATACGCATGGGCCTTTCCGTTGAAATGTAAGACCAAAGATGTTATAAGTCATACTTTCAAGATGTTGTTGAATAAAGGACGTGTGCCTAAAAATCTGCAAACGGATAATGGGACTGAATTTTATAACAATATATTTCAAAAACTTATGAAATCTTACAATATTAATCATTATTCAACATTTTCAACAAAAAAGGCTTCAATAGTTGAGAGATTTATCCGAACCCTGAAATCCAAAATGTATAAAGAATTTAGTTTAAAAGGAAACTATAAATGGATAGATAATACGCTTGATAATATTGTTTGTAAATATAATCATACTCAACATCGAACAATTAATGAAATTCCTGCAAATGTAGATAATAAAAATAAAAAACGTATAATGGAAAGATATGCAAGTTTAGTAAAACACGTTAATATAAAAAGTAAGTTTAAAGTAGATGATTATGTGCGTATTAGTAAGTATAAGGGCACTTTTGAAAAAGGATATACACCAACTGGTCAACAGAAATATTTAAAATTAAAAAAGTACAAAATACAGCTCCTGTCACGTATTTAATTGAAGATACAACTAAAGGTAGACCTATCTTAGGTGCATTTTATGCACAAGAACTTCAAAAAACGAAACATCCCAATGTATATCTAGTGGAGAAAGTTCTAAGACGTAAAGGAAATAAAGTTTTAGTGAAATGGTTGGGTTTGTCTTCTTCTGAGAATAGCTGGATTGATAAATCGAATAAATTGTAACAAATGAATAAAAGGCACTTACTTAACTTTTACTATACTATTTATTATGTGTTCAATCAATTATTCGTCAGTCTTAGGATGTGTATTGGAGACAGCAGTCTTCTCAATTGGTTAATAAATAATTTACCATTTGAGTTACACTTACCAGGCTACAATTATTGTGGACCTGGCACCAAATTAATTAAACGGCTTAGACGTGGTGATAAAGGTATCAATAAATTAGACGAATATTGTAAAGAGCACGACATCGCTTACCACAAGTCTTCGAACTTAGAGGATCGTCATAAGGCAGATTTAGTTTTGTTAAACATGGCAAAAGAGCGAGTAGGATGCCAGTCCGGGTGAAAAACTTGCAGCACGTTTAGTACACAATGCTATGTCAACAAAAATTAAAACTGGTTCTGGCCTAAAGAAATGTAGCAACAAGCGTTCTCGAAAATATGCATATGGAAAAGGTTTAAAAAATAAATTAAAAACTGTTATTACCAAAACGAAAAAACAAATTAAAAAATTAAAACCAAAATGCAAGAAAGTATCTATAGAATTAGCTATGGCTGCTGCTAGAGAATTAGCCAATAATTCATCCATTCGACTTCCTCGTGTTATTCCTATACCGAGAACTGGTGGAGTGTTACCTTTGATTCCTATTTTTGCGGGATTATCTGCAGCTGGAGCGCTAGCAGGTGGTGCAGCTGGTATTGCTAAAACCATAAATGAATTCAAGATGGCTAAAAAGCAGTTAGCTGAGTCGAAAAGACATAATGAAAAAATGGAAGCTCTTTGCATAGGAAAAGGACTACACCTTAAGCCACATAAAGATGGACTTGGAATTTTCATATCAAAAGAAAAAAACTAAGATATCAGCTACCCAATCGAGCTTTAACTAATTTAGACATTTTAAAGTATGGAAGTAGTATTCCATATTTTAGAGGTGTCTTTATGAGAGATGAGCTCCCTAAATACCCCTTCGAAATTGAATGTGGAGTTATTAATTTAGATAGTTCTAAAAACCCTGGATCTCATTGGGTAGCCTATGCAAAATTTAATAATTATATTGAGTATTTTGATAGTTATGGAAATCTTAAACCGCCAAAAGAATTCATCAAATATATGGGTTCTAAAGTTAACTACAATTATAAAAACATACAACAAGACCATCCCTTTAATTGCGGGCATCTTTGTTTAAAATTCTTAAACAATTTTTGGTGTAGTAAAATAATAAAATAAACATGATCTTTCATAACAGTCCAGTATATAAGCATGTCTACTACGGTTACCATCTCTGGAAATAAATCAGAATTAATTTCATACTTTCAACCACCACTTAATTTGTCTGACCAATATGAATGCGGTTTACTACACTTTTCAGTATTGAATTCAAGACCAGATCTTCCTATTAAAACTGACAATCTGTCTGTGATTAAAATCGAATGTGATCTTGTGTACGGTTCATACTGCAACGGATTACCAACACATTTTATTCATGAATTTGTATCTGATATTGCCTCACGTCATCGTTACATAGAAATACCACAAAACGTCATTTACTTTCCAGTGAACAAAAATATAATTTCATCCATATCTGTTAAGATTGTTGATCAATTTGGGCACTGTATTAACTTTGGAGAAAAACATATTGAACTACGTCTTCATTTAAGAAAAACAAAATGTTAGGATACTATAAAGATACCCCAGTGAAAACAAAACGTCTTAGTTCTTCTACGATTGTTAAGGTGCAAAGACGTAAGAAAAATATTAAGAAATTGACTAAGTTGAATAAAGGTTTTCTTAAAGCCCTAGGGTTTAAAGTATGAGTATACTACAAATTACTGAATTGCCGCATTTCGACACTTCGATCGAAAGTTATGAAGTCCATTCATATAATCCATACAACAACAGCTTTAGAGAAAACGATGAAATCAGAATCCCTATACATCAGCAAGACATATACGTGCTACCATCAGCCAGTTCCATTTACGTCGAAGGTCAAGCAAAGCTCTTCGGCAAAGATGGGAATCCGATCAAGAAAAACGTTACGTTTACTAACAACCCTGTTATGTCTTTGTTTCAAGACATCAGATACGAAATAAATGGTATTGAAATAGACCGTATAAAAAATTCTGGAATCACATCCACAATAAAATCATACATTTCATTTAATGAAGCAGAAAATAAAGTTGCTGCCTTATGGGGTTGGAACTTAGCAGGATTCCAAAGTGATGGACATTTTAGTGCTGTAATACCCTTAAATAAGGTTTTAGGGTTTGCAGAAGATTACAATAAAATTGTGATAAATTGTAAACACGAACTTATTTTGAGCAGAAGTAACTCTAACTTAAACAGTGTTACTCTTACTGATGATGTTGTTCATTTTCAAATAGATATAGAAAGAGTTCAGTGGAGGGTGCCACACATAAAAGTGTCAGATCGAGAACGACTAACACTTTTAAAGCATTTAGAAAGAGATAAACCTATTCAGATGGCTTTTAGAAATTGGGATTTATATGAATATCCTTTACTCCCTAAAACCACATAGCATTCTTGGTCAGTTAAGACTGCTTCACAATTGGAAAAGCCCAGATATGTTATTTTTTGCTTGCAAACTGATAGGAGAAATAATAAAACTAAGGACAGTTCACTATTTGATCATTGTGATGTGACCAACGTAACGCTCTTTTTGAATTCGCAATATTATCCCTATGAACCTTTGAGTTTAAAGTTTTCTGACAACAAGTACAGTATATTATATGAAATGTATGTGAAATTTCGTCAGTCGTATTACAACAGTCCTATAGACCCGTTGCTAGATATAAAAGATTTTAAAGAAAAGTCCCCCTTGTTTATCATTGATTGCTCAAGACAAAACGATAGTCTAAAAACAGGTCCAGTGGACGTACGGCTGGAAATTGAATGTTCCAAGCCAATACCAGATAAGACAACTGCGTATTGTTTGATTATAAACGACCGACTTGTGGAATACAAACCTCTCAGCAACATTGTGCGCAGGTTATCATGATTGCTGTTGTTGATATTCAAGGCTTTAAAACAGAAAGAAATGAATTTATATTAAAAGAAATAGCTGTATTGTATAACAAATAAATAGAAGTGCTTTTGATTAAGCCACCATTTCCATTTAAAAATTTAACGGAACCAGAAAAGAAGCAAGTTAGTTGGATTGAACGTAACAGAAAGATATACTGGAATTAAGGATTTGTGCCCTATTCTAACTATCAGACTTTAGTTATAGATATTTTAAGAGATAAGTTTGTCTACATCAAAGGTTCAGAAAAAGTTTTATGGTTAAAGCATATTTTAGAAAATAGTAATAATAATAATAATAATAATATATTTAATCTTAATATATAAAATCCTTGCGTTACTGACTGACTGACAGACACGCTACAGCCGAAACTATTGGGCGCAGGAAACTGAAATTTGGCATGTATGTTCCTTGGGGACCATAGGGGTGCACTAAGAAGGGATTTCCCGAAATTCCCACGGGATCGGCCAAAACGGGTAAATTAAAAAAAAAAATGCAGGCGTAGCTGCTGGCGTCCTCTAGTTTAGAAGATAAAGGTTGTCCTAGTTTAATAAGTTTGTACAATCAATATAAATATTCTCGAGATTTGTATAACTGTATTTATCATGACTCTGTATGTGCTTTAAAGAATGTCTTGTGTTTAAATAAATGGTGCTTAGATAATAACATTTTAAAATGAGTATAATCTTGTTTAATTTCTATGATCTATTTTTCTATCCCCTCCTAATTGCTATCCTGCTGTATAATTATATTAATCGTTGACAACAGATGGGCGATCTCATTATACGTTCATTAATGTCTGTATATAGAACTAGCAAGTGAATGAAATAGAAAGTGAATGAACTAGAAAGTGAGTATCAAACATATGTTACAAAATGAATACAAACCTCGATATGACATGTATAACACGTATAAAATGCGTGAATTCTCATTTAATTATTACTGGGGGACGATTAATTCAAAGAAACGGTTAGTGATGGAAATGGCTGACGCAGGATTCTTTTATTATGGAAATAGGATAAATGATAAAGCGGCATATTTCTCATGTGGGGGGGTTATAGAAGATTGGGAGATTTATGACGATCCTTGGATGCAACATGCCATACTTTATCCTCAATGTTTTTATTTGAACGCCGTGAAAGGAAGAGATTTTGTAATGAATATGGGTTTACTTAATTAATATCTGTATAATATGTTATCAAATACTTAGAACTAGATACATTATAAGATGTTCATTCAGTACGTATTAAAGAATATATTAAGTATATGAGTAGTAAAATAAGTAAATTATGTTGCTGTGAATGTATAGAATGAAATTAATTATAAAAATGGGGGATCCTGGATCTTTTGATCCAGGTCCCCCATTTTTACACTACTCAGAGCCGCCAAATATCTTTAATACTCTGTTGATGTAAAATTATATTATTGACGGAAAATGCCGCTGTCACAAACACTTGGACGAGTGAATTAGTTTGACTGGACTAAAAATGCTCCGTTCTTACAGATTGAAACGACTGACAGTGGGTCGGCAAATTGATGATAACAAATGACAAAAAATGCGGAGGCGCCAACGTTTAATCAACGCAAACGAGGAAATAGATAGAAGGTTCGGTTCTTGTGTCTATTCGACATCAAAGTATTGATGGATAATTTATTTTATATTCAGTTCCACGAAAGTCTTAGAAATCAAAGCTAAGTCCTGTAGTTTATTATAAGAGGTAATACTACGGAATTATTTAACGCATCACCAGTAAATTGCTGGTCAAAGGCTTAAAGATTCCTGTGTATGAATTATAATGCACAGAAAAAGATCATTAACCAATCATAATTTGGTTTGATAATACAAGAAAGAAACAAAGTTACATTGCCAATTGTAAGATAAAATAAAACAAAAAAAAAAGAATATTATATAATTGAATACAGACCCAGAGCAAAAAAGCTTAATAGTTAGATCGCATGGCAACAACCAGATTAGCAAACTTTATCATCGTCAGCCCTGTTTAAATATTACCCGCTGTTAGGCACCTAGGCCATATCATAAACTAGACCATTATTAAAAACATACGAAACAAAAACCAACAATACTGTTTATCGCTATAATAAAATACAATAAAACCGCAGATACTGTATCGGAGGAACTAATAATGATTTCAATAAACGCCTCAAGTGGGGCCGTCTCCTTAAAGGTAGATATCTACTATGGAATAAACAAATGCCACTAGAATACTAATACTTTCTATTGTATATTGCCTAAGCCAAGCTGATTACTCCAGTGTGTAGGTTTTATAAGCGATTTTAACTCATGTTTCTAGATCGTAATACGAGAAATGCTATTTTATATAATGGAAATAAGTACGTTAACACAAGACCTTTTGTCATATCTGATTTTATTATTTTGTCTGAAAATCTGCCTAACTTACAACCTTTGTTTTTTGGGAAATGTTTTTATATTTAGACTTTTCGCTCGAGACCTAATCTCCGTTATGATTCCTTTAGTCGGGATATTTTAATCGGGGTATTCTAACTGTATAGCTTACTTTTCTGTTAGTTGAGTTTTTTCAATAAGATTTCAATTTCAATATAATAAAAAGATCAATTATCCTTGGAAAACTTACACACAGACGTCTGATCCCAAGCTAAGCAGGCAGAGCCTGTACAATGGTATCAAAGCATAGTTATATAATTAGATACATATTTAAGATAAACTTCACTCACACACAGAACAGAGAATCATGCTTGTTGCTCAAAATACAATATGGATACGCTTAATATTACATCAATAGCCGGCATTGAAGGTAATAAGATGTAATGAGAAAGAGAGAAAATACGATATTCAGATATTGTACATACATACATACATAGACTCACGCCTGTTTCCCCGAAGGGATAGGCAGAGGCATATTAAACGCCCACTTTTCGCCAGTGTTTTGATCCCATGTAGTAGGTGGCGAGCCTATTGCCGCTTATTGGGACATTTTATTTGCCAGAGCCTCGTCCGTTGATCCGCAGGTGCACCACTTGCAGGTGAGGTTGGCTTGGGACCCTAAGTTCTTGGTGGGAACCCTATGCAGATATTGTGTTGAAACTATTCTGAATTAAATAAATATACTGTATTTTTTGCACAAATTTAAGTTTATATTTGTATCGTGTCAGAAAGTAAATATCTTACGTCATCTACGCAAATATGTTACAAGGCCTAAAATATTCTTGAAAAGATTATCAGACTGCCTCCGTGGTCCAGTGGATAGCGTATGTGGCTGCCGATCGGAGGTCCCGGGTTCGACTCCTGGGTCGGGCAAAAGTGTTACTGGGTTTTTCCGAATTTTCAGTAGCGGCACGGACTCTGGTGATGTGCCCGGTAATGGCAATAGGCTCGCAATTACGTGGGACCTAAAAATTGATGGCGAAATGTAGGTGTAATATTACACCTCTGCCTACCCCTTCTGGGATTAAGGCGTGAGTCTATAAAAAATAACATTACTTGGTTTACTATTGAACTTGAATGATATAAAAACCAACATTTAATATATGAAAGTACATTTTCCTTTCCAGAGCTTTGGTCTTACGAAAGTGTATTCTAGTAATTTCAGCTCCAAAAACTGGAGGCAATAAAACAAAAATAGGTACGGTGCAAGTTAGCGGCGCACTTATTTATTCAGAAACTTTGGAATAAAATGAACATTTTCATATTAAAAATACGGATCCGCTAAAGTAGAACCCAAAGCCGAGCATCATGGGAGTAGGTCCAGTTCTTTTGTATGAGAACTGGACAAAAACTATAAGCTTCCTCCATTCGCTGAAGTATAATAAAATGCTGAGTCATAAATCAACAATAATCACCGTACACGGTCTACCTAGACTCAGGGACCCAATAAAACATATCAAAGGAGACGGCGACTACCCCTGTATATAAAACAGACTTAAGTGATAATAATACTTTTAGTTGAGCCAACAATCTTGGTTCAGTAGGTACCCTTTTTCCACAGTAAAATTTTACATCAGAAATGTTATTTTGGGATATTCGTAACTTATGTACAGAGTTGACGGCTTTATAGATCGGCTTGAGTAAATATTAGTAATATTACTTAATGCAAATTGTCATTGTCATTGTCTACATAATAACGTATCTTTATCTATTTTACACAAAACATCCTTTAATGTTTTAAAAATAAAATTTTAGTTTACGGATTTTATCGCCATTGCCACTGAGATAACATTAAAACCGAATGATCTAGAAATTACATTTTTTATAACTAGCGTTTCGATACGTTTCGATTACTTTACAGATGTCGTGTACATGGAAGACAGTGACGACGTAACAGTTTTAATCATCAACTAACATTTTCTTTGCTAACGTATCAAAATGAATCCAATGCATGAGTGCAGTGAGTCTTATCCATGTTGACTTGAACAACATTTATTATATATATTTACAAAAATAATTCCAATCTAAAAACTATCTCTCAATTTTCAATTAAAAAATTATATTAATTGGATGAAACATTCATCGCGGTTAGCCGCTAAGAATCCTCGACTAACTTAATTACATTTTTATTATAAGACGACGTCTTTCAGGGGAGACTGCGTCTTATTCTTTAAGTAGTCGAACTACACTATTCTTCTATAAAACTGTTCGCAATCTTATCTCAGTCGTTTTACGGCGGCGTAAAGATATATTTTTAATTCCCTCTTCGGCACGGAAACAATTCTTTAGGAACGATTCTTATATCTCTTTAAAGTATCCTGTCACTGCTCCTAAGGGAATGTGGAGGAATCCATTTCGTTGCACGTGCGCGAAAACATGCAGAAAGGAAAAGGAAGGAATTCGGATACTACTGTCAAGTGATGGTAAATTTATTAAGCCGGGTTTGAGATTTATGATCCCACTGTTGATTTGGGAATTAAAAAAAATAATGTGATGTGTCCTTGATTTTTTTTTTTGATTCCGTTGAAATTTATCTGTATTTGTTTTATGGAAATAAAAACGAAAGTTTATAGGAATAATTGTGTTTGAAATGCTTCTTTTAGGGTATGCGGTCAAAATCGGTTACGCTTCTATCTATTAGGGTCTTACTCTAAATAAGTACTATGTCTCAGACTGGTAAATTATTATGAAAGCGTCTATGCCCATCTACGCATTATAACGACATATCGGCCTTTTATAACAAACATACAGCAAACTACATACATACATACATACATATCGTCACGCCTTTTATCTCCGAAGGTGTAGGCAGAGGTGTATTTCTACACCCACTTTTCGCCAGATATACCTTAGTCCCACGTAATAAGGGGCGAGCCTATTGCCGTACCGGGCACATTTCCAGACTCCGTGCTGCTACTGAGAATTTCGTGACAGAAAAACCCAATAACACTGCCCGACCCAGGAATCAAACCCGGGACCTCCCGATCCCACGCGCACATTTATGCCGCGAGACCAACGAGGCAGTTCGTATAGGGTTTGATGTCGAGTTTTCCGTCTCTACGCAAAGATGGTATTTGCATCGTGTTATCCCTTAGTCGCCTCTTACGACACCCACGGGAAGATAGGGGGTGGTGACACTTGCATTCTATGCCGTCAACCACACGGCAAACTAATAACCAAAAAGGTCACATGCCTCTTGAATTCAACCGCATATCGCCATAGACGACGAAACTGATAGTCTGAGTCAGCCAGCACCCGCACAATGTACTCAAGTTTATTGTATGCAAAACTTATAGCTTCACAAGAAACACAAAAAAGTGTAAACCACGTCCATATAAATGTAGATGAAGATAATCTCAAGCGCTCTTGTGATACAAAAACTTGATGAAAACTGATCCAACATTTATCTATTGAATTATCTTAATCTGTGTTCGGGCTCGCTTTTCAAAGATTGTGATTTTATGTCCTTAAAGGACAGCGGTTACCTACACCGAAACAAAAGAAAGTTTTTAAAGTTTTGTTTATTTACAAAAATACGAATCTACTAAAGTCGAATCGAATCCAAGCGTCATGAGAGCAGCATAAGTAGTAATGGATACCTTATAAAACATAAATATCAACCATTTTAATGCTACTTGAACTTACCCATAATGAAGCCGCCGCTATTATAAACTGCACTCGGAATCAACTTTGCATGTACAGAAATATTCCACATTTCGTTTGCGACAAAGAAAACCCAGTGGAGACTTGTTACAGTAACCGTATTTTAGAATGCTACAATACCAGTAAGTAGCAGTTTCATTAGCACATTCCCTAATGTCCTTTTAATTACGTAACAATGTTTCCTGCATTCTAAAACATTGGGCAGATCTAAGCCATGATATATTTCAAGTTAAGACAGATAAGCATTCCTCGAGAGCTGCTGGTGTCTTGCATCCTGGATCATTGCCAGTCGTGCCATCGAATTTAGAAGCGGTTGAGTTTATAGGTCCGATGTTTGCCAGGTGATTGGTTATTTATTGGCTTACAAAATTATTTGGAAATTTTACTACACTTTGTGAAAAGGTAAATATTTTCGGTGCCCAGTTTCTTTTATTGAATTTGGTATAAAGAATGCTAACACGCAGTCCTCTGAGGCGTTTATTTTAAAATGATTTGAAGATTGGCAACTACTATGAAATTGTAAATGAATGCTCACCTTTAGTAATGAAAGTTATCTGTTACTGAACTTTGAAAGCACTTATTAATAAAAGCGTTTATGCTATAATAATAATAATTTATTTATTTCAGGTAACTAGACCCATAAAAGTTAACAAATTTCACACATCATACAATTAAAAAATAATACAATAGAATTCCAATAATATGCTATGCAAGAAATGTTATGGCACTTGAGCATTCACCTGTAATGAGCATTCTCGCGAATGTTACAAAACAAATGAATGTGTTTTAGCGAGCATTCTCACGAACATTCGGGTGAGCCTTAGAAAATAAATAATACATAGAATTCACGCTACAATGGCGGTTAAACCCAATATATTTACTTCACTTTGACTTATGATTTTAATCTAGGGAAGAATCTTCGTAGTTTGTCACTAATTTTAAATTAACTAGTGATGGGCTTACATACATACATACATCATTTCAATAGAATGTTGATAAACTCTCGACATCGATAAATAAATTTGAACGTGGGAACAGACACTTGTGTGTTTATTAAACCTGTTCAAATTAAAATCTGCATTTTATTATTTAGAAACGTCATTTTTTATGTATCTTACTCTTACTCTAGAAATAATTCATTAGTGAAACTAAAGTTAACATATTGGGTAAAACTGCTGTTGTAGTGCGATTTCTATATTTTTCTATATTCTACGCATTATTTGAATTTAGAGTGTTTGCTAGAATGATCGTGAAAATGTTCGGTTCGACAAAACAGAAAACGAATGCTAGCTGTTCTGTTACAAGTGAATGCTCAGGTGTATCAGCGCCATTATATAATAAGTTTCAAAACTATAACCCGACTACGTAAAAATTTATATAGCCTATGTCACCCGGGCCATTATTACGAATCTTTTGACACCCCATTTATTAAAATCGGTTCAGTAATTTAGGCGCTACGGTGGAATATACAAACATATCGCCGTCCCCAACGAATAATATCGTAATCAAAAAAAGTAAAATTTACAGGAAAAATAAAAAAAACCTTTTTTGATTATAACTTCATAACAGTTTTACATATCAAACTTGTTGACATACCAATAGATAGGTATTTTTTTGTTGTGTAAAGATATGTAACTTAAAAAAATATTAGTATTATACCCATAAAAATATAATCAAAAAATCATATTACCAAAATGTAAACACAATTTTCAAACCGTAATGCAACAATACGATTTTATTCGAGTAAATTGTTCACAGTGACCTCTACAGCAATATGTAATTGCGATTGCGATGACTGTAAAGTAGTAGGTTCATTGTAATGATAACTTATTATTATCAAATTAATCATTGCTCAAAACAATATATTGTGGTAACAGTAAATTGATAAAAAATAATATTCTATAGCAAAAGGAATGGTAATATACTTTACCGAAATAAGTTATACATATTGTACCCGAATAAAATCGTAATTACAGTTTGCTGGAAAAAGGATAACTTCAAGGGGTCAGTATTGATTCATTATGATGATATTCGTCACAAAAAATAGATTTTATTTATAGACGAATAGTACAGGTAAATTCATTACAAAATGTCTAACTCGAAAAGTAATCGTACGAATGACGTGGAAAAAATTCACAAGGTGGAATCGCACCTCTAGAACAATAATTCCCCATAAAAGCACTTCTATCGCAATAGTTGATTACGATATTATTCGCTGGGGACGGCGATATATACATAGACTGCCAAAAACATAACCCTTCCTTTTGGCTCCGCCGTAGTCGGGTAAAAACAACCACTTACGTGACTGCCTCCTTGACCCAGTGGATAGCGTATGCGTCTGCTAAGTGGGAGGTCGCGGGTTCAATTCCTGGGTTGGGCAAAAGTATAACTGAGTATGTCCGAATTCTCAGTAGCAGCGCGGAATCGGGTAAAATTAAGACACTTTAGGCTTAACGGCAATAGGCTCATACAAATAAACCTACATTGCGATCAAAGGTCAGTTTTCAATCGAAAGAGAACGCGACTTTATGCAGTTGGGTTTTAATTTGATTCAAACTTTACTTCTCTATATATATCACAAGTAATGAGAATAATATTGGCTGACTGGTAACTTGAGAAACTACTCTGTTATTAGGCGTATCTACTAAAATTACTCATCATATTTTACATCTCATGGAGCGGTCATAAAATTGTTTTAATGTAGTGCTGTCTGAGACATCTCAATCGTCCCAACGGAAAACTGCTCAATCTACACACATTGATCTTCATAACATTGATCGCTATCAGTAATATTAATTATTCAAAGGCCTGTAATCGGATAGCAATCGAGACGAGCCTTTGAAGATGTCTGTATTTTTTACATCTGTATTGTTATATTTGTGTTGTACATAAATCTAGGTATAGGTATCATTGAAAGTAAATGTTAACGTATTAATGTTTGTCACAATTATAATGATATTTTATTAAAATAAAAAATATGGATATACGACCACATAATCACATACGCTAAAATTTTATAGGCAGCTATAGATAGGGTGTTAAATATCTCTTACTCATTTATTTTTCTTATACAAACCCAACACATGCAAGCATAGCAATTGTAGTTAGATTCTATAAATGTGTATATATGATATGACAAAAACCTGAAGCATGAAAGAAACGGATACATAATTCTAAGATATATATTTAAAATATACTTGTTACAGACTCTTTAGTTTCATCATAAATACTTTTTAATAATTTTATATTCTTTACTGTCATAGCTAACGTCATTGATTCTTTTCTGTCTTCTGACTACGTTCGGTACAAATAAAATAAAACAACATAATGTATGCAAAAAGCCTTTATTTTATTGGCGACGAGGCAAATTGTGTTGTTCAGTAAACACCATGAACGCTGAACAATTCGCGGCATTCCTTACCGCGCAACAAGAACAACAAAAGGCACTAACAGTCCTACTGCAGCAGCTCGTTCAACAGCAACAACACCAGGGAAGCCCCTCAACAGGCAACAACACCAAGAACAACGATGGTAACGAAGCACCCACGACATCTAAACAAAACATTGTAAAACACTTCAAGTGCGACAAGTTTAACCCAGAAACAACCACTGCTGAAAACTTTATCGATCTGTTTGAAGCAAAATGCCGAATTTGGGGCAAAGAGACTGTTAGTATTCAGAAAGACCTACTTATTAACTGCATAACACCTGAAATATACCACGAGCTGAATGTAGCTTTGACTCCTGATTTTGACACAGCAACATACGACGATATAAAGATGAAACTATTGGTCTTATATAGAACAAAGAAAACACGATACAAAGCCTGAATAGATTTTTGGAACTCGACGAGAGAAAGCGGCGAAACTATGGAACGTTATGCTAATAGACTAAAGGAGGGACTGTGGCTACGAAGGGACTATGCTTGAGAGACAGCTTCGTGATCGTTTTGCAACCGGCTTGAACCATACACAACTAGAGGTAGATTTAAAGCAAAGATGGCCTGAGCTACGCGAAGTAACAGAAGGGGGCAGACCGAGAGAGATAACATTCGCAGAAATATTTTCAGTTGCCCAGTCACGCGAAATTGCAGAGAACGACAGCAGCGCCGTGAATAACAAACAAAATGACTACGTTAACAGAATACGCCAAAAGAGACAAGGCAAACGCAGTGATACAACGACTAACGAAACAGCCAGGAAGTTGCGATTAGATCAATGCCGACGATGCGGAAAGCGGGACAAACATAACTACGAGAACTGCTCAGCTAAAGACCACCGTTGTACGGCATGTGGAACCACAGGACATTACGAGAGTGTATGCATCAAATCAGGTAGAGGATATTTGACGACACAACCTAAACACTCCCAACGTTCTAACAAGGCCGATAAAAACAGGATCAACAATCGAACAGATGCATTAGAGACCTCATCAACGACAACGTCGCACTCCGACTCCTCGGCGGAAGAGAGTGATAGCGAGTACAACCCTGTTCACAATATTACTAAGAAGACAACCCGGTGCAAGAAAATTGACGTGATCATTAATGGGGTAAAATGCACGATGGATTGGGACCCAGGATCAATCTACTCTATAATTACCACAAAATTGTGGAAAAAGATTGGAGCCCCGGCGTTAATGAAGGGACCGAAACTACAAGCTTATTGCAATTTCAAGCTCAAACCGAGAGGTATAACTGACGTAACAGTTGAAGTAGACAACGTACAAAAGATTTTACCTGTTGTAGTTATGGACAAGGCAGATCCTATGCTTTTCGGGTTACAATGGTGTGAAATGTACGACATGACATCTTCACCTTATCATCCTACAACTAATGGATTGGCTGAGCGCCTGGTGCGAACTTTTAAAACAAGAATGGCCGCAAGTGAAGCAGATCGACCTAACCAAAAGCGTAGATTGCAAAACTTCCTGTTTTCTTATCGGAATACACCGCATACTACCACAAGCAAGTCACCAGCCCAAATGATGTTCGGCAGACAGCTAAACTGCTTACTGGATAATGTGAGGCCAAATATGAGAAGGACATTGCGCTATAAAAATGTACAAGCAAATATCGAATCTGAACAAAAGACCCCGATTTTCCAGAATGGGAAAGCAGTGCACATCCGTACCAAACTGGAAAATAAGTGGAAACCGGCTGTAATAGAGGAGAGGAAACACCGGTATTCTTATGTGGTGAGAACTCCAGAAGGAGTATTGAAGCGCAGACACACCGACCACATACGGCCACAGGGAAGTGTGGCTATGTCACCAATCAACGACCGAGATAGTAAGATCGAACCATCGACACCTACTGGATCATCGTTTTCAACACCACATGATCTACTACCGCGTGCCAGTTCAACTCCGATCAGTCAAGCAGCAATTGAAGCCGCTGCCGCCTCACCGCTAACACTCGAGCAGACGCCGGTATTGAGGCGTAGCAAGAGGACCGTACGTCCGCCACACCGCCTTATAGAGCAAATGACCTAAGGCCGGGAGGAATGTTACAGACTCTTTAGTTGCATCATAAATACTTTTCAATAATTTTATATTCTTTACTGTCATAGCTAACGTCATTGATTCTTTTCTGTCTTCTGACTACGTTCGGTACAAATAAAATAAAACAACATAATGTATGCAAAAAGCCTTTATTTTAATACTCACGCCTTTCATGACATTATTTGAACCACAATTAAAAATACACAGCAAATAGATAAAAAGGTAAGTTATAAAAACAAATCGTATGCTTTGTAAACGAGTCTGAAAAATTCACTCGTCCAAGGTTTACCACCTCATCTTACGAGATTAGTTTTAATGTTTATCAGAAGGACGACAAACAAAATAAATGTGAAGAAAACACCATTAGCAAACCGCTATTCCACAGTACTTAAACTTGTATGTAAGAGAAAAAGGGAATCCGAACTCAACTAGAATTAATGGAACGGTCCTTTATCTATACGTTTGTTACTTTTTATATCAACATCTTAACATGTTTAATTCTCTAAATGTTGACATAGCACGCAGCAATATCTCAGTGGAGAAAACAATTACTGACTTATTATGCAGAGGGTCTTAGGTTCAAACCTACGGGAGCAATGAATTTTCGAAATAAAGGGCACATTAAATAATTGATTGTCGCTTGCTAAACGGTGTACACTGCCAACCTGCGCTTGGCCAGCGTCGTGAACTATATCGTATCCATTTCCATAAAGACAACAAGTATAGATTAAAAACACTGCCTTTGTACCATTCTATTATGTGTCCCTAAAAAGTTGAATAAATGATGTTTTAAATAACAAAAAGGTGTATTCCTTAAATTTTATTCTCAGAAGTCATAACAGGTAGCTTTATGGCAAATTCAACCTATGTATCACAAGTCAAGTTACACTATGTAAATTCTTAGTTACAACACTTAGCGGTACACCTCTCTACTTTATTATCTCCTTGCACCACCAAAAGTAGCGTCTACACGAACTTACTACATGAATCTAGACGAGCAATCTACACAATATTACGTCAGACAGGAAAACTCACCGTACAAAGCATAAAAGCGCTTCATAGAGAACAGAACTCCCACAGTATTACTTGTCAGTTTGTAATAGTATTTGCTCAGACTATTGAGAATGGCTAAGCCTTATAAATCAGGTGGGTGGCGACCGATACTATCAGCCTCTCAAGTATCGTGGCTATCTGTATCGAGTTATCGTAAATCTACTACTCGTAAATACGACTAGTCGTATACGACGACTAGGGTCGTTTTGACCTGTGAGGTAATAGTTAGAGCGAAGAATACGTTGTTGTGTAATGGTTAGAAAATACATTATGTCTGTACTTATCGTTGAGGGCTTTTCTAGGCTGCGTTCACAGTAACTTCAATATTATTATGATACGTTGTTAGGTAGTTTTGTCGACTTGTAGTAACTTCGGGTAGTTCATGAACGTTGCTATACATTTCTGGAACGAGTTTTCTTGACAAGTAAATTACTCTAATTTTAGCTGCTGTGTGTGTATAGCAGAATATGGTGAATTTTTTGCAATTTTTTATACATAGTCAAATAACCACATTGCTGGATTGTCCAATAATGATATCACTTATATTCATTCACTTCTTACACCGCTTACAGACATTTTCAGACAAAAATCAATAAGGTTTTGTCCAACATAGGAACCAAATTATCTTAAAATTGTAGTAATATCTTTATATATATATTTCTTGTGTGCGTGTGTATGTCACTGAACTCGTCCTAAACGACTGGACCGATCTTGATGAATTTTTTTGTGTGTGTTCAAGGGGACTAGAGAATGGTTTAGATTCACAATTTAGTCCACTGGAAAATGTTTTTTTACTTAATTTTTAATTTGTAAGTAGTTGTGGATTTTGGAATGTTTCACATTGGAACCGACGGACTGCACTGCTATCGCAGTGTCAAATCTTATAATAATTATTTCGTCAAGGATTACATCGAAACCTTACCTGAATAATAAAACATTTAAAATAAAGATATCGAGTCGACAACATATATCCGTAAAATTTGGATTGTCGAGTATTTTGTTAAATTCTAATGGTTCTGACAGACAAATCAGTCGCCATATTGGCCGATCTAGCGAAACGTCACAGATACCCACAGAAGAATAACTAAAGCACAAATACCGGATAACACAGTCTTTACTAAGTAGTTTGTATTTGTAAATACTTTTTGCTGTAATATTTCTTAAACAGTTAAAACGACAACTATGGAAGTATCCGCCAAATAAAGGAGATTTGTATCAAATATAAAAAAATATATAAAAATATCTTTACGTAAAATATAATAAAGCAGAAGAGTTTGTTTTTTTGTTTGTTTGAACGCGCTAATCTCAGAAACTACCGGTCGGATCTGAAAAATTATTTTTGGCTATAAGCTATATAACATAACGCTTCGACCCTTTGGGGCCGGGCAAAAGGCCGGGCAGTCGGATTTTAAAAATTGTTATTGCCTATGATAGCCCAATTATTCCTAAAGGCTATATAAAATTACGCCACAACTATTAGGGGCCAGACAAAAATAATAAAATGGTCAAACGAGAAGTGGGAGGGTTAGGTCAAAGGCAAAAAAAGGCTAAACGAATAGGATACAATCTATATGTGTATTGTTTTCGAGATTTTCGGGACGCTGATTAATAATATGAAATTTATTTAGTGATCCAAGATGGCGGACGGGAAATCAAAGATGGCGGATGAGAAAATTTTAAAAATCAATATCGATTTCAATATTTTAAGGGGTGGGCAATCGAAATACAACATCTATTTCGTGATCAAAGATGGCGGATGGGAAATCAAAGATGGCGGATGGGAAAATTTAAAAAAAAACAGTATTGGTATCGTCTCCTATGTTTAAAGGGATGGGGAATCCAAATAAAACATCTATTTCGTGATTCAAGATGGCGGATGGGAAATCAAAGATGGCGGATGGGAAAAAATTAAAAAATCAATATGGGTATCGTCTCTGATGATTTAATGGATGGTGAATCCAAATACAACATGTATTTCGTGGTCAAAGATGGCGGAGAGGAAAGCAAAGATGGCGGAAGGGGTTTTTTTTAAAGTCGATATGGATATCGTCTCTGATATTTTAAGGAATGGGGAATTCAAAAACACCATCTATTTCGTGAACAAAGATGGCGGATGGGATTTTTTTTATAAATCAATATGGGTATCGTCTCCAATATTTAAAGGGATACTTAGGGAATCCAAATCCAACATCTATTTCGTGATTAAAGATGGCGGATGGGAAATCAAACATGGCAGATGAAAAAAAAATTAAGTCGATATGGGTATCTTCTCTGATGTTTTATGAGGAATGCAAATACAACATCTATTTCGGGATCAAAGATGGCAAATGGGAAATCGAGGATGGCGGACGGTTTTTGCTGGGTCATCTATCTATACATATAGCCAAAATTCAATCTTCGTTTGTTTGTATACCTTTGTAAACTCTGAAATTTTAGATTAAGCATGATTAATTGCTTTGGTAACTTTTGTTCAGAATTTCCTGGAAAAGTTGTTTGAAAATAAAAAGGAATAAGCAAAGGGACCTTTAAAAGGCTATACAGGGTTCGGCGGGACAGCTAGTACTTGTATATTTTTTCTCTCATTCTCACAAATGATCATACATTAGGATCCACGTTTTCACTGCATGACAGATATACCTATTAGGTTAACCCAGACAAATAGATTAACTATCCTTTGAGTGGCATTTTTATAAATCTAGTCTCAAAAATTGTACCTGTTGTAATATGTAGGAACCTGTGTTTACCTCCTCGAGGAACTCCTTTGGGAAATTCTATACTGACAATAATATATAAAATTTGCCCAAAAGTTACTTAAGTGTAGGTGCTAATAATAAAATTATCTTCAAAGTTTTGTTCTTTTATTTTATTACCTTTATTTTCAGGTAGTACTTGCATGAGAAAAGTTGATACACATATTTGAATGTCTTTTATATAAGAAGAGTCGTTTCAACTATGTGTTGTTTTTTTTTTGTTGTTTTTTGATGTGTACTTGATTTATGTTTAGAAATCTTTAAAAATCAACAGAATAACACATTTTTAAAGATAATATGGTCAATGTGGCTGTATTTCTTTTCTTCTTATTATTTTATATTTAAAGGTACAATAATTGATGTTATTGTCACGTCTGAACTATTGGCTCTTGCTGATGGGTCACCTGACACTAAAATTATCTTGTGTGATTTTGGCACCCACAGCGGGGTGTTTTTGTGTAGGGACCTGCTTGCAACCAGAACCTCAGCATTCAGACAATGTGGGATAACGGTTTAATACAATAAAAATGCATTTAAGAACGAAGAAAGTTTGAGGAAACGTCTAAAAACCTTGAACGTCTTACAACTACTGATGATATATTTCTAAATTTAATAACACCATTGATTTAAAACATGAATTCAATATTTTGTTTACTTACGCAAAATTGATAAGAATTACATACATCCGCAATTAATTGCATAACAGTGTTATAACAGATATAAACGTATCGATAATTACACATTGGCGACATACTCTGACTTAAATTTGGTTGCAATATGATACATTTCAGCATTCGCGTACAACATCCGAAAATGACAAATAAATCAAACCTCCTGCGTTCAAATTGTGTACGCCCAAGTGCAACTTCATATTACAGACCCAAGCTTATAAGGTGCAACTTTAGAAGTAAACAATATTTTAGATTACGTATGAAAGTAGTTCAGACATTGTCGACAAAATGAAACCGAAATACCTCACATATCGTGGGTATAATGGAAGAACTAAATAACTCAGATTTTGGCCAAATTGATCTTTTACCATTTTCGTGAACCCCAAAATGTGCCGCATCTTTTGGTCTAACAAACATTCTTATATCTTAACCCAGTCCAAAAATAAAGCCATTTTTGTGTTTCAATTGTAGAAATAGATATGTATAAATGAACATTAAATGTTAGTAGAATAAATGAATAACTCTATCAATAAATGAACAACTGTGACTTCTGATCACTTGAGTATGAAATAAATTAGCTAAATTGAGTTATTTAGTTCTTCCGCGCACGAAAATATTTTAATGAAACTAGTCAAGTTGAAGAAAAACTAAACAACTTGAGTTATTTAATTTGAGCATTAATGAACATTCTTTCATTTTTAAATAAGTATTTTTATTTATTTCTTCTTCGAGAAAATGTAAATTTATAAGAGATTCCAATCAAATCAATGTCAATAGGTGAAGTTATTTAATATTTCTATTTATAGTATACGCACGTAAGCAAAGTTATCGTCCAATTCAGTAGTAAAAATTAGTGCGAAATAATGTAAACCTATAGACCAACCATTCTCGAAGTGTCCGCCGCGGAGCGCCAGGGCTCCACGAAGCATCTCTAGAGGCTCCACGAAAATTTTGCTTCAATTAAACTAAAATTACTTAAATATAACTAAATCACTAGGTAGCAGAATACAGCAAAATGATCGATTTAGAAATTCTAAACTCATCATCATTCTCCTAGCATTATCCCAGTTTAAATCTGGGGTCCGCTTTCTAGTCTAACCGGATTTGGCTGAATATTAGCTTTTCCACAGAGCGACTGCCTATCTGACCTCCGCAACCCGAAGGGATAGCGATATTCCATGGTTAAGACTAGTGTCAGTTTACTGAGAAGGTACTGACGACCTATAACGACTGTTAAAGATCTTCATGACAACCGGGACCGATGGCTTAACGTGCTCTCCGAGGCACGGGGCGAGCGATAATTAACAATTAAATACGCACATAACTCAGAAAAGTCATTGGTGTGCGTCGTGGATTCGAAACAGATACCCTGTGCATGGCAGTCTGTTGGTATCTCCACTAGGCTATCGCTGCCTTATTTAGATTCTAAACTCACTGCAACTTAAAGAAGTAGTACGTGCAATATGCTATGTTTTTACCGGCGTTTTAATACAATCGGATAATTATATTATAAACAGATATACTATTATTAGACATGTTATGTTCCTAAGGTTGGAAGCGATAGCCTAGTGGAGATATCAACAGACTGCCATTCACAGGGCTCGGGTTAGAATTCTAGGCAGTCAATTTTCAAAGTAATGTGTTTCAATTGTTAATTATGGCTTGCCTCGTGCCTCAGAGAGCAGCTCTTTAAGACTGGGCGGTGTGGACACCCCTCCCTACTTTTTTCTGTTATCAAGATTTGATGTCTTCCAGCCACCGGTGCAGGCTAGGTTTCCTAAAGGCTTTAGTACCGTGGGCCAAATCCATACAGAGCATAATTTTCATAGGTTATTTAGAAATCCGAAGAGTAAACCCGGCCGCTGTGGCTGGCTTTTGTGGATTACGAAAATGCCTCCAACCCCATTGGAACTGGGCTGTCCCACAATGCACTGCCTACACTACATGTCTCTCAGAGAGCTATAAAAAGGACAATGGATAAAGGATGACAGGATTTCGCTGATGGATAATTTCCAGAACGAGATTATACGGCAGAAGACCAAAGAAACTGACATAGATCAGAGTTATAGCAAATTGAATGGGGGAACTTATGGCCAGTCGTTTAAAAAGCAGGTTCTTAAATTATTAAGGCCACGCCTCAGCAAGCGTAGTGTTGGCCGCCAGAATGGGTCTTGTGGCATACCCCGGGGAGGCTCACCTCTAGGAGTGATAAGCTGATGAAATGAGCTAAATGAGAAGAAGTAGTTAATATACTTGTTTGACCATTATACGCCCCCTTCCTATTGTGAAAGCCTAAAGGTGAGAAAATACGTCGCGAGATAGCGAGCAAGGCGTTACGTGGCAAACCGATACTCCGAAAAGGTAGACAGAAGTTGTAATTATTACACCCACATTTGGCCATATCATGCATTTTTAGGTCCTGCGTAAAAAGGGGGTCTATTGACGTTGCCGGGCACATTGCCAGATTTCGTTCTAGTACTGAGAATTCAGAAAAATCAGTTACCAACACTCTTGCCTAACCCGGGAATCGAACCCAAGACCTCTCGATCAACAGACGCATAGGTTATGTATGGCTGGGCATGCCTGGGCCATGGAGGCAATCAGCGACAAAATAAATTTAAAATATACGAAGATTTATGTCAGTAATATAGTCTTTTCTACAAATGTGGACCTTTTTGCTCAACTTCTTCCTTCAATTTGTCTAGTAACTAAGCATAGTATGCTGCAGTAATAGTTATCCCTTTCGATCTCTCTCCATGAACATCTCAAAAAGCAGTCAGCATCACTTTCCCAGCGGAATAAACGGCCTTTGTCCTTTGGAGTCGGTTCCTCCTTAGCGATTTACTGTTTGTAATGTATTATTTATTTGGGTGTATAATGGTGTATTCACGTTTCATTTACAGTCTTTATTTGGACCAAAACTTGGATTTACTAGGCCTTAACTACGCAAACAGAGCTTTAAAATAATGTTCATTCGACGGGTCAACGCGGTTTTGGTCTTAACGTTAGCAAACGCAGCACTCATCACGCTGGGAGCTTGCTCATGCTTAAATCTTCATTTAATATGTACCTAACTAATTCATTTGTTGGTCATTTTCATACCCTCTGCTATATATCTTACTCAATTCAGCGGTCGTCTAGCACCATTTGGTGAAATTTTGCGAGGTTATCTGTTTCAGTGTTTGGACGTCCCGGACCTTAGCTCCCTAGCTCTTACGACCAGGTTTAAATTCAGCTGCCCAAAATTTCATTGTAGTAAATGATGGAGCAGTGAGGCAGCGATAGCCTAGTGGAGGTACTAATAGTTGCCCATGCAGGGGGTATTGGGTTCGAATCCACGGCACGCACCAATGACTTTACAAAGTGCGTATTAAATTGTTAATTACGCTTGCCCCGTGCCTCGGAGCACGTTAAACTGTCGGTCCTGGCTGTCTAGAAGATCTTTGACAGTCGTTACGGGGATTCCGTACTCTCAAATAAACTGATACTGGTCAAAACCATGGAATATCGCTATCCCTTTGGGTTGCGGAGATCAAACGGTTGTCACTCTGTAGAAAAGTTGATATTCTGTCATACCTGATTAGATCAATAAGCGGACCTCAGGCTCTAAGACGTGTAAGTCTTGGATGCAACCGGGATAAGGCTAGCGGGATCATGATGGAGCAGAGAGTCCCCATAAACAGAGTTTTAATCAAACTTGAATGGCGTCGGCGTAGTGCCTTTTAAAAACAAGAATTTAATGCCAGCTCGATACAACATTTCCCATTTTCACAATACACACTCACATCGACTTAATCGAATGGCTGTCAAATAGCAACTACTGCTACAAAATAGCTGAAATGTTGGTGGTTAACTGCCACAAGAAGTAAAATTACATCCACAACACTTTTTTTGACGAGTGCTGCTTCATTTAGGTTGAGGTCGGAAACTTTTTAGACCACCCTAGTATGTTTTAATGCAAAGGTAAGTAATTTTTGTTTTAGTTGATTTTTGAAGATTTATAACAAGTCATTTAGTTGATTTTATTACATAATTATAATATTTTGTTGTCATACCTAATTCTGTTAATTTTTTAAATTGTAATTTTATGTTTATTTTTTTATATATACAATGTTACTACTTTCAATCCAGGTTTTTATTTCATGTGAGATCAATAATCAGTGATAAAATTGAACAAATAAACTTTCACTAAGAATGCCTAACTTTCGTGTTTAAATATTTCTTTAGGTTCAAAACTCAATAAGTGTACTTAGTTGACCCAAATTCATGTATTCACATTCATTTAATGTGTGGGAAAACTGAATAACTACATTATAGAACTAGCTAACTACGGTATGTTTGCAATATCTTGGTGTGGCAAAATTGGATAACTTGGTTTTTTATTTTTAATATTTTTTTGGTTCATGATAAAAGCTAGTTTTATCAAGCGTAGAATCGACAGCAAACATGCTTAAAGCATATAAAATCGCCGACGGTAAAATTGTTCTCCATTTCTTAGTGATGAAAAAAAAAGTGTCAAAAAAACAGTAAATCGCGATAATCTCGAAACTTGAAATTTTGAGTTATTTAGTTCTTCCATTATACCCACGATATTTGATATAGCTATAAGATTAAATTTACTGCTGATATTAAATTTTTTCTAGAAATATTTCTGGATTAGCTTCCGCTCGCGACCCTTTTTGAAAGTCAATCTCAACACAAACCAATCGCAAAATTGTAAAAAAGGTCAAAGGAAAATTTTGTACAGCTATTACAAGTAAATAAATAAAATTAAGAAGATATTTCGGTGACTTTCCATGTTTAGATTCTGTGAGTGTGTACCAGGGAATTTCTGTTAAATGTATGGACAGACTTTGATGAAAAATGGCGCTGTAGTAGAGATACAGAAAATTTTAGGGAAAACCGCATAAGACAGAACGTTTTTTAATATAAAACAATCATCGCAAAAACCTACCACAAGTCTACCTACTTACTAAATATGTTCAATACACTTTTAATAGCTAGAATTTTCAAAGTTTCTAACAACATTAAGCTTAAGCTTCAAACTAGCATTAATTCTATACCTATTAAAACGATAGTTCTACGAATCTTGCATGAATTAAGTGATTCAATGAGCAGTCGCTGCGATAGTGACTTTAGCGGAATATTTTTTGCAGTGGGCTATAAATATTTCCAAATAATGAATTGAATAATTTGGATATGGATATTCAAGAAATAAAAGTCCAGTTCATTTATGACAAAAAAAACTATTTCACCTCCCAAAGCATACATAAAAAGATTCCATTACATCACTGCATTCCCCACCGTCTTGAAAAATATGGGACTCTATTAAAAAGGGCTCCTAAGAAAATTTAAGATCCCACCCGGAGTATAATCTAAACGGAGAGGCAAAAATATTGGTTCGGAGCCACAACCCTCTGACCCTTGAGTTTTCCTACCTAATTGATTAATAAATCAAATAATTGGACTTGCTATCGAAAGTTTGACAAATATTATGTAGTTCATTGTTTTGTATGTTTGCGACCTATTTCGAAAAAACTATAATTGAAAGATTTGGTCTCTTTTATCCTTTCAATTTGCAGCCATAAAGCTTTTCGAGTGTCTCTTCAATAGAAATTCAATTTCTATACCTTGTCAGAGTTTTATTGTGAAAGAAGCCCTCTTGCGTTTTAAAATTGCGAGTGTGCTTTCATCACTTAAAAAAAATACCGAAAATTGCACACTGGTACAAAAGTTGTTGTAATTTCACCATGGCTTTTTGTAAAGACATGCTTGACACCCCACTGCGTACATGACAAGAATATAACATGACAGCACGCTTGTATTTCCCGATGGGTTATGCAGAGAACTGTTTCATATTATACCTCCTGCACATTTATCAACAGTGAATAAATTTCTTTGGCCTTTACCGTAATAGCATAATAGTGGCACATGCTGAAGATCATTTTTCTGAAAGCTATACTGTTGTATAAAATTGACCAGTCATATTAAATGCAGACTGATAAATACCTATATATTTGCATAAGTTATCGAAAACTTTTATCTTCATAAGACAGTTTCTATTTTGGCGAAAGATATTGAATTAAAAAGGATGGGTCTGGGTCCTTGATGGGCTAGCTGAAAAAGTGCTTTTAAACTATAGATGATACCGGTCAAACATTTATTCGATAAATTTATGAAATATTGTGTTGTATTTCGTATTACGATAGTCAATAGAATTGTGAGATCTCTGTTACATGACACTGCTCAATCCGTAAGCTTTGAAATATATTATATCTATAATGTAAATTGTTTTTAAGAGTCACCAAGCTAATACATACATACACATACATACATAGTCTCACGCCTATAACCCCGAAGAGGTAGGCAGAGGTGTATTTCTACACCCACTTTTCGCCAGATATACTTTAGTCCCACGTAATAAGGGGCGAGCCTATTGCCGTACCGGGCACATTTCCAGACTCCGTGCTGCTACTGAGAATTTCGTGACAGAAAAACCCAATAACTCTGCCCGACCCAGGAATCGAACCCGAGACCTCTCGATCCCACGCGCACATTTATGCCGCGAGACCAACGAGGCAGTCGCATAGGGTTTGATGTCGAGTTTTCCGTCTCTACGCAAAGATGGTATTTGCATCGTGTTATCCCTTAGTCGCCTCTTACGACACCCACGGAAAGATAGGGGGTGGTAACACTTGTATTCTATGCCGTCAACCACACGGCTAAGCTAATAAGGTCTAAATAACGCCCATATTTTGTATGCAATTGCAATTATTGATTTCTAGTACATGAAAATTGCCTATAAATCAATTTTATTGTGATATAAGATTGCGTAAGTGATGTATTGGTTAAGTGGCTACAAGATCAATTACTAATAAGCCAATAGTTTAGGTTGGTACTTAGTCCCTTAATCCTCGCATGCAACATAAATAATCGACAAACAATGCACAGATTCTGGGAGTTCATGTTTGTCTTCTCAGAACTTTTTGATTTGGACGTTTGATTTTATTTTGGTCAACTTCATAATGAAGATTTTAAAATTCTCTTTGCATAAAATTTGTATTTTTACTAATTTTCATTATAAAACTATTAAAAGGTCGAACCGGCGAGCATGTATGAAAAGAGTAATGAGTGTGGACGAAGCGCGTGTGTCTGTAGGGATAGAAGCAAGTAGCGATCCATTGTCTCTGCCTACCCCGACGGGAAAAAGACGGGAGTATATGTATGTAAAACTGTTAAATACTTATACATATGGCTGAGTATTTTGCCTTACAATAATTGCACCGGTAAACACACAAGTCCTAAGAGCTCATAGAAAATGTAGGGTTGCCAAGTTATGAGATTATTCATAGGATTTTTCCGTAGTCCCTCGAATTTTTACCTCTACTATCCAAACAGTGGCACCTGCTTAAGTTATCGTATCGACCATTTAAAATTTTTTTGGACCTTTCTACCCCTTCGTGGGACCCTCATACTTTAGTAGCCCTTCGGGGACTGCGCCTTAATCTTTGGGTTTTTGTTTCATTTTGCCAGGTTTTCGTAGATATATGACGCGGGTATTCAATGTCATTTTCGTTGATACTTAAATAATTTTATCGAATATGAACACGTTTATCAAAGCTTTTCATTTTGAATTTTATCCTGAAATGGAAATTTACAAGTTAACTTTTGTTAGTTAGTTTACTTAAGTTAACTCCACCTTATCTTTTGTGACTATTTTAGCTAAACTTACTTAACTTACGATATAAAGCGATTGAATATTCAAAAAACCTGAACATCTGAACTCACATTACCAAAATAGTTAATAAATTTTATTTATCTTTATCATAATATGCTACAGTACCATATTGAGATCCAGTGCAAAGGATAAACTCAAACTCACTCAAACTCAAATATGTTTATTTCCATAAAAATGTCAAAAAATTTTTGGACTCGTCAGAAAGACATAGATAATAATATAAGAAAAAAGTGAATATATATATATCCATATTTACATAATTGAGCATTAAAAAAATGCCTGTTCAGAAAGTAGAGCCTCTGTGAAGAATCAGGCAAAAAACTCAGGGCCACTCTTTGCATCGTCCAGTTTTATACAATTAAATAACTAAGTAACTACATTGCACTATTTCTATAAGAGCTAGATTGCCCATAATGTTGTCGTTAATTAATAGGGTTATTTAAAAAAAATATATAAAAGTACAAAACTAGACTAGCACAATGCAGACACAACACTCACATTCTCAAAAACCTTAAATTGTTAACAAGGAAAGAGCCCGTGGGACTGAAATAGTTAATTCCAAGCATTTTTATCTTCAATTGAAACTAGTTCTGAATAGTAGCTTTTTTAGTATAATATACAGGTTCGCGTTTGACCACTATCATGCCTGATGGTAAGCAATGATGCGATCTAGGATGTAGCACGCTTACCTAGAAGATGCCTATTCACTTGCGTCTTGAAGACACCCAAATTGTACTGATCGGGAAACACAGATTCTGGCAGGGAGTTCCATTGTTTTGCAGCGCGCATGATGAACGAGGAAGCAAAACGTTTTGTACGTATAGTTGGAATATCAACCATGTACCGATGACACTGGGCAGTGCATATGGTTGTCAAATAATTAATATTAAATCGTGCAGTTCGGCTGCACACTCTCCGAAATGCATACCGTAAAATACCGATAAAGCAGCAACTCGTCGTCGGTGTTCGAGGCTTTGAAGTTTTGAGGTAACTTCTTCATCACCAATGAGCCTCCTGGCTTTTCTCTCTATTGAGTCAAGTGTCTCAAGCTGGTATTTGGCCGATCCATCCCAGAGATGAGAACAATTTGAGAATTTTTGACATGGTTTTCGTTTTATAAACTTCTTGTTTTGATTGTTTGTTGTTGAAACTTAAATTTTGAATATTGCTTGGTACTTTATTGTAAAAGCGCACACATTGGCCTTTGAAAGTTGTTTTTATTTTCTCTAGCCGTGTGGACGACACTACTAATTAACTCTTATTTCTACTGTTTACATTAATATATGTACTGACTTGCAACTGTTAAAATATTTATTTCTTTAAATGTATTGCTTATGGAAACCCCATAATCCATTATTATAAATTGCTCGGATAGCTCTCTTCGGCAGAAGAAATATGGTCTAATGTCAGCAGCATTTCCCCACAGAAGAATACCGTATGACATTACACTATAAAAATAGTTATGATATACAAGCCTGGCTGTGTCAATGTCAGTTAACTGGTGAATTTACCTGACTGCGTATGCTGCAGAGCTGAGTCTATTCGACAGTTTACTAATATGTGGTCCCTATTGCAGCTTAGAATTCAACGCAATGCCTAAAAACTGGGTCTCATCCACAAGATCCAACACATCTCTTTAACCTTTACTGAGGTGTTCACTCGTTTGACGTTAGGCATAAAAAATCGACACCGTTTACATTGTCCATATCAATTTGTTGGCGTTCTAATTTATATAATAGTGATCATCAGCAAACAGTACTATCCCGTGCTTGTTATTTACGAGGTGTGTGTGAAGTCATTAATGTACACTAAAAACAAAAAAGGACCTAGGATAGGATATAACCCTGTGAGACGCCCATTTGGACTACAGCCCCGTTGACATCAACTCTCTGAATCCATTAAGAAAAAAGAAAGATACAACGATTATTACCGATATTAAGAAAAAATTAAAATACAAAGAGCAAACAAATAAAAACGCTAGTGCCACTAACTGCTCTGTAAATTCGTGCATCCCTTAAACCTGCAGAGTAAGAAATTCGCGAATTGTTTGGTACTAGACCGAGTTGAGGAGGCAAAATTTAGTCCAGTTTACGCTATACTGTAGTTTTTGTAGTAAATAAACCACTGCACGTTGCTAAGAAAGAGAATAAGTTTGCGTCTGAAACCTTATATGCCAATTGTACTTGTATTTGGATTAAGCGTTGCATAAGACACTAAGAGCATTTAGAATACGGGTTCAATGTTGCGTAAACTCGTGATTCTGTTGCTACCTATGAAAACATGAACAATTTATCCAATAAAGATGTGTGACGTCTAAGTACCAGTAGCAAATTCCATGAAATAGGTCAATTAGGATGTCATGAAGTCAACATTTGATGCATTTGTGGAAGAGATATAATTTTATTATTATTACTCCATAAGAGAGCTTTTGTTGTTGTTGTCACAGTGCATATTAAACCTTGCTTCGCTTTGAGATCTTAAGGCGAGGTTGCAGTACAGTGCGTAGCTCGACCTCACCCCCCGCAAAAACAAAAACACGGCGGTGGCGTCAGCGAGTGAGCGGGGGGAGGGGAGGACGGGTTTCGTGTGTGCGTGTGCCACAGCGCAGCGTAAAAAAAACCGTAGATGAGTTATGCGAACTTCAAAAGTGGCACATTAAAAACAGGCTAAATGTCAAATTTGGCTTTAGTCGCGTACGCGCTGCGGTCGAAAGCGCTCGCTCTTTTACTCGCGTGTGTGTTGACATTTGAAAATGCCGTCGTGTGTAATGAGATTTTGCACAAACTATAGTAGGAAAATGACTAAAAGTTATGGAATCACTTCTCATTCATGAGTATTACAATATTACGTTTTATTTACAATTTATAATAAATTCAGTATCACAAATAATAGAGTGAATAAAAAATTGGCATTTAGCGAGTGTAAAAGAGAAGCAGTATTGTGCGTGTTCAAAGACTAAAAAGCAAAGTATCCAGATGGGACATTCGTAATAATAAAATACTGATGTGTGTTTTTGTCAAGTTATAAAAGTGATTTGAGGCTGAATCAACACAATATATTATTATTATCGAAATACAAAATCATACGTAAGTTACAAACATTGACGGATGATCAGAGTCCATTCACTTGTTCTTGTTTTTCTCCTTTTAGTATTAAACTACTAAGTAAATTGTACTGCACAGTTTTTGCTGCCGACCCACCGTACCCCTGGCAGTACCCCTGGGGGTATGGTGGGTCTTTCAAAGCTTAACCGTACTCCCAGATAATATTGTTGTGTAATTAGTTTATTAATTTCAGTTCGTTAATTTCAAGTTCTACTATTTTGTGGGATCATTCCCAGTATAGTAGTAGTATTGAACAATTCTATGATAGAACTGTCCTAATTCTATTAGCACAACTTGATGAGGAGAATAGAACTAAGGGATAAGTAATAGGAAATGTCCCAGTCTAGTTCTATGTATGTTTTTACAAGGGTATTCAATAGAACTACTGGGAATGATCCGTAGTGTCACGACATCGCGCTTATATATCCGAATGAATATTTTTTGTAGACGTTCATTTGTTTAATGTGTAAAACAAATGAACGTCTACAAAACAAATGACTTACAGAAAGTGATCAGCTATCGATAGTGATTGCAGAAAACAGGTGCATGCGATTTTCAACCTAATTGACATTAGTCAGAATTTATAATTTTATTACCCTAATATTGCCAGAAAGCGAGAAAAAACAAAAAAAAAGTTTGTCATGAATTGTCAATAAGGTCGAAAATCGCATGCACCTGTTTTTTGCAATCACTATCGATAGCTGATCACTTTCTGGTAGTCATTTGTTTTGTAGACGTTCATTTGTTTTGTAGACGTTCAATTGTTTTGTAGGCGTTCATTCGTTTAACACATTTTTATACATACATATTTATTCGGATATGTGAGCGCGATGTTGTGACACTACCCTTGTAAAACATACATAGAACTAGTGGTAAATTTCCTATAACTGTTTCCCATTAGTTCTATTCTTCTCATCAAGTTGTGCTAATAGAACTAGTGGGAAAAAATTTCACTAGTTCTATCATAGAACTGTTCAATAGAACTAGCGAAAATGATCCGACAGCGCAAGGATGATGATGATGACGGGTCTTCAACAGTACCACAGACTATACCTATAATATACAAAGCATTATAACCATTAGCAGTAATACCTAAACGTTTTATTCTCTAATTTATCTCCTTGTTGCAGTATATCATCGTACTAGCGCTTGTCTTCGCTTGTCTAAAAATTCAAAAACGTAAGTAGTAAGTCATTATCATACGAGAGATAACACTGTTCAGTTTAATGTCCCGTTGGTATAACACTACGAGCATTTCAGCCAGGAGTACGGTTAAGCTTTAAAAGACCCACCATACCCCCAGGGGTATTGCCAGGGCTACGGTGGGTCCGCAGCGCATAGTTTTTAAATTAACGTACTGTTTTAGGTTTCCATTGAATGAAATGAGAAGAATTAAATGTACTTTTTTAATAAATGTTATAAATAAATCACATCGACTTTTTATTTCCCTACCTTAAATGAATTAATCAAATTTACTTTGAGGCGAATTTTATTAAAATTAATATTTAAAATTTACTCAAGACAGACAAAGTGATCATGTCGCATCTGAGTCAAATTATTGTTTGTGAAACGATCAGCATGATGTCACAATGCGCGTCGGTCCAGAGAGTATATGTTTATCTCTATTTCGCGCTTGCGATTAGATGTGCTATCTCACTTACACTTCTTATCTAATTCTTAGTGTGTCGTTTTGACATATTTATATTAGTGTGCGTACGCTTTTCGCGATGCGTGCCACTCGTAAGCTCCGTCATGTTACCTTGTCAGTAACCTGTCTACGGTTTCTTACTAGTATGTCTATGGTTTGAACGATTGAGTTTGGAAAACGAATTACTTTGTACTTTTGCGAAAACGTACATGCGGGGGTGGAGGGGGATTTTGCCGAGCAACGACGTACGTCTACCCTCAATTACGCCTAGACAGGCACTGATGAACGGCCGGTGAGCGATATAATGCCAACATTTTGACTATTTTTTTTCTTGGAGATAAATGATAACGAAATTACGAAATCTGTTTTTATCATTTATTTTAAAATAAAGAGCTGTTTCTATTGATAATACTTTCATATAAATTCATTATGGAATCTCTAAGCAGTACACGTTTAAAATTGTGATTTAGTGCCATGTTTGACATTTTTTTTTATCGAGCCAATCATTCCAAATCGTGTTTCTATCTTTACGATTTACTAGAAGATATGTTCAACTTTTACACTTTAATTTTTATTCATAAAAATATCATAGTTCATGGGACTTTCAGACGTTCAAAAATCTTAAAAAGTACTGCAACCTCGCCTTAAGAAATAGTACCATAGTGTTGAATTATATAATTCAACACTATGGTACTATTTCTTAAGATCTCAAAAGGTTTCTATAACAAAATTTTCTTTTACTGGAAAAACCTTTTGAGTGACTAAATTGCTATAATCATATTGATGAGATATCTTATTTATTCCAACTGTCATATATCCCATCATCATCATCATCAGCCCTTTACTGTCCCACTGCTGGGCACGGGCCTCTTCTCAGTATGAGGGCATCATGGGCATATGGGTAAGGCCGTAGTCCACCACGCTGGCCAAGTGCGGGTTGGCAGACTTCACATGTCTTTCGAGAACATTATGGAGAACTCTCAGACATGCAGGTTTCCTCACGATGTTTTTCTTCACCGACTAGCAAGCGATAATTAACAATTTAATACGCACTTAACTACGAAAAGTCATTGGTGCGTGCCGTGGAATCGAACCCGAGACCCTCTGCGTAGCAGTCTGTCGGTCTCTCCACTCAGCTATCGCTGCTTTATTTTTATATATCCCAGTTCGCTACAATTTGTGCATTTTATCACATCCGCTTAACTTAATCTTGCTGTATTACAGATCTGTAGTATATATAACGGGTTACATAATTTTGTTATTAACTGCATACGTAATCAATTGCTGCAAGACTCGGCAATACATTTTATAGGTACAGCACTTCAATTTCAATAGTGCACTGAATAACCGCTCGATATGTGTTTCATCCTCATCAGCCTTTATCAGTCCACTGCTGGACTAAGCCTCTCCTTTGAAAGGAGGAATTGGCCTACTATACCACGCTGGCCAAACGGGTTGGTATAGGGTTTGTATCAAGTTTTCCTTCTCTTACAGTGCTGTTTTCTGCATAATATGCTCCCTCTGTCGGGTCTTACGACACCCATGGGATGTCATGGGATGGTGACAATCCGTATTCTTAATCCGTCACCACACGGATATGTGTTTAGGAAAATAATTTACAGAGCATTTTGCTACGAGAAGCCTTAAGATGTGATTTGTGTATTTCACAGTAGCTATAACATAAATAAATATAATTTTATTATTACACTGTTCTAATGACGATAGAGTGCTGCAAATCTTTAACCGCTAATTGGAGCATTTGTAAATTAAACTTTTTCAATTAATGATTATGATGATTCTAAAATTGGATGATGGTTTAAAAATGTACCTATTGTCTCTCCAATCAAATGGGGTACCGGTAAAATCAGGTTACATTGGCTTCTTTTGCCGCATATTTGTTCAAACCTATCTGGACTTCTAAGATAGTAGTTATTTATAAACATATTATTTTGATTAGAAAAGATTACAGTTTCAATATATATATACAACATGTAACAAATTTAAATGTACTTCCTGAAAGTAGTTTGTTCAGAATCGGCTACTGAATCCATTACTGTCATTTTTAATATTGTTTATTTTCTGTTCTAAAATAATAAAAATAACGTAAATTATAGTCACTCATTTATTTCAAAAGTTGAAATATACGAAAATAAACCTTAAGTCAAAGCAGAATGCCTTCTTTTAAAATGCATTTGTTTAATGGTTCGACGTTCGGTCACACGAACGCACACATTAGTACAACACAATAGCGGCAAAAGACAATACACACAATTTACCACGAAAATATCTATCATCTATCTTTCGCTTACGTAATAATCAACAGGCAAGAGCGAGACGTAATGTGTCGCCCGCGCTGGCCAATGACAAGCGCTGGCGATGCGCTTTGACAAGTTATGACAAGTATCTAGTCATCCGTCGGGAATCTGTCAGCGAGAGTTGCAAAAAAATATTTTAATTGTGTGAATAAAATTGTAATTATCAACATGACGGTGCTGGTGTGGAACGTTCTGCATCATCTCGATGTTAACTTGTCGCCCCCGGACTTTTTCACTATGGGAAAATGTTAAATCATTAGTTTATTGTGAGGAGACAACAAGTGCCTAGGAGTTAAGTTGATACATATTAGCTGCTTTTGAAACAGTGAAAAGATGTGATGCGTGAGGGAACAGTGAAGTGTTAAGTAGACTAAAATAATGTGATTTTATCCTGTAAGTTATTTGATTATTCTATTAATGTAACTATTATTTACAACTTTAAACACGTCGATCTTGCTTTATTCTCTCATTGATATTCTTTTACTTTATCTCTCAATAATGCTAGTAACTAGATAGTCATTTACAATATTATGAAACAATGGATCGTGTGCATGTTATTAACAAACAATAAATAATTTTATACAAAGTCGACTGTCCACTCCAAAGCCGAAAAGTGTGATGGAAAGAAATAGGTAGTCATATCTTTGGAAATATCAACATGTTTGAAATAGAATTAGTTTTTATTATAAGTCAAATCGATTAGATCGATTGAGTAACATTTTGTTTAGTCTATTGAACATTTCTGACAATGGTCACACTGAACTGTCACTTCCGTCCTTCCGCTTGAAAAATTAACACGCCGTTTGCAAGCTCGCGTGCCTTGTACCTAAATTAAATTGATCGCCCTTTGAATTAACGCGAATTGAATCAACTTGTTATTAACTTAATACGTAATTGCCGCTTTTGACTTCCGGCAAGGTTTGTTGTAAATTGATGACATATTGAACTTTTGTGAAAAGTTTTGTGAACCGCTAATGTGCATCGTGGTCTGGAGAAGGTCTTCGCCGAATTGTAAACTGGTATCTATTGATTCTCTTGTTATTTTGGCCAAGATTATAAGTTAATCTATAGGTCCACTTCAAGAACATCACCAGGAGCTATAAGGTAAAATTTTCATATAACTAAGATTATAAGTCATCGCTGTGCTACCACAGTGAAGGTGTTTAGATAAATTGTCTATCGTGGTCAGGTGGATGTATTACAGCTTCCACTGCAACTCTGTTCTCAACAGTTTCCCACCTGGCTGCGGTAACTCTAGACATAATTTTGGTGCAGAGCTGTAGTTGAAATTTAGCCGCTGTTGCATTACTGAGTATAAACTCAGATTGGTATGAGCTTGTATCTTATCACCTTGTAGACAGTATTGTAGTGTTTGTCAGGTCATTTACTGTCTAAAATACATAATATTTAATTGTATAAGTTGACCTAGATAATTTGAAACACATTGTCACATAACCTCAATCAGTAATTGTTGATTTGTATTGTTGAAAAATCTAACTTAAATTTGTTGTTGCATTAATAAGTCACTTTGATTGGATACATATCAGTTATATGTATCAATTGATTTAGTTTATTGCATATATTGATATATTAAGTTTGAACCTTACATTGTTAAACCTTGTTATAATATAAAGATAATATTGTTAGGTAACACATATTCTGTGCTTACTTACTATTGTATATCTCAAATAATACAGCCAGTCTGTCTGTTGCAAGTAATTAGTTAATTTATTTGAATATTTAACTTTAATTAACTTATTCGAAGGTTCAACTTTTGATAATTTTTGACTTTGTTTTGTGTCAATATATATTGAAACAATTAATTTTGTTGGACAGTAGATACCTGTCACTTGCCTGCACTTGCAGTAAACAGGCTAATACTTTGTTGGTTTCAAAGAATTAAGAAAAATTAAGTTTTGATTGTTAATTTTATTTAGCGCTTGTCCGGGCTCTTTTGAATTTTGATTATGTCAGCTATCAAGGACTTGCGTGCGGCTGCTGGTGCTATTGCATCAGATTTGCGCTGGTTTGCCTCGGCCAATGCTTTAGTGAACCGGCCTGATCGCCAGCAGGCCTTACTTCAGAGGTACGAGCGGATTGACGATCGCCTGGCAAGTGTGGAACAGCAATTCCGCACTTTCAGCACTTGCTGTCTTGAAGTGTCAATCAATGATTTCACCGCTGACCAGCGAAATAAGGTCAGCGAAGACTATGCCCAGGTCTTAGACCTGTATGATGCTGTCTCCAATAGTGCGAGACAACTAGTTGCCGATAGGGAAGGGCAACCCGGCCTGAAGCAGGAGCTTCCTAGGTCAGCACCGGGGCTGGTGAGTAGGCTCCCTACTTTGGACCTCCCCCATTTTGATGGCTGCCTAGGAAGCTACCTGGGCTTCGTTAATTTGTTCGACAGCCTAGTCAATGATAGGGCTGACCTTCGGCCGGCACAAAAGTTGGCCTTCGCGCTTGCGATTAGATGTGCTATCTCACTTACACTTCTTATCTAATTCTTAGTGTGTCGTTTTGACATATTTATATTAGTGTGCGTACGCTTTTCGCGATGCGTGCCACTCGTAAGCTCCGTCATGTTACCTTGTCAGTAACCTGTCTACGGTTTCTTACTAGTATGTCTATGGTTTGAACGATTGAGTTTGGAAAACGAATTACTTTGTACTTTTGCGAAAACGTACATGCGGGGGTGGAGGGGGATTTTGCCGAGCAACGACGTACGTCTACCCTCAATTACGCCTAGACAGGCACTGATGAACGGCCGGTGAGCGATATAATGCCAACATTTTGACTATTTTTTTTCTTGGAGATAAATGATAACGAAATTACGAAATCTGTTTTTATCATTTATTTTAAAATAAAGAGCTGTTTCTATTGATAATACTTTCATATAAATTCATTATGGAATCTCTAAGCAGTACACGTTTAAAATTGTGATTTAGTGCCATGTTTGACATTTTTTTTTATCGAGCCAATCATTCCAAATCGTGTTTCTATCTTTACGATTTACTAGAAGATATGTTCAACTTTTACACTTTAATTTTTATTCATAAAAATATCATAGTTCATGGGACTTTCAGACGTTCAAAAATCTTAAAAAGTACTGCAACCTCGCCTTAAGAAATAGTACCATAGTGTTGAATTATATAATTCAACACTATGGTACTATTTCTTAAGATCTCAAAAGGTTTCTATAACAAAATTTTCTTTTACTGGAAAAACCTTTTGAGTGACTAAATTGCTATAATCATATTGATGAGATATCTTATTTATTCCAACTGTCATATATCCCATCATCATCATCATCAGCCCTTTACTGTCCCACTGCTGGGCACGGGCCTCTTCTCAGTATGAGGGCATCATGGGCATATGGGTAAGGCCGTAGTCCACCACGCTGGCCAAGTGCGGGTTGGCAGACTTCACATGTCTTTCGAGAACATTATGGAGAACTCTCAGACATGCAGGTTTCCTCACGATGTTTTTCTTCACCGACTAGCAAGCGATAATTAACAATTTAATACGCACTTAACTACGAAAAGTCATTGGTGCGTGCCGTGGAATCGAACCCGAGACCCTCTGCGTAGCAGTCTGTCGGTCTCTCCACTCAGCTATCGCTGCTTTATTTTTATATATCCCAGTTCGCTACAATTTGTGCATTTTATCACATCCGCTTAACTTAATCTTGCTGTATTACAGATCTGTAGTATATATAACGGGTTACATAATTTTGTTATTAACTGCATACGTAATCAATTGCTGCAAGACTCGGCAATACATTTTATAGGTACAGCACTTCAATTTCAATAGTGCACTGAATAACCGCCCGATATGTGTTTCATCCTCATCAGCCTTTATCAGTCCACTGCTGGACTAAGCCTCTCCTTTGAAAGGAGGAATTGGCCTACTATACCACGCTGGCCAAACGGGTTGGTATAGGGTTTGTATCAAGTTTTCCTTCTCTTACAGTGCTGTTTTCTGCATAATATGCTCCCTCTGTCGGGTCTTACGACACCCATGGGATGTCATGGGGTGGTGACAATCCGTATTCTTAATCCGTCACCACACGGATATGTGTTTAGGAAAATAATTTACAGAGCATTTTGCTACGAGAAGCCTTAAGATGTGATTTGTGTATTTCACAGTAGCTATAACATAAATAAATATAATTTTATTATTACACTGTTCTAATGACGATAGAGTGCTGCAAATCTTTAACCGCTAATTGGAGCATTTGTAAATTAAACTTTTTCAATTAATGATTATGATGATTCTAAAATTGGATGATGGTTTAAAAATGTACCTATTGTCTCTCCAATCAAATGGGGTACCGGTAAAATCAGGTTACATTGGCTTCTTTTGCCGCATATTTGTTCAAACCTATCTGGACTTCTAAGATAGTAGTTATTTATAAACATATTATTTTGATTAGAAAAGATTACAGTTTCAATATATATATACAACATGTAACAAATTTAAATGTACTTCCTGAAAGTAGTTTGTTCAGAATCGGCTACTGAATCCATTACTGTCATTTTTAATATTGTTTATTTTCTGTTCTAAAATAATAAAAATAACGTAAATTATAGTCACTCATTTATTTCAAAAGTTGAAATATACGAAAATAAACCTTAAGTCAAAGCAGAATGCCTTCTTTTAAAATGCATTTGTTTAATGGTTCGACGTTCGGTCACACGAACGCACACATTAGTACAACACAATAGCGGCAAAAGACAATACACACAATTTACCACGAAAATATCTATCATCTATCTTTCGCTTACGTAATAATCAACAGGCAAGAGCGAGACGTAATGTGTCGCCCGCGCTGGCCAATGACAAGCGCTGGCGATGCGCTTTGACAAGTTATGACAAGTATCTAGTCATCCGTCGGGAATCTGTCAGCGAGAGTTGCAAAAAAATATTTTAATTGTGTGAATAAAATTGTAATTATCAACATGACGGTGCTGGTGTGGAACGTTCTGCATCATCTCGATGTTAACTTGTCGCCCCCGGACTTTTTCACTATGGGAAAATGTTAAATCATTAGTTTATTGTGAGGAGACAACAAGTGCCTAGGAGTTAAGTTGATACATATTAGCTGCTTTTGAAACAGTGAAAAGATGTGATGCGTGAGGGAACAGTGAAGTGTTAAGTAGACTAAAATAATGTGATTTTATCCTGTAAGTTATTTGATTATTCTATTAATGTAACTATTATTTACAACTTTAAACACGTCGATCTTGCTTTATTCTCTCATTGATATTCTTTTACTTTATCTCTCAATAATGCTAGTAACTAGATAGTCATTTACAATATTATGAAACAATGGATCGTGTGCATGTTATTAACAAACAATAAATAATTTTATACAAAGTCGACTGTCCACTCCAAAGCCGAAAAGTGTGATGGAAAGAAATAGGTAGTCATATCTTTGGAAATATCAACATGTTTGAAATAGAATTAGTTTTTATTATAAGTCAAATCGATTAGATCGATTGAGTAACATTTTGTTTAGTCTATTGAACATTTCTGACAATGGTCACACTGAACTGTCACTTCCGTCCTTCCGCTTGAAAAATTAACACGCCGTTTGCAAGCTCGCGTGCCTTGTACCTAAATTAAATTGATCGCCCTTTGAATTAACGCGAATTGAATCAACTTGTTATTAACTTAATACGTAATTGCCGCTTTTGACTTCCGGCAAGGTTTGTTGTAAATTGATGACATATTGAACTTTTGTGAAAAGTTTTGTGAACCGCTAACGTGCATCGTGGTCTGGAGAAGGTCTTCGCCGAATTGTAAACTGGTATCTATTGATTCTCTTGTTATTTTGGCCAAGATTATAAGTTAATCTATAGGTCCACTTCAAGAACATCACCAGGAGCTATAAGGTAAAATTTTCATATAACTAAGACTATAAGTCATCGCTGTGCTACCACAGTGAAGGTGTTAAGATAAATTGTCTATCGTGGTCAGGTGGATGTATTACAGCTTCCACTGCAACTCTGTTCTCAACAGTTTCCCACCTGGCTGCGGTAACTCTAGACATAATTTTGGTGCAGAGCTGTAGTTGAAATTTAGCCGCTGTTGCATTACTGAGTATAAACTCAGATTGGTATGAGCTTGTATCTTATCACCTTGTATACAGTATTGTAGTGTTTGTCAGGTCATTTACTGTCTAAAATACATAATATTTAATTGTATAAGTTGACCTAGATAATTTGAAACACATTGTCACATAACCTCAATCAGTAATTGTTGATTTGTATTGTTGAAAAATCTAACTTAAATTTGTTGTTGCATTAATAAGTCACTTTGATTGGATACATATCAGTTATATGTATCAATTGATTTAGTTTATTGCATATATTGATATATTAAGTTTGAACCTTACATTGTTAAACCTTGTTATAATATAAAGATAATATTGTTAGGTAACACATATTCTGTGCTTACTTACTATTGTATATCTCAAATAATACAGCCAGTCTGTCTGTTGCAAGTAATTAGTTAATTTATTTGAATATTTAACTTTAATTAACTTATTCGAAGGTTCAACTTTTGATAATTTTTGACTTTGTTTTGTGTCAATATATATTGAAACAATTAATTTTGTTGGACAGTAGATACCTGTCACTTGCCTGCACTTGCAGTAAACAGGCTAATACTTTGTTGGTTTCAAAGAATTAAGAAAAATTAAGTTTTGATTGTTAATTTTATTTAGCGCTTGTCCGGGCTCTTTTGAATTTTGATTATGTCAGCTATCAAGGACTTGCGTGCGGCTGCTGGTGCTATTGCATCAGATTTGCGCTGGTTTGCCTCGGCCAATGCTTTAGTGAACCGGCCTGATCGCCAGCAGGCCTTACTTCAGAGGTACGAGCGGATTGACGATCGCCTGGCAAGTGTGGAACAGCAATTCCGCACTTTCAGCACTTGCTGTCTTGAAGTGTCAATCAATGATTTCACCGCTGACCAGCGAAATAAGGTCAGCGAAGACTATGCCCAGGTCTTAGACCTGTATGATGCTGTCTCCAATAGTGCGAGACAACTAGTTGCCGATAGGGAAGGGCAACCCGGCCTGAAGCAGGAGCTTCCTAGGTCAGCACCGGGGCTGGTGAGTAGGCTCCCTACTTTGGACCTCCCCCATTTTGATGGCTGCCTAGGAAGCTACCTGGGCTTCGTTAATTTGTTCGACAGCCTAGTCAATGATAGGGCTGACCTTCGGCCGGCACAAAAGTTGGCCTATCTAATGTCGGTTCTGGATGGGGAGGCTAAGGGCCTCATCCAGCATCTGCCCGTGTCTGACGAGGCGTACCAGACGGCTCGGGACCTAATCACCCGTAGGTACCATAATAAGCGTGGCCTCGCCGACACGCACATCGAGCAGATTTTGGGTTTGCCGACGCTCACCTGGGTCTCTGGGTTGCGCACCCAACTTTTGAACCCGCTTTTGGTGGCCATCAACGCACTTAAGTGCCTTGACCTGCCCGTGGACCAATGGTCCTATCTATTGGTGCACATTGTGTTGAAGAAGCTGCCTGCCGACCTGAGGTCGCGTTTTGAACAGCGCTTTGGTGGGGATAGCGCGACCCATCTGCCCCCCTTTGCTGACCTGGAGAAGTTCCTGGAGGATGAGTGCCGGGTCTTGGACAACTCCGGTGGTGACACGCCGGCTAAGTCGCAGCCGCCCAAGGTCAAGGAGCAGGCTCGCGTTCACACCCGAGCCAATGTTGACCGGCGCCCTCCTCGCTTTGCGGTCACGCAGAGCCCAGCGGAGTGCTCTTACTGCAAGGTCACGGGGCACAGAACGGCCAGTTGTAGGGCATTCTTGGACCTACATGTCGCCTCTCGTAGGCGCATCGCGAATGCCCGCCGCCTTTGCTTCTCTTGTTTGGGGTCCCACTACCAGCGAGACTGCCCAAATTCTCGCCCCTGTCCTCACTGTGGAGGACAGCATTTGGACATTCTCTGCATGAATGCCAGAGAGGTTGGCCGCTTGTCCAACCAGCCGACGCCGCGCACGGGCGGGTGTTTTGAAGGTGGCAGCCGAGGCTCACCGGCGCGTAGCCGAGAGTCGCCTCGCTCAATTGATCGCCACTCGCCCCGCTTGGAGAACCGTAGCGTGCGCACGCCTCCTCTCTCTCGCGCACCTGAATGTGCTGTTCAGTGTCACCAGCACCATGACTGCTGCCCCAGGTATTCCCCTCCTTTGGCGGAGCGTCCCCGCCTTGACTCGCGCCCACCTCGTTTTGGGCGGGTGCGTCATTATGACCCCCCACAGATGGCGCGCGGATCGAGTCATCGCGCTTTTGAGGACTTCAAGCCGCACCCTCGTTTTGACTTGCCTGGTCCTGGCCAACGGTCGCCGCCCAGGCAACAATAGGTCATTGACCCCTGCCCTATAACGCCAACCTCCCCCATTGAGACCGTTATCCTACCAACGATTGCTGTTAGGGTCTGGGGACCCACGGGGACCTCTGTTGTTGTCCGTGCTATAGTGGACACAGGTTCACAAGGTTGCATTGTTTCCACTTATTTGGTAGGGCAGGTTAAATTAAATATGGGCTCCTTTCCGAATTGTATACGGGGCATAGGGGACGTAGCCTCTAATGTTGAAGGGCAAGTTAAGGTTTTGTTTGGCTCTGTTGAATCTTTACACCCGAGGATTAAAACCTCGGCTATTGTGTTGAAGAATATTTTGGGTATGCATCCACAGAAGCAGCTACCTGCTGCTGTGGTGAATTTGACATCGGGATTGGAACTGGCAGACCCCAAATTTGACACACCGGGACAAATCGACTTGTTGATTGGCTCTGATGTCCTCGGTGGAATTTTGATTGGTGGGAAACGGGTCTTGTTTCCAAATGGTTTGACTGCCATCCCGACCATATTTGGATTTGCTTTGATGGGACCTGTACCTAGGGACCCCCCTCCACCCGAACTTGAAAATTTGTTGGCTGTAGGCTCTGCTCTCTCTGATACAGTTCAGAGGTTTTGGGAGGTAGAGGAGCCCCCTCAAGTTGCCCGTTTGAATCCAGAACATGAGGACTGCGAGCTGTTCTTCCAGAACAACACTGGTCGACTCCGTTCTGGTCGGATTATCACGAAGATGCCCTTTCTGTCTGTTCGACCTCCGCTTGGTGAGTCACGACCTTTAGCCGAAAAGAGATTGTTGGCTATGGAGCGTCGCATGGGTTGTGATCCGGAGCTCAGACAGAAGTATATTGAGTTCATGAGAGAATATGAACAATTGGGACACATGTCAGTGTCAAATTTGGATTGGCGTTCGGTGGAGCATTTCTTTCTCCCGCATCATGCGGTATTGAAGCCATCGACTGGCAAGCTGCGCACAGTGATTGATGGTTCTGCGCAGACTTCAACAGGCGTATCCTTGAACCAGTGCTTGCATTCTGGTCCCAAGTTGGTCAAGGACCTTTGTGACGTCATCACCAGCTTCCGACGACATCAGGTTGTCTTTGTGGCCGACATAAAAATGATGTTCAGGCAGACTATTATCCACCCTGATGACCGTCGCTTCCAGCTGATCCTTTGGAGAGAGTCTCCTCGCGATCCCATGGTCGTCTACGAGCTCAATACGAATACGTACGGGTTAAGATCAAGCCCCTACTTGGTAATACGTTCTCTTTGGGAGCTCGCAGACCGCGAAGGCCTACGTTTCCCACGAGCCTCCGCAATCCTGAAAGACGATATTTACGTCGATGACATTTGTTCGGGCGCCTCCACAGCGGACGAGGCGATCCTCCTGCGGGACGAATTGATAGGTATTTTGGCCTCCGCTGGTTATGAGTTGCGCAAATGGATTTCCAACTCACCAGCGCTTTTGGAAGGCTTGCCAGAGGATCATCAGCAGGATCCACATTTGTTTGAGATTGTTGACAACCCCGCCATGATGGCTGTTCTCGGCGTTCAGTACAGACCAGTCCAAGACATCTTTACATATAACGTAGACCTGAAATTGCCTTGTTCCTGGACTAAACGTCTCGTATTGTCTACTGTCGCCAGAACTTTTGATCCGAACGGTTGGATCTGTCCAATTATATTTTGGGCAAAATGCTTCTTGCAGAAGCTTTGGACAGCAGGATTGACCTGGGACGAACCTCTGCACGGCACTCTTGTTGAGGAATGGACCTCTTTTGTATCCTCACTTCCTGCCGTCAACGAGATCTCCTTGCCTCGTCCCATCCTTCCTCCCGGGAAGTACAAGGCCACCCTTCACGGGTTTTGTGACGCCGCGGAACGTGTTCACGCCGCCGTGGTGTACTTGCGCACAGTTAGTGCCTCAGGTCAGGTGAGGGTTTCCCTGATCATGGCAAAGAGCAAGGTGGCACCCCTTCGGACATCTCTGACCATTCATCTTCTTGTACGCTTGTTGAACCACGTGTCCAGTACTTTGGGTAAAAGCATTTGCATTAATGGGACCTACGCCTGGACAGACAGCCAAATTGTTCTTTGTTGGTTGAAGGCTTCTGTCCACACTTTGGAGGTATTTGTCGCTAATCGCGTTTCCCAAATCCAGAAATCCGAAGTCAAACTTGTTTGGAGACACGTACGTGCCAGGTGAGCTCAACCTCGCTGATTGTGCCTCGCGCGGATGCTTGACGCCTAGTTTGATAGGTCATTCGCTGTGGTGGGGTCCGGAATGGTTGAGTCGACCAGAAATTGATTGGCCTCGAACGCCAGTTTTGAATACTTCTAATTTGCCGGGTCTACGAACACTCGCTCTTGAGAAGGTAGAATGCGCCTTCGACCCCGATTTTTCGTTGAATCGTTACAGCTCCCTCGACAAGTTGTTAGGTGTCACTGCTTGGATAAAGCGTTTTGTTTTTAATTTTAGGCACCCACAACAGAAACGACTGACTTTTTTTTTTTGGCTGGCAACACCGGCCGAGTAACTTTCAAATTCGTTACAGTCCGTATTTTTAATTAATTTTTTTGTTAAATATTAGTGGTAAATATACAAAGTAACTGTTAAATAACACGAATAGTGACTACAAATGTTCGCAGCTTATAAAAAATACAAACAGCGCTAAAATCGAAGTTTTACGATCAAAACAGCTGTTTGACAGCTACAACGGACCGTATAAAGAACTTTCGTAAACTCCAGGGAGTATATTAATTTATATTATACACATAAACATTACACACTTTTCATTAAGCACAATATAGAATACTTTTATTTACTAATCTACTTAGCATCAACGTTATTTTCAATAGTAAATGTTTACCTTCCTATTCCCCAATATGAAATTCGTGAAGTGATATTATAAAGAAAAACAAAACATCACTTACCATAATACACGAGATAAGAACAAGTTTATGTAATTACATTAATTTAGAAACAAATAAGTAACTTATTGTTTTAAAGTACATAATATATTAGATTTTTTGCTTTTTGTTTACCTACCTACATTCCTAAATAGTTCATTTTAAAAATACACTTCCACACTAATTCTAGAATATTAAGTCAAATAACATCTTTAAATTTCTTATTTTCTGTATCTTCTCTATTGTTTTTCTACATTCTTACTCCTTTTGTATAGGTACATTTTACACATTAGGTACTGATCAGTCTGTCTCCTGTCCTCTTGTTTCTTTCTGTCCTTAGGTGTTTGGTGTACCCTTTGCTGCAACAATGAGCACTTATATGATGACCCGTAAGGCCACAGCAAAGGACATGGAAAATAAGCTCAAAATAGCCTTGATGGAATTAAGAAAGTGCCAGGAGGAAAATAATCACCTACTGAAAGAGCGTTCTGATTGTGAAGAGGATATCAAGATTGTTAATGACAAGGTCTCAAACTTAAAAGCACAACTCGCTGAACTTCACATTGAGTACATGGACACTCTTGCGCAGCGAGACAGGTTGCAGGAAGAGATCAATACATTAACAACTTGCAATGACACCTATTCCTGGTCTGTAAGTCGGATCACTGAGCTTCAAAGCAATTTAGAACAGGCTTTGTTAAAGGTAAAATCGTTAGAGGAAACGGTGCAGGTACTTAACTGTGGTGCAACACAGAACCTTTATTCGGAGGTTTTAGGTGATAAATTATGCTTAGGGTCTAATAAACTTATTATACAACTAAAAAGTTATGTTAAAAATTTTAAGCAACAAAGGAAATAATGTAACATAAACAAAAATATTAGTAAACTAGTACAGAACTTGAAACAGTATAATAAATCAAAAAATATAACAAACCAATACAAACATTTAGTTTCTGAACGTAATGAATTGTTACAGGACCTAGAAAATTATAATATAGAATTAATTAATGGTAGGATGTTATATGATCAGCATACAAGGGATCTCAAATCACAAATCAGCGCTTTAGAGTCACAACTAAATAGGATGAATATCCAGTATGAGAAAGAGGTTCAGGTATATATAAGTAAATATGATGAGATTGCACGAATTGGTAAGAATAATCTGGAATATGTAAAGGCCTTGACAATTACAAATAATTACTCAAATTGTTCAAAATCATGCTTGTTAGGTAATGAATATCTAATTATAGGTGATAGTGATTCAGGTTCAAGTTCTAGTTCTAGTACAACCAATATTCCAAAGGATAAGACACCCTTAGTTGATAACTCTGGCACAAAAAAAGTTTACATGTTTTCAGATAGGTTAGGTGTAGGTTTAGGTAGCTTAATGAGTAGTCATTTACAGCAACAGAAAATCATTAATTATTGTTATCCAGGTTCATCTTTTTCGCACTTAATAGATAGTTTAAAACAAACAACATTAGATAGACATTCAACAATAATTATTATATATGGTGACAGCCAAATTGTGAACAAAAAAGATATTTACAATTTAACAGAAGTAATCTTATCACTTCATAAAAAACTAGGATGTCAATTTATTACTTGTGCTTTACCTTATTCAAGTATATTAGATGAAAAGGTAAATCAACATATATTTGACCTTAATTTGTGTTTATACAATATGACATGGCAGTATAAAGATATTATTTTATATTTTGACATAAATAAATTCATTAATAAATATAATTACACATTGACCAAAGATACTATGTATCTTTCACTATTTTATAAACGACAAATTGCTAAATTATTAGCATATAATATACAATATGACACAGGTACATGCAGGGTATCCAAGAAAATGGTTTCTGTAAATAATTCTGTCTTTACCATTCCTTCTATTTTAAATACAGACACGAGTTCTTTAAACTTAAGAATAGGACAGAGGATAGACATTGTCAATTGAATGTAGCACATCAAAATACACAGGGTCTATCTGGCAAACATTTAGAATTAAGTTTATACTTAGAAAGCCACAATATTAAAATTATGTGCATAACGGAGCATTGGTTAAAGGATTATCAAATTAAATTTTTAAATAACATGCATTACACTGTGCAAAGTGCTTTCACTAGGAGTCAAGCTATCCATGGTGGATCCTTGATACTAGTTTCAAATACCATACCATGTAAGGAGCGAAAGGACATAAGCACCTTGTCTGTAGAACGAACTATAGAAATGTCCTGCATTGAGCTGGAACAGTATATTGTTATATGTGTGTATCGCCCTCCTTTAAGTAACTTTCATATGTTTGAGTCTACTATGGAAGACGCAATTGGTAAAATTAGGACCAATAAAAAAGGTATCATAGTTTGTGGTGATTTTAACATTAATTTATTAGATAGTTCACCAATGACTAGTAGGCTTTTAAATCTTTTTAAATCATTTAATTTGACAAATTTATTTTTTGAACCTACTAGAATAACAGCATCATCTTCCACTTGCCTTGACAATATATTTAGTAATCATACAGTATCACATAAATTAGTTACTACTGACTTAACTTCGGATCACTGTGGTCAATTGGCAGGTTTTTCATATATTCATGAAAAAGTCGTACATAAGGTGACAGTTAGGCCATTACCTAGGCGTAAATTTATTGAATTTAGGAACAAAATTTTAGTAGGTATTAATCCTGATATGATGGAGCTTAAATCACCTAATAAGATTTATGATACTATGTTTAATATAGTGCAAAACGAATTTAGAAGTACTTTTAAGACCAAGGAAAAAGTAATTAAGGAGTCTAGAGCATTTAGTGAGTGGGCTACTGTAGGTATTCACAAAAGCAGAGCAAGGATGTATGAGTTGTATGGTATGAAGAAATACAATTTTAATGCGAGCTTCACTGAGTATGTCAGAAACTATTCTAAAATATTTAAAAAGGTATGCAGTATAGCTAAGGCAGTATTCATTAGTGACAAAATTAGGAAGTCTTCTAATAAAGTTAAGGCCACCTGGCAAGCTATTAACGAAGCAACGGGCAAGACAACCTTAAGGAACACCAATGTTAACTTGCTAGATAATAATAAAATTATTAACAATAAAGAAGAAGTTGCACACACATTCAATAATTTTTTTGCTAGCATACCTGTTACTACTACTAGAGGTCTAAACTCATCAGCTTCAGGTGCAGAAAATTTATTAGAATCAAGTGTACAAAAATGTGATGTAATATTTAAATTCAGCCCTATTAGTTCTACTGACATTATAAACACCTTTCAATCTCTAGAGTCTAAGAATACAGGTGATCTCTGGGGAATATCTGTTAAGATATTGAAAAGTATAATAGATATAGTAGCTCCTTATCTTAGTAACTTGTTTAATAAGTGTATAGAATCAGGTGATTTTCCAAATTTAATGAAACATAGTAAGATAATACCTCTGTTTAAATCCGGTAGTAAGAATGATCCTAGTAATTATAGGCCAATTTCAATACTACCTACTTTTAGTAAAATCTTTGAAAAGATCATACTCAAGCAACTTCTGAAACACTTTAATTTAAACAGCCTCCTTCATACTGAGCAATATGGTTTTACTAAGGGTCACTCGACGACGGATGCAGGAGTAGCGTTACTCAAACACGTCTACAATGCATGAGAGAAATCTCAGAATGCTATTGGTGTGTTTTGCGACCTTTCGAAAGCATTCGATTGTGTCTGCCATGATACGCTCTTGTGCAAACTTAAACATTACGGCGTCCAGACTAAAGCATTGGATGTTATTAAGGCATATTTAAATAACAGAATCCAATGTGTCGAAATAAATGGCTCAAAATCCAGTGGTTTACCAGTACAATTGGGAGTGCCGCAGGGTAGTATCCTAGGGCCTTTCTTGTTTCTTGTTTACATTAATGATTTGCCATTTTACTTGAGAAACATTTGTGACGTGGTATTGTTTGCTGACGATACTTCATGGATATTTGAAGTAGATAGAAATAAGGAAAACTTTACCGAAATAAACAGTGCTCTTATTCAGGTGACTAAATGGTTTACTGTAAACAACTTGGTACTGAACGCCAAAAAAACCAAATGTGTTAAGTTTGCTTTGCCAAACGTCAGAAACCTTGGTACTAACATCGTTTTAAATGGTGATGTACTGGAAACAACTGAATCTACGTTGTTTCTAGGAATAACACTTGATTCAAAGTTGCAATGGGGCGCACACATTACATATCTGTCAGCGAAACTTAGTTCGGCTGCTAATGCCATTAAGAAGGTGCGTAGTTTAACAGATGTCGATACGGCTAGGCTGGTATATTTTGGCTATTTTCATAGTGTTATGTCATATAGCATATTACTATGGGGTAGAGCTGCTGATATCGAAAGTATTTTTATATTGCAAAAAAGAGCAGTTCGGGCCATTTACCAATTACGAACAAGAGTTTCGCTCAAGGAAACATTTAAGGACATCGGTATTTTAACTGTAGCGTCTCAGTATATTTATGCCAGTGTTTTGCATGTGCGTAGGAATATAAATTCATATTCAAAGAATAGTGATATTCACTCTATTAATACAAGAAATAGACATAAATTATGTGTTCCGTATTTCCGTTTGTGTAAAACTCATAATTCTTTTATAGGACAAAGTTTACGCATCTACAACAAGATACAGATATGTATTTTAGACTTGCCGTTTAGCGCATTTAAGACAACGATTAAAAATAACCTAATGCAAAAGGCTTATTACAATTTAAATGATTACCTTAATGACAAATGCGCTTGGCAATAATCTGTTTTAGTATTCACATAATTATTGGGTAAGTAGGTAGATAATATTAAAATTTTCATGACATGTAATTAAATATGATTCTATTCCCAATAAAATTATATAAGTAAATGATGTTTTTTGGAATCGCCACCACTTCATTAGATGTCTTTCATGTCGTTAGATACTATTTATTTATTATGTTTAATTTTATTGTCTTGTACTCAATCAGTTGGATCGGTGGTTGTATTTCAAAAGGTATCACGTCAATTAAATATGGGTACTACATTTGCATTTCTTCACACGTTTTCACAAATTTATGCTATAATTAATGATCTGGAAAATGGAGGTAATTCGCGTTCATGGTCAGTATAACAACAGATTGTTAATTTAATTACTGCCGGTTCGTATACCGTTATCGTCATGCTCACTAAAATGTCATTTCTTGTGGTGGCGTCGTGTGTCGGGTCATCCCTGTCCCTCTGATATGGCGAGAGGGATGATGGCTGGCACATGCGTCATACTCGTGAACGGGTGCTACTTGCGATGAATGGTCGATGGCGGTCTTATGGGCTGGTATATTTTTTTATTTATATTTAACTTCATCATTTCCATCATGGTTCTGAACATTTGCGCGGATTGCCTGCATTGTTAGGTGCATAATGTAAGTGGATGCTCCTGTTTCACCATATCTATGTTCAGGAGGCTAACTAAATGAACATCAAAATTAAACTTGATTATGCTTGAGTATCATGTAAAGTAAATGTATACAAGTAACATAGAAGGTATAACAGTTGCAGCACCTTACAAAAGTTTAATTGTTATGTATTATTAAAAACCTGGCGTTGAAAAAGAGTGACCGTGAGTTTTATTGCCCGTTCTTTCTCATGGTTCTACCTATTGCATTGCGAACGTGGCAGTAAAAGTAAATGTAGAAGCATACAGTAATAATGTTTAAATTTGACGTTCATAAGTGTCACTTTGTGATCTAAATGAATAAAGGATTTTGAGTTTGAGTTTGACTGACACCGTTTATCTCACCACAGGAACGACAGGAGTCCCTCACCTTTTGGGTTCGCTCTGTGCAATTGGCGCATTTTGAAAGGGAGATTGCTATCCTTAAGTCAGGGAAATTGAAATTATCGGGCGCTGTATCTAAATTGAACCCCTTTTTGGACGATACGGGTCTATTGCGCGTTGGAGGGCGTCTCAAGAACGCCAACCTCCCCTACGGGGCACGTCACCCCCTTTTGTTACCCAAGGACGGTCATTTGGTACGTTTGTTGGTAACTGACCGTCACCTTAAAAATTCGCATGCTGGTTGTAATGCTTTGTTGGCCATTTTGCAACGCGAGTTTTGGATCTTGTCTGCCCGAAGAATTATTCAGAGTGTAGTCTTTCGCTGCATCCCTTGCTATAAGCTCAAGGCTTCTACCATGCAGCCGTTGATGGGGGACTTACCGGCAGATCGCGTAACTGAAAGCAGTACGTTTGAAGGTGTTGGCACGGACTTCGCAGGTCCCTTTTTGGTGAAAACGTCGACACTTCGAAACAGCAAGACTGTTAAGGCCTACTTGTGTGTTTTTGTTTGTCTCTCCACAAAGGCCGTACACTTAGAACTGGTCTCCTCGCTTACGACCGAGTCGTTTGTAGCCACATTTGACAGATTTGTATCCCGCAGAGGGCTGCCTTCCTTGATCCGTTCTGATTGCGGCACTAACTTCAAGGGCACCTATAATTATTTGAATGATGTTGTTAATTTTCTTGAAACCAACAAGGCTGATATAGGTGATAGGCTTGCCCGACGTGGGATAAATTGGTTGTTTTCCCCACCAAATTGTCCACACTGGGGTGGTATGTTTGAGGCCGCCGTAAAATCAGCCAAAACACACTTGCGCAGGACAATCGGTGAGTCTGTCCTTACATTTGAGGAACTCGCAACTGTGTTTTGTAAGATTGAGGCCGTTTTGAACTCTCGGCCATTGTGCCCGATCTCCTCAGATCCGAATGATTTTTAGGCCCTTACGCCGGGCCATTTTTTGATTGGTCGCCCACTTGTCGCCTTGCCTGAGTACCCCTATATTGATACGAGACCTGGTCGTCTCCCGCGTTTTGAATTGGTACGCCAGATTACTCAGAGCTTTTGGAAACGCTGGAATTTGGAATATTTGCACATACTCCAGCAACGCGTTAAGTGGACCGACAAGACCGATCCACCCAAGATTGGTGACCTCGTTTTGATCAAGGAAGCTAACCTTCCGCCACTCAGATGGCGCAGGGGGCGCATCCTTCGTTTGGTAACTGGGGCTGATGGAGTTCCCCGATTTGCTGAGGTCTAGGTGGACGGTTCGATTCTGAAGAGAGCGGTTGCAACATTGTCACGTCTACCAACCGATTAGCGGACCGGTAGGCCGGTCCGGGGCGGGTGGATGTTTGAAATAGAATTAGTTTTTATTATAAGTCAAATCGATTAGATCGATTGAGTAACATTTTGTTTAGTCTATTGAAAATTTCTGACAATGGTCACACTGAACTGTCACTTCCGTCCTTCCGCTTGAAAAATTAACACGCCGTTTGCAAGCTCGCGTGCCTTGTTCCTAAATTAAATTGATCGCCCTTTGAATTAACGCGAATTGAATCAACTTGTTATTAACTTAATACGTAATTGCCGCTTTTGACTTCCGGCAAGGTTTGTTGTAAATTGATGACATATTGAACTTTTGTGAAAAGTTTTGTGAACCGCTAACGTGCATCGTGGTCTGGAGAAGGTCTTCGCCGAATTGTAAACTGGTATCTATTGATTCTCTTGTTATTTTGGCCAAGATTATAAGTTAATCTATAGGTCCACTTCAAGAACATCACCAGGAGCTATAAGGTAAAATTTTCATATAACTAAGATTATAAGTCATCGCTGTGCTACCACAGTGAAGGTGTTTAGATAAATTGTCTATCGTGGTCAGGTGGATGTATTACAGCTTCCACTGCAACTCTGTTCTCAACAGTTTCCCACCTGGCTGCGGTAACTCTAGACACAACAGTAGCTGACAAATTACTCAAACAACATTCTTGTAAACCCCACTCTATCAGAGTGTTGTATAAAGACTAAATTTGAAACATTTTGTTTATATCGTATCGTATTTCGTTCCTATCAGATCGCTGTCGTCTGTTTACCATAGCAACCGTTTCGTGTGTTTGTGTGCGTGCGCAAATTTATAGTGACCACGCTTTTTACTTTTAATCCAGTTTATACTTTCTTCAAAAAACAATATTTACGCAAATAAAATACAAAATTCAATGCATGCATTATGATTGTAACAAGTTATTCTAATTGGGGTGTCTAAGGATGTGTGTTATTTCATTTACACGTTGTATATATTATTTTTTTATTTGTGTCAACTTTGTTATTTAGGGAGGGTTACTTTGGCTCGCAGAGTTTTCCTGTTACAAAACTTATACTGAACCAAGCCCAAAGCCAAAGTAAGACGTTAAAAGTGAAAGGTAACAACAATAAACGTTTTAGAAATATCAAATTCTTTAGATCTGTGTATTCTCTGTGTATTCTCTCATGTTCTGTTCTATGTATTCTCTCCTTGTTTTTTTTTTAATAATATAAAATTTAAATAACAGAGAAACTTAGGACTGTTTAATAAAATACAACTAATGTACAGTTATGTAAAATCGAACCATAAGCATTAATTTCTTTTATAAAATAAATTAATTTTAAATTACTAAAACAATTTAAAATAATTAAGCAAAACTTTAGTAGTACTTCAAGGAAATGAGCAAACTAAAAATCCATAATGTAAAAATCCTTTTTTATATTTTTGAAATAATTAAATTTATTATTTCATAATACTAAAATGTGTGAGGTGTTTCTCAATTGTCTGTTTATTAAATGTAACAACAAGAAAATAAATTTCATTATACGTAAACCTTAAATAAAAAGATTTAAGAAAGATTTAAGAAGACCTTATGGAAGCTGGGTAGGCCTTTGGTGTGGGACGCAACATGTGTCGACACCCTTGCGCCATCTCATCTTCCTAGCACAGCGGGTTGTGCGGGCGCTGCTGCTGCTTCAGCGGAGACTCTCAAAAGGCGCAAATACATAAATCTAGTAGGGGATTATGTATTTGAGCCGTTTGGAGTTGAAACGTTGGGACCATGGGGTCCAAGTGCGAGATCTCTTTTTAGAGATCTTTCAAAGAGACTTGTTGACACCTCGCGTGACCAGAAGGCTGGCCTGTATTTGGCACAAAAGATCAGCATTGCCATACAACGTGGCAATGCTGCCAGCATTCTGGGCACGCTTCCAATTGATGGCGATGTGGAGGATTTCCATGACGCCCTTTAAATTCTGCTTTTACTTTTTTTATGTATTTCCTTTTATTTGTTAGTTATTTAAGTATAGAAATTATTATTTTAATTTATGTGTAAATAGCCACTTAGTTATAGTTAGTTTTAACAACATTTATATTTATTTGTAGATTACCTCTTGTTTAATTAAATATTAATTTATTGGAACAGAATAAAAAAATAAAAATAAAAGAAGACTTTAAACGAAAATAAAAACCTACGCTAACTATTCTAGTTGTACAAACATCTTTTTATTTATTCAGCATTAACAAGTCCTGTCGTCGTTCAAAGAGACAAATGTCCAAGAAATGAAACTGTTTCTTAATTACAATGAGACAACAAAAACACACCGAAATAATTTAGACAGACAAGTAGTTTCACTTATAACCAAGCTGTCACAACCTGTTTGAAATAGAATTAGTTTTTATTATAAGTCAAATCGATTAGATCGATTGAGTAACATTTTGTTTAGTCTATTGAAAATTTCTGACAATGGTCACACTGAACTGTCACTTCCGTCCTTCCCGCGTTGAAAAATTACCTTGGTCGTACGTAAAATATCGCCTTTTGAATTAACGCGAATTGAATTAAATTGAGTAACCGTTTTGAATGCCACCTGATCTAGTGCTGGCAACGGTAAATTGATTGTGAACTATTGATTGACATTTGTGAAAATTGTGAATCCGGTATCGAGGCCTGACATCGGCAAGGATAGCGGGTAAGTGAAATACAATATTGATATTGATTGATTTCAATTCATCACTGTGCAACGCAGTGCATTGTTTCTGGATCATTGTCTATCGTGGTCAGGTAGATGTATTACATCTTCCACTGCGCACTTCTGATACACCTTCCTGCCTGGCTACGGTAATTCTAGACACAACCATTTTATTACCATTTGTATAACCCAAAAGTTTATAAATGATAATTCTGGCGAATAATATGTATAAATTTAACCTCTGGCCGGATTATACAACAGCATTCCCGTATAAAAAGCCTAGCAAAAGGCAGTCATATCTTTTGTAATCCCATGAAGGGTGGAAACTAAGGTGTTGGGTTGTTTCTGAACGCTCAATATCGCGGTAAACGCTTTGTATTCACAAAAGTTTCTAAGCATTTTATTGTCAAGACGTGATGTGTTCTGTGTAGTTTCTCGAAAACATAGGGAAAATTAAATAGAACAGGCAAAGTGCCTGTTCTATTTAGTCGGTATTTTAGTCAGTTGTGAAGATACAGAATGTTTGAATGCATTTAGTACATGTGCATTTGTGCAATCTTGAGAACAAAAGGTTATGTATCATAAAGACAATCCTAATTTTTACTTTCATTCTCATTTCTGATTCATTGTCATGAAGTGTATAGTCATCGTAAGAAAATTTTATTCCAATATAGAAACGCGTTTAATTTCCAAGCGCGATACAGAAACTCCTGAAATGATTTGTGCAGCGCATATCGGCATGTTGCTCTCTATGCTAGACTAAGTCTCAGGGAGCCATTACCGTAGGTCGTATACGATACCAGATTAAATAGGCACAGCATTACTACGTACGTTGCACCGAGATGCCTCTTCGTCCGGATATTGCAACCTATTGCTATTTTAAGCCTTACGACGAAGTAGGTACCGTACCATTGCTTTGACGTGTGTCGAGCGAACGTTATGAATGGTATTTATTACCATATATTACAATTATTATTACATTACGGTCCTATTTCACCACTTCTGTGTAGGTCTAATCTTCCAGAATTCAATCGAAACGAAATTTGTATGGATTATCTGAATAATTAATTTAACAGAAACTTATCAGATACCGCTTAAACTAGTTATAAACGTATTGTCCTTAACTTATTTGTGTCTTTGGAACGGGTTCTTGAATAGTTTTCATTGTCAATTTGACTAAACAGGTGCCATTGTCGAGATCTTGATAGGTATAAGACGATAAAAATCACTCGAAGCAATACTAAAGGTTAGTTCAACAATATTTATCCTATAAATACCCTTGTGTCGTTCATTATGCAAAGCAAAAATACGTTGCTAACATTGATCGACTAATTTATGTAAGCGTGAAAATTTATCCAACATCTTTATAGTCCTTAGGGATAAACATGTTTACAGAGCACCGAAACTTTCTATTACATACCCAAAGATATGGAATATTAATATCTTTATATTAATAACAAGAGCAATTTCATCCGCTCAGATTGTGTACGGTACGCCCCATATAAATTAAGACATTATCATTTACGTTTTTGTGTGCCCAAGGCATTTTTTTCCTTTGTAACATTATGCAGGGTCGGACATTTACAATGTGAGGTTGGCGATCTGTTTAAGGCAGTTTTTGTACTTCGCAATAAAATTGACTGTTTTTGTTTTTTCTTAAATTAAAATTGTTGACTACGGCGCACATGTTTTGCTGTACCTACTTCTGCATAATTATCTGCAGCGGCATGCCTAAAGGGTCTAAAGTAGGGACATTTAGTATGTCTAAGAAATATGGTTAAACAAATTACTGTGTCTATTTAAATATAACGCCTATTCACGTTGATAAAGCGGGAAAATATAGTGAACAAGCCTAGTTCGCTGTATTGATTAACTTCTTCTTCAATTTTAAAATTTTGTCCGTGTGGTGACGGATTAAGAATACGAATTGTCACCACCCCATATCATCCCATGGGTGTCGTAAGAGCCGACAGAGGGAGCATATTATGCAGAGAACAGCACTGTAAGAGAAGGAAAACTTGATACAAACCCTATACCAACCCGCTTGGCCAGCGTGGTATAGTAGGCCAATTCCTCCTTTCGAAGGAGAGGCCTAGTCCAGCAGTGGACTATTAAAGGCTGATGATGAAGACAATTTTAAAAATATTTTCTTCTCTACTAGTAGTGAAATGTTTCTCAGGATGTTCCAATGGATACATGTTGATTATTCCTTCATTCAAAATTACCTAATGGATATTGATGAAATATTGTCGTAGCGTACACATCTGGATAGCTTATACGACAATCAAACAAGTGAGGCGCGCGGCATCTAGCAATATTCTTGAGAAGAAAGACTTTCACAGCTATAAATAACGCAGATAATTATTCAAAGTTGTACGTTTAAAAGCATACCCTGATAGATAAACATTCGGCAACAATATTGTTAATAATTGTAGGAGAATAATGACGTATTCTCAATTTGTCTCCGTTGACAATGAACCCCTGGCGATGAATGATTGCTTTGAAATCCTCAGCTACTGTATACTTACTGTATTTATGCGTATGGAGTTTGATGGCGTGTATTGTGCGTATAAGAAATTACGCCATTTCATTACGTAGGCGTCCTTGCACATAAGGCTTTTAGATTTCACCATCCAATCTTACATTGAGACATATCACAAAGCATTTACGCGAAATAATTTCTTGAGTAATAACTAACTAGGTAACTAAACGAGAATGCGTAAAATCTGTGGGAGTTCGTCTACCTGCTCAACTCGAACCCCATTTGAGGGAGTTGGCAGATTTTGAGCAGTTGGACAAATTACGGTCACATTTTACGCTAGGGCATAAATAAGATTAAGTAAGAGATAGGGCAGATTTACAAAAATGCACTGGCAAGATATATTCATAGAAGGATTTTTGGACAGTCTTTCTCAAACGGGTAAAATTCTCGGAGCCGTAGGCCAAGTCTAGTTCAAAGATATTATTATATCAAGGAGACCCCGTATCTACTGCCATAGATCCTCATGACAGTTTGTACCAACGGCCTAACGGTTATTTAAGGCACGGAAGAATATTATGGTATACTCTTGCAAAGAATTACCTAAAAAACTTTGGCAAGAGTACGTTCGTGCAGTCACCGCATGGTCATGGACAAATTAAAATGAATGAATTCTCAGCAATTGAGTTTTTTTTTATATTAATTTCTTAATGCGTTCCATGCACATCGAATCCACGCGACGAGAGATATGTCTGTGATTTACCTAATTAGTTCAGTAGTTTTAGTACATAGTTATTATAATTCTTAAGTAGATTGTTGAACCCATTAGACCATTTAAAAAATACCATACGGAAAGAGCTAAAATAGTCAATAATTATTAACTTATTTCAAATGATTAAATAATTGAATATCTTTACATGTTTATCATTGTTTACCTATTAAAAAACGTCGTCTTTATTTGTACCACACTTTGAAATTTTCGAACGTAAAGTCATTGATAAGACGATTACATTCACGTAACAATGCCGATACAATAAACAACAAACTTTTACGGTGCGTAGGATTTTTTATCGATACTATCATTGATAAGACGATTACATTAACGTTAAATACAAACAATGTCGATACAATAAACAACATACTTTTACGGTGCGTAGGATTTTTTATCGATGCTATCATTGATAAGACGATTACATTAACGTTAAATACAATCAATGTCGATACAATAACAACAAACTTACGGTGCGTATTTTTTATCGATACTATTGACAATATTTTGTTCATAGTTGGGCAACTCTATTTGGCTCGACTATGTTTGTCCTTGTCACACGTAGTGCATTTACTGTGCATACCTAATCAGATTTTTGTGCTTGCGGAACCGAACCATTTTATTATTATGTAACTTTATTGAAAAGGTAATAGGAAGTTTCAAAAGTTTTGTTCTGTTAAAAATGTTACGCATTAACTTGGTCGCAAAAACATACAACGACGAGTCTTAGGTAGGTACCTTCGAGGCGAAGCGACGTTGCACGAAGACGTCATCGTCCTAAGTCGTCGAAGGGTCAACGCAGACAGAGAGGAATAATCCCCGCGCGGTCTCGGGCATTTTCTTTACGGATTGCGTATGCTCAAGATTGCGCGCGACCCCGCGAGCCTGCGTGAGTAAAACGTTCTGGGTTACCACTCTACAGTAAATATTTTGTCGCGAAAGTTCGTTATACCCTGAAAGTACGCGTACGAAGCGGGCGCCGACACGACGCCGCGCGGAGATTCCCGCGTATCTTCGAGGACGCGCGAACGTTTTTTGTCAGGTTCAAGCATTTATGCACTTTATTGTAAAAAAAATACAGTTTATTTTCAAGTGCGTTAATAAAATCCGCTCCGCTGCGCTCCGTTCTGTCTGCGCTGAGCCATGAGCTATATATATACGTATATATATATATATATATATATATATATATATATATAGACTCACGCCTGTTTCCAGTGTTTTGATCCCACGTAATAGGTGGCGAGCCTATTGCCGCTTATCGGGATATTTTGTTTGCCTGAGACTTGTCCGTTGATCGGCAGGTGAGGTTGGCTTGGGACCCTAAGTTCTTGGTGGGAACCCTATGCACAATAATTATAGTGACGGATAATTCTTTTACATTAGTTACACATGAATGTAACCTGTTATCAGGGTTTTATTTGTGTCAAAATTAGTATACAAGTTATTTGGTAATTTTATTAATTATTTATAAAATATAATAGTGTATCTATAATATAAAAAACTGCCAATCAAAATATCAAATGGTCCTGATGTTATGATGTTATGAAAAGTGCAAAAAAACTCTAAAAATCGCTGGCGCGGGGCGGGATCGCGGGTTAAATAACTCTCGCTGGGAAAGTGTTATTCTCAAAGTCGTTTCCTCAGCTCAAATTCGAAGGTGTGGTTGAAATTCTAAATTAACCTTCAGTTCCATTACTTTTGGAAATATCATTATTCATCTGCCTAGTCTGTAGCCTAGAGCTATGAATTTGTTAGCGTTTTACCAATGTTCATGTAATACAAGTTGAACACCAGATTGTCTCCAAATAATAAATTAATCAAGACAATACCTATTTGCCTATCGATAGCGATTTGACACAAAAGTCGCCAGTTTGTAACATGGAATGGACTAAAGCCCGGCTAAATAAAATATATAAAAAAAAGTTCAATTTAAAAGCGTGTTCCAAAAATTGGATATTATTCCGTATCACGGTAACGTTAACACTCCAATAATACCTCAATATTGAAACCTCTTTATCCAAAATTTGGTCGAAATTAAAATAAATAAGTTTTCTTTGTAAGCACTATTAACTTTTCTACAAAAAGTATCTTAAAGAAAGGCCAAAACTTTGTCTTCTAATAACATTATTTCTAGTTTGTGTGCGAAATGGCTTGTTTCATAGTATTTGAGGATTTTTTCGTTTTAAGGAAGATACTTTTAGAAACTGTAATGTTTATTTAACGTTACATTGTTATTTTTGCAAAGGTTTAATAAGATGTATTCTTAACTTCTTTGTAGTCCAATGAGAGTGGGCTTAGTGAAATTAATAAAGAAATTTCGTTATGTATTATTAAAGTATTTACTGATAGTATGTTATTTTAAATCAAATTTCGCATTAAAGTAAATATAATATTTAAAAAAATGACAATAGGTACATCTCATAACTTAATATTGTTTGTTTATGTCACACGCATAAATATATAATGAATATCTGTATATATAAAATCCTTGCGTTACTGACTGACTGACAGACAAGCTACAGCCAAAACTATTGGGCGCAGGAAGCTGAAATTTGGCATGTACGTTCCTTGGAGACCGTAGGGGTGCACTAATAAGGGATTTCCCGGAATACAAACAGGATGGGGTAAAATATATCTAAATATGTTATGAATTCGTTTCGTACCCATTTATTTTAATTAGTTAAATAGCAAAAATTACTAAAACACCTTAGTCTACTAAACACACTTCAAACACTATCATTATCATCACCATCATCATCAGCCTGCCGTAGTCCACTGCTGGACACTATTATTTATTTATATTACATAACCTTTAAAGCAAACGCTACGGCCACCTTGCAAAATATAACAGTACATTATTACATTAACTTATAATGTATAATATTACAGTTCGAATGGAGGACTTGAAACAGCATCGGTACACAAACAAGTGATAATTACAGATATAAACATCTGGATTACAGTGTCACATAAACTTTAATAGTAAACAAATTTTGTGAGCCGTGGATCCGGATGAGTCCCCCATTTTTGTTTAATAAGATTCAATTTTCCTTTTGGTAGAATAAATATGATTATAGTGGCCCTGACGGTACTTTCAGGTTGTTGGAAACACCAACAAAAACATAACATGTAATAAGGTAGCTATTTTAATTTTAAGATGGTAACATTTATTATTTTCCATTCACTCTGTCTATAATGCTATCTCATTCTTACTTTATTTCTCTCTCTCTCGAATTTTGGATCGCCGGCAAGGCAGATGTGTTTCTGTGTGTCCTTTAAGAATTAAAAAGTTCTGTGTCAAAAACCGTTGTTTACGTCATAAAACGCCATCAAGTCTCCCGCCCATTATCTACCAGCAAGATCGTCAACCTACAGTCCACTAAGAATCTATATTTCTACACAGGTTTCCTGGAAACTTATGAAATATGTATAATAGTAGCGATAAAACGTTTCTGAATTGTTTGAATGTTTTTGGAGATTGCTAGTAGTTAGTTTGGAGATGTCTAGGTTAAAGTGATAGGAAAATGACGAATAACCGACAAATATGCAACTTTCCTTTTAAGAATTTCATCAAAAATTGAATAGCGGCGCTTGATCAGACCCTGTGCTAAAGCTTGATTCAATTTAAAGACTGGGGACACAGTTATGATAAAAAAAGAAGGTTAAAATTGCCAAAATACAACACTAATGAAGATATAACTTTTTATTTTTAGCTTTATGACAAAAATGTTAAGATCAAAGTTGGAGAAAATTTAATTTGCAACAAAAAAGCTCTTTCACATATTCTTTGTGCGACCAATCGTTTACGAGATAATCAAGAAAAATCATAATACTCTGAGTAAACTACACATACATCTCATGATCAACGCTTGCTCCGTAGTGTTTGTAAATTATGTATTCTAGGTATTATGAACGTACATATACACGCCGAAATTAATTATTAATATATCGAAGATATTGTGTACCTAATGATGTGGTTGTCACGTCAGTAAAATTATTTGGTAACATTTTGAATAATATTTATAATAATAATATAAGACATGATAATAATATGTAATACAATGTGATAACATTATATTATTGTAGAAAATTAAAATGTTGTCCGAAATATTGATTATTTTTGTTTTCTTGTAGAAACTTATTAAAATGCAATAGCAAAGCGTTAGAAAATTAGTAAAAATATTAAAATCTGTTATAGATTTAGCATATTAGAGACAAATTGTTAAATGAAACAATATTATAATCTTGTAATACTGGATTCTGCTACAGAATCATCTACACTCAAAATTTTTTCCAGATTTTTTTAATTTATCTACTGTTCCCTGTTTTACAACTCAGAATTCTCGGCTAGCACATTATACAGCCAAGACATATATACGGATCGATATTTCCCTGTTCCTCTCTATTTCGCACTTATGGTAATAGGATTTCGTCTTCAGACTTATTATGGAGTATAATATGGTTCCATTGAAAAGCGTCTTCCAAAAATTGGATAATATTCCCTATCATGTTAACGTTTACACTCCAATAATACCTCGATATTGAAACCTTCTTATCAAAGATTTGGTCGAAATTAAAATAAATAAGTTTTCTTTCTAAGCACTATTAACTTTTCTACAAAAGGGTATCTAAAAGAAAGGGCGAAACTTTACCTTCTAATAACATTATTTCTAGTTTTTATGCAAAATGGCTTGTTTCTTTGTATTTGAGGTTTTTCCCATTTTAAGGAAGATATTTTTTGGAAACAGTAATATTTATTTAACGTTACATTGTTATTTTTGCAAAGGTTTAATAAGATGTATTCTTAACTTGTATGTAAGCAAATGAGAGTGGGCTTAGTGAAATGAATAAAGAATTTTCCTTAGTATTATTAAAGTATTTACTGACAATAGGTTTTTCTTAATCTTCATCATCATCAGCCTTTAACAGTCCACTGCTGGACTAGGCTTCTCCTTTGAAAGGAGGAATTGGCCTACTATACCACGCTGGCCGAACGGGTTGGTATAGGGTTTGTATCAAGTTTTGCTTCTCTTACAGTGCTGTTCTCTGCATAATATGCTCCCTCTGTCGGCTCTTACGACACCCATATGATATGGAGTGGTGACAATCAGTATTAGTTCTTAATCTTATTTCGTATTATAACGAATAAAATATTATGGATCTAACTAAACCCGATTTTAAATTTTACTCCTTAAACATAGTTGGGACCAAACGTAAGATATATCCTTGTAAGGAAATAAATAATTTCACAAATCAGTTAAAAAATGACTAAGTTCTGAGATAGCCAAAAATTGAAATAACACAAGTAAATTGAGAACCTCTTCTTTTTTGACTCGGTTTAAAATACTTATCACCTGAGCGACTCTGACTACTGTTCAGTCGTGATTAAATACGGAAAACTAATCTTGCTTGGGGCTATTTAAATGAAAACCTACGACCGCCAGGTTTCAAGATTCAAGATATTGTTCTAGACGCGTTTGACGTGAAGGCATGACGAGACCTATTAAAGTTACATGTCACTCAACGTCTTTCTAGCTGGAAACCACTGACAGGGTTCTGCTAAGCTTTTCTAGTATATGAATAAACTAGCAGACACACAAAGAAATTTACTATGACTTAGATTGGTCTACGTTATAAGCAAACGGAAGACATTATGCATTTCTGTAACCTAAACGAATCATATGAAAATCATATGAAAATCTCAATGTACTTTCTAAGGAGTACTTGTTCAAATAGAGAAAAAGTTCAACATTTTCTTACAACCTCCTTGGTAGAATTTCATTTACATTGGTTAGTAAGATTAAACGAAGAGCCAAACAAATAAGCGTTCTCTATTGTAATACGAATTTCAGTTTATAAAATAAGTATTTTTTTCAAATGTCTCAAAAACTCGCCACGGATTTAGATGATGCTAAAATTACCATTTTTTGATGAAAAATTGAACAAAAAGCATGAAAAATTATGATGCGCTAATAAAATATAAACTTTAATATTTTTAAGCATACTTAAATGAAATATTCAAACAGCAAGACATTAGAATTTTTTATTGGCTATAGCAAATGGTCTTCAACTAAAATAATAGCTGAAGTCAAAAAATATCGAATGAAAGTGAATACGACGGAATAAAAATTACTGACACCGAGAGAATCGTGGCATTCACCCTAAACCTGGGATTTTGGGTGAATATTTTCCTCGGTTCTACAATAAATCTACCAAAAGTCAACACATTAATAACGGCTCGTACTTTTCAACTGTACTCTATCATCTTTAGTGTAGTCGTGGACCCAAAACTCGGTGCTCTCTATTGATTCGTAATTCTGAGTAGGTAACTTTTAATTGGTGCTAAAATGGCACTTGGCTTGACTCGTGTTCTTTATATTATATCATGTTTGAGATAAAAACTTAAGAATGTCTCTCATTACTTGATTAAAGGCAACTCTAAGGAGGACAATAAATGTCTCTCTGTTGTAAAACTTCATGTCTCGTCGTAAAAATGTAATCTTGACTAGCTTTCGTCTCAAGCTCTGTTTATGGTTACTACACATTTCTATCGTTTATTGTTCTGTGTGTAACAGTCGTCATTGTTAATAGTATACAGTTAATTTGTTTAGTGCATACTTAAATATTCTTTGTAACCAGATGCAAACAGAGGGGTGTTAATACTATTATAAGTTTGATGTGTCTGTGTATATGTGAAGCTTGTACATAATAATGCTGTTTGTGGCTTCGTAGCTCCTGAATGAATATCTCTCATGAATATGAAAACGTGGTTTGATTTCTTTGAAAAGCAATAGAATCGAAAGGGTTCTTACTAAAAATGTGTTTAAATGTTATATACATACTTGTGTACACTAAATAAATTAAATTAAACATAAGACTTGCGACAGAAGTTTTAGACTTGTTAGCTTTCTACACTCTGCCACGTTGACAAATACCCGATCATGCATTTAAACGTATCTTATAGTAGACGTACAAATGATTAGTGATGCCAATAATCGGTATGTTTTTACGAGTAATTTACAACCCTAATTTCTGTAACTCCCAATCCCTAATATTTCGTATAAACTCTGAGTTTCATATATGAAATGAAAATGTTTCTTGAAAATCACATCTGACTTAAAATTAAATATATTTACGAGAATATAAGTATATATTTTGGCCCAATTTCACAATTTTCTTCGACCTTATGCTTTTCTGCTGAACGCAATTCAGAACACGTGACCTTACCTCTCAGTGCTACGATCTAGATCAAAAATAAAATCCGTATACTCGGTTCAAAAGCTTTTAGCGTGAAAATAAAAGTAAATCTCAATGCAAATGCCGATATTTGTGACCTGGGTCACGTTTCGTTCCGGTTTGTGCTTGACGGTCTACAGCAACCTCTTAGCTTTCACACCGATTTTGTTGTTTCAGAATTCACGGCCTTTTACTTATGTCATAAAATCATTTGTCAATCTTAAATCCAATCCTTACGACCCAGCAACTGACGTTTAGATAATACTTATGGCCAGTTTTACCGCTGTCTTATAACTGCCAGATAAATGATCAGTCAGATAACTGATACTTTCATTCCAATTTTGGATTCATCTGAAAGATATGGCTTATGCAAAGGTGGTGGTGGCCTTAATAATATAATATTAAAAGGATTTGTAAGATAAGACAATTTGACTTATGCAAACGTGGTGTATCTGGCCCGTAATAATATATCTTATATGAAAATTTTTTTTGAGTCTATTAGTTTTAGGAAATCGATTACAACTTAAAGTTTGGATATTTATTCCTCAACGACTCTTTGCATTTTAAATTATAAATTGGTCGCAAAGCATACTTATGCTTTTCTGTTGAATGCGATTCAGAACATGTGAACTTAGGGCTACATCACAACCTTAATTTTGTAATGTAGTTTTCACCTTTTTCAATGTTAAACAAGTGTAAGAACTATTTCTAAATTTAACATAATATGTAAACTCAAGGCTACCATTTTAAGATAACAACATTAACATCTGCACTATGAATTTGCTAAGCACTTACATTTAAATAATAATTATGCTCACGAGATAAGTAGCTTTCTAGTAATATAATAATTAAATCAAGAGCGAGTCGGACTCGCCTATGCAGGGTTCCGTAGTAGTTATCCACTAATCATACCCATGATGAAGATATAGATTTGCTGAAAAAGTGACAAACACTTTTTCACCAGCACATGTAACCTTGTTTTCCTTAGTGTTTGTATGAACAACAAAGTTATATTTGCGGTTTTTGAATATGTTAAAATCTGCTGACCACATATCGTTGGCTGTTTTTATTACGATGTATAGCATTTTTTTAGAATAGTCACTCTGTTACTTTAAAAGTTAGAGGGAGAGGAGCTAGAGGGACACTAATTTTTCCCCTTTGGAGGCGTATATCTTTCGAACCATTCACTTTGAGAAAAAATGGTTTTACAAACCTTACTATAATTAAATCGTGGCCGCTTTACCATCATATCTTTTTTATTTTTATATTGATTTAAAATTTGAAATCGTGAAGCGCACCGCTTCACGATTTCAAAAGATAGAATACATATATACATACCTACCAATTTTCAAATATGATGTCTCAATAGTTTCAGAATAAAATGGCTGTGCAATACGGTTTCAGAATAAAATGGCTGTGCAATACGGATGTACAGACCGACAGACATAGCGAATCTTTAAGGGTTTCGTTTTTTGCCAGTTTTGGCTACGGAACCCTAAAAAAGACTAAGAATAGTCATTGGAACCTTGTGGTATAACAAAGTTTGACTAGAAAGTCTAATGAACATTTTCTATTAACTTCCACTCTCAAAATTTGTACCTTTATTATATCACCTTAAGATAGATAGATTATTCTTTATTGAACACGTAACAAAAATTACATTATAAAATAAAACAAAATAATCACAAACAGAATGTACAAATGGCGGCCTTATCGCTGAAAGCGATCTCTTCCAGGCAACCTTAGGATGGACAGATGGTAAATAAGCCTAGTGCGATAAATAGTGCAGTTTCAAAGACAACTAGAATAATATACTTACTAAAGCAGGGGTGGACAGGCTGTCCGATGTCATTGCAGATGTTAATCGAGACTTACATGCCATAGCAGTGTGGTCTGACAGATTTGGCCTTTGCGTCAATCCCACAAAATGCCAAGCTATCATTGTGGGAAGCCCGCGTATGATCACCAGAATAGATTTCACAAGCCTGTCGCCTGTAACTTTTAACGGGTGTGCTATACCATTCTCGACATCTGTGAAAAATCTCGGTCTGCACATAGATGGCCTGGCGGACCCAGATTTCAGTTGTCAGCCAAAAATTATACGGGACTTTGCGCTCACTGTACCGTCTCAAAATTTTTCTTCCATCAAAAACTAAAGCAATGCTTGTGCAAACTTTAATCTTCCCTATAATTGACTATGGTGACGTGTGTTATCTCGACCTGAATGCAGATCTACTCAACAAACTTCACCGACTTCTCAATTATTGCATTCGGTTCGTTTTTAATCTGCGTAAGTTCGATCACATTTCTAAATTTCGCAAGGAATTAAAATGGTTGCCGATTCGTCAGCGACGAAATTTGCGTACTCTGACGACTTTATACTTTTTTCTCCACTCTCCTAACGGTCCGTCATATCTAGTACCTTATTTTCAATAGCTCCAATCATGATAAGAACTTGCGATCTACTAATAACCTTCTCCTTCTCTGTCCATCTCACTCTTCTAGCTTAGTACATTCTTCTTTGAATATCCAATCTATCCTTCTTTGGAATACTCTCCCTCCCGAAGTTGGGACGTCCACTAGTCGTACCACGTTCAAATTTAGAGTTCGCCAGCTGTTGTATAGCGAATTGTCGGAACCTTCTCAGTAGCAATTCACTATTTGTTAGTATTCTATCTTTTTAACTATTTATTTTCATGTGTATAGTTATGTATATTATTAACTGTTAGTAATCTATCTTCTTAAATATTTATTTTCATGTATATATATGTATTTATATATTTATTTTTATACATGTATATGTGTATTTTGTTATGTATTTATATTTAAATTATAAGTATGTATTATGTTGCGTATTCTCTTTAATTTTACTCTTTATGTGTAGTACACACCTGCCATGATCATCTCTGCATCACCTAAAGGTTGACTGGGAGAAAATGCCTTGAGGCATTAAGTCCGCCTTGTGCAATGTATTTTGCAGGAAGTTTTTATATAAATAAATATAGCGTGCTAAACAGAAAATGATTAAATCACCAAATGCCACTTCAGTACATTCCGAAGTGATACAAAAGCAATATGTAGTCACCATTATTGTCGGTAAATGCATTAAACGTATGAATCAAATTTGCAACAGTTTAGGTGCCGATGGCAATATTTCACCGCCGCACTAGTTTGGTATGAGAATCGCATGCATTTACATTTGGAGACAAATTTATAGCACCAAACTCGTTTTAATTTCACTGCATGGTTTACACATGGTTCTTAGTTGGTTTCATTATAAAAAAATGTGGTTTTGTTTTCGTCACATTCATTCATTTGTTCAGTTATATCATTTTGGAATTAATTAATGAGTCGGCTTCAAGTGTTATGTTTCACTAGCTTGGCTTTTTCCGCGTAATTACTATTATAATTAGTAATTATATGGTTTACTCTATTTGGTAGTCAAAGGTAATATATGTAATTGCTCTTTATAATAACTCTCAACTATTGTCAGATAATCAACATCACCATCATCATCCTAGCGTTGTCCCGGTTATGAGCCAAGAGTTCGATTTTAGGGTCCAGGGCTCGCTGAATAAAGTGTTTTATCAAATGAAGTGCCATTAAAATCGATCTAGCACTTTTGGATATAAGTTTACAGACCGATAACAGAGTGTCAGAGCGAGATAGATTATACAAAAATAAGTTTTATTATTTTTATTTTATTAAGTTAAGTGTATTTATTATTATAGACACTTCAATTTTATTTCTTTATTTGTATAGAAACGTGCTCGTATAGCGTACTTTTAAGTGACCGCCGCCGCGCTGTGGCGAAGTTTTATGATTTATGAAATAATAATAATCATAATATTCTACCACTTTCACACAACACCATCTAGTCCCAAACTGAGCAGAGCATTTACTATGGGTACTAGATAATGGATAAACATACATATACATAGAAATATAGTTTCACTTTTAGTTATTGCCACTTGGGTGCCATAATCACAAAATACCGAGCGTCTCATAATATTTTCTGACTTGTACTGTGTAATTTAATCATTTATTTCTGCGGCACCAAATATAATATGAAATTGTACAATGCTTTTGATTATAATTTTAATCTTAATTACATCCATTTACTTTTTATGCTTGAATGAGCTCTCTTGTGAATTATAATTTGGTAAACGTTATTAAAAAGACCACAAAACGCTTCAGATTGCCAACTTTTGGACTGTGTTCTCAAATACAGCGTCAAAAGGAGCGGAAGCGATAGCGAGAGCGGGGTGATAATTACATACACATACAAGTATGCTCAATGTGCTTCGCTGTTTCACACACCACAACCGTCATAACGTGATGCTACATACCCTCTAGCCTACCACGTGAATGTGGATTTTAGATACAAAAATAACGTTTATCCCACCTGGCAGATCCTGAGTTTAGCGCGTTCAAACACACAGAAAATCTCTTCAGCACAGCGGCAAATAGATTGCCACTTAAAAACCAAACTGATGAAGCACCGCTACCCCTGTTTTGACTTTCACAGCGTTCTTCATGACCGCGGTCTTACGAATTATTTAACGATGAACATTTTATTTCCGTAAAAATAGAAGTGTTTTTTTAGCACAGTAATATCCATACCGGTAAGAGTTTTGAATCATGCATCGTCCTATTTTTTTGAGATGATCTAAATAATATTATTATATTTTTAAATCTGAATAATATTATTATTTAGATCTGAATGATATAAAGTGTTAGGTATCTGTAACTTACCTCTTGGTGTAAATCAAAACAGCGCTTTAATTGCAGATTCTCACCAGTTGCCGCACAGATGGGTTTGTTTGCTCAGAAAGCTTATTTCTGGAAAAATTGCTACGTGAACTTGCAGGTTGCTTTGCAGTGCGTGAAAGCACTGGAGACAGTAAGACCGATCGTCTTTTGCTTATTTAATTTCCATACATTCTGCTTCACGGGGTATATTTACTTTCGTATCATTGTTTTAATACCTCAAAAAGAACAACCATCTTTATAAGTCAAGTTTTGTTAAACTTTGTTTTAGGGTCTAAGTTCGGGTATAGATTACCACAATCTAGACCACTGGCACCAATAAATAACATTTTATCCAAATCAGGAATACCTGTATTTTAGCCTTCATTCAGCCTGCATTGATCCTGTCACGTAAGAGTATAATTTACTTGAATATTCATGCTCGCAAATTTAACGCTCGGAACCGGACTTTGCGTGAACATTGAAACATGAAAAAGTTGTTTACATGTAGTATATGCTCTAATACGTATGGTGTTATTATAATTTTTGGCATGTCGTATTTACTAAACGGTGGTATACTTAAGCTTCCATTAGGCACTTCAGATCAAGTAAAAAGTTGATACACATCATCATCATCATCATCAGCCTGCCATAGTCCACTGCTGGATATAGGCATCTCCACTGGCACGCTACTGAGCCCGATTTTCGTGTTAAAATGTTAAAAAAATTTGATACACATGTACATACAACTGTGCATGGTACACCAATACTTCCTTTACTTAGATAACTTTTCTCTTTTTATTTATCTTTTATTCACAGAGAGTCTTTTACCTTTTTTCATTTGGTCCGAGTATGAGAATGTCTATTTACGTGAGGTCTTTTTTTTCCCAACTACTCTGGCCATATCTACTGCATCTCATTTAACGAGATCAGATTCTGAAGCGAAGGAACATTGATTTTGCTCCAACCTCGTGCCAACAGAGTAAACACCCACTAAAATCCGTTATTTAAGGCCACCGTAATCGAGTGTAAGTCAGTTTATTCTTAATACTCTGCAAGTACCCATGTCTACATTTAGGTAATTAAAACAGCATATTTTATTACAAAATTTGTTAGAATCCAGACACGTCTTGTTAAAAATCATTTTATAGGTACTTGAAGTTACGATTGAATTTTTAAATCTTATAATATTAAATGTAGAGCATTACTGACTTCCTCGCCTGTTTTCTTTAGTAGGTGCCTTAAAATTCAGGGGAGGAATTTATTAAGAATATTAATACACTCAAATTATTGTCATCATACCCATTAAAAAGTAAACTGGATGCATACAAAGCATTTCAGATTTATTTTTGAATAATTGTCGAACGAATCCTTTGACATAAAACGCAGTTAAAATTGTGCGATCCGCATATGATTACTCTCCAAATATAGGTGTTAATTGTGTTCGTAACAGCCTGAACGTACGAGCGGCTGGCTACAATGCAGCGCATTGCATAGGTATAGTCAGTGCCTTCACGCTCTTATTTGCGCAATTATGAAGTCCGCTGCGACATGGCATACACAGCTATTGCCAGAGTTTCTTCAAAATTTCAATGAGCCCCAACGCACATATTTGCTAGTGAAACTGATACAGACAGAACAAGATAATCACCCAAGGCTTAGAACATTTAGGCAGAGCTGAGCTACACAGACACCGCCCGCTTAATTATTCATTGTAATATATTTTTTATAATTTAATATTAATTTGACATTTAATGCTTTCCATTATCTTTGACATTTTCTTTTATTTAATTATTTTTTTATTTATTTCTTGACATTGTCTTGACAATTCTTCGATTACAGGTTTGGTATACTATAAAATTTATAATGAATATGTATTAATATTGTAATTTATCAATTAATAATAGAAGGTAAATATTTTTCATGTGTGCTATGTGGTGAAATTTTTATGTGGAATTATATTGGCTTAGATAGTATAAGGTGAAGAAAGATATTTTTTTCAAATATTTTAAATATTTAGTTGTAAACTTGTAAGATGTTTAAGTGCTATGTTTATACTATGTACAAACTACACATATTCAAACACAATTTGTAATTGTTTACTTGAATAAAAAAAAAAAACAAAAAAATGGTAAGCGATTTTAGTGGCCTATTCAATTGGTGGTAAAGTACCAGAACTGAGATTTCAGCTCTGTAAATATGGGGCCAGAGCAAGCTACTGGAATTTTGTAGATGAGATATGGGCTCGGTAATAAGCACTGGTAATGATTAAAGGAAAAGCAGGTAATGAGAGCTGTTCAACTGATTTCCGACTCTGACTCTGACTCAAATACTAACAAGAAAAACATCTAAGGCAGAACCGCGGCGACGACGCGGCGTCGACGCCGTCTACATCGCGTCAGCCGAGCGTTCTTTAAAAGACTAAAGCCGAGCGTTCTTAAAGAACGCTCGGCTGACGCGATGGCGTCGACACCGTGTCGACGCTGATATGCCGCTGCTTTGACGCTGACGCCAATGTGAGAGCAGCCTAAATCAGTCAAGCCATTTGGAGAAGTTCTGCAACATACACACACTCAATAGAATTAATAATTTTAGCAAAAGCAAAATTACTTAACATTCATGTTTAACTGGAATTTGAGATCGCATGATTTTACTTATTCATATTTCTGAGAACGTATAAAGATAGTTGATATTTTATTTCATACCGTAGCGCATGTTATACATAATTATTATGTCTGTGATTTCAAGTGAATTCATCTTGGTGCATTTCCACGATACTTTTACCAGAATGATAATTACCTTTTCACGAATGAATTGCTCGTTAAATTTTCAAGGTATTGTTTTATGATATTTTTATTTATCGTAAAATGGCGACTTTTCTCGCTTTTCTCTCTCGATTCTTCTCGCCAGCAAGCCTTTGTGAACCGTTACCTTCAAAAATCCTCAATATTTACTGGCCCGAAAAAATCTCCAATACCCAACTCTGGATACGCTGCGATGAATTCCATATACACAAGCAGATCAAACGGCGCAAATGGAGCTGGATGGGCGACACTCTCCGAACGGCTCCAAACCACATCCCGAGGCAAGCCCTAGTTTGGAAACCTCAAGGAAAACAATAACGTAGTCGTCTAAAATAGTCCTGGTGGTTGACGTTTATTGGAGAAACAAAGACTGTTTGACAGACTTGGAGCAAAATTACGCGCGATGTCCATAGGTGTCATTAGGTGTCATAAGTCAAGTAAGCCATACAGACTTTTCTGTAAAAGAAACGCTCCTTTTCTGTAAAAGAATCATCACGGTATTTATTATAGGTAGAGTTTGAAGATTTTTGACAGCCGTAATGGGGAGTCTATTGACAGTGGTGTGAGCCAGGGAATAGCGCTATACCTTTGGGTTGCTGAGATCAGACGGCCGTTGCACTGTCAAATCGTCTTATTACGATTATAAACGTGAAAGTTTGTAATGATAGATGGCATAAGGATGCTTATTATTATTTCACGACAAAACTCCTGTATATACTTTGATGTAAATTTGCAGTATTATAGCTTATACATTAAATTCACGTGGGCTACCTTATTTCCCAATACCTGATTTTTTGCGAGCGAAGCCTCCAGCAGAAGCTAGTATAATTATATTTTATACTTTATGTAGCTCCACCAAAAAAGTTTGTGTTACTTTTAAAGTATTTTCATGAATCCATTGGACGTCGGATCTAAGAGATAGTTTCAGATACAAAGCATAGTTTTTAGTCTACACCAAAAGTAAAGCCACGTTAAGAGTTGTGTTTCACAAAATATTCGGTCACGTTCGAACAAAGGTTCATTCATTCAACATTCCCATTCCCATTCCGATCTTTGCGGTTTTTTTTTGTGGAAAGCAAAGTATTTAGGGGTAAATATGCTCGCGTTTTATTGTATGTAACGTTTGAGTTTATTTTAGAAGTATTTTTGTATTGCCATTTTAATATAAATTACGGTCATTCAGTGGTCGGGTAAGGGATTAAGCGCCAGTGCTTGGGATCTTACTCAGACTAGGATATCGCAATATCTTTGACAAAATAAACTTCATTAATTCACAAATGAAATTTATTTTATGACTAGAAGTAAAAATAAATGTATCATGAAAGCACATGACAAATTTATTTTTATATAAATGATAATAATGCGAAAAATATTTCAGCTGTTTTGTCAAGTTTATAGTTTTATGGGCTATTAGCATATGGGCAATGTCCTATATTAAAGTTATTCAGAAAGAATTGGACTATCCGAAGCTTAACCTTGCAGAATAATTTAGTTTCTTATTGAAAGTCAAATTCTCTGTTGTTATATAATCAACAACATCATCAGCGTGCCATAGTCTACTACTGGATATAGTCCTCTCCAATGGCACGCCGCTGAGTTCAATTTTTGTCTTAATGCTAGTGAATAAACATATACAATCGGAATGATCGGTACGGGAGGTCAATTGACTACGAAACGAAAGTGTGAAGATGGCGCGCTTCGACAGACTCTAGTGTGACGTTCGCAACAGTTGAAGAGGGGGGTGACGGTTGACGTTCAACGGAGCGACACAACAACAATCACTTCTCGTGGAGACTCCGGGTGGACAACAAGTACCTAGAAACTGTCACTCGTTTCGTGTTCAGTAATACAAAATAGCTAGTCAGTTTTGTTAAATTTGATTTAGTGTGAACTTATAACAAACTGTGATGTGAAGTGTTGATACCGGTCAAGAATCAAGCAACCCGCTGACATATACAATTTTAATTGACACGTGTTTTCTTCAATATGTCTAGGAAAATCACTGAAGACATCACTGACACTGATCACTGATATATAAAATTAATAGGTAAACGTTAGCCTTTGTACGTTATAAAATTTAAAGCTCGCGGTGCGTTGCTAGGTGTATGATATAATTTTATTTTATTTATTTATTTCACAAACAATTTACATTGTGTTGAATGATATATCTTATGTGGTAATAAAGCAATAAAAATTAAAAATACAACAATAATCAATTAATAAATCAATCACAATACATAGCATACAAGTAATACAAAGAATGTCAATAAAATGTAATAAAAATTATATAAAATCAAAAATGTCAGAAAGTCAAAATTAGGAAGTTCAAATAAAATCATTATGTTCCGTAAATTCGTCAACGGAGTAGAAACACTCTTTAACAAGAAATGCCTTAAGCTTGGTTTCAAAATCTCTTTGGTAAATAGAACTCTTTATATCTATAGGTAGTCTGTTAAAGAGTCTGACCGAGTTGTACCGCGAGCTATGTTTAACAACATTCAGAGCAGGTGCTATCATGGATGGCATATCCCTTCTTCTCGTATGCTCGCGCTTGTGTCTCTCCTCTTTAGTTTCATAGCCATAAATGTCTTTGGCAAAGAACAATGGTCGGTTCCCATACAAAGGTGGACCAGAAATTTTTTTTCACGTCTATTGCTGTGGAGTTATTTATCAATATTCTTATGTTACTTTATTTAACTTTAGTATAGATATGAATTTTAAAAACTTGGGAATACCTTTTTATTCTTTATAAAGTATGTTTGAGGTTATGAACTAAATTGTGTTTTTAACTAGTTTATTCGTAAAGATATGTAAATTAAACAATTCTGGTACCTAATATATGTGTGTAGAAACACATGTTCTTCTAACAAACAAACTTAAAGACTCAATTCACAGCAAGCGAGGAACGAATGACGTTGATGTACCGGGTACAACAGTGACAGATACAGAAATGCACGTCAAATCTTAGATTTTTCATTAAAAAAATTATAATTATTATATTAATAACATAAATAATTCTTATTTATCATGTCGTATAATGAAACGCATATTTTGACAATGAGGTTATGACTGCGTTCATAACATTTTATTGTTGTTTAGGGGTACAGTTTAAAAAATAAACTGTAAAAACATTATTTCTTTCTCCCAAGTCCTAAAAATATGTATTTGCTTTGATCAAAATAATAAAAAAATGTACATTTTTTTGGTATAGGACTCATTATCAGACGTGCTAAAGGCCAAAGTGACCATTGTTCTTTGGTAAGTAGGACCATTATATACAAACTAGGGACCGTCAAAATTCTGAGATCCTTAAAATACGGTTTGCACGAGTCGAGCTGATCTATTCGAACCATGGTTCTTATGGCTCTCTTCTGGGCTATGAAGGCTCGCTGAATATTGTAATGGTAGCTGCCACCCCAAAAAAGAACACTATACCTTAATTTGGATTCAACTAATGAGAAGTAAACGGTCCTGAGTTGCTCCAAGTCAACGAGGTCTCTCAAACTTCTGAGTACGTAACACGCAGAGTGAATGCCAGCTTCTATGCTAGCCAACTCGGTTTTCCAGTTTAATAGACTATCTACATGTACGCCTAAAAATTTTACTGTGGTAACTGTGTTCAGCTGGTGACCGTTAAGGTTGCAAAGTAGTTTGTCCGAATTCTTATTTGTTGACTTAAACATAATTATATTAGATTTTTGAGTATTTATTTTCAGACAGTTATGCATGAACCATTGGTTAAACAATTCTAAAGTTTCGTCAAGTTTAAAATTAAGACTACTAAAGCTATCTGCTGAAACAATGGCATTGGTATCATCAGCAAATACAGTTAGTTTTATGTGGTCAGGTGACTTGTTTGTAATATTACGAATAAGGTCATTAATAAAAATAATGAAAAATATTGGTCCGAGGGTAGAGCCTTGAGGAACGCCGGTTCCAACATGTATAAGCCTTGATTTGAAAGCTTTTTCAATTCTAGTTCGGACCATACCAGTTTCCTCATAACTTTCAGCTTTGATCTCAACAAACATATGCCTATTTTATAGATATGAAGTAAATAAATCTTTTGATATACCTCTTACGCCATAATGTTCCATCTTAGCAATGAGTATTTCATGATTGACAGAATCAAAAGCGGAACTCAGATCTAGGAAAATGCCGGCTACCTTTTGCTTATCATTTAATTTTGTAATTACGTCATTAATTAATGTATTAATAGCATCTTGTGTACCAACATTTTTTAAATAGGCAAACTGTCTCGGGTTTATAATGCTGTTTGAGGCTAAATGTCTGAGCAATCTTCTTTTCAGAAGTAACTCGAAAATTTTGGATTTTGTTGGTAACAGCGAAATAGGTCTATACATTTTAGGATCCTGTTTCGAACCCTTTTTATGTATTGGTATAACTTTGGCTATTTTGAACTGGTCGGGGAAGAACCCCCCATTAATACATTTATTAAAAAATATACTTAAAGGTTCCGCTAAAATGTCTATGTTGTCTTTAATTACTGTAATGGGTATACCATCATATCCACAAAATAACTTGATTTTCATTTTCTTGACTAGATCAGCAACTTCCCATGGACTAATTCCAGAGTCATTTCACTTTCTATTCTCTCCGTATTTTCCCTGAGATATGCCAAGGCTGTATTACTGTTGACATTACATGAACTGAAGTCATAGTCAAATGTTGTTGCAAACAAGTCAACAATCTCAGATGGATCAGAAATGACACAGTTACCCTTAGATAGCGAACCAATGCCCAACCCCTTCGTCTTAATATTTCTATGCTTGTTTATTAACTGCCAAACATCTCTTGATATGTTATTAGACCTAGCTACTTAATGCTGTCTGAATAGTATTTCTTTTTGCGGCCCTAATTACTCTTCTATAAATGTTTATGTATTTCTTCCTTTAATTTACCAGCGAATCGTGATTATTGCCCTTTAAGCATAAAAATCGTTTCATTTTGCTGGAAGTTTTAATTCCTTTAGAGACCCATTTTAGCCTCGACTCATTCTTAAGATATACTCTGATATTTTTCTTTCTAAAACAACTTCTAAACAAGTGATTAAATTTTGATATGAATGCATTTGGACCCAAAGTATTGAGGTTGTTAGCCAATAATAATTCTCTAAATTTATTCTTACTTTTATCATTAAATACTCTCTTTTCTACAATCTTATATGTACTATTTGCTATTTTTTAGTTTACTAGAATTCTATCTAGTTTGACATATTAAGCCAACATGCCCATCAGCTAATCCATTGTGATCGACAATGCATTTCTCTATGATATCACTATCGAGGTTTGTAATGATATTATCTAAAGATGACTGGGAACCATTGTGCATGAAAGTAGTGGTACTCACCAAAGGTCTAAAGTTATAACTTGTCAAAATATTAATGAAGTCTATCTTTTTCTTTGATTCTACAAGGAGATCTATGTTGAAGTCCCCACAGATAAAGCACTTCTTGTCAAAAAAGTGTTCTAGTAGTTTTTCAAGCATGTTCAAAAAAACATCCATGTTATGATCGTACGGACTGCGATAACAACATAAAATAAAAACACCAGATATTATATCCTTAACGCCACATACCTCAAAAGCGTTCACCCTGTATAATTTCTTGCATATAGATATTTCATCACATTTTGTGTCGTGCCGAGCAAGAATTAAAGAACCTCCTCTCTTTTTATTTGTTCTACAATTATAAGATATTAGTTTATAATCATTAAAATGGAATAATTTAGCTAAAGAATCGTTTAGAAAATGTTCTGTCAAACATATGTAATGCAAAACTGTTTCTTGCCCATCAATATACAGCTCAAATTCCTCCCTTTTATTACTTATCCCACAAACATTTTGATAAAAGAAATTCAAACTATTAGTAGAGGCCTGTGAATTAAGCGAAACGTTTTTATCCTCGAAAAAACTCATCGGATTGTGTACAGACTTCGTCTCGCGTTACAGCATAATTTGACTGAGTATAACATTCAGTCTGTGTTGTGGCACACACATAAAGTTTAGCAGTCATTAAACTATGTTCGGTCTGTACAGATACATCACTAAAAACATTTTTACAATCACTATACTTTGTAGAATATGCTAAGAAATTATTTCTATAATTCAAACGTAGTACTTCTTTATGAAGCAATCTGCTAACAAGTAGTTTGTTAGGAACTGGTGAAAAATGATTGTCATTAACATCAAGTGGTACATAGCTAGTGTTTCTTAAATTAGAACAAATTAGTCTCAACATATTATTTAACATCAATACATTCAAATATTTATTTTTATAGACTTTACCAATTAAAAAATTCGTATTCTTCAATTGATTTAAGGTATAATATAGAAAATATTGTATTTCCATCGAATTGTCATCATTTGAGCCACCCCAAATTAATACATAATCAATTGCAAAACATGATTTTAAAATTTCAGATAAGGGTGCATTTCGTTTAATTACAGACATTATAGTGAAGCTATTTCCAAGTAGATTTTGTAATTGTTGCCTTATTCCGTAACCATTTTGATCAGCAAAAATAATAAGTCTATGCTTAGACGTATCGCATGCTTTGTATACTCCATGTAGCGTCTTCTTATATACCTCTGAGTTGTAAATATGGTCTAAAGATTCTGAATTTTTGATCACTATAGTTTCATTTGTAATAGTATGTCCATCAACAATTGTAGCTAAGTCCGGACTTCTTATAGAATTTTCAGAAAACGGACTCGGCGCTGAATTTTGCGATACCATGGGAGGTGAAAAATAGCCTGTGACCTTTACCGAGTCCATACTACGATTTAAGTTTAATCCTGTGTTGACACTGTGGTATGATGAATCATGGTTTAAAAATGTTGCACTAAGCCGACTTTTAGCATTAATTGGCAATTCCCTCGAAGATGTTCTGGGTATAACCCTTCTTAGATTAGTATATTTAGAAAGTCTTCTGTACTGCGGATAGTAAAATTTTATTGGCGTGCAACTACCACTTTTATTGGATTCTCCAATTCCCACGGTTTTAAATAAATTCAGTTTGTGTTTATAATCAAATAACTCCTGCTTAAAATTGTTATTCTCCAGACTTAAATTTTCTATTTCGCCGTGCGCTGATTGTAATTCATTAGTAAGCCGTTTTACTTTCTCCTCCAAAGCCAAGAAATCTTCTCTATTTAGGTCGATATTTGGTTGACTTTGGTAAGACACATCTAAGTCAAGATCACTGGCATTAAAATCCAGACATTGCTTATTTCATCTTTGTGTATTAATATTCTCAAAGTCATCCATTGTTGTAGGGAAGTTTTCAACCCAATTTAAGGTGACGGAACGATCGTAGAAAAAATACTACCAAAGACTACCAATATTTCTTTTCTTTTTATAACCTACCTGACCACAAATTATGAACTTTGTACATATTGTAACTACTGTAGCTTTGTTTCATAAGTGAGTTTGCCGGAGGCCTATACCTACGGTGATCTTTCCTTAGAAAAATGACAAACGCTTTCCATCAGATATATCATATTGAAAATTAGCTATTGTTGTCATTTTTATAGTGAATGCTTTAAATCTGCGGATTTTTAACCAAACTATCAACCCTAATGAGCCCCCTTTAGGGAAAGAGGGGGCTTGAATTGCTTTTGTCACAAAAGGAAAGCACTATCCAGATGTCACCTTTTAAGTTGACCAGTGACAAAGCCTCTGGGGTGATATGTCAGGCAATATGTCTATTTGTATATTTTAAATATACAAATAGACATATAAATTATTTTTATTAGTATTGTATAAATTTGCGAGGTTTCCCAACCGAAGTTAAATAACAAAATAATAATTTTATTTATTTAATTAACCAGTTTATCCTGACCAATGTGGTTTTATGTTCATGAGAGTGTAAAACTGTATGTAGTTCGCAGTGCTGACCAAGCGCCAAAACTTTTGTGAAAATCTGTTTGTTATTTAGAATAAATTTTTCATGTTCCACGTCAACGTAGTTATTTGTATTCATGATTTTAGTGGATAAAAATAGCATAAATATGCGTTATGGGATGCAATCATTCTCCATAAAATATTATAATTATAAATGCTTGCGAAATAAAAAAATGCAATTTATTTTAATGTTCATTCACTTTTTGTCATAATATGTGCTATAGTAAATTGTATGCGTTGGCAAGTACGCATCTGTTTTTGATTTATTTATTACAACTGCCCACTACACTAACAGTTGCCCGATGGGTGTAGTGAGCCATTATAGTACAAAAATACATAGTAAGTACATAGTTACTTAGTAATACAAAGTCCAATTATTTTAAATGTTGTCATTATTTTAGTAGCAGTTTTAATAAATGTATTTAACTGAAATGAAATGAAATGAAATAGTTCTTTATTTCGTATAAACTTTGCAAGTACTTACGAAACGTCATTTAAAAAGAGCATTTTATACAATTATTTTTGTGTGCCGAATTAGAACAGCTCAATCCCAAGCGTTTTGGTCGTCTTTATATTCAGATATTTTATAGTATGCTTTTGAACACAATTTCGCTTTAACAATAATTTTGAACTTATTTATAGACAAGTTTCTTAAATTATGAGGGAGCTTGTTATAAAAGCGTATACATTGCCCCATAAAACAGCTACTTATTTTGTGGAGACGAGTGCTATGAACTACCAGATTATTCTTGTGTCTCGTATTTACAGTATGTATATCACATTGTTTACTAAATTTGTCAATATTTTTATGTACATATAACAGATTTTCATAAATATATTGTGATACAACAGTTAGAATGTTTATTTCTTTGAATTTTTCTCTTAGAGTAACTCTTGGACCGAGGTTATAAATTCCCCTTACAGCTCTTTTCTGTAGAACGAATATTGTATTTAGGTCTGCAGCACTCCCCCAGAGAAGAATCCCATACGACATTAAGCTATGAAAATAACTGAAATAAACCATTCTAGCTGTTTCTAAATCTGTAAGGCGTCTAATTGTCTTAACTGCATAAGCTGCAGAACTGAGTTTGCCCGATAGCCTTTCAATATGTGGACCCCATTGTAGTTTGGTGTCGAGCATAATACCTAAAAACATGGTTGTCTCGACGGGCTCAATCCTAAGATTCATTAAGTTGCACATTGGTTTCCAATTGTTTAACATTAGGCATAGAGAATTTTAAAAGTTTCGTTTTCTTATTATTAAGTAAAAGGTTATTTACATTAAACCAATTAACAACTTTAGAGAGTGCATTGTTTACTTCGTCAAAATTAACCTGTTGTCGTTTAATGTTAAAAATCAAAGATGTATCATCCGCAAACAACACAATCTCATGATTGTTCTTTACATAATTCGGTAAATCGTTAATATATATCAAGAATAAAAATGGACCTAGAATTGAAAGCTGAACCTGGAGATGTCTTACCATTAACTTCGACCTTCTGGATTCTGTTGCCCAAGTAAGAAGTAAGGAGATCGAGAGCTTTGTTCCTAATGCCGTAGTGATATAATTTCCTGATAAGAGTATCATGATGTACACAATCAAAGGCTTTTGATAAGTCGCAAAATATACCTAACGCACCTTGTGACTTCTCCCAAGCCGCAAAAATACTTTTCAGTAACTCAACTGCTGCGTCAGTAGTTGAACAACCCCTCGTAAATCCGAACTGTTTCTTGTGAAGAAGATTATGTCTATTAAAATGATTAAGCAATTGATTAAGTATTAACTTTTCAAAAATTTTACTAAGAGTTGGCAATACAGAAACAGGTCGAAAATTTGAGGGGTCTGATGTGTCACCAGATTTAAATAAGGGTGTAATTTTACTATATTTCATTAAATCAGGAAATGTTCCAGAAGCGACACAGCCATTGAACACTGTGGCTAGATGTGGAGCAATTAAAGTAATAATATATGAAACAGTTTTTACTGACAATCCCCATAAATCCATTGTCTTTTTCATATTAATAGTTTTAAATTGTTTAAGAATATCTTCAGTAGTAACAGCAGTAAATTCAAAGGCTGTGACACATTCTGGTACGCAGTCCTTAAGTAGTATTTCAGCAGACGTGGAAGATGACTTGAGTGACTCTGTAGTTAAAATGGGTATATTAGCAAAAAAAATTTTCAAATTCTGTCGCTACTTCCAAGTCCTCTGCAACACTCACATTATTGATATTTAGTAGGTAGTCGCGACTGCGTGCTTTGGCTCTACCAGTTTCGTTATTGATGACATTCCAGGTAGCTTTTATCGTATTTTCAGCGCATTTTATTTTATTTTTCAAATAAATTGATTTTGCAGCATAACAAGCTTGTCTGAATGTTTTTGAATATTTTTTTACATAATTAATAAAGGCTAGACTATTATTAAAAGTTTTTTCATTGTAAAGTTCATATAACCTAATCCGACTTTTATGAATGCCTTCAGTTGCCCAATCACTAAACGTCAGATGGTCAGTTACATTAATTTTTTTGGGTTTAAATACAACAGAAAATTTATCATTAATCAATTTAAATAATGAGTTATATAACTGATCCGGACGGTCATGAGTAGGCAACCAACGCATTTTACTAGATAATTATTTTTAAAAACTTCCATTCGGTTTTCATTTATAGGTATAAAATTTATAATTTTACTCTGAACCTTAAGGTTTTTTCTTGGACAACAGACTAACTGCCCACTGTGATCAGACTGAAGCATATTAATTAAGGATTTATGTAAAGGTTTAGTGTTAATAAATATATTATCAATACAGGTGGCACTTGTGGCAGTCACTCTAGTTGGTTCTAAAAAAGTATGACTTAAATTGTAAGATTTAAAAAGATTTAAGAAATTAATTGATAAAGAACTTTTCTCTAAAATGTTAATATTAAAGTCACCACAAACAGCAACCGTTTTATGGCAATTATTAACTTTGCTTAGGGCGTCCTCCATAATTACTATAAAACTTTCAAAAGGCGCACATGGAGGCTTGTATACGCTCATAACAATAAACTGCTCAAATTCGACACATGATATCTCTATAACTTGCTCAACAGAAAGGCTCACAATATCAGATCTTTCCTTAAATTTTAAAAGTTTATTTATTATAATTAACGAGCCGCCTCGAATAAAGTTTTTTCTGCTGAATGAGCTTGCAACCTGGTGGTTATTGAAATTGAATATGAACTGATGGCTTTTTAGCCAATGTTCTGTAATACATAAGATGTCAATATTGTTACAGTTCATAAACAATTCCAATTCTAATTCCTTACTCATCAACCCTTGTATATTCTGATGCACCAGGTTGATACAATTCTTTAAATTATTTTTTTTACAATGTGTGGTTGATGAAAGTGTGTTTTTCTTACTTATAATAGGTGTGGTATTAAAAAAGGTAACTAATGTCTTATCAAGGTTATTGCCAGAGATTGACTCTATTGTCTCATTACTTAATTTAAAGAATTTGGAACGGATTCCAAGCTAATATTTAATGTCAAATTAGACTGCTCAATAAAAGGAGAGTTATTAGCCAAATTTTTGGCTGTGTTATTAATAAAATATGCTAGCGATGATGCTATTTGTCTTTGATTATATTGAGATAGATAACAACTATCACATGTCAAATAAAAGTTTCTAATGAAAGCATTAGAGTCAATTATGTAAATAAAATCATTGTAAAATGTCAGTGTATGTAATTTGCTATTTAACTTATGTCTAAAATCATTTTCGGCCTGTGGCAACAACTTACTGTAGGGAAATGCAACTAAAATTATTTTTCTAACTTTTATGTTTAATAATTGATTGAAATATCTTTTTATAGTATTTAAATTTGCATTACCCCTACTCCCAATAAAAATGATTATTGTTGAATCGGGACAGTATGTTTTACTTAAAATGTTTTGTAAGATATGTGTAAAACTTGCTCCGGGCATACAAAAGTTGGTTACTGTTTGACCTGTCCTTTTTCTCAACAATTGGCTCATATTCCTACCTATCTCATCACTAAACATTACTAAATTGTTGGTGTTCGTATTTGTATTCAGATGTGAGAACTGTGTAAAGAATATATCTGCATCCAGATACTGAGCAATCTGAGCATTTAGCAGTGCAACTGCATGACACGTGGGTGCGTATAGCGCCGTATTAGTTCGCACTTGTGGTGCGGCAAGCAAGCGGCGCGAGCGTAACCGGGTGCAGTGGTTCGGCGCCGATAACGAACATTGCGACAGTGTGGTCGCATCGTCGATTTTATTATTAAAAAGCAAGTAATAGTGCAACATAAGGGCACACTTACGTCGTAATGCCAGCGTGTCAAGACACACCATGCCTGACACGAACAGAGACGGATATAAATAAGGATAATAGCCATAAAGCTTTTTGTACAGAAATCGACAGATTTTCCGCTGTACACGCTCAATCATCGTACAATACTTGCCTTCGTGTGGATCCCAGATTACGGAGTTATACTCTAAAACACTTCTTACAAATAAAAAGTATAAGACAATTATAGCACCCCTACTCCGAAACGGTATTGATTGTTGAATCACAAAACCTAGTGATTTGAAGCTCTTTTTGCATATTGTTGTGATATGTGCATTAAAAGTCAGGCTCGTGTCTAAAGTCAAGCCCAAATCATGTATTTGAGTCACACGTTGCAGCGGGACACTATTTATTTTATAAGGATGGATATATGGATAGCGTGAACGAGTAAATGTAACTGCTTTGCATTTAGATGCATTAAACTCAAAGTGGTTCCGGGCTCCCCAAGCTACAACACTATTAATGTCCCGCTGAAGTGCCTCACGGTCGTCTAGACAATCTATCCCTAAGAACAGCTTCAAATCGTCAGCAAACAAGAGACAGTGTGCCGCACTAACGACATTTGGCAGGTCATTGTTCATAATCAAAAAGAAAGTTGGACCCAAAATGCTACCTTGATTTACACCAGAGCGAGTGTCATATGGGCTAGATTGGTAATTTCCTAACTGTACATTGACAAAATAACTATCAAACAGATTCAATAGCCTAGCTGCTAATTTCTGCAAAAGCTCCTTTGGGTGGCTTTGGCTTTTTTGAAATCAAAATAAGCCGCGTCCACTTGTCTTCTGTGATCCATTTTCATCACGCAATAATCGACGAAGTTAATTAAGTTAGTGGTAGTGGATTTACCAGCTCTAAACTCATGCTGAAACTCACTCAGTTGTTGTTTAATCTGCCTGGTGATGTGTTTGTTTAAAATAGATTCAAACAACTTGCCGAATGCCGAGAGCACGGCAATGGGTCTATATCTTGTGATCTAAGACTTGGAGCCATCCTTAGGGACAGGTGTGACCCTAGACACCTTCCACAAGGCAGGATAGCTAGCCGTACTTAACGCCAAGTTAAAAATGTGCAATAGTGGTACCTCAAAAACATTAATGCAATCTTTGATACTCTTATGGTGCTGGTACACTTGAGCATTCACTTGTAATGAGCATTTTATCCAGTTTTGGCGAGCATTCTAGCGAATAGACAGCAAATTTGCTTCGATCTGATTTGAGCGTTCGTTAGAAAGATCGTGCATTTAATATTCGTAGCAATGTTCGGCTCTGTGCGTTGTTCAGTTCGACAAAGCAAAAGACGTTCAAACAAAACTCGTTGTTCTGTTACAAGTGAATGCTCAGGTTTATCAGCGCCATTATGTGGCTTATAACCTATATAGCAACAAAAATATATTCGTATAACTAAATCTATTTTATTAAAGTATAGCGATATCGCATCTGCTTTTAACATAATTTGAATTGCATTAACATTTTATGTGAAAAATACTTGGTTCTATTTTAATTTTCCTTTTACAATCCATTAATGTCTAAGTTTTACGGAGTCGCCTATAAAAGATTGTGCACCATTAATTTGATGACGTGGTCTATGTATGTATGTGAATAGAACATGGGTTTAATTAAATCTGGTTAGAGGATACACATATATAGCTATGTACATATTATAAGGTTTCTTCTAATACTATCTTCGTCCATACCGCAGATAAATGGTATTGCACTCTGGACCAGGTTTCTTCTTGCTATTAAATTTATTCTTGGAAAATAATTTGTGGGGAATTATGATCTTAATTTGTACTAAGTATTCTACAATAATAATATGCTATTATTTTAATTATTATTAAACTCGAACTCCAGAGAAGGCCAGGCAATCATATGAATAAAAAATATTTTTATTATAGTTTATTCCGTGACTGGTCGATTATTGTTTCACACGAACCCACAAGAATCGCCACAAAATTAGGCGGTGCAGTAAAAAAAAGTAAAGTAGATCTCTAGGATCTTCACTTACCTAACGGAAAAGAATAATATAATTTACAAGTAGACTAAGGACCAATGCGGTCGATGACGCAACTTCAATTCCTAAAAAAGACAGATCTGCTAAATCAGTGGGCGGATATCAATTCCCCAGTCTGCGTAATACTGTGAAACGTGACTACAAAGATTAATTGATATATACGACATGTAAATACAAATTCACAATTATAATGGTATATTAATATGTAATTATTATATTAATATGTGGTAAAGCCAATGTTTTTCAGAAATTACAGTTTACTTTTTGGCCCAATCTGGGATATAGTCTTAGATGTTAATAATTATGTAGATGTATTATATATTCAACTTAATTTAATTTCATTAATATAGGTTACGTACAAAGCAAATCTTATGAACCATGTTCTGTATGGTAGTGTAAAGAACCTTAAAATAAATCATGCCACTCTTTTCAGCAGTCAGAACCTTAAATTAATTAATGTGTACATGCTACAAACATGAGCTTTAAAATAGCAAAATTGTATAAATATTTCAAATGGTCTTTGAGACAGTAACCAAGCAAATTGCCTTTTAAAAATAATGTCTGGCATTTTGATAATATCACACATATCTTCACGCCTGTTATCCCCGAAGGGGTAGGCAGAGGTGTATTACACACCCACACTTCGCCAGATATGTTTCGGTCCCAATGTAATAGGGGGCGAGCCTATTGCCATCTACCGGGCACATTATTATTAAGCGAGCGATAATTAACATTTTTAATACACACATAACTTCGAAAAGTCAGAGGTGTGTGCCCGAGGTACCTGGGGATCGAACCCGAGACCATCGTCTCGGCAGTCCGTTACGTACACCACTGGGCTACCGCCGCTTTTTTTGATAATATATAAAGGAAATACGAATACATTAGGAATAAATTAAGCTTTTGAACGACTTCAACAATTTCAAACCTTGACTGGAGTTAAATTTACTGTTTAAAATGAAAATTGTAAGGATTCCACTATTGCTGTCCTTGGCAGTAAAAAACAAACACCATTATTTTTGCTACATTAAGTTTCACCTCTGGTGTCGTAGTTTTTAGATTACCCGAAGGGCATGGCGATTCTTGTACTGTGACAAGAACCAAGATCTACGGCTCTGCGATCGAGACCTCCGTGACACGGTAGTGCTCTGATATACATATAAATGCCACCCAGGCGGTCACCCACCTAAGTAGTGACCTCTGTGAACGTTGCTTAACTTAGCCGATTTATTGCGAATGGCAAGTCAGGCTATGAGCGCTACAAAGTGACCGGTAACTTTGACTGACTAAGTAATACAGCTGTTTTATGGAGCAGCGACGTAATGCCATAGCATCCACGACAAACAAAACCGTAGGTATGTACGAAATACATGTTTATATAATAACCCCTTCGCCTCTCCTGTTGTTACGAAGTCCTTTACTAAGTAGAAGGCAAACACAAGTTGGATAATAATGTGTTTCTTAAGTATTAAGACGAGCTTGAAATGAGATACAACTAGTTTTATCACGTTTTACTACCGTGAGAGAACGGGCAAATTATAAGAGATCGCATTTTAGAAGAATAGTGGCACTAAGAGAGACAGACTATGACTCAAAACCTGTGACTCATTGCCCATGATAGATACTATTCCTTTTCATTGATATACTTTCTATAAGGTGCTAGGAAAGCTGAAAGGAAATCGTCTATCTTGATATGGGCATGTAATGAGGAGGGATGAAAATCATGTGACTAGAAAGGTGATGAAGATGAGAGTTGAGGCATATAAGGCAAGAGGAAGACCAAAGAAAAGATGGATGGATTGTGTGAAGGGTGATATGAAAGAAAAGGGAGTGAATAATGAGATGACGTCTGGTAGGAGAGAATGGAAGAGAAAGACATTCTGCGCCGACCCCAAGTAATATATATATATATATATTGTACAGGGTAACGGGATTGGAAGGAAACACCGAGTAGCACTGATGACACTTTATTCAACTTCACACACACGACGCGTGGTTCGATTTCGACGCGGACAGCACTAACACTAACGTCTTTAGCACTGCACTTAGTGAAATGCAGAAGAATTAAGTATAGTGTGCAGAAGAATTAAGTAGTAGTGAAGTAAAAGTATAGTGCAGTGGCACTATACTTTCACTTCACTACTACTTAATTCTTCCTTTTACTTCTTTCTTTTCTTCTCCACTTTACCACTTCTCAACTTAAACTGGCGCTCAGCGCGTTTACACCGCCTTATATACCCCTAGGAATGTTCTAGATCCACTAATTTCGATTGTCATTTCATTATTCAATTGTTTTTCCATCTCTTGTCTCTTTTTAACCTTTCCATTCCTTCCTGAAGTTTCTAGAATTTTCAAATTTTTACTCTAAATATTTAAATTGATGTAACACATTTAAATTCAATTATTTTACAACTTTATACTTATTTACATTGAAAACTATTATTTACGAATAAAATTATACGTATAATCCTACAACTAAATAAAAAAAAAACGAACTAATATATACATAAAAAGGCAAAGCGTTTAGGCGTATTACTCCGTATCACTGTCATCGGGTAACGTGCCCAGAAAGCTGGCAGCAATGCCACGTTGAATGGCAATGCTGAATCTTTGAGCAAAGAATAAACCAACGCTCTGGTCACGTGAGACATCGATCAAGCGTTTGGAGATGTCTCGGTACAAAATACGAGCGCTCGGACCCCATGAGCCCAGATTTTCTACCCCGAACGGCTCAAATACGTAATCGCCAACTAAATTACCGTATTTGCGCCGTTTGAGGGTTGCCGCCATTGCAACAGCAGCGCCAGGATATTATATAATATTTAAATAATATTTTTTTAAATATTCGCCAAATATTCATAAACATTATCCAAATTTCATAAAAACCAAAATCCACATAATTATTATGACTGGGATTTGAACCCACGCCCTCAGAACGTGAACGGGATATGTTATCCGCACGGCCATTGCCTTATTGTCAATGACTGGTGAATTTGGCGAACACTTGACAGAGTGTATACGTCATAAAACTAAAAACTGTAATTTCCAAATAATGAAATAGCCTTCAAATCTCTTTGCTAATTATTATTGTGTTTGACGCATAAAGTAAGGAAGTAATATTATATAGTCTAAGGTTTGACGACCGGCTAGTTTGTCGTGAAGACGTCACTAGTATTTGACGACCGTAGTGATGACAGTTTTAAATGACACTGGCCGTCACAATATATATAGAAGAAGAAGAAGAAGTTCACCTTTAGCCCGAATCGGTTCTTTCAACTTTCAGTCATAAAATTATGTCAAACAGTTCATTTTCTTATTCAAAATTTACGCTAATTAGGCACCTCTTCCCAATCCTATATAGACCATTTAAGTATACAGCCTTTTACTCATGAAACGTGTACGATTGCCGAACATTAATTTCTACGCGGTCAGACCTAATAAAGTATACATTTGTAGTTTATATAATAGGTGGTAAGTTTTAATTGAGGGAAGGAAATTATTGGTCAATGAGGTTTAAGAACGTTTCGGATGGCCGCAAACGATTCTAATACGGCCCAGTTTGATCCGGGTAACCGTCCCGGATATCCGGCCTAACCTTGGTCAACATTTTCAGAAAATATTCCTACATTTGCGCTCTTGAATTATCCGGATTTTTGAAGTACCCGACTGCGAAACACTTTCATAAGCCCTTGGATTATATTAAATTTAGACAAAGGTCTTGAATAGTGTTTGGAATTATATTTATTTTTTTGTTCTTAAATGATACGAGAAGAAATAAGTTAATTGTTAAATGCAGATTCTTTAATGTATGACGTTAAACTTTCGTGGTCATAATATATGTCCTTCTCTAGATATGACCAGTCACTGCCACTTAAACTTACTTATTTTGCGAGCAGCGTAGCGGAATAAAGGTGCATATTTACAAATATTTGCCTACTGATACCTTAAAATTGAGAATAAATTTGTAGGTCTTTAACATAAATTGACTTATTGAATATTTAAAAATATTTAAATTTATGTAAAATTAAAATTAATTATACATGCTAAAAACGAAATGAAATGCCTAATTTAATTAACTAGGACTGTTCAGTTTTACTCAAAATGTTTACGGGCAGAAAATAAAATTGTTCGCCAATTTTTGGTGCGTCGTACTTAAAACAATATCCTGTATCTATGATATTACATGGCTGACATCGATATTTTATTGAATAACATATTGCGAATATTCTGATTGTGCTGTTCATTCGATGTTGTGATTTTTTATGTAAATAACACTGTTTTATGATTTCGGTTTGTTTTATATTTACGCAAAACAACATGTTGGTTGACAAAGTCACAAAGCACATTCTGCGTAGATAGTAACACCAATAGTTGAAAAATGTTCGGGTACTTTGAGATAACTTTTAAATTCAAGACAAAGACAAATATCACCTCAGTCTGCCGTGAACATGAATCCTGTAAAGAATTCGAAACGTCGGCTAGTAATAAAAATGTAGTTTCTAGATCTTTCGGTTTAAATGTAATAACAAATAACCAGTGAAAGTAATATAACGCGATAAAATCCGTAAACTGTAGTTTAATTTCAATCTGGGAATTAAATCGATCATTACCAGATCGCCAGTTTGCCGAACAGCAAGTCAATTATGGTCTAGTTGTATGTGAACCTATATTAACTTAGAGGGACCAGAATATGTCTTAGTGTCCTGGTTCCTCCAAAATCTATATAGTGGTAAGAACAAATCGTTTTGGTTATTTTCTGAATTTCTATTTATAGTCAAAGTCAAAATTATTTATTCATCTAGGTCACAAGGTGATGCTTATGAACGTCAATTTTAAAATTAAATTAGTTAATGCTTCTACATTTACATATTAACAGGAAAGAGGATAAATGTTAAGATAATTTTATAAATTCAAAGTTCAATAAATTCGTTTGTTTTTACTTTAAACAGGTGAAACAAATTTGATGAATTTTAAAGTCAAATATTTGGTTAATCCTTTTATTAGGTTAATCCTTGGCAACAAATAGACAAAATATTTATGTATATTATTCTAAAACAGACATTTATAACTAGTAGGTAGTCTACATTAATAAAAATAAAAAGGCCTAAATAATTGGATTCGTTTTGAAATAACAGACTGCTATCTAATGTCAGCAAAATATTGTTTAAATACAAAGAATTAATAATTTCTCGACAATATTAACAAGATAGGTACATTTTAATTCCTCATGATGCACGATGCTGGCGTACTTTTGAATGTAACACAAAGTAATAATTCATTATGAAATATTTGAATTACATTCAGTGCGGATGTGAAGCCACCGATCGTGTATACAAAATATTTTATACAAGGAAAACATTCATTTATATTAAGCTTCGAAGTAAATTTGATATTAAAAATACCAAAGCTTTGAAATTGCAATTTTAAGTATAGGAGCAAGGCACTTCTTTGGCCAAAGTCGACTGGAATTCATTGTACCTAGGGTCAATTGAAATAGGGCGATATTTGGAATGTTGTCTTTAGCTGCATGTATTGTTTCGGAGATAGGCTTGCTGTTGCGTGTCATGGGTTCAATCCCCGCCTTAGCCAAAAATATTACAGTATTTGTATTTTGTTTTGTAAATTCACATCTGTTTGAGTCCCATCCTCACTCTGATGTAATCATACATTATCCGTATTTCAAAGCCTGAAAAATGTAGTGTCTGATTACCCCTTTCAGGTCTGTAGTAAAAATGCTATATAGTGAATAATAAAAACTCTCACATATTATTATTATGTCAGTATCAAAGTAAGTGGAAATGTCGTACTAAATTTGTCTCTATACTTAGAATATGCTAAGCATTTCAAGGAACAGGTGTAAGATGTGTTCATCATCATCATATCAGCCAAACGACGTCCACTGCTGGACATAGGCCTCCCCCAGGGTTCTCCACACAGACCGGTCTTGAGCCGGCCCGCATCCAACCTCCTCCCGCGATCTTGACAAGATCGTCGGTCCACCTTGCGAGGAGCCTGCCTCTGCTGCGTCGTCCGGTACTTGGCCGCCACTCCAGAAACTTTCTGTCCCACTGGCCATCGGTTCTTCGAGCTATGTGCCCTGCCCACTGCCACTTCAGCTTGGCTATCTGGAGAGCTATGTCGGCGACTTTGGTTCTACTGCGGATCTCCTCATTTCTGATTCGATCTCGCAGGGAAACTCCAAGCATAGCTCTCTCCATCGCCCTCTGAGTGACTTTGAGCCTTCTGATAAGGCCCATAGTGAGCGACCACGTCTCTGATCCGTAAGTCATCACTGGCAACACACACTGGTCAAAGACTTTCGTCTTGAGACACTGCGGGATATCGGACGAGAAGATATGTCGTAGCTTCCCGAACGTTCCCCAGCCGAGTTGGATTCGACGATTGACCTCCTTCTCGAAGTTGGACCTACCTAATTAGACTACTTGTCCCAGGTAGATATACTTGTCGACAACTTCGAGCGTAGAGTTCCTAACCTGAATAGGAGCAGGTACAACATGGACGTTCGACATGATTTTCGTCTTGTCCATGTTAATCTTAAGACCTACTTAGAAGATGTGTTAATATCATAAATTATTACGGCACACTGCAGTACAATAAATTCAAATGTATAGATCTATTTCAACATTTTAATGAATGACAGATTGACACTAGTGTATTCGTTATATAATATAGGGGCTATTTTAGAATGTCTGATTACAATTTAATAGATAACTTTCTGTATTTTTGGAGATCGAATTTTGTGACTAACAGAAACTATAAGATTTCATTCGGCATACTGTAAAATAAAAACAACATAATTAAACGTGTTAAAAATAAATGCTTCAAAGCTTCTTGATAAAGCCAACATGCATCAACAGTGAAAATAAACAAAAATAAATTGCAATTTAAAAAAGGTACTTCCCTGAATCACAACCCAAAAAAGGGACCGAGAATATAGTTCATTACTTTGCCGTGACTTTTGTGCAAACAGTTGACACCTTCCATCGCCTTCATAATATACATAGACGTTAATATTAAAGCAAAATTGTTAGATCAAAATATTTGTCGCGAAAATGCCGCCTTTGCACTTTCATCTCTCTTGACATTCTGAAGCCAGCACTAAAATATCTCAGCCGTCAACAGCTCGGTCTCAAGAGTAGAGAGACTAGTTAATCACTAATTCATGTGTCTCATTTACTTTTCATCACTATCTACCATCCTTTTAGCTTCATGTAGGTAGGTATATTCCTTTGTACCTACACCTTAATGGAACACAAATTTTATTAAGAAAAATACCGAAACGCCCGCTCAAGCATTTTCTTCAATACGAGCAACGGAATTTACTTCTTCATGCATCAAATATTCTTAGTAGGGTGAACGCCGAAACATTCTCGCTTGTGTTCCTATACTACAACAAAGAATATAAAATGTTACATAACCAACGCATAAATCTCGCGTGACAATTTGTCGCACATAAAACGTATTAATCGCATTACGCAAGTCCGTTTGTACACACTAAGTAAATATTTCAGCACCCATACGCCTTTCAGAAAAAGATTGGATGTAATCCACTTTGCAGATAATAAATTAAACTTCAACAATAATTTTGTTAGTACACCCTCGTCACAGTTTTGGGCCCTGGCCGATTTTAGGGCATCGCCGCCGGGAATACCTACAGATAGTTTGTGTTATATGGTGTTTACAAAATATTGCCGCTCGAACAGGATGAATGGCATTTTTATTGCATTCCATCTCGAATAATAAAATTTGCCTTATCAGTAGTAATTTACATCGGTTAAGTAGACTTAGAGGTAATAAAATAGACTTTTTAAACGATTCGACGAGGTGGGAATAAATCCGTGGAGTTTTCGGAGTAGACGTAGCGGCTACTCGACGTGGCGGGACTTGACATCAAGGGAACAAATCCGCGTACAACAGAATGAACTCAGACACTGAACGATAAAAATAGAATGTATTTTGTTAGCATAACGATGCATTCACTTATACTTTGTTTAAAAAAGAAACAAGACAACAAAGGAAAAAGGATTTAATGAGAACATCTTAAAACATAATAATGCATTTGTATACAAGTACATGTTTTAGATTGATTATATTTAAATTGCATAAACTAAAATGTTTGGTTAATATACTTGTCTATCTCTTTGGTTCCATTAGCGTTTGATTTTGGCGTTGATTGTGAGATTTTCAGTCTGATCTTAGTCTCTTGCCCGTAAGAAATTCTCACTACTGAACCTGTTATAGTGACTATTTCACGTTTATTGGCTCGACCCGGATTACATGGAACTATTCCGATGCTCTTATATAGGTAATCATTTTCAGTTTATGCTGTGGTATTTTGGTAGTAAGTGAGAGTTTATAAATCTGCATAGAGTTTGACAGTCTCGATATAATTGTAAAGACTGTCCATCATCAAAATTTTACTTTTATTGAGTACCTACGTAATTTTGGATTATTAAAACGAAAAATTTGATTAACTTTCTGTAGAATTAATCAGTGTGTGATTTGAAACTATAGAGATATAAAGCAAAACCTAAAGCAAAAATCAAATGAGAATTTCCTGTTCAAATCGGAGGTATTTAACCAAAGGCTTTGTGAACGAATTGCGAACCAAAAAAAGCCATGAGTGAAAACGGAGCTGTATGGCTTATACCAGTGTTATAATGATTCCTTGGTTAGGCGCGCTAAGCGGATCGCAGTTTTTACTGTCACTCAATATACAGAAGAAAATATTTATATAAAGTAAACTGATTTTACTCCATGGGGACTGGTTTACGTCACTAACTTATAATCTCGACTCGCACTTTTTTTTTAATTTACCGTTTCTGCCCGATCCCGTGAGAATTTTGAAAAATCCCTTCGTTATGCAACTGTACAGTTCCCAAAGAACATACATGCCAAATTCAGCTTCTTCTTGTGCTTCGGTCAGTCTGTAACGGAAGAAGAATTGAATATATTATACGGACACTTAGGAGCTCATTTTAGTTGCTAACTAATCACTTGATAAGGGCTAAATTACTGCTTTGAGTTCTTTATTAAAGTTATCGACGTTGGTAGAGTACTCTGTCTTATGTTCCTCGTTCATGATTGACAACATTCCGAAATCAAAGCTGGACGAATCATCAAGTACCTTCACATTTTTGTCGTGGCACAAAAACCTTTGGAATGAGAACAAGTGTAGTGCCCGATTGGAGGCCGAAAGTGTAATTGGAATTTTCCTAATTGTCGGCTATGGCCGGGACGATTCACCTGCTATCATGATTCAGTTAATCCGAATCTCAAGGCTGAATGCGCAAGGAAGATTTATTTGGAAAGAGATGTATTATATCTTAATATTAAATCTTATATCTTGGAATCTTGTATTTTTAGGTACCCATTTGTTGGTTGTTTTTTGGTTCATGTAAACTTAAAATGACGTAAAAGTGCAGTTACGTTGCAAAAAAATACTATGTAAACAATTTTATTAATACTAGGTAAAATGGGGTTGTAAGTAGAAAGTTGCCGATTTAGAAATATGTGCATCGACAATTTTAAATTAGTTCATCATCTACATCATTGTTATAATGTAGTCTGGGCCGCGTTGCAAACCTCCTTCCAACCAATCACTTAAAAAAAATAAAAAATAATCTTAATCTCAAATCCAAAAGGTATCTGAACACAAAAACAACTCGCTAAAATGTCTCCAAGTAATCCAGTTACATGATATCGTGTGCCCTTTATTCGTTCTTAATTATAACGATAATAGCTAATGCAGTAACAGCCAACTGTAGAGCCTTACAACGGAATGTCTACTCTTAAAACACACAGTGTATTTGCTGGGTAAACAATTAGAATTTTATTAAAATTTGATCACCCCTCCCGCGGTCTCTTCTTAATTAACTGCTGAGTCTCTAATTAGGAATTTTGTATCTAAAAATAGGAAAAGACTTTGGAGGATCGCTTCAGCCCTTGGAACTTCTGCGCTCCATTCAACTGAAGGTGACAATTAACTAGTCATAATTATAAAAATTAAGCCCCAAGCTTAGTTTAGGAATGTCTAACGGAGTTCAAAAGAGTTTCTGGGTTGAACGCATAATAACAGTTACAGAATGTGGTAACTAGATTATTTTTAGAATAGCTTACAATGTCTACTGAAACGTATGAATAATTATTATTTTCTTATTCATTACGAATCCGCATAGTAACATGTAGGATTAAGCTTACCTATATTGTGTCATTACCCGTGAGCGTCGTAAAAGGTAACTCAGGCAAATACTCGAAGCAAAAAGTTTCTTTGCGAAGTATTCTTTTCGGGGAAAACTCGATATCAAACCATATTGCATGCATGGTATAATAGGCCAAATTCTTTGACTCATAATGCAATTAAATATTCATGCACAATAGGAGAGTTGCAAATAGCGTTCCGTAGTCTCTGCCTTCCCCTACGGGAAACAGGCGTGAGTCTATGTATGTATGTAATAGGAGAGGCTTATGGCCAGCAGTGTAAGGCTTAAGGCTGTTCGATGATTCATTATGACTTCCTATAATAGTTACAATAATATGTAACATATTTACAATATTAAATAATGTAAATTTTATTCATATCGTAGGCTTAAAACAAATTAAAATGTATGTATTTATTCTACTAAATTTTCTTACACTAAACTAATCCTCCAATTACAATTGCCGAATCATTATTTATGTTCGCGAGAAATGTTCGATACAATTTCATCTATACGATTTGAGAGTAGATAGTTGATTTATGTGAGTACACAAAATGATGTATGTTCGCGTAGATAGATAGATAGAAAATTCTTTATTGTACACCAGATACAATAAAAATGCTACATATAACGTTATACAATTTTACAAATGTACAATAGGCGGCCTTATCGCTAAAAGCAATTTCTTCCAGGCAACCTTAGGATGGACTGGAAGAGATCAGATAAATAAAAACTGTGGTGTAGTCATAAAATGAAGTAAGGATATATATACATACACAAGTACATAAATACATCATACATAAATGCATACATTAATATAATATACATATAGCTTTACCTAATACATAGGTACATTGAACTAAATAGAATATAAAAATTCAGTTTCATAGCCAAGTAAGTAGTGTTGTTTTAATGCGCTTTTGAATATGCCAAGCGAGTTTGCTTGCTTAATTTCTATCGGCAACCTATTTCACAAGCGTACTGCTTCCACAGTAAAGGATTTGTCATCGAAATTTGTGGAATGTGTTGGCATCTGCAGCCTCAGATCCTTAGACGACCACAGAAACTTTTCATGTGTGTCATGGCGTATTTCGTACGCAATCAATCTAACAATTGCAATACATTGCAGGACATAAATCTGTCGTGAATTGTGATACATTTTACACTTTAGAAGGCTGTGTATACACACAAGATGTACAAACTGAGCAGTGAGTAAATTTAAAAGATCAATAAAAAATTAAGGTATATATCATCTTGAATTCGAGAGAAGTGTAAAAAGGTGTCCCATAAATACAAGCAAACTTTTTATAGCGTCTCGCCTGTATCCGCAAAGCGGTAGTCAGAAGGGTAATAAATTATAACACCCACATTTCGCCTTACGAATTTTAGGTCCCACGTAATAGGACGTGAGCTTAAGGCTGTTACCGGGCACATTGCTTGACTCCTTGCTGCTACTAAGATTTCGGAAAAGATCAGTTACACTTTTGCCTCACACAATTATTGAACCCGGGACTTTATATCATTTTAGTTAGTCTGGCAGTCATTAAACACGTGTATTGATTTTAGATCTTCCTTTTTTCGCTTCACTTACTATAGGCTGTGATTTATCTATCCTTAGTTACTCAATCTGTAGCAAAACAATCACTACCGCCACTCGGGCTGAGCTAAGCTAGGAAGTTGCCACACATCATACCTATCTTCTTGGGTTTACGCGAATGTTACACATTGAAATTAAACTTCAGTTTACGGATTTTATCGTGATATTTTATCAGTCTGACGTGTCCACGATTTCTGTAAGGAAATTAAAATTTCGGCTAGTAATAAAAATAGTTTCCAGATCATTTGGTTTAAATGTAATCTCAGTCTAACCAATATATCGCGATAAAATCCGTAAACTGGAGTTTAATTTCAATAAAAATGTCACATATCGTCCCTGGCACATCTTTCTTAAACACGCAGACTTACTGCGTTACGTCCGTGGTTGCGGATCGCTTGTTATACCTGTGTAACAGATGACCTTCTGTAGTGCCACTAGACAGTCCCTAAAGTACCACTTTGTCACGTTCGGAAGTGTAAGTGTGAAATGTCTTTGTTTACGTTGCATTGCCAATATATTTTTAAGATATTGTTTGATATTTTATTAATATATTGTATGGCAAACGTCGTGGCAAATACTAAGTATTTTATCTTTATTTTATAATAATTGCGCGATTTACACAAGTTACATAAAGCGATTGCACTAGGTTTCCAAAGTACGCAATCTTGCTTGCATGATTTTAGTATGTCAACAAAACATTCTCTAATTTATCTAAATCCGTTTAAGGGGTAAACATATATTGTGCTATAACAATAGTAGTACCAAAATAAGAAATAATTGAAACTGATCTGCGAAACAAACAAGTCTTGTAACGGTGTTTACTTATCTGGTGCAGGTGAAAAGTTGATCGTAGGGGAGTCGTCGTGAGCTGTCAGCAATCCTGTATGTTCGGAGTGTGGCCCCATTGATAACGGGTGTTTATGCAGCTACACAAATTTTGCTTGTTTATGAAAATTTCTAAGAAAAGTACAATAAAACAAATTTTACCTACCCTCCATATTTACAATTAGATATTTTTACCACGGTCTCTAAATCTTATACAGAAAGTTAGATTGACGTCGTAAATATAACTCTGGCCGCGTAAACAGTTGGTTAAGTAAAAAAAATTACTAGAAATATTTTTATGACAGTAACTTGCATTTTTATGATGCACGACATATGTAAACATATTATGCGCTATTTAACAATCATCATCATCATTAGCCTGCCATAGTCCACTGCTGGATATAGGCTTTCCAATGGCCTGCCACTGAGCCTGATTTTTGACACTACTATTAAACAATAGTAACAAACACGACTTGTACCGGTGTTTGCTTAAGTTGGTGCAGGTGAAAAACTGATCCTAGCGTCGTTTCGTGAGCTGTCAGCAATCCTGTAACTCGCGCTCACGGAGTGTGGCCCCACTGATAATGGGTATTTATGCGGCTAGTTCCGATGATAAAAATAGTTGTGCAGACCAAGTGCCTAGACCAAGTCATGGAGAAGTCGCTGCAGGACACGAGTAATATCGTGATCACGACTGCTGGTATTATTCCATGTCATCGTGATTGAAACGTCGAGGAAAATATAAGGTATTTTTAAATACTTACGCGATATTTTTACACGTGTTACATAAATATTTCCTTTAACAATAATCTACAATGATACTCGGACAATCCGAATTCACAACAAATTTCAATTCAGCTTCTGAACAAACATGTCTGGTAACAGTGTTTACTTGAGCGTGTTTAGACGAAAAGTTGGTCAGAGCGAGCACCGTGAGGTGTCAGCAATCCTAGAAACTTCTATTCACACAGTTTTAAACCTTATTTTCATTCGAATAAAACATAATATCGTTTGGGTAATCCCACGAACGGGCCACGACTGTTCACTGCACCGCTTGCCACCGCACGGCACTTTAGAAGCTATCAAGTGATTTTATGTAATTTGCAAATCAAGATAAGGTTCAAAATTAATTGACACTACCCAAATCGCTGTCCGTGTGGTGGCGGATTAAGAATACGGAATGTCACCTCCACATATCATCCCATGGGTATCGTAAGAGCCGACAGAGGGGAGCATATTATGCAGAGAACAGCACTGTAAGAGAAGAAAAACTTGATACAAACTCTATACCAACCCGTTTGGCCAGCGTGGTATAGTAGGCCAATTCCTCCTTTCAAAGGAGAGGCCTAGTCGAGCAGTGGACTGTTAAGGGCTGGTGATGGTGGACCCAAATCGCTATTTTGAAAACTTTAAAAAGCCATATCCTCTTCTAGGATGTGACTTGTGCTGCGGATGAATTTACAAACATTCAGTCAACGGACATAAATTACACCCAGATTCGCAACAACAATTTGTGGATCACACAAAGTGTGAAGCCTCATCTGGAGCTCAAACCCACAATACTAGGCTCTTCCAAGCCACACCGTAACTCCTCAAACCACTACGCCATACGTGAATTCGAACTCTGAATTACTACAATTATGCATTACACTAATCTTCATATTTAGTTCAATAATAATAAAACTATACACAAAATGTATTCATTGAAATCTACCTGCAGGTCAAACTTGTACTGTAAGACTGTTTACTTTAGTGGGTTCAGGAAAAGTTGAACATAGGAGCGCCGGCGTGACGTGTCAGCGATTCTGTAACTTCGAGCTATGTGGGGTGTGGCCCCACTGCTAGCGGTTATTTCGTTATAAGTTGTTGGAAATTTTTGTGGGTAATGTAGTATTTTTGACGATTTTTTTGTGTGTGATGACGGATTAGGAATACAAAGAGTCTTTCATTTATCGTTCATGCCGCGAGGCTAAGAAAAATACAGCAAGCAAATACTTGGAAAGAGATGGAAAACTCAACAGCAACTCAACCCTATAGCAACCCGTTTAGCGGCATCATGTTAGGCCAAATCCTACTACATGAATAACTTCTATTAACGCAGCTCGCGGGCTGGCGGGCCGAATAATAATATAAATAATATTCTACCACATTCACGCAACACCATCTAGTCCCAAACTAAGCAGAGCTTGTACTATGGGTACTAGATAATGGATAAACATAGGTATATACTTTTTTTTGTAAAAACATACATATTATACATAGAAGCACCCAGACCAAGACAAACATCCACGTTCATGCACACAAACGTTTGACTTGAGCGGGAATCGAACCCGCGACCTTCGTCGTAGCAGTCGCTTACACTCCCGCTACGCCAACCGGCCGTCATCGCAATCCCTGGCGAGATCGCGGTAAAGTATGCTATCTGCAATTCGCGTGACCCCGCCATAACACGGGACCGTAGTGGACACCACGGTGGTTTTATTGAGTACGCCTCTAGAGGAGAGCCTCACATATCTCCTCCGCCAGCCCCAACTCGATCGTACGATACGATCGAGTGGCGGAGTCGAGATGGCTCGTAAGGGGTTTCCACCGCGCAAAATAATATGAAAAATATGATGTATACATATAAATAGGTCGTATGAATATTGTATGGATATATAACAGCACAATAATGTATTCATGATACCTATGAGGATATTCAGATTCTTTCATGCAACTTAGAAAAAACTTATTATTTTTTTAACTTTTCACGCTAAAGAGTGATTACGATCAGTTTCAATATTCGATCCATACATGGATTTTGAGATTCGAGATTCGTGTTTGACATATTTTGTATGGAGCTTATGTCAAAAGCGAATCTAAAATCTACAGATCTATCTAAAGATCGAATATTGAACTTATTAAAAATCTTTAAAAAAAATTAACCGCTATCTGCGTGCAATGGAACCCCAAAACGTGCTAAGACGGGTATCATTAATTCCGCCTTGTCTAGTAGCGCTGTGAATTTCTTCTGTTTGTTGTGTCAAATGTTTTAGCACTGAATTCACGTTAAACTGTACTTTAGGCTATAGCCTCGGTTGGAAAGCACTGTCACTTACATAGTATTATACTTTTAAATTCAATTGCGATTTAAACATATTATAAAGTGAAGTCCTCTTTTCTTCCAGTTTGTCTGTATGAGCGCAACTACTACTTAGAACAACTAAGAAGTACCATACGGATTTTGTAGGGTTTTGACCTTTAGATATTGTGATTCCTGAGACAGGTGTAGGTATATACGTGGGCAGAGGCGCGGGCGATGTCTAGCTTTTTCTATGTATTCTCCAATTTATATCAAGGAACTTATCCTTCCTGTCTATAGTGTTTACTTTATGTGCCACTTTATGTACCCAGGCAACCATATTGCACGTTTTGGTGCGTGTTCGTCATGTCAGCGGTTTGGCAATTCGACTTGGCGGTACCTCTACGCAGCTACACTATGCCTAAATATCTAGTGTGAGCTATCATTATCTTCATACCTTCGTGACCGGTTTGAATTCCTTATTGAGACTGTTATGGAAGATGCTCTTAATAAAATTATAGGTAGTCATAAGAATATTATAGTATGTGGTGATTTTAATATTAATATTTTAGTGAATTCTTCACTGTGTACTAGATTTCTGAATCTTTTTAAGTCATTTAATTTAAGTAATTTATTCTATGAACCTACTAGAGTCTCTGAAACATCTTCTACTTGTTTAGATAACATATTTAGTTCTTGTGTTGCTAAAAACCCAGTAGTTATTAATTCTCTTCCTTCTGATCACCGTGGACAGATAGCTAGTTTTTCATGTACAACATATGATAAATCACATACAGTAGAATGTAGGCCTCAAACTACCAATCGTCTTATACGTTTTAAAAACAATATTATCGCTAAACTCAATCCCTCAATTTTGAACTCAGAAAATCCAAATACAATTTATAATTCACTTTTTGGAATAGTAAATAATGAGTTTCAAGATACTTTCAAGAGTAAAACTGTCACATTAAAGGGTACTACCGGATCTTTTAACCAGTGGGCCACTATAGGTATATACAGAAGTAGAGCCAAATTGTTTGAATTAAATGGTATGAAACAACATAGATTTGACACACCTTTTCTAAATTATGTAAAAAACTACTCAAAAATTTTTAAACAAGTTTGTGTTATGGCAAAATCTAAATTTATTAGTAGCAAAATTAAGCATTCAACAAATGTAATTAAAGAAACTTGGAGAATTATAAATAATGAAACAGGAAGAGCACAACCACGGGAAAACCAATTTGAACTAAAAGAAAACAATTTATTAGTCACCAATCAAACTCAAGTAGCGCATATGTTCAATAGTTTCTTTGCGAGCATACCTTTAACAACTACTAGCTCTTTACAATCATCATCTTTAGACGCTGGAATTTTTTTGCTTAGCAGTGTACCTGAATGCAAGAGCGTGTTTAGATTCGAGCACGTTACCTCGCGAGATATATTGATCGCATATAATTCAATTAATATTAAAAATACCGGCGACTTTTGGGGCATTTCAATTAAAATTTTAGGTGCTATGGTTGAGACTGTTGCGCCTTACCTCTCTATAATTTTTAACCAATGTTTTGACTTAGGCGTATTTCCGGATTTGATGAAATTAAGTAAAATCATACCTTTATTCAAATCTGGCAGTAAAAATGACGTAAATAACTTCAGGCCCATCTCTATCTTGCCGGCATTTAGTAAAATATTTGAATTTTTTTTATTAAAGCAGCTACTAAGACACTTTAATTTAAATAGTCTTCTTCATAAAGATCAATACGGATTTACTAAAGGTAGATCCACTACTGATGCGGGTGTTGTTCTCATAAAACACGTTTATAATGCTTGGGAGTCATCTAAAAATGCTATCGGAGTATTCTGTGACCTTGTAACGTAATACTACACGTATTGCGTTATAATATCTCGCAGGCGCTTAACGCCAGCTTAGCCGTTCGCAATATTACCAAATATGGTCATGTTCACTAGCCAAAGGCAGTTGTGAGTCATAGGCTTATACCTATATAAGATGGGTGCGCGATCTAAGTCGAACACTTGCCCTACACACCGTCTCGCTGATGGTTGTAGTGACTATTACTACTATTATTACTATCCTACTTCTCTGTCCCGCTGGGGTTCTTCCTACGGGCTACGTTCTTCCTATGGGCTACGTTCTTCCTACGGGCTACAAGCCACGAGCTGTTGGCGCCGTGCCGCTACTAGCCAGCTGCCACCCAAGCCTCCGTTCCTGCCTACGAGCTCCTACAGCCAGGCCACGGACGCCTGAGCCTGACCGCTCGGCCCACATCGGCTGCACCGCCTGAGACCCTGCACAGCCTGAACCTCGACCACAGAGCTGCCTGCGCAGCGCACCTTGGCCAGCTCATCGGCGACCCTACGAGCAGCTACCCTGCGAGCGTCGGAGAGCAGCAGGAGTCTACGCTCCAGCCAGCTCAGGCCAGTGCTTACCTAGTTCGGTCATACTGTATGTAAGCGGTAGTGAGACATAATAGAGAACCTGTTCAGCCTAGCAGTGTTTCTCTCGAACCCCGACATCCTACCTGAGATCCTCCGTCTCAATCTCCGTCTCAACCTCTCAAAAGCATTTGATTGCGTTCATCACGACACACTATTGCGCAAGCTCCGCCACTACGGCGTAGAGGAAACCGCACTTTGTGTTGTCGAGTCGTACCTGCGGCAAAAATTTCAGTGCGTCGATGTAAATGGGACTACATCCTCTAAATTACCTATACAGTTAGGCGTTCCACAAGGCTGTATTTTAGGTCCTTTTCTATTCCTTGTATATATTAATGACTTACCTTTTTATTTAAAAAATATCTGTGATGTCGTACTTTTTGCAGATGATACGTCACTTATTTTTAAAGTAGATAGGAATAGGAATCAATTTGATGATGTAAATAATGCACTTATACAGGTTACACATTGGTTTACAGCAAACAGCCTAGTGCTTAATTCTAAAAAGACTAAATGCGTTAAATTTGCTTTACCTAACGTTAGACAACTGGGACCTAGATAGGGAGGAACTTGACACAGTTGACTCGACAGTGTTTCTAGGCATTACACTAGATAATAAGTTACAATAGGGTGCCGTATAGCATGTCTTGCTGGTAAGCTCAGCTCTGCTGCGTATGCTGTCAAAAAAGTTAGACAACTTACTGATGCTGACACAGCTCGTCTAGTTTATTTTAGCTATTTTCATAGTGTCATGTCCTAAGGTATTTTGTTATGGGGCAAAGCTGCGGATATTCAGAATATCTTCGTTCTACAGAAACGAGCGGTACGAGCAATATACATGTTAGGTGCAAAAGATACTTTTAGGGAACGCTTTAAGTCTATAGGGATTCTTACAGTAGCCTCGCAATTTTTATTTGCTAATATATTGTATATTAGGCAAAATATAGGTTTATTTACTACAAAAAGTGATGTACATAACATAAATACTCGAAACAGGCATAAGTTATATGCCCCTTATCATCGTTTACATAAAGTTAATAATTCTTTTGTAGGGCTAGGTATTCGTATATACAATAAAATACCAATTAGTATTTTAGAATTGCCATTTAGTACGTTCAAATGTAAAATAAAAGACTGCCTTATTAGGAAAGGTTATTATACCATCAATGATTATTTCAGTGATAAGGAAAGATGGTCACTTACAGTAGCCAACTCTTGATTTATTAAAATTTATATAGATACCTTACTTTTCAGTTTTTTTTTATATAATATCTCTAGTTCTATTAATTTAATATTCATGCATTATTAGGTCATTCAACTTACTACATTTACATTTGCATTGTTGTTCCACAAATTTTATTAAAATTTGCTACAGTGTTAGATGAAGGTAACTCGTTATCATGGGATGGATACTAACGTTTTTGTAATTTTCGTGTATTCATATACCGTCACTTTCTGTAACATACTTTTCCACCATAGTTCTGAACATGATCGCGAGTTGCCTACATTATAAAGCGTAAGTGGATGTTCCTGTTACACAAGATTCACATTTGAAGACTACTACAGCACTTAATTTAGTAACTACATATTTGTTTAAGTATTATGTATGTTCTTATTTACTATTTACAAGTAATTAATTACAATGTGAAACAGTTGCAGCTCCTTACAAAAACAAAATATGTACTATAACACTGGCGATTTAAAAGAGTGGCCACGAGTTTTATTGCCCGTTCTTTCTCGTGGTTCTACCTATTGCTTTGCGAATGGGCAGTAAATATAAATGTAGTGCATTATTAATTTACTTTAAAAATTTGACGTTCATAAGCGTCACGTTGTGACCTAGATGAATAAATGATTTTTGACTTTGACTTTGACTTTGACTATTCCGCGGGATAAGCCCTGTCGTCTAGCCAGCTCTCTTCTCTGAGTGATTCAAACAGCTTCAGGACTCTCGAAGACACCAAGAGGCTGCCATTTGCAAGCAAAGAGGACTGACGTACAAGGTAGGTACCCCTCATCCTTCAACATCCTTAGAATATCCTATACCCACTCACAATCGTCTTCCCTTATCCCTTCTAGGCGAGCAGAACTCGCCGTCCTTTAGATACAGTCCATTAATCCTTCTCCAAATCGCCTAGAACCTACGGTTTCGGTGTAACGCCGAACCATTTTTTTTTTATCCATACGAGTCGGATTCATTTACGTTTTTATACGCTATATCGCTTTACCTAGGCAGTTATAGCACCTAGCTATACTCCTAGTCGATTCACATAACCGTCACATGGTTGTTTCCGCCCGCTTCAGTAGGTAATATACTTTTATGTAGCTACCTACTTACTCAATTATTATTGCTGGAACTATCATAGTTGTCTTGTATATCTCATATTTCGAGCAACTTTTAATTCCACAGCTCTAAAGTGTTGCCTACTTAGGTAAAATAATAGGTACATTAGATATTCTTATTTTGTTTCGGTCTCATAAGCTTATACTTACGAAAGCATGTCACAACAAAAGAAGTCACGCGTGTCGGAAGACAAAGAGATGACAATCTTAGAAGCAAAACGAAATATTTTATTTGAGCGCATTCAAAATATTTACGAGCGGTCAAAGACCGCAGCCGCGTCTGACAGTAATACAGAATCATTCCTTAGTTATTGTATGACAGTAGATAATATTCGAACAGATTTTCATAAGTTGTTAGACGATTATAACACAAGATTACTTTCTATCAATCCTGATGAAAAACCGAATTATCAGGCGTACACCTTATTCGAAGATCTTTATTGTATTATTAAGCGTATACAATCGCAATTGGAGGGTAAATGTTCAGCAGAGCCCGTTGCCGCGGCCCGCAAGCCGAAATTATCGCCAATCGAGATTATGTCGTTTGACGGAGATATACGAAATTGGACGTTATTCTATGCGAGTTTTAAGTCTACAGTGCACGATATGGTTCTCTGACAGATGTTGACAGGTTGTACTATTTAATAGGTAAACTGTCACCGAAGGCCCAGTCCGTATTTGCAGGTGTCACACCCAGTGCTGAGAATTATTAGGTCATATTTCAGTCACTACTTGAGATATATCAAGACACGCGCGTTCTAGCGTCTACCTACTTTAACCAAGCTTTAAATCTTAAACTGTCCGGTGCCGCATCAGTCTCGAATTTCCAGCTGTTTATTGATAACTTCGTAACCGCGGTTAATTCTCTTAGGAACTTAAAATTATAAGATCTTTCCGACTTTATGTTGCTTCAACTCGCTTTAAAAAAGTTTGACACTGATACAATTCGTGCTTTCGAGATGACGGAACGCAATAATAAAATACCTACACTAGATAGTTTTATTTCGTTCATCAAAGATCAGTGTCGAATATTTCATAATACACAGTCTAGTTCACCTAGCCCGTCTAACACTAACAGCAACAAACAAAGGTTAAATAAATCGCGAAATAGTAATAATAACTCGGTCCCTAATCCACAATCTTACGTAACATGCTCGGAATCTAATAGTAATAATTCACAGAAGTGTCTGTGCAGTAATATAGTGCACGACCATTTCTATAAGTGTCCCGCCTTCAATAGTCTAAATCCGACTGCTCGTTTCAAGTGCGTAAAAGATAACATAGCTTGCATTAATTGCTTAAGCATAAAACATAAAACAAGTAATTGTTCTAGTAAGACAAAGTGTCGCTCATGTAATCAAAAACATCATTCATTGCTACATTTCGATAAAGGTAACCCGTTGTCAAGCCAAGCCGCTAACCTTGACACACTAAGGTCGCAGGTGCAGGTCACGATAACTGCGCCTGCCACGATTCAGAATGAAATATCGTTGTGTACGACATCCATTGCGCGGGCGGCACGCACGCGCGGACGGCTTTCGCGCGCTTGTAGTGATCAGAGCATTGCTAAGCCGCGATGTATCGCGTCTAAGACTGTTCTGTTAGCGACAGCGCAAGTTATCGTTTATGATGTTAATGGGTCGCCGCACATGGTACGTTGTCTACTAGACGCGCGTCTCAGACCAATTTAATAACGTTTGAGTTGTTCAAACGCCTCGGATTGTGGAATAACTTTAAAAATACGAACTCAATAGTCAGAGGGATAGGCGGATCAGAAAAATATTGCAAGGGTTCCGTAGATATTAAAATACATTCTCGTTTTGATAGGAATATTAATTTTAACATTTCTTCGCTTATCGTGGAGCGTATCACGGACGCATTGCCGAACGCTAATGTAGACGTAGCATCACTCACTCACCTCGAGTTATTGCCGCTAGCAGACGCGGAGTTTGCGAATCCGGCTCGAAGGACCAAAAAAATGGTTCGGCGTTACACCGAAACCGTAGGTTCTAGGCGATTTGGAGAAGGATTAATGGACTGTATCTAAAGGACGGCGAGTTCTGCTCGCCTAGAAGGGATAAGGGAAGAGGATTGTGAGTGGGTATAGGATATTCTAAGGATGTTGAAGGATGAGGGGCTCCTACCTTGTACGTTAGTCCTCTTTCCTTGCAAATGGCAGCCTCCTGGTGCCTTCGAGAGTCCTGAAGCTATTTGAATCACTCCACTACACAAATCACTTTCACTCACGGGCGGTTTTTAGTATAAAGCGGGAGCGGTCAAATTACGGCGGTGTGGTACGGTATGGCGGTCACGTTCCCAGCTTCTCGAAAGTTCTGGACTGTCTCTCGCGTCGATGATCGCGGTGACCAATCCGCGAAAGGCGTGCCCCTTCCAGGGAATGGGATAGACAGAGACGGGAACAAAAGGCATCGCTCGCATTGGCCAAGCAGCGACGAACCATTGACGTTGATGTGATTAGTTTTCGATGGAAAGGTAGATGGCGCTACCAAGTATTTTATTATAATATTAATTAACTTTTTTATTTTATATAACAAAATGGACACTTGTTTGCGAACAATTATTTGTTGTTATGTTATATTACCAAAAATGTTACATTTTAAATATTTTTACCGATATTGTAAAATCTATCTGCATGCTTTCCACTCTGAATAAGATGTTGGTTGCACTATAGCGCCTGTCAACTGCACAAGTCGACTGGAATATTTGTGTCGAACGTGGTTTACAAAATAAAATATCTTCGAAGATATACACGAGCGAAGCTATATATGTTTATTATTAACCTGGCGTTAATTAAAGGCAAGGCATAACGAAGGTAAATAATGAAGGCACTACCAGAGTAAAGTTTAAGCACTATTTAAGCTAGACATGTCTGCAGTACGGGAACAAGGGAACACGATAATTATGTTGGCTATCGCTGTCGGATATTTAGGCTAGTTATAAAAATGTCTTCAACGTTTAACAAATAATATTTACATTAAGTTACCCGTCTTTATGTGCGCGTGGGATTCTGAGGTCTCGGGTTCGATCCCCGGGTCGGGCAAAGTGTTACTGGGTTTTCCAAATACCCGGAGTCTGGTGATATGCCCGGTAACGGCAATAGGCTCGCCCCCTATTACGTGGGACCTAAAAATTAATGGCGAAATGTGGGTGTAATATTTACACATTTGCTTACCCCTTCGGGGATACAGACTTCAGACTATAAAAAAGAATAAATAAAATTTTGATAAACGAGATATATTTTTTTATATAAACTGTACTATGAAACACTAAAAATAAATATCAGGTTTATTTCTTAGTGTCTCATTTTATTCAAAGTTTTGTTATCAAAATACGTCTGATAAAAGTGACAAATTTTGTAACTGTTTGGGCAACAAAGACCATTGTTGAGCTGAACCGTTTTAGAAATTCTAATTCAGTGGTAATAGTTATATTTTGGCGAATATGAGTTTAGGATCAATATGAGTATGATTCCGTGTGGTGACGGATTAAGAATACGGAATGTCACCACCCCATTTTATCATCCCATGGGTGTCCTAAGGGCCGACAGAGGAAGTATATTATGCAGAAAACAGCTTAGTAAGAGAAGGAAAACTTGATACAAACCCTATACCAACCCGTTTGGCCAGCGTGGTATAGTAGGCCAATTCCTCCTTTCAAAGGAGAGGCCTAGTCCAACAGTGGACTGTTAAAGGCTGATGATTATGATGATGATGATGAGTATGATGTATGTGCGATAAAATAAATTATCTAAAACACTGATATATATATATATATATATATATATATATATATATATATATATATATATATATATATATATATATATATATATATAGGTATTTTACTGGTAGCAGGTTATAATATAAATAAAGTATATAACTACGACCTAACTATATGAGTGCGGGGAGACGACTGCTGCGCCGCGCTTATACAATAGTGCAACTTGTGTATAATTAAATTTGTAGCGTCAGCATCCACTACAACGAGCACTGGGATATCGCAGCCAGGCTTTGGGAAGCACTTTAAAATCTTGTAAAGCAACAGGTTGGTCATCGAATATGTCTTTGGCATGGACTCACTTCACACAAACGGTTATAAAGATATTTCAGAAAACAGCTATCAACACCATCTGCAGCAGATTTATATATACATGTGCAGATTTATATAAACCTTTCTCATTTAAGTATAAACGAAATTTGAAGAACAGTACGTAACGATTTGTGTAAGCCCGCCTGCAAGATTAAGCTCAATAAGACACGGTCGCTATCAACAAAGAACTTACAAATAAGCAAAAACCCACGCCTTGAATATCCCAGTAATCCAAATCTTGAATAGTACGTTTACGTACAGCATGTAAACAAAGCCGACTAAGTACAGTTCAGTTAAGTGCCTTAGGCTGCCGAAATAGGTCACACTACTGGTGACACGAAAGGATCAAATAATGCTTGGTCTAATTTTGAAATACCAACGAAATTTGAAACCATAAAAAAGTTCCTATCATACACATGTACCTAATATGATCGCTATTGATTGACTTTGATTTTCCTCCGCAGTTGTTATAAGCACAAAGGAAGGACAAGAAATACGTTTCTGAAACTGAAATTCCTAATCGTAAACACGTCTACACAACAAACGTTAGAAAACAGCAAAAACTGTGGAGAATTTCAGCTTAATAGTCCAAGGACCACTTCAAAGCACTAACAGTTTTAAGATTTAAATCCCAAAGCCAAGTAAAACTGGACATTTTTCTTAAAAAATATATTTGGACTTACGGTTTATTATTTAAACAGGTTTTATTCTGCTTAGTGGTTGTGCTTATGGAATTAACGGATTAGCCAAGTTAGGAAACATATGAATAAAACTAAGCAGTCTCGTGTTACAAGTGCAACAACCGTGTAATATCGACGACCCTTTAAAGTCATGTTTTATGGACCCATGAGGTGCATTAGACATTTTACGAAGTTACTGTGTGTGAGACAAGAACCGGGACCGTCAACACGCTCTGATGTAAATAACGCAAGCAATCGCCCATTCACGGAGTGCAAGTGTTGAAGCATTGGCTATCTATAGCCAATCTTTTACGAATAAAAATAAGAAAACCATGTCTCTATTTTCAGTAAAACGCAGCAGCCATGTCTATAAAATTCTACTTTTCGAGGCTAATAATTTCCTGGTAAATTAGTTTCCTTCACGTGGGCAGATGATTACACTGTGAGTGCATAGGGTTCCCACCAAGAACTTAGGGTCCCAAGCCAACCTCACCTGCAAGTGGTGCACCTGCCGATCAACGGACGAGGCCCTGGCAAACAAAATATCCCGATAAGTGGCAATAGGCTCGTCACCTATTACGAGGGATCAAAACACTGGCGAAAAGTGGGCTTTTAATATGCCTCTGCCTACCCCTTCAGGGAAACAGGCGTGAGTCTATGTATGTGTTTAATACGGGGAAATACTTAAATATGTATAAAGAAGGTAATTAAAGGTTATGAACACAATTTACAGAAGAATTATGATATGAACAAATATAGGTTCGACGGGGTCCGATTCGAAAAGTAGCGAAAGCCAAACACTACGTTGGTACAAATAAAACAACGTTAAAAATCTCCGTCTCTAGGAGAAATTTGAGCCTGGATTGTATGGTGTGTTAACACCATACAATCTCTCTCACCATTCTCTCTTGCTTTCTTTGGTCGGCAGTCGGGGTGGTTTCTAGTGTTAACTAGAAACCACCCCGACTGCCGATCAAAGGGTAGGGTACAAGAGACTAGTCTTCCTCCTATTACGCCATATGCAACCCGACCCCAGGGAAGTCTACAAGTCCTGTCCTGCTGTTACTAGCCCTTTCCTTTACGCCCTGCACTAGGCCCTAAATTTAACTTTTAGTGTAACAGTGACCAGTGACCAGTTATTCCACTGCGGGACCCAAAAAAATTCGAGAGCTGACTTAACAACTAGTTTCTGTGTCTATTTTTTTCTAAAATCCTGCAAATGGAATCGCTATCATTTTATTAAATATTGTAAAAAGTTTAGATCTGTTTTTAACCAGAAACAGGACAAATTTAGTGCCTCTTACTTTGATAATGATGGCCTTCCATACGAGTGCTCATCTCAATTTTTCACTCTTAGGGATAAATTTCTCAAAAACTCTTCATTAGTAAGTGCTAACAACATTAAAGGCATCGACCGTGGAAATCTCAAGTTCGTAGCCCACCGATAAAGGCTCTGTGTTAGCAGAATTCTTAGTCGGGGCAAGCGATATTCATTTTTTTATTTAAAAGTTCTTGCAAAATACATTGCACAAGGCGGACTTAATGCCTATAGACATTTTCATTCAGTCAACCTTTTGGTGATGCAGAGATGATCATGGCAGGTGTGTACTTACGCAAAGAGAGTGATATCTGGCGATAGGGATGTTTTAACCTAACCTACCTAATAAGGGCATGATCGTCGTAAAGCTGCTTAACAGCCGCATTGAATAAGTCAAGGTTCTGATCAATGACAAGGTTTAAATTGTATTTCTTCCATGTATATCTAAGTCCTATGTTAAAAGACACGTATTTAAAATAGTCACGCATCTATGAAACTGACGTGAGAAAACATACTTCATATCGAAGATTTATAGATATGAGCTGTTGGATTGTACTATACGTGCGTGTGAATCTAAAAGACTTATATTCAATCAATTTTCCCATCTGTGAATTTCAAAGTCTGCCAATGATGTTCTTATAATTGCATATAAAGTGGTTCACAGTAATTCTATATCTAAATAATTGAACGCTGAATTTAGCTCAATTTGGGCGGTACCTAATTAAAATGTCCCAAATAGTTAACTATTAAGTAGTCGATTGGGATAATTGGACAATTAGGCTCTCAATAGCTTCGATAGTTTGAAGTGGGTGGGTCTGGCCAGGTAAGCTCATCGACTGTAAGGCTGCGTGTACATGAAATATGTGTGAGCTAAGCGGTGTTATTCCATAAAGAAGCGAGTGACGGTGGAAAATAAAGTGATGTTATTAGAGTTATAGCGGCGATAGCCTTGTAGAGTGGCTAACAGACTGCTACGTTGGGACTCTTGAGTTAAACCCATGGCGTGCACTTGACAAAATCTGCGTATATTTTTTATATCGCATCATAAGCACGTATCGCGTAAACCATCTTTGATTTCACCGTATCATTCTGAAATATAATAATTATGAATACAGTCTCTGCAATTGGTCAGTCCATCTTTGCCATGTGTGCCCATGGACTGTTGCTCTAATGCCCAGCTTTAGGACACTTAATACACTAATATGAAATTGTTATAGGTAAAAGATTTCTCACACATCGGTTAGCTGCCTTTCAGCTCCGGTGGATACAAAGTTTTAGGTAAGGTACACATAGCACTGTATGTGGTGCAAATGTAGGGCAAGTTCACATTATGTTGACAACGGTTAGTCCATATTTGAATTCTGAGAAGTCTTCTGCGGAATCCTTTGCAATTATTGAATTTTATCAGCATCTGCCATCAAAGTTTCTTGTGGCTTGACCAAAATGGTGGGCTAGGTTGTGGCCAGCCTGATGCTGAGCCAATATAGAATTATACGATGTTTAATTTTCAAAGGGTTCTGAGGCTATTTTGTCTTATTGCTTGAATAAGTTACCAGCCATGAAAAGCAAAACTGATTAGCTCTATTTTCCGTAAGCTGATGGTTACGTCTCTTGTTGTTTATGGTGAAGGCATTTTGTTACTTTTTAACCTGCTTCAAAAGGGAATAGGTACGTAGTACCTCAGTTCTGTTACTGTTCCCTGAGTGAACCAATTTTGATAATTGCTTTTTTGTTTGAAAGCTGGTTCACGTGTGCATCAGTTAAATTTGATCTAGATCAAGATCTGACCTGTTGTTATTAAGTTAACCTTAATATTGCATTTTTCCGTTTATCTATTTTGAGGAGATTTCGTAGCCGATTTCTTAAACATAGTATTGCTATGTACATGCGCATATCGCAGTATTTGTCCTATAATATTAATAACACAGAAACATCATGACACTTGCTTAATATTTGCTGTATGTAGCCATTAGTATATTGATGCAACCTAAACCAAAACATGTCACATAAAAGAAAGAAAACGATCCATCATTCAATGTCAAAAAATGTGGTACAATATGATATTTTTGGGACGACATAAAATATTTGCGTTACGCTGTCTCGAGTCAGTTCTTGAGTGCACATCAAAGCTGACAATGTTCTAATGTTGTTGTATGCCACTTGCATTAAAAATGCTTGTATATGCTTTACCATTGGAGAGCTACTGCATCAGCTGTCAATGAAATTAAAGTGGGCGCCGTGCTTTTGGTTTAATGTTTATTACTTCTTTGCAAAGTGGTTGCAACGTTATATTATTATCTAAACTCTTCGAAGATGTGCAGTAAAAGCTTGTTCAAATATTTAGTCTGAATAAGATTAGTTTATTTTTTTAAGCGCTGTACAGGCGCCGATTATAGAAAATTCAATAGATTTGACCGCTGCTTGATAATAATTATTACCATCGCCTGTGCTAATATAAATTTCCTCTGAAACTTACTTCAGGATCGGGCCAGCAATTTTAATGATTTTTACTCCTCCACGTAAAAACGTTTGGGCGGTAGTTGTCAAAAAGTTAACAGCTGTTAAAAAATATCAAGTTATTATTTAATTAATTTAATGTATAAAAGTGAGTTTTTACTATTGTATTATTTCACAAAATACAGTACTTACATGCATAGTATTGTTTATGTAATAATCATCCAGTAAATTACACCACCTGCCAGCACTTCACATACACACTTCCATTCTCAAAAGAACATATTGAAAAATCCTTGCAAAGCAACAATATCACAGCTTGATAATATCAAAATGGCTCAGATCAGTCTGGAGGAGTCCTTTTCAAGGAGGATGGCGGAGCTGGAGGCACAACTTCAAGTCGCTGGACCGGCAAAGGAAACAGTTGCGAAGGTAGCCGAGGAATTTCGCACCTTTAGAGAACTAATGTTCTCAATGCTCAGCCTCCTGCGCAAACAAGTAAATGAATGCTGCCATAGCATTGATGCTATGGAGACTAGGCACAGGCGCAAGGCACTTGTATTTCTCGGAGTGCCAGAGGATGACAAAGAGGACTGCAGGGCTTCGGTTCTGAATTTTGTTCACAGTCTGGCACTTCCCACTGTGGCGGCTTCGGATATCAATGTGTGCCATAGAATTGGAGCGCTCAAAAAGGATAATCGACGACCGATCTTAGCCTGGTTTACCAATGGGGATGTCTGAACAGCTGTTTGGAAGGCCAAGACCAAACTCAAGGGAACAGCTGTATCGGTCAAGGAGTTCCTGACGAAACCACGGCAGGCAATCTTCGCAAAGGCCCGCCAACACTTCGGGATGCGCGCGTGTTGGACACAGGACGGCGTTATCGTCGCCAAAGCATCCGACGGTAGCCGCCTTAAGATAACAACTATGGAACAGTTAGACGCCGTGATGCTGAAGCATTCCGGGGCTGTAAGCGGTACATCATCGGTGAGCAGGAGCGACTCTGCGAGTGCTGGTACTTCGAACACAAGCGCAAAACTGCGTAAATAATTCTGTCTAGTTACGTCCTTATCTATAGTGTAAACGTTGGTCACATTCATTTACGCGTGTTTTCTTCTAACAATTTAACATTTTCTTTATTTGTTTACTTATCAGCCACCGATACCCACAATTATAATTTGTAAAATTGACATAATTTTGTTTATTCCGCTGTACCGCCAAGAGTAACATCATAACAAATACAAAACTTTGATGTTTAATCTGATAACATCTGTCAATACTGTCAATAGTGTCAATTCGATGTGAAAGGTTGAATGCATTCTGCGTTCGGAAACGTTTGTTGTTTCATAACTTTTATTCATACTTAACCTGTTTTTAACCGACTTCAAACAAAAAAAAAGGAGGAGGTTCTCAATTTGACTGGTATATATTTTTTTTCGATGTATGTACACCGATTTCACCGAGGTTTCTGAACCGATTTACGTAATTCTTTTTTGTTTGATGCAAAATAGTGTCGAATTGGTCCCATAAAAATATGATTCATGTAGGCCCAGTAGTTTTTATTTTATGAGCATTTTTTTATTTATTTTCACCTATCCTTAAGGCTAAAATTTCTTTGAATAATAATTGTGACTCTCTGGTTATATAGTGTATCATCTATGATTGTGACAGCCGGTGTCATGTCAACTTGTCATCACTACCGTCGTCAAGGACTACTGACGTCTACACGACAAACTGGCTGGTCGTCAAACATAATAATTAACAAAAAGGTTTGAAGACTGTTTGATTATTTGGACAGTTTTAAGTTAGATTACGACTCTGTCAAGTGTTCGCTAAATTGGCCACTAACTGGCAACAAAGCGTCCCGTAGCGGCCGTATGGATAATACATCCGCTTTACGTTCTGAAGGCGAGTGTTCAAATCCCAGTCATAACAGTTATGTGGATTTTTTATGAAAATGTTTCAAGGACATGGGGTAATACCATTTTTTTATGGTATGCTTCAAAACAAGTGAATATAGAACAAAACTAAGGATTGAATGAAACAAGACTGACCCCATCAGGATAGTTCTTCAAATTTTAATTCTATAACTGATTCATCTGGCCATAATTAAATTGTACTTTCAGCTCTGTAATACATGCTCATAATTATGGAAATAGGAATACCAAAGAACATATTAAATATTTGAATGAAGGACTCGTTTTTATTATAAAGTAGTTTTCAAGATATCAACATTCAAATATTTTGTGCCCAGATGGATCAGAATTTGTTACGGATGAATTAGAAACAGAAATGAAAAACTTTATTAAGATAACCATTGTATTTTAACAACTAAGTAGGGGAGATGTGCTCAAGATGACATAGTCAGATAAGATGACACACTATCAATATTGATTGAAATATTCGCGCTAAGGGTGAAGTAGTGACGTTTTATAGTGTGCCTGTAGATGGCATTAGTACTCAAATTCATTATGTATATGTCGGAAAGCAGACGCCGATTGGCAAGTAATTAATTTTTTTACATACATACATAGACTCACGCCTGTTTCCCCGAAGGGGTAGGCAGACGCATATTAAACGCCCACTTTTCGCCAGTGTTTTGATCCCACGTAATAGGTGGCGAGCCTATTGCCGCTTATTGGGACATTTTGTTTGCCAGAGCCTCGTCCGTTGATCGGCAGGTGCACCACTTGCAGGTGAGGTTGGCTTGGGACCCTAAGTTCTTGGTGGGAACCCTATGCACCCTATTAATTTTTTTGTGATTTTGATTTGTAAAATAATTTGCTTTCGCTTTTGTTTGGTGGTGAAAATACATGTAAGTTAAGGATCTTTAAGTTGCTTTACTTTGCAATGTAAAATTGTATTAATATACGACACAAAAATTGCTAAAACCGCATTCTAACCTCAAAGTTTTTGTCGATACAGTTCAAATAAAACTTGCACATCAATTGGGTAAGACGACACACCAGACGTGAGATTAAGATGACATACTATGTGTGACGTGAATCCTGAACCCTCCTCTAAAAATACAGATCCACCCGACGTCGAACGCAGACGAAGCGTGTTATTTTGGACGATGTCGAAGATCTCGACGATCCTTACACTATAATAAAGATGCAGAAGAAGATCATCCCATGATCATCCAGCCTGCATTTGTCTAAGATGACATACTATGTCATTTTAAACTATAGATATGTCGTCTTACACACGTCGACCTAAGTGCAATTTCTTGTTATTTTTTAAGATTTTGTAATGTTTATTGTTCTAAAACTAAAATAATTTCGTTGATTTTAATACATTTAATAATATACGCAATATGCTGATTTCACATGACTTCATTTATTTCCAATACTTACCTTCAAAGAAAAAGTACGTCATCTTAAGCACAATTTCCCTACAATAATCTTTTTTTATAAAAACAATTATCAGTGATCATATCACGGAAGAAACACTTCTGAAACTCTAAAACAGTGTATATTAATTATTTTATTGTATGGCCAAGCGAGAATATTGTAAGATTACAAAAAATAAACCTTTTGCTTAAACATTGTAATACAATCAATTCTTATTTCCCCTTCCGTCCGATACTGTGTCCCCGAGTAGACGTGTGTTCGATTTAACTAAAAATATTAATCATAACGTATACGATAGTAGCCCCTAACTCAACACCCGAAGCGCCTTTACTTACATGCACGCTTCGGCTTTCGCACCCCACCTAAGTAACTCCGCAAGCTGTACGACGCCGCGCCCCGACCGCCGCCTTCACCTTCGTGCGAAGAGAGCAGTGGTCATAATTGCTATCTCAACTGGCGGCGCACGCGCAGTGACGTTACTACGAGCTACACTTACAACATAAATTCACAACCGTGAGTAGATACTTCGTTTACGCGGTGTTATCCGACGGTTCAAGAATACCCGCATATTATAATGCCGAAGGTACAGCGCTCCCCGCCACCTAACAAATCTAATACCAACACTATATTGCAAACATCGTCTGACTCCGATATCCCTCACCTAGTATCGGGTAGCCCATATGAAGATGCGAACACAACGACGCGTCATAAACGCCCTCGTACGAGTATCTCTCCGAGCTCTGATATGCATGATTTTAAAAAAGAGATACAACAAATGTTACTGGAATGGAAAACAGACCAGGAAACCTGCCTTGCGAAGTTTTGTAGTGAACAAACTTCAGCTCTTAACAAGCTCATCTCCGAATTGGCGGAAGTTAAAACACAAAATCTTGCCATCCAAAAATCTAACACCGAGATAGAAAAATCCATCACATTTATCAATAAGCAGTACGATGAGATGATTAAACAGATAGAAGTTCTTCAAAAATAAAAACAAGCATTTAAAGATACTATTTTGAACCTTGAATCCAAAATACAGGACTTGCAGCGGTCTTTGCCTCGCACCTCTAGCATTGAAATCCGAAACGTGCCGCAAGTGGAGAACGAATCTACCCTAGATCTATCTACGATAATAAGCAAAGTAGGTTCAGTTATTGAAATGCCGCTTATCGACTCCAACTTACGTGACGTGTACCGACTGCCGGGGAGACCGGGCACGGTCAGACCAATAGTCGCCGAACTTGCCAATGTACATATCAAAAATCAATTTCTCACAGCGTCACGCAACTTTAACAAGAGTCACAATAATGAGAGCCGACTGAGTACACTCACCATCGGAATGACCACTGAGCGCCGTCCAATTTTTATATCGGAATATTTACCCGCTGGTATGAGGAAACTCTTCTTTGCTGCTAAGGAATTTGCTAAGCTGAAAAAGTACGAATTTTGCTGGAGTACAAATAACAATATATTTTTGAGGAAAGCTGCTGGTTCCAAACAAATACTTATCAAATCCGAGCAGACATTGCGCGATCTAGAACAGCACGCTGACCAATGACTACTCTGTAAATCTAAGACTGTTTTATTATATAATCTACTTCTATATTACCGCCATAAAATTATACTCTCGCCGTATAATTTCTTACATTTGGCTCTCTCTTTAATTATTCAACCATGTACAACATCGTCGCCTACATATTTAAATAGTATTTTTGTAGTTATGTATTCTAAAAACCAACAAACAAAATACCGCCCTTTAATATTAAATTATTACATCCTACACAACTTTCACACACTTCCCACCAAACATATTTTTAACACTTACACCACACACAATGTATATACATATTTGACACTATTTTTCATATTCAGCTTTACACTACCACTAAAACACAACACATACTGTCTGTCACACAACTCCGATATGTTATATGGCTTGAATGGGATTCGCCTAGCATACCCATACTTAAATCTACTCAACAAAAATCTCTTACCTCCTGCTACATTTATCAATGCGTGTAATAAACATAATTTAACAAATGACTGCCATAAATGAAATATTTAATGAAATAGACAATGTCTCGGTCTCTCTTTCGTACACATGTTCTCCTAACGAATGTCAAAAGTATGTCAACCCCGTAAACTCACTAAATATCCTGCATATAAATATAAGAAGTATTAATAAAAATTTTAATGATTTTACCTGCCTTTTAACAGCTTTGAATATAAAATGTGATGTATTAATTCTATCAGAATGCTGGCTTAAAAATTCCATGTCAATACCTTTACTAGATGGCTATGCTGCTTACCAAACCAAAAATCTAAATAATCAAAATGATGGAATTGTCATATATGCTCGGGTATCTCTAAGTATGAGCGTCTCCGAACCGCAATTTTCTGACGCCAGTTGCATTATATCCACAATCGAAAATAAATTGGCAATTATAGCACTATATAGGTCACCATCAAATAAAAATATTGAAAACTTTCTTGATAGCCTTCACAACCAACTTTTGGGTTGTAAGCACTTTCAGACTGTTGCAGTGATAGGTGATATTAATATAAATATCTCTCCAAACAGCACTGATTCTCGCATGCATCAATACCTCAATTTAGTTGCGTCACATGGGCTCCTAACAGCACATCAACTCCCAACTCGCCTAAACAGCTGCTTAGATCACATTCTACTAAAAACCAGCAATAAAGCGACAACTTTGGTGCTCGCGACTTCAATTACGGATCACTCTGGTATCTTATTAAGTCTTGAATCTTGTAATACAATAAAAAAACAACACAAAATCACTTCATCTCGTCTCGACCTTACAAATGCCATAAAAGACATCAAATGCTACGACTTCTCTAAAATTATGTCAATGGACGATCCTAATCTAGCAACGAATGATCTGATATGTATATTGTCATCCATAGTAACAAGAAATACTATCCATAGAACTATTCCATGCAAAATCAGAATCATCAAACCTTGGATCACTGTTGGGTTACTGAGATGCATTCGTAACCGGGATAGAATGCACAAAAAAACTAACAAAGAACCTGATAACGCAATTCTCAAACTCACATACCTACGTTACCGCAATTTTTGCAACAACCTGTTAAAAAGATTAAAAATTGAGTATGAGAAGCAAGAGTTTTTGAAAGCTAGGAACAACCCAAGAAAAATGTGGGATACTATAAGAAAAATTACAGATTCTAAAGTCAACTCACATTTACCATCTGAACTCTTAAATCTTTTTCACTCACCCCTAAAATCAGTTGACTCTGTTAATCACTATTTCACACAAGTTGGCAAGAATCTAGCGAACAAAATCACTTACTCTAAGGACAACTCTCAAACATTGTTCAAAAATAGAGATACTATGCCAAACTCGTTAGTCTTGCTGGATACGGATGAGAGGGAAGTCGAGCTTATGATCAAAGAGCTTCGGACTGACAGCGCTCCAGGTTGGGATGGTATACCTCCTAAGTTACTAAAATCTACTAGCAACATCCTAGTACCTCTAATAACGCACATTTGTAAACTCTGTCTGTCTACGGGTGTTTTCCCTAGAGCACTAAAAAAAGCCGTAGTACATCCCATTTTCAAATCGGGTAGCAGAGACAGTGTCAACAATTATCGCCCTATCTCGGTTCTCCCAGCAATTTCGAAAATTTTGGAAAAGATACTCTACAAGAGGCTTAACGGTTATATAAACAAATTCAGACTTTTATCGCAGAACCAGTTTGGCTTTCGAAGGGGTTTATCTACCGAAGATGCTACGCAGACATTACTTAATTGTGTGGTAGACAAAATCGATAAAAACTTTAAATGCATGGGTGTATTCCTGGACCTCTCGAAGGCATTTGATACTGTCTCTGTTCCCATCCTCCTTTCCAAGTTGGAGTCGATTGGGGTACGCGGCACAGCTTTTGACTTATTCAAGAGCTTTCTATCCGACCGAACACAGTGTGTTAAAATAGGAGAATTTTTTAGCGGACAGGAATCCGTAGAGTTTGGTGTCCCACAAGGAAGTCTAATCAGTCCTCTCTTATTCTCTATCTATGTGAACGAGCTCTGTGAACTCTCACATCCATCTGCAAATATAGTAGCCTATGCTGATGACACTGCAATTGTTGTATATGGACGTGATTGGCATGAGACATCAGTCATTGCAGAAGATATATTAAGACAAATTTCTTGCTGGCTGTCCAAAAATAGCCTTACCTTAAATGTAGACAAAACTAATTTTGTCACCTTCAGCTCTCGACCTTCGACCCAACCAGCTGAATACTCAATATCGATCAAGGTACACCATTGCAACACTAAAGACGCTAACTGTGCGTGCCCTCCAATAAACAGAGCTCCGGTGGTAAAATATCTCGGTCTGCATCTCGACTCCTGTTTGTCATGGAAAACCCACCTACATAACTTATCATCACGCATCAGAAAACTTATATTTGTTTTTAAAAAACTAAGACTATCAGCACATACCGATATCTTAAACATGGTTTACAGCGCACTTTGCGATTCCATTGTAGGCTACTGTATCACTGCCTGGGGAGGAACCGCAAAGACTACGATCATAGAAGTAGAACGTGCCCAACGTGCTGTGCTTAAAGTTCTTCTGGGCAAACCCTTTCGCTATCCCACTCACAAACTGTATTCGGATCACAGATCCCTCACAGTCAGACAAACTTTCATTCTTCGCACAATTTTACGTAAACACGCCGCTATTCAACCTCCAGACACCTCTAGGCCCATCCCAAGAAGAAGACCTATCCCCGCTTGTCCGAAACTACGTGTAAACACTACGTTTGCACAACGACACTATAATTTTTTGAGCTCTCTGCTATATAACAAACTGCACGCAAAACTTAACATTCACTTGCTAAACGCTTACCAATGTAAACAAAAAATAAAAGATTACCTCAAAACATTGGATTACGATGACACAGAGGAACTCCTGAAGCCATTAAACATATAATACATAATACATCACACAGAATACTACACTACACTACACTTAACTAAACTACACCACACCACACTACACTACACTACACTACACTACACTACACTAAAATACATAACACTATACTACACTACAGTAAACTACGTTACACTACCCAATTTCACGTTATAATTTCGGATTGTTTGTTGTTTTTAGCTTAAGTACTCTTAGATTTTTATATTTTTTATTATTATTGTTTTCTTATTAATCACTTGTTTGTCGTTACTACAGTCCATAATGTCGCTAGCATGTGCCTATTTATAAAATAAAACATTAATGTACATAACGTTGGACGGTTGGATGCCCCTCATAACACAGGATTTTCCTAGCATGGGGGTCATTGATCGACCTACTTGAATTCTCTTTTTTATAAATACTGTGATTGTGTCCGTTAATTCGTGTACCTTATGACAAATAAAGTTATTATTATTATTATTATTATTATTATAGGTACAAAAAATATCATATTTAATTGCTACATATATGATACATACATATGGTGTTATCACCATGCGAATTAGGCACAGATAAATCAAGATTTTCCTATAATCATGTATAACACATCGTACATACAGCCTTTACTATTGACACTTTTCTACACTAATCTATAACTAGACGCTTTTAGTCTCTCGAAACGCAGACTGAAGTTGCAAAATAATAAAATAAATTTTATAAAATAGGCATTGTAATCAGATTGTCGAAGATGAATGAAATATTTACCTTCGTAACACCAGGATCTCAGCCATCCAGCCCCAGGTACACCTAGCTCGTCCGTAGCACGACTAGCTTCCCCCCCACCACGGGAAACCAGACTCTCATAATCATTACTCAACCAAGTACGGTCAAGCGTCTTTTACGCTGTATTAATCACTTCATATTTACTTATTTATAAACACATTAAGATATTTATAACTAATACATATTATTTTTCTCAGAGGGCTATTCATTTCCTATCGTTAATATAATAATAAAATTTATATCGATTTATGAAAGGCAAAATGCGATATCGACTATTTCATTTCGGACAATGGCAGACGGACACGATGTATAAATCAGAAGAACGAAGTTCAAATACTTTTTTGTACTTAGTTAGACTGCAATTATTTCAAATATATAATTTGGCCAATATACGGGTTAAGCTAAACTGTACAATAAATTACAGATCGTTTTGTTAGTTGGTTAAAAGTTGTCTCTAAAGAACTAGCCATAACCAATTTACAAGATGAATTATAGGAAAATTACAGGAGAAAGATTGGATAGGGAACGAAAAAAAAACATACATACATATACTCACGCCTTTTTTCCCGTCGGGGTAGGCAGAGACAACGGAACGCCACTTACTTCTATCCTTACAAACCTCACGCGCTTCCTCTACATTCATTACTCTTCTCATACATGCTCGCCGGTTCCTAAATCGGAATCCTAGCAATCAGTCTCACCCCACACATACTACGCAGTGATCGCATCTCAACTGCGTTAATTCTGCTTTCATGAAAAAAAATCACGTACAATAAAAACATGATTCCATCATGTCTTTTTTAATTTTATTAGATAATTATGAAATGAAATGAAATGAAATGACTTTATTCGATTGAAATGGTACATAATAGATGTTCATATTTTTTACAGTTCACATTTCACCTCTATCAGGCATACGAATATTGTAGGGATAAGTTTATAATCATATTTATCTTACATGCAAGGACATGTTAACATTTAATTTTAATTATATAACAATATTTCTTATATTTTTATCCATATAAATTAAGTCAGAATACTCATAATATTATTCAAAAAAAAATAATAATAATCAATAATGTCAAAATATAATGTCAAAATCTTAATGTCAAAAATGGCTTGACTTGAACAGATTCCTTGACGCTTTGACAGACAGCTTGAACGCTCTTGCCCCCTACGACTATGTGATATTATTAGGTGACTATAACGTGAATCTATTGCATGAGAACGACCCTAAATCAAAACGACTGAAACAGTTTTTGAATTACTGTAGCCTGGAGCAAGTTGTGAATGCACCAACACACTTTTTAAATGAAAGTTGCTCCCTGATTGACATTATTTGTACTGATGCACGGTACAGAAATGTATCTATTGATTATAATAGCGAACTAGGACATCATTCATTCGTTACTTGTGAACTTATTTTCAGGAAGGATCGTCCAGCTAAAAGATTGGTAACATATCGTCCACTCAGGGATATAGTTTTTGACAATTTTGAAAGCGATCTACAGTCCATACCATGGGAATACATATGCAATGTTCAGTGTGTGACCACAATGGTATCTTTGTTGAATAGCTACCTGCTAGACTTGTTCAATGCGCACGCTCCAATAAAGCAGAGGTCGTTTAAAAGCTTACCTACGCCTTGGATAACTGACGTCATAAAATTAATGTGCAGGATCCGCGACGAGGCTAGGGATAGATACCGTTGCTCCAAGTCACTAAGCCAAAAAGAATACTACCTCCAGCTCAAGCACCAGGTGGTTACAGCACTGCATAATGAAAAGAAAGCATATTTCACTAAGCATATAAACGAAAATCTTAACAACAGCAAGGCCTTATGGAAAAACTTGAAACAGCATGTACACCCAACAACTCAAGATAATATGCTGCCCGAACATCTGAGTGATCCCGATGTCATTAATAACGCCTTTTTGGATGTGCCTGGGGGACGAACGGCAACTTTATCTGAATTAACATATTTCGAGTTTCACAGACATGGGACTTCTACCTTCTCCCTAAAATTAGTTGATCAAAATACCATCCTCAAAATCATTAAAAGTATTTCTACAAACGCCAGAGGGGCTGATGGTATAAACAAAGAAATGATGAATCTTACACTGCCTTGGTCCTTGGCGCCTATAACCGCAATCGTTAACAGGTCTATTATCACCAACACATTTCCTGAGCCTTGGCTGTGTGCGATTGTTAGACCATTGGCAAAGACCAGCAATCCTGAAAATTACAAAGATTTACGTCCAATTAGTATACTTCCATATCTATCAAAAATCTTGGAACGGGTGGTATATACACAGGTTTCTGATTACTTAGAGGCTAATAATATTTTGCCAGATTTCCAATCAGGATTCAGACATGGACGTGGAACTGCAACTGCTTTGGCGGATGTGGTCGGCAATATTTTAGAGGCTAGGGATCAGGGTGAAGGTACCATCGTTGCCTTGCTGGACTATTCACGAGCTTTCGATGCCATAAACACAACATTGCTTCTGTCAAAGTTAGCCTACTACGGTTTTGACCCAAGTTCTGTGAAATGGTTCAGTAGCTACCTCACTGGCAGGTCGCAGTCTGTTGAAATACAGAAAGAAGATGGGTCTCGGACTTCCTCTGCTTCGCAATCCGTCACCAAAGGTATTCCCCAGGGTTCGTTGTTGGGGCCTCTTTTATTTATTATTTACAGTGCAGATATCATTGATTGCTTTAGATACTGCAAATATCACATGTACGCAGACGATATCCAACTATACATGTCCTTTAGCCCTAACGAAACTTCGGCATCGGTGCATAGGATGAATGAAGAGCTTGATAGAATCGTCTCGTGGTCGGAGCGTAACAGCCTAACGTTGAATCCTACAAAATCAAAGTTTATTGTTCTGGGGAGCAAAACACAAGTAAACGCTATTATTTCTGCTAAGCCAGAGATAAAGATTAAGGATAAAATTATTGACAGGGTAGAAACATCCTGTAACCTAGGTCTAACAATTGACCCTGAACTCCGTTTTGAGGCGCACATTAGCAATGTGGTTAAGAGTTGTTTTTATAGGCTGAAGACATTGTATAGATTTAGAAAATATTTCAGTGTAATGATAAGAAAAAGATTAGTAGATAGTCTAATCCTTTCTAAATTTAACTATTGCGATATAGTATATGGCCCTTGTCTACTGTCAAGAACTGAACGTTTAATACAACGAGTACAAAACGCATGCGCCAGATTTTGTTTTGACATCCCGCGTCGTAGCCATGTTACGCCTTTTTTAAATGACGCTAATATGTTAAAAATGTGTAACAGACGAAAGCTTCACTTGGCTTCGTTACTGTTCGGCATTGTTAAAACGTGCTCGCCTAAATATTTATACGAGAAGTTAAACTGGAGGCAGAATCACCTTGCACACCCCGCATGTTCCATGACCAAACCGCTTTCAATACCGCAGCATAGGACCACGGCGTTTAGAGGTAGTTTCAAATTCGCGGCCACCAAATGCTGGAACTCATTACCACCTCCAGTAGCATCTAAAATAAGCAGGACAGGCTTTAAGAACTTATACAAGAGAATTCTATTGAATACACAAAAAAGTACACAATAAAGTGATGACTTGTTTACATAGATACGTTATGTTATCACTCCGGCTAGAGGCAGCGATAGCCTAGTGCAGAGACCGGCAGACTGCCACGCAGAGGGTCTCGAGTTCTAATCCACGGCGCGCACCACTGACTTTTCGAAGCTATGTGCATATTGATTTAGATGTTTGACAGTTGTCACAGGAGGTGAGTTAACTAAAATATCACACTGGTCTAAACTATGTTTATCAACAAACCCGCTTAGGCATCAATAAACTGAACTACATTATATAACAATAATATTATCCTATTCATAAAAAAATAATCATCTTACCTTTATATTCGGTGCCTGTGTTGGATATTTTTGTCCAGTTTTAAGATGAGTCCATAATGGCGGCGTCGGCCGCAGCGCAGCGTATGTAAACAAACCAACTTTTTCGGGTTCCTCGGGTAATAATTTTATCGTCCGAGTGGATAATTGCTAGATATTAGCGCTGCCGTATATCATTATCTAGGAATATCTACTATGAACATGTAGTACGCCTGCAATAGTCAGACCTGCTAGCGTTGTTTACACTTATTGTTGTTATGCGTAACTACAAATTATTACGTACTGTTGTCAATGTTATCATCACGCGACTGGTCTGAGCCCCGTTCGCGTGCGCACTCGCAGACTGCGCGAAGCTAGTTTCGTTCGAACGATCGCATAATAATATTGATAGTTTGTGTCATTGTGTGAATTTTATACGCCGTACCTACACAACTCGAAACACATAGACTCATTCCGTTGCATCCCGCTCTAACCCGCTAGGCGAGGCGAGTGGGAACAATGGACACATGCATACAACACCGCACACTGTGGTATAGTGTCACTAAACACTTTTTATTATATATTTGTAATGTTGCTGCTCAATCAAGCCAAGACTTATTTCAGTACTTATGCATCTTCCTATTGTAATGATCTTGGTTTTAGATGATATTGTGATGTGCGTTGTATTAATCTGTTATTTACCTTTTATAAAGTGCACTGACTTGATGTTGTAACGTTAGATATAGGGCGTTTTATTGAAAACCAGCGCTGTAGTATACATATACGTAGGTATATTGCAGCAAAAAGCTGAATAAAACGACCCGTTGTTAGCGAAATTTCTGTTATCTTATTTTTGTATTTCTTTATTTTTTGTGTGTAATTATTATAAATATTATAATATAATGTACTTAGGTGCTTATTTCTCAAGCGGTTAACGTGTACTTACTTATGCTTTTTGCTTTTTTTTGAGGAGCACTGTATACCTACTTATTTATAATATTATCATGTTTATAACTTGTGCATGTATCTTTTTTCCTAACAATAAAATAACTTTTCATTCATTCATTCATTCATTCAAGATATTACTAAATATGTATTACCTAATTTTTTATAGTTAACAGCTTAATGATGTATTTCTTAAATATGTATGTATGATATTAATTACCTACTTATTTATTCATTTGTAGTCTAAGAATTCTTTGATTGTGTAGAAACTTTTATCTATGAGCCACTTTTTTAAATTTATTTTAAATTGCGTGGTAGTAGGTAGTTCCCTGACGAATTTTGGTATATGGTTGTATATTTTTATTATCATCATGAAGCTGTTGCTACTATGTAATTTTGTTTTGCTCATTTCCCATTTTAATTTTGTTGGATCTCTCGGCTGATATTTACAATTTACACTAGTTTTAGTGAATAAGTTGCTTTGATTTCTTACAAACAAACCTGTTTCTAATATGTACATGGAAACCAAAGTCAGTACACCCAATCTTTTGAAAAGTGGCCTACAGGTCTCAAAGGGTCCTACACTGCAAATAGCCCTAACACATTTTTTTTGTAGTATAAAAGCTCTATTTATGTTAGTTGAGTTTCCCCACATTAAAAGGCCATATCTTAATATCGACCCAACGTGTCCATGATAAGCAGTAAGAGCAACCGATTCATTTGTAGCCTTTTTTAACTGCCGCAATGCATATACAAATCTATTCAACCTGCTACATATATTGTCAATGTGCAACTTCCAGTTACAGTGTTCGTCCAAGGTCAGTCCTAAAAATTTTATATTACTCCTTTCTTTAATGTCAACATCTTCAATTGTTATATTTAATTTAGCAGGAATTTGTTTATAATTTTTAAATTGTATGTAATGTGTTTTCGTCAAATTGATTTTGAGGTCATTTTGTTTTAGCCATTGAAGTATTTGATTAAGTGTGTTATATACTTCTTTTTCATGATCGTCGTTTGAATTATTAGGTATTATGACTGATACATCGTCAGCAAAAAGTACACACTTATGTTTTGTGACGTTTGGCAAATCATTAATATATAGCAAAAACAATAGGGGTCCCAAAATACTGCCTTGAGGTACACCTGTCCTATTAAAAAATATAAAAAATAGTTTTGATTTAACTGTCTCAGACGTTGCATTTCCTGTAGTGCTTTGCTGTCATGTGGTCTGATTAATAACTTAGATGGCTCTAAATCACTTAATGCGATACCATCTAAATTCTTCACTCGACTTAGAGCTACATATATCTGACCTTTCGCGATTTTTTCCCTAGATCTATCACTGCCCTCTCCAATGTTGTACCTTGGAGCTTGTGAACAGTCACAGCCCAACTTAAAATTAGCGGGAACATTAACCTCTCAACATCACCGTAACCTTTATTCGCTTGAAAAGTTGCAGATACTGGTGTGATTGATACTAGACCTTCCGCATCTTTTACCCTAATGCCCACAGTTTGATCATCAAATTTAATGAACACTGCTTCGGGCAGTTCTCCTCTCTTGACTACAGTTGGTCACGGCGAAGGGCTGGCCACTTTATTTTTTTAATAATTCCCATTGCTCCGTTGACTAGTCCGTCTGAAACCGCCATATTTCTTCTTAACATCACCCTGGAGCCTACGCCTATTTTTATGCTGTGTAACAATCCGCCACACTTGTTTGATTTTTATATTTATTTTGTAACTTTCATTTTAACCCGTAAACCTAACTTTAAAAAAGTTGACCAAAAAGTTATGTACTTATTAACTTAAAAGTGGCTGGCAGCGGCTGGACACAAAGAGCCGAAAATCGGGCTCAGTGGCGTGCCGTTGGAGGGGCCTATATCCAGCAGTGGATGGCAGGCTGATGATGATGATCATGAATTTGCTCGTATTCATTTAAGTGATTAAAATATCATTATTTGTTTAAGGCTTGGCACCGACTTCAAGCCTATTAGTAAATAGCACATAAGTATAAATAATAGGTATTTAATTAATATTAAATCTTTATTATTTTTTACTTTTTAGATTTTGAAGTCGTTTTTTTTTAACGTAGTTATGTTTATACTATAAATTTTGTTGAAGGAGCTTTTCTTAATTTTTAGTTTGTGTGAGCTGACGGGTGGTGCAGAGATGTGTAGTTTACTTGTTAGATAGGTTTTTTTTTCTTGTTACATTCTTAATAATCAGGTATATATTATTTAGTATATTAGTATAATTTTATACATTTTATATTAATTATTTTATATGGATTATTATTCGGATGATGATGCATATCTATCTGCCAATGAATCAGCTGACTTAAGTTGTAATGATAGTTTTTGTTCTACTGAAGGTACTTTGGGTGACTGCTTGCGGCAATGCTTTGTTGCCCAGCAATCCCAGCCATTGCTAAATCTCTGTCATTTAAATGCGCAAATCATACCTAGTCATCACAGTGACCTACTGGAGACATTTACCGGTGCTAATGTACACGCCGTCCTGATTTCGGAGTTGGCTAAAACCTGAATTACTCTCTACGTCTTACTCTCTACCCGGCTTCGTTTTAATACGGAATGACCATACTGCCCGGAGAGCGGGTGGTGTCGCTATTTATCTCTGCAGTGCCATTCCATACAAAATTATTGCGTCCTCCCCGGCTTTTTCACCTGCAGAATACCTATTCCTGGAAATCGACGTCAGAGGGGCTAAAGCCATTCTTGGGGTTGTCTATTGTCCACCGGCTCTCGATTATTTCTCCAGTATCGAGCCGATACTGGAATCTTTAGGGTCAGAGTATGAACATCACATCATCATGGGCGATTTCAACATCAACCTCCATTTTCCCCAATCCAGCCGTTCCCGTAAACTCCTTGATATCATTGAGTCAGCCAACCTCCACATACTGCCACTACAACCTAGTCACCACAACACTGATGGGGAGGATACGTGGCTTGACTTGATAATCACTTCTACTCCTGCCCTAGTTTCCCTCCATGGACAATTTCCAGCCTCTGGTTTTTGCCGTCACAACCTTGTTTTCCTTTCATACCGCCTCATCATCATCATCATCATCAGCCTTTAAAAGTCCTTTGCTGGACTAAGCCTCTCCTTTGAAAGGAGGAATTGGCCTACTATACCACGCTGGCCAAACGGGTTGGTATAGGGTTTGTATCAAGTTTTACTTCTCTTAGAGTGCTGTTCTCTGCATAATATGCTCCCTCTGTCGGCTTTTACGACACCCATGGGATGATATGGGGTGGTGACATTCCGTATTCCTAATCCGTCACCACACGGATATCGGACACGGATCATACCGCCTAAAACCTCCCAAATCCTTGCCTAAAGTTTTGCACAGGCTTTGTTTTGGTCGTATGGATTTGGTCAAACTTCGTGAAGATGCGGCTAGTCTTAACTGGGAGGTTATGGAGGGTTCGTCAACGATAGTCAAAAAAGTTCGCATTTTTAATAATACTGTCTGTCAACTATATGATGCCCATGCCCCCATACGTAAAGTTAAATTAAGACGCCCACCAGCACCCTGGATCACCAGGGGTGTGCGCATGGCAATGAGGCGTAGGGACCGAGCCTTCCGGATCTATAAAAGGGACCGCTGTGATGACAACTGGAAACTGTTCAAGTCTGCAAGGAATCGGTGTAATCAGATGGTACGCAACGCTAAACGCCAACACATTCTACATAATATTTCTTCCTCATCCCCTACCGATATCTGGAAGTTCCTTGGCACTTTAGGTATCGACAAACAGCGACGTATTAGCTGTCTTGGGACACTCCGTCTGGATGACATCAATACACACTTCACAACCACCACCACATTAGATCACCAGACTGAGTGTCTCACAGTGAACTACTGAGCTTCTTTAACCCGACCCAACATAGATTCCTTTCACTTTTCTCCACTAGCCCCGGATGAGATCAAGAAGATAATCCTTTCCATAAAGTTCAATGCGGTGGGATGCGACGACATCAGCCGGCGCAAGATCACTGCTATCTTAGACCAACTCCTTCTAGCCATCTCCCACATCATAAACTTTTCACTTACTTCTGGCACCTTTCCAGCCCTGTGGCGTAAAGCTTATATTATTCCTCTTCCTAAAGTCCAAAACCCTTCACAACCGAATCACTTTCGTCTCATCTCTATACTTCCTTACCTGTCCATGTCCTAGAGTCCTGTGTTCAAAGGCAATTGTCTAAATTTGTTTTCTCAAATAACTTACTAAGCCCGTACCAATCTGGTTTCAGGTCTGGACACAGTACTACAACCGCCCTTCTCAAAGTGACTGGCGATGTTAGGGAGGGCATGGAGAACACCAAAGTCACTGTGTTGGCTTTGGTTGATTTTTCAAATGCCTTTAATACCGTCAGTCACGATGTCCTGCTGTTCCTCCTTACCCATCTTAAGATCTCATCCGAAGCTCTGGATTGGTTCTCAAGTTATCTTCGAGGACGCCAGCAGTCTGCCCGCCTCAACGAGTCATCATCGAAGTGGCGTGTCAATAACACTGGTGTTCCTCAAGGCGGTGTTCTTTCTCCTTTATTATTTTCTATCTTTATTAATCTCCTAACTCAAAATCTTCAATGCGCTTATCATCTGTATGCCAATGACTTGCAGATATACTCTCAGGCCTCCGTTGAGGACGTCTCGTCCGAAATTCAGGGAGTTAACCGAGATCTAAGCGCCATACAGAGCTGGTCAGACAAGTTTGGATTGTGTGTAAATCCTAGCAAATGCCAAGCAATTATAATTGGTAGCCAATGGACCATTAAAAGATTAGACGTCTCAACCCTGCCACCGCTAGTTTATGATGGTAAGATCATAGATATGTGCCCAGTAGTCAAGAACTTTGGCCTACATATGGACAGCACGTTAAGCTGGCGAAACCACGTCACTCAAACCAGCAAAAAGATTACGGGTACTCTACGCACCATCAATCGCCTAAGAACCTTTCTACCACCGAAAACTATGACAATGCTTGTGCAAACTTTGGTATTTCCCTTGGTCGACTATGGTGATGTATGCTACTATGACCTGAATACAGATCTTCTTAACAAACTTGACCGTCTTCTCAATAACTGCATTCGATTTATTTTCAATCTTCGCAAGTATGACCACGTGTCTACTTATCGTTCCCAGTTGAAGTGGCTTCCTATTCGTCAAAGACGTGCTCTCACTACTCTCTATTCTATCCTCATGTCTCCCAACACTCCCAAATATTTAAGTTCTTACTTCCAGTACTTATGCAGCAACCACGATCGTAACCTTCGTTCATCTGATAACCTTCTTCTTCTTTATCCTTCACATAGATCTTCTTTCATCCACTCTTCTTTTCCTACTCAAGCTATTCTTCTTTGGAATGACCTTCCTCTCGAAATCAGGACGTCTACCACTAGGCACTGCTTTAAGAAAAAGGCAAAACAGCTTTTATTGGCTAAGTTGGCAGAAGTATCGTAACATTTATATATATTTTACGTATATACGTATATATTTATTACTTGGGTATCTATATATTTATTTATGTATGTATATATAATATGTATGTGTATGTTAGTATATATAATATGTATTTATGTATTATTATGATTAAAGTTTATGTATTGTATGCGGTTATCATACCTATTAAGTTATATTAAATATATAAGAAGTCAAACTGCACTTTTAAAATACACCTACCATTAATCTCTGCACCACTCTACGGTAGACTGGCAGAAAATGCCTAAGGCATTAAGTCCACCTTTATACGCTATGTGTATATAAAGATAATAAATAAATAAAATAAATAAAAACTACTAAACAACAGTATTAATACAATTTTGCACTGATATGGCTTGTACATCAGAATAGTGTTACGCCATCTATCGGTGAATGGGGGTACTAGAAGAGATTGAATGTATCGGTGGTTTAAAGGTAATTCAGCTACTCTGTACTAGATGGCGTTGCTGTATCGAGTAATCGACTGTTCGAGATTATTTCGCCAGTTTTGTAGAAGCATCTAGAATGCGCTAGTGATGTTATCCGGCCAGTATAAATAGAGCGCGAACGAACGGAACGGACACAGTTCAATTGAATACGGAAAGCGATCAAGATCAAGCGAAGGGAAGTAAGTCGGAAGTGTTGTTTAGTGGTGTGAAATAAGTGTGTTTTTATTAGTGTTGAGAAATAAGTGTGTGTATCTAGTGTTATTGTGTTAGTGAATAAAGTGCAGTTTTTCTGGCATAGTGTATATAATTTATCACGAACCCCAGCTCGTAACAAATTGGTGTCAGAAGTGGGATAAATTATGCCGATTATGCCGAAAGAAGAAACTGAAGGACTGCGCACCAGGAACCAGCGCCAGCAAGACCTGGACCAGAGACGCTTCGGAGACGTTCCTACTCCATCGTCTGGTGGACCAGGCGCCTCCGCGGCTGCAGTGGAGCCTGCAAGCGCCACACACTCCGTGACGGTGCCCGACATCGCGGCTCTGATGGCGTTCATGCAGGAGCAGGCCCGCCGTCAGGAGGAGCAGGCCCGCCGTCAGGAGGAGCAGGCCCGCCGTCAATAGGAGCACGCGCGCCACCTGGAGGAAAAGCTACGGCGCAACAAGGAGGAGCGGGCTCGCCGTCAAGAGGAGCAGGCCCGCCGTCAGGAGGAGCTGGCTCGCCGCCTGGAAGAATAGCTACAGCGCGACAAGGAGGAGCAGGACCGCCGTCAACAGGAGCAGGCTCGCCGTCAAGAGGAGCACGCGCGCCGCCTAGAGGAGCAGCTGCCGCGCGACAAAGAGGAGCACGCCCACCGTCTGGAGGAACAGCTGGTGCTCATGATGGACCTCAGCGCCGCAGTGGGGAAGGACTTGAAGGCGGTCAAGGAGGAACTCCAGCAGCACGAGGCCCGTATCAGCGACATTGAGAAGCGTGTACATGATCAACTCGAGGCCCGTATTGCCGAATTGGAGAAGAAATTGTGTAGGCTCGGGTCCTACGACGTTACACCTGCAGCTGTGGCGCCCTCGCCTCGTTGGTTTAAGGTTCCACCATTTGATGGCTCGTCATTGTGGTTTGCATACAAGGTTCAGTTTGAGGCCGTTATGCGAGCGAATGGGTGGGACAAAGAACAGGCCTTCACCGCCCTAACCTTGGGCCTTCGTGATCAGGCCTTGACGGTGTTGGAGGCACTCGGGCAAGACGTCACCTACGAGAAGCTTCTGGAGGCGTTAGAGGTGAGGTACGGAGACGCGCACCTCGAACATGTGTATCGTGCTCAGCTGAAGAACAGGACACAACGCACCGGAGAAACTCTGCAGCAGTGGGCTCTAGAGGTGGAAAGACTGGTCAGGAAGGCATATCAGTCGTCGCCTGCGCTCATTGACGGGAACCTCGTACAAGCGTTTACGGATGGGGTCCGGGACCTGGAAGTTAGAGCAGCGGTAAGACTTGGGCACTTCAAGTCCCTGAAGGCAGCCTTAGCCTACGCTCTGGAGGTGGAAGCAGCGCGTCACGAGGATCAAACTTACCGTATCAGGTAAGTTGTTTCTTCACCACGGTGCTACAACTGCGGAGAAAGAGGCCATATCCGCTTGAGCTGCCCAAAGCGTAAGCGGCACGTTGGTACCCTGTCTCCACCAAATTGGTCACCTGACGTACCTGTCTGGCGGCAAGAGCAACGTAGCGCAGATGCTCTGACAGGTAGGGCTTACCCCGACCAACGCAAACACTGTGCAAGACAGGAAGTAAAGCCGGCAGCGCTAGTGAGAATGTTGAAAACGGATCTGAGCGACGGATGGAATGAAGCTTTGCAGCGTGCTCAGCAAGAAGACAAGGACGTACAGCTGATTCTCAAATGGAAGAAATCAGGCACTCCTAGGCCCAAATGGAGTGATATCGCAGCAATGAGCCCTGTCACCAAAGGTTATTGGGCACAGTGGGAAAGCTTGGTTGTCCAGGATGGAGTTCTGTGCCGCAAATGGGAAAATGCTCGAGGTAACCAGTGCCATTTGCAAATGGTAGTGCCCAAAAGTAAGGTGCCGGAAGTCTTGCAGCTCTATCACAATGGTGCTTCGGGAGGTCATATGGGAGTTAAGAAGACCCTTACTAAGATCCGCGAGCGGTTTTATTGGCTCCACTGTCGGAATGACGTCGAGAATTGGTGCCGCAAATGCACAAGTTGTGCGGCTGTCAAGAGGCCACACACTCGTAGCAGAGGTGCATTGAAGGTGTACAATGTAGGAGCTCCAGGGGAGTCAGGACAACAGATGTCTGAGAAGATGAAGACTCGCTACGACCGGAAGGCGAACAACAAAGGCTTCGATGAGGGATCATTGGTGTGGCTTCATAACCCAGTACGAAGCAACGGTATATCGCCTAAGTTATAAGCCAGGTGGGACGGGCCATATCGCATAATTACCAGGATGAACGACGTCACCTATCGAATCCAGAAGGGGTCGCGAGGTGCACCGAAGATAGTTCATGTGGACCGGTTGGCTCGTTACCATGGGTCCAACGATGTTCGAGACGAACACGTTTAAGAGGGGGGCAGTGTTACGCCATCTATCGGTGAATGGGGGTACTAGAAGAGATTGAATGTATCGGTGGTTAAAGGTAATTCAGCTACTCTGTACTAGATGGCGTTGCTGTATCGAGTTTTTTTTTTTTTTTATTAAAAAAGACAACTCCCGCACTAGGAAGAAAATCCTGTGTCGCGGGGGACTTTACAAACATACAACCAACGGACACAATGAACACCCAGACTCGAGACAACAATTTGTAGATCACACAAAGTGTTGTCTCGTGTGGGAATCGAACCCACGACACGCGGCGCAGTACCAAGCGGCGAGGCGACCGCTTAAACCACTACGCCAACCGTGCAGTCAAGTAATCGACTGTTCGAAATTATTTCGACAGTTTTGTAGAAGCATCTAGAATGCGCTAGTGATGTTATCCGGCCAGTATAAATAGAGCGCGAACGAACGGAACGGACACAGTTCAATTGAATACGGAAAGCGATCAAGATCAAGCGAAGGGAAGTAAGTTGGAAGTGTTGTTTAGTGGTGTGAAATAAGTGTGTTTTTATTAGTGTTGAGAAATAAGTGTGTGTATCTAGTGTTATTGTGTTAGTGAATAAAGTGCAGTTTTTCTGGCATAGTGTATATAATTTATCACGAACCCCAGCTCGTAACAATAGCACGTGGGTGACTATTTCCATGTGGTAGAATATTATAACATTATTCATTTGTGCCTCAAGAGAGGGAAAAGGTAATAAATATCCAAATAGTTAAAAATAAAGAAAACTCAGCCGCCATTTGCCAAAAAGCAATCCGGTTGGAATGGGACCTTATATAGTTGTAATAGTAAATTTAGTATCCAGAGTCACATTAAACCCGGTTCAGTTAGTTAACCAGATAATAGTTAACGACGCTGTAACGTTTTATTGGTAATTAATCTGTTTGTTGACCTGTGTGATGAGTGTGTGACCAATTCTTGTTTCGGAATTCATAAGATGCCTGAAGGCTTCCGACATGATCTAACGGTTCATGTCCTGGAACTGGAACCAGGGCGGACGGCTTAAAGTGCCCTCCAAATCACGATAGTGCACTGATATAAATGCCACATGAATTCCGCACCCGTCGAGATGGTGAACTTTGTGAACGTTGCCTAAAATCGGTATAGAAATTGGCCTACTATACCACGCTGGCCAAACGGGTTGGTATAGGGTTTGTATCAAGTTTTCCTTCTCTTACAGTGCTGTTCTCTGCATAATATGCTCCCTCTGTCGGCTCTTACGACACCCTTGGGATGATATGGGGTGGTGACATTCCGTATTCTTAATCCGTCACCACACGGACGACATTCATTATATATATAGTTGTGTATAATAAGTCAGGTTCAAATCTTGACATAAATGATTTGACTAAACCTTAAACACAACCGCATATTATTATGTTGTGTGCTAGTAGTATAATTTTTAGGATATTGGCTAACGGTGATCACGCGAATTATTATTTATGAGCTTAAAATAGGGATCTATTCAATTTATTTCGTATTCTAGTTAAATCATTGATATACTTTTGTAGAATGCATAAATATCAATATCTCCTTAGATGTGGATCACCCACATTCTTTCCTTTTTATCGAAAACATAAAATTATATGCACAAATTCTTTCCTATATAAAAATGCAGAATGATTATCAAAAATTAAAGATGGATTCGTTACTAGATGCGTCTACATAAACAATTATAATAAACAAATGAATAATAATAATTAACGAACCAAACTAATCCATCCATTGTGAATCAAAGTATCAGCCCAACGTCAGCACGTGTACCAATAATGTTTCGGTGTCTGATCGGTGCCGTCACACATCATACAATCGCCAAAGTGACTGCGATCCTGTCAAGCGCAATTGGATGGATGAAGTCACCTCTGCGTGGAAATGTCATTATGAGTAGTATACTTTTAGTACATAGACTAGAGACTGCTCGGAGTTCACGAAGTTTACGCCCGCAAGTATTTTTATTCCCTATTCCATTTGAAGTGTGGGAAATCCCTTTTTAGTGCATCCTTATGCGCCCCAAGGAACATACACACAAAATTTTGGCAAATAGCTAAATGGATTTAAACTTAGAACGAATTGCATAAATTTTAAATAGAGATGGTAAAGGCTATGAAACATTATTTTTTAAACATTATCTTATTATAAAAAACAAGTGTTTTAGTTTTTATAAGAATTTCTTTATTTTCACTTTTAAGCAGTTTATTCCTCAGCGATAGCCTAGTGGAGATACCAACAGACATGCAGAAGGTATCAGGTTCAAATCCACGGCGTGCATCAATGATTTTTCGGAGTTATGAGCGTGCCTCGGAGAGCACGTTAAGCCGTCGGTCCCGGTTGTCAAGTAGATCTTTGACAGTCGTTATACGTCAGTACCTTCTTAATAAGCTGACACTAGTCTAATCCATGGAATATCGCTATCCCTTAGGGTTGCGGAGGTCAGACAGGCAGTCGCTCTGTGGTAAAGCTAATATTCAGCCAAATCCGGTTAGACTAGTCAGCGGACCCTAGGTTGAAACTGGGATAACGCTAGGAGGATGATGATGATTTCTCAGCCTAGCCAAAATTTTTTATTGTTTTCTTTACTGTTTTTTATTGTTATTTGTATTTGTGGGTGTTGAGAATAAAATTATTTTATCTTTATCTTTATTTTATCTTTATCTGATAAGCTACTTCATTAATTTAAATATTAGTTTATTCAAAAGCTATTGGTACTTTAGCATATAGATACTTAGGCGTATTATCATTCAGTACTTTTTAAATTCAAATTCAATAAAAAAAATAACCTTTTACATCCAGGACTTGCCTACCATTGAGTGTGAGGTCTTTTTAGATAAAGTTTGTTTTTCTAAAGAGCAATTGACAACTGATAGTCGCAGTCTGTAGCGACATGCATATTCCATGGTATAGTCTACTGACATTATATTTTAGGATATTAAGTCTCCGTCAACTGCTCTCTTAGGCTCACCCTCACCAGTGCCTTTTTGTGTCCTGTTTAGCAATTTTATGAAGCGTTAAAAACGAAGACGACCGACGATTCGAGCGGTTGCCACATTGTCAAGGACTTCTCACAAAACCTATAAAAACGCAATGAATAAATCTTTCACAATTCAACTCATTAAGTTTGACTCTGGTAAGTTTTCAATCTGTTAAAACGCCTAAAGAAAGAAAAACAAGCATCTAGTTGGGAACATTCCCGTCCGCCCGCATTTAGACAACAAAAATCAACAGGTGAATTATACAAGAGTAATTAAAAGGGGAAAAGAAAAAGGACAACTGAATTAACTTGGTGTCGGTGCTCAAAATACAAAAAAATCTCTAAAAGCTTCAAACAATGTAGAGGGAATTTATTTATAGATAATTATACTAAACTTGGTATCATTTTCTCCGCTAAATAAGCAGAAATTCTCAGTTCCAGCTAATCTATGCCATATTATAATTTATAAGATATCATTTGATGTTCCGTTGTTCAGACTACGCACCCACTTCTGTGCGGTGATCTAACGGCTTTAACATCTAGATAGAAGTGTTCAAATCTTGGCAACAAATGAAGTACCTAAGATAAGTCTACCGGGGAGAATCTCCGTCTTCTTAATCGAAGTGTGAGGCAAGTATCGGGAAACGATTTGTACAATGTCGTTGTTGCCAAGATTGTTGTGTTGATATTTATTATTGTCAAGAAGATAAGTCTCAAAATGTGTTAATACATTAAAAAAGGATCTTATTCGTTTCCTAGATGGTAGTTTAAATACATAAAAATGCGACTCTAGAATAATTCTAAACATAAAGTAGAAAAAAGTTATAATACATACATACATATCGTCACGCCTTTTATCCCCGAAGGGGTAGGCAGAGGTGTACGTACCGGACACATTTCCAGACTCCGTGCAACTGAGAATTTCATGACAGAAAAACCCAATATCACTGCCCGACCCAGGAATCGAACCCGGGACCTCTCGATCCCACGCGCACATTTATGCCGCGAGACCAACGAGGCAGTCGTATAGGGTTTGATGTCGAGTTTTCCTTCTCTACGCAAAGATGGTATTTGCATCGTGTTATCCCTTAGTCGCCTCTTACGACACCCACGGGAAGATAGGGGGTGGTGACACTTGTATTCTATGCCGTCAACCACACGGCACAAGTTATAATAATATTTCTTAAAATATATCTTATAAAGATATATTTTAAGTAATACCTACCAAAAAGCAAAATAAGTAAATATTATTTCTTGTTTCTTTACACCTTCTTACTTAACAGTATTTTTACAAAAGATTACTTTAGCATTAGTAATAAATCCTACATCACGAGAGTCTTTGGAAACATTCAAACTTCAGAGACAAAAAAATACAATCGGTCTGGAAATTCTTCGTCTTGTGTGTAGATCAAACCCACTGCACTTGATGCATAATTACGCGTCAGCCGCTAAAACCACTGAGCTACCCGCGCCAAAGTATGAAAACATTGAGTCTATAATAATAACTGTATGAACTTTGCTATTATTTTTAAGTATAATGTTTTCGTTGGATAAATTATTTCAACGCAAATGTTACGATCAATTCTGAGAAGTTGAAGCTGTGTCGAATTTATTCTCGGTTACTTTAAGTTTGATATGAAAATGTTGATTTAAAATATATTATTTCTCACTACAATTTTGTTTCGCAGATTTCTTTTTGGTATCCGTGTCCTAGTTTTGGAAGAAATATATATCTTTGCTAACATAATTGTATTTCTCAGAACGTGCTTAAATAATATTATAATGCCGAATTATGTTGCTAACTGCCACAAAGTACTTTTCTTTAAAGACATATTTTAATGAAAAGTTTATAATAATATAATGTAGAAAACTTGACCATATTTTAAAGGTACTGGATCTTTTCAGGTTCTTGGTGTAAAAGATTATCTTTAGGCCATTAACGTGAGGGCCATCATGTCATATATATTATTGGGATGATGCCTTTCACTATATAATTCCACTGACTGTCTCCCATCGGCATGAATTCCATTCATTGGCAAAAAGTATTTATTACCAGATTCATTTAGTACCAGATGTTTTTCAAACACTAATAACAGACGAAAAATTAATAATACCGTCGGACACATTATATATATCTCCATTGTTTTTTTTTGCTATATATGGTAAGATATTTGATTATTATTACGCTTGAGATTTAAGCGACAAATAACTTCATACTTCTCAAATGTATTAATCCGGAAATATCTTACGATTTCTAACCCAAAATATTTGTGGTTTGCCGAAATTTTTAGTCGTATTAATTTTACACGGGTCCTGTGAATACACAGCAAATAAATAAACATGTAGGAAATTTTAAACGAATTCTTTATCCAGTTACCAATTACGATCACGTCACAACACGAACCAAAAGACACAAACAAAGTGGAAGTAAAAAATAAACAATGAATTATTCGCACAAAAATACATACACACAGAATAAAAACACCCAAACATATACAGATACACACCAAATACAAATTTACACACACATATTATTATACAGTATGCAAATCCAAACATCGAACGTCGACATCGACACACCGGAATTTGCGCATCTCCATACATCAATGTAATATCCAAGTTTATACCTCAATATAGCTGAAATATTTCTAATTTTACGTGATGTGAACAACGTCGAAGTCCCTAAAACTGAAAGAAATCTCCGAGTGTAAACATAATTATTTTAATGTCAATATCAACATTGAAATTGTCCATTCACAAGTCCGGTAATGTATTCCCGAGCGACGCCGGGGGTCACTTATGTAAACAATGCTTTATGGTATGGGATAGGGCGTAGGAATAAGCGATTTTAAAAAACCCTCGGTGAACATTTTTATAATTACATTTCTAAAAGTTCATTTTAGTAACTACAACATGAATTTAAAATTAGGCGCTTTAACCATTATTGTGTTAATTGATATTGAAAATAAACTTAGCAAAAAATGACATTATCATCATCATCAGCCTTTAACAGTCCACTGCTGGACTTGGCCTCTCCTTTGAAAGGAGGAATTGGCCTACTATACCACGCTGGCCAAACGGGTTGGTATAGGGTTTGTAACAAGTTTTCCTTCTCATACAGTGCTGTTCTCTGCATAATATGCTCCCTCTGTCGGCTCTTACGACACCCATGGGATGATATGGGGTGGTGACATTCCGTATTCTTAAACCGTCACCACACGAAGAAAAAATTCCAATACTTAGAAAAATTATAGCCATTAATTGTCTGTCAGAGAAGAAAAAAAAATGTTTTGGGTTAAAAAAAAACAGGATATCGTAATGCAGTCATCCTATTTTTAGCATATTTCATAGTTTTCGGCGTACAAATAGCATAATATTTAGAAGCAGATTAAATTACCCACAAAATTAAATAGACCTACAATACAAATAATCTAACTTCACCGATTAACAATACATGCTTTCTCTTTCACCTTGTACCACACTCCGTCGAACATTTGTTTAAACAACTTCACCCAGGGTTTCTTATAACTACAGTTGGTTGCGATCGGTTTGACTTATTTGTTTTTTGGACGACGCTTTGCCCGCCATTGACGATACGCAGCACCCGTTCCCTGGAATGACGAGGTTAATGAACCAAGCACATTCAATTTCATTACTCCTATCGGGAATCGATGCCCTTTGAACTAAACGTATCTATTATGGATTAAAGAGATCTTCGAGCTATCAATACGAAAGCTGTTTGACTAAAAATAATAAAATTATTATATGATGTGTACTTCGTACCATGGATACAAACCCGACACTTTGCATGGCAGTCCGTTGGTATCTCCACTAGGCTATCGTTGCCAGAAAGTGCCACATGCGGTGTAGTACAAAAATTACACACAAGCAAAATCTACACTAATATTATAGAGAGGAAAAATTTGTATTTTTGTTTGTTTGTAATGGATAAACTCAAAAACTACTAGACCGATTTTAAAAATTATTTCACCATAAGAAAGCTACAATATCTGCGAGTAACATAGGCTTTAATTTATTTAAGAAAAAATAGCGGTCCGTAAGATATTTGGGTTTTTCGGGCACGCGAAGTAGTTCCCTCAGGACGCGGGTGAAACCGCAGGAAACGGCTAGTCTAATATATATTTAATTACGAGCTGTTTAGACCACTAGGTAACCGTCAGCAGCACAAAGTGAAAAGAATTCCAAAAGTAATTTACTGTACTAAACAATATTAGTATAATTTTAAAATAAACACAAAGTTACCTAACTTCAAAATTTAACAACTATTTATACTTCTCAGGCTCATTGAACTTTAAACTTAATTACATATATTATGGCATAAAGCTGTATTTGACGTTGAAAACGCAATTTTTGTCCAACGTACATACCAACATAGACTCACGCCTGTTTCCCGGAGCGGAAAGCAGAGACTACGGAACGCCATTTGCAACGATCCTGACTGAACTCTCTTGCTTTATTCACTCTCAACGTAAAAGTTCGAAAAAGCACCACGTGCCTTTGTCATAGTGATCTTGCCGTGCGTTTCAATAAATAAAAAACACACACGCACGTACATATGGGCGCACTGGAGATGGTTTGTTTTATTGTAGAAGTATAAACGAAGAGCAGAGCCATCTAGATGACTAAATGATAACTAAACCGGAAGTTAATATTATTTTAATGTAATTTTGACTAAATAACCAGTAAAATATTAATTGCAATTGCTTGTAATTAATATTATATAAATTGTGTTACATTTCTGTATTTACATATATTTCTTGACGCAGTACCTATTGGTTTATATTGTCTTTAAATAGTTTGGTTAGCTTTGTCGCCCGCCAACACATTTGATAATTGTATAACTAATTAAATTTATCAAGACGTATTTCGAAGCTTTAGCTAAAGTAACTGGAATTCTATACTGTTTCTTAATTATAAAGATTAATTGAAAATTCATACATACGATAATTTGAATATTGTAATTAAAAGTACAATGTTTTGATACCGAGTAAGTTAAGTTGTTGCGACGGCGGGCGGCCATGACACTTTTGTGCGGACTTTTGTATCGTGAGGTTCATTTCGAGAATATATTGCATTTTTTATCAGTGAATTTAAATAGTTTTATTTATGGATCCTCTGGGGGTGTTCTGATGATGGTGCCACGGCGCCGAAATACACATGTGAAACAACACATGCAAGTATTTGTTTATCCGTGTACATACACTGTACATACAGATGTTTACAAAGTAAAGCATGTAATAAATGTACTAATCGGGCCTCCTACCTTAACATGCTATCGTCACATGGTCTTTTACCTGGACACATATTTCCTACGCGAGAAAATAGCTGCCTTGACCATTTCATTTTAAAGGTTGATAAAAACAAGCTATCCGCCAGTATTGCAGTCTTAAACACTACTGTAACCGATCCTGCTTCGGTCTTTATGAGCATCTCTAAAATAAAAAATAACTACCGGACTTCAACTATAAAACTTTTATTGACTTTGAAGAAGCTGCTGAAAAGCTCATAAAAAAATCTTTCCAACCTATTGATTAGTGATGACCCTGACTTTGTGATTGAACATTTAATTCATAAACTTAAATCATCCCTGGATGAGAGTGTTAAGTCCGAAAAGACTTTGAGCAAACAACGTATTATTTTCAACGTGTACGCGCGCGCGGTCGTTACCTGCGCTCGTGTTATCGGTTAATTCGCCACCGTGCGTAATTAGCAAAATGACGAGTGCCGTAAAGTATATCGCGTAATATTATCATTGACGAATTGTTAGCATACATTCAAAACTGTGATGTTTGTACTTGAGTTGTAGAAATAAAAATGCGGTAGCCGTTAGCGAGCGTATATTGCGAACTGAACACGATTACAGAAATGATTCACCTTATATGCAAATTGATATTTGCTCATGTGGGTAACCCAAAATACATTACAAAAACAAAGTGTCGATCGCGGATGAGGCGAGTTTAGTTAAAATATGTGCATCGGCTTTTACAAGTGAGCAAATTCAAAAGTCAAAGTCGTTACTTTTGGAATCGCTGCCTTCTGAGGCACGTAGTACTGTGAGAAAAGGAAAAGGCAAGGAAAATAGAGTGTTGAACGACATCATCGCTATTTTCAAAGTCACAGAACCGGATTTGCTGCCCGTGTTTGTGGCCCGCGATCTAAACAAGTTGCCACCCATTACCTTTGACCATTTGGACGTGTCACAGTTACTGAAGGATCTTGTGCTAGTTCAAGCTGAAATCAAAAGCATCAAGTCATCATATGTGACTCAGGATGAGCTGCAGGACTTGAGGAAAACGTGTGTGCAGCGGTCAGAAACACGCTCAGCTAATGTTAACATTAGAGGAAGTTACTCTCGTGAGAAGTACGTGGACTGTTCAGCTAAGGAACATGAGAATAGCACCGAAAATCATCATAATATGAACACAAACCTTAAAGCGGGTAGATCCACAACGCCCCGTATAACGGCTATCCGTCATGATGAAGCGAATATGCTTTGCGAAGGAGGCGGGGCCGATGAGTCACCGAGATGGGCTAACGGTACTAGCGAACAGCTGATTGATAATACGCGGTCAATGCACAAGCTGTATGCGAATGCTGCGTCTGTGATTGAAAATGACGGTTTTACTTTGGTGCAAAATAGGAAAAAAAGGAGTGCAGGCAGGTTTAAAGGCAACCTAGGTAGTGGTACAGTTGAAACAGATTCGAAATTCAAAGCAGCTGATAGACATTTACCTATGTTTATCTCAAACATACACAAATACACCTCCGAGTCGGATATAATTAACTATATCGAAAAGAAAACTGGCGATAAAGTGAGTTTGGAAAAAATCAATATTAAACGCCCATGCGAACACCATGCGTACAAGTTTTTTGTCCCGCAAAATAAATTATCTATTTATTTAGATACCCAACTATGGCCGCAAGGAGTTATGTTCAGACGTTTTGTTCATTATAGACAGAAAGGCCTGGCAAAAACCAATGATGTTTCGATTGCGAACGAAAGTCCTAACGGTGCAATAAATATTATTAATGGATAACAAAATTTATAAATTCGTGACGTTTAATTGTAAGAATGTCAAACGATCGGTACAAGGCATTCGCGATCTATGTAAACAGTGCGATGTGATCGCGCTACAGGAAACATGGCTGTTACCAGAAGAAATTTCTTAATACTATAAGTGATGAGTTTAGCTGTACTGGAGTGTCTGCAGTAGATACCTCGGCAGGTATCCTACGCGGCAGGCCATACGGTGGAGTCGCCCTACTGTGGAGGAAGTGCGTGTTCCATGACGTGACCATTGTGCAGTGCGATAATCCTCGTATTTGTGCGGTGAAGGTAAAGTTAGGCAACAAATCATTTTTAGTGTTCAGTGTATACATGCCCACGTATAGCGCAGTGAATCTGACCGAGTTTACGGACATACTGAGCGCGGTATAGATGCTGGCGGGAAAAATTCCGAATCATTCCCGTCGAATACTTCGGAAGTATTCCGAAATATTCCGAAACTTTGGGAATATTTCAACTGTCAAAAAATAACCAGGAAAGTCGACCTTACTAACTATTCGCGCTTGGAAGTTGTAAATTATATTATCTTTGTTTGCTTGCAAGGTTTGCCTTTATTCGTTTTTATTGATTGGGCTATTATACGCGGTAAGTAGGTAGGTAGGTAATGATTAATACCTACCTATGCAACTCGCGAATACTCGCGATGCGTACAGACCTACATACAAACTAACCAAAAACATAGGTAGGTAACCCTTTTTCAAAAAACAAATCAGATATGCTTGGCCTGGTTTTTTATTCCACAATTAACATTTGCAAAAAATAGCATTTGATTTCGAAATAAGTAGGTACCTACCTAAAAACAAAAGTATAAAAATCCTGTTAATCGCAGGCTAACATATCTACCTATAAAAACATCAACATATACCTACTTATTCAATCCCATTTATAATAAAAACCCACCACACCACAAACAAACACGTTTATTCCCATTGAATTATTCGGGTGAAATATTCGGCGGAAACATTCGATTGCGGGGTACGAATCTTTCTCGCGGGGGGGAAAACTTCTCCGGGGAGCATCTCCAGAGCAGTGCAGGCGATGGCGGTGCGGGGTGCGGTAAGAGGGGAGCTCTTACCGCACCCCGCACCGCCATCGCCTGCACGCACGACTCGTGGCAGTCGGGCGCGCGCGGCGCGGCGCCAGCGCGGCCGTACCGGCCGGCGCACAGAGGGGGCGGCGGCGATCGACGATCGATGCAAAATACGATTTTTCAGCAAAAAAAACATAAAAATCTTAATTAAATTCATTTTGAATAATTCAGATTTAATGAAACTTTCCCAGAAGTATTCCGGAATTATTCTGAATTTTTCAGAAGTTTTGCAACTATAGAGCGCGGTGAGTGCTATCATTGACAACTGTAGCATAGATAATGCGTATGTACTAGGAGATTTTAACGCTCACACCTCTGAATTATTTTACCTTGAATTGTCAGCATTCTGTAGTGATCAACTTTGGACATGTATAGATACGGAAATGTTAGGAGTACAGTCAGACACTTATAGTTTCCTGAGCGAAGCTCACGGCTCAAAAAGATGGCTCGATCATTGTTTGGTAACAAACGCAGCTTTAAATACTGTTAATAGGGTATATGTTAAGTATGATGTTCTGTGGTCCGACCATTTTCCTTTATTTTTAGAGTGCAATCTTGATGTAATAGTGCCTAAATATATTATCAATGTCAACAAAAACCCGACAGTCTGGGGTGACAGATGTCCTTATCAAATAGAGTTGTATGAAAAAGAATGTCATGAAAGATTGAGACTAATCGAGTTTCCACAAGAGCTTAGTAATTGCTGTGAAAGTTTGTGTGCTAATCCTAGTCATAAAACTGTGATAGATAAGTTGTATTCAGATGTTGTTCTTGCGTTGAGTGAGGCATCGGCGGTAGATCGTGGAGGAGGCACTAGGCGCTCCAAAAAAGTGGTAGGCTGGAATAAACATGTAGCTGAGGCTCACAGGGTAGCTAGGCGAGAGTTTAGGTCATGGGTGATGCACGGTAAACCAAATTCGGGACACGTGTATAAAGCTATGTGCGAGGCTAGAAAGGTTTTTAAATCTCGCTTTAAATGGTGCCGGGACCACGAAGACCAAATTAAAATGGACATTCTGGCCTCGCATCATTCGAGGAACGACTTTCGCGGCTTTTGGAAAGCTACTAATAAATTACGTAATCGACCGAGTATCCCGGTGAGCGTCGGCAAGGAGGGGTAAATCCCCTGGCCATGACGGGCTCAGCATCGAGCACCTGAAATACGCAGGGCCACATATTGCTAGTGTCCTTTCAATGTTTTACAACTTCTGCATGAGCCATAGTTACTTGCCGAGTGAGATGATGCGAACAATAGTAGTGCCCATTGTAAAGAATAAGACTGGCGACCTTGCAGATAGCAGTAACTATAGGCCTATTTCGCTAGCTACCGTGATTTCGAAAGTTTTTGACAGTGTGCTTAATTCACAGCTAAATAAGTTATTAAATTTTCATGACAACCAGTTCGGATTTCGACCTGGTTTGTCCACAGAAAGTGCAGTGTTGTGTCTTAAGCACACTGTCAGATATTATACACAGCGGCAGACAAGTGTTTATGCTTGCTTCCTGGATCTGTCGCGGGCATTTGATCTGGTTTCCTACGATGTTTTATGGACGAAGTTGCAAGAGAACAAGCTGCCAGTGGAGTTTCTTAAAGTTTTGGTATTGAAACCAGATCAATAATGTAAGATGGGCTGGAGCCCTCTCGCAATCATACAGGATGGAATGCGGGGTACGGCAGGGAGGTTTGAGCTCGCCTACGCTCTTCAACCTGTATGTAAATGAGTTGATTGGTGAGCTCAACACTACAAGGGTAGGTTGTCACATAGATGGCGTATGCGTAAACAACATCAATTACGCAGATGACATGATATTACTGTCAGCGTCTGTTTGTGGGCTCAGAAAGTTAGTGACTATATGCGAAAAATATGCGAAAACACATGGCTTGCAATACAATGTGAAAATGTCTGAAGTCATGGTGTTTGAGGCTGGGGGTAAAACACCTCAAAATATTCCGTCTGTTAGACTAAAGAATCAATTGCTAAAAATAGTATCTGAATTTAAATACCTTGGCCACATATTAACCCCCAACCTCACCGATGACCTGGACATTGAGCGAGAGCGGAGAGCGTTGTCCATACGAGCTGACATGCTGGCCCGCAGGTTTGCGCGTTGTTCCCTGAATGTAAATTAATACACCAGTACGGAATATCAAGGAAGGTGAGACAAGTCCATGTAACTTATATGATGATTCCACCGGTTTGGACAACGTTACTTTAAGAAGGAAGCAAGGTGATTATTGCCAGAAAACACCTGTGTGCAGCCCATGTTCTCTTAACTGCACCGCGCTTGACAGAGATGATGAATTTATATCTGCTGTAAGCAATAAAGTTATTAAAGCAATTAAGGCCGAACTACCTGCAATGATTTCATGTATTCTAAAGACTGAACTATCTTCAATCAAGAATGATATCTTAGAGTTTCGCCAATCAGTTGACTTTTTAAGCTCTATGCATGATGAGATGAAGAACATGATTGAATCTTTAGTTAAGGACAATGCACTGTTATCGAAGGAAAACACCAACCTAAAAACCACGGTAGCTGAATTATCCGATCGCCTTAATAATCTCGAACAACATTAACGGGAAAACAACCTAGAGATACAAGGCGTACCCGAACATCATAATGAAAGTTTGCCCACTCTCCTCAATCAATGTTCTAAAGTCATCGGTCTCGACTTGAAGGAGGGTGATGTAGTGAAGTGCACTAGAGTTGCAAAAATTAACAAGGAGAGTAAATATCCCCGCACTATAATTGTAAAGTTTAACTGTACAAGAAAGCGTGACGATTTTTATTCTGCGGTGTACAGATATAATAAATCAAACCCAACTAACAGACTTAACACTGCGCTGCTCGGAATTGCAGGCGAGAGAATGCCAGTATACGTGTCTGAGCATCTGTCTCCATCGAATAAATCTTTGCATGCTGCAGCACGTAGCGCACGCAGATAGCAAATATATTTTAATCAAAAGTAAAGACAGTCTCGATCTGATTTGTTAATCCACATTAGCTTTTTTATGTGTATTTGTTTGTTATATGTACTTATAGGTTTACATCACAATGTATTTGTCAATATATTACCAGAATATAAGGGGTATGAAAAGTAAAACCATAGATATATATATAATACTGTATTAAGTAACAATTTTGATATAATTTGCTTATGCGAGACTTGGCTTGATGAAACGGTATTGTCTGCTGAATTATTTGATGACAGATATTGTGTGATACGCAGAGATCGAGATGCTAGGTTCCGCGCTGAGTATGGTAAGAGTCACGGTGGCGGTGTACTTGTTGCTTATTCCAAAAAGCTCCAAATTTCATTGAAAAATGAGTGGTTGTCTGAGTCCCTAGAAGATCTTTGGATAGAACTAAGGGTGAATGGCTCTCGTATCATATATTTATGTGTTGCCTACCTTCCTGAGTATCTACCTACAGATGTTGTCTGTGATTATTTTATGAAATGTTGCAACATAATCAGCAATAATTTATCGAATCACATGACTTGTGTACTGGGAGACTTTAATCTTGGGGATGTTAATTGGTCGTATGAAACAGGATGCCCATTAAATTATAACTGTGAAAAGTCTAAATCACTACATGATCTTTTTCACTGGACTACGATACGTCAACTCAATCTAACGGGAAACCACAATAATCGAATACTTGATTTGGTTTTCACAGACAACCCTGATTTATTAACCGTGACACCTGCACTACCCATAAGTCGCATCGACTCGCATCATCCACCATTTGAACTTGTATTAAGAACAAATATTAATACAATGCCACATAACACCTTACTAAAAAAATTATGCTACCGTAAAACGGATTATGAGAGCTGTAAAAACATGCGTCGAAACTGGAATGTAACGAATTTGTTCAACTTTTTTATAATGAAATCTACTCTATAATAGAAAAATATACCCCTAAAACTAAAATATCTAGTAATAAATATCCAAACTGGTTTTCAAAGAATTTAATTAAATTACTTGCATCTAAAAACAAAGCCCATACAAAATATAAGCGTTATAAAAATCCCAGAGATTATGACATGTTTTCCAGGCTGAGAGCTAGAGTTAAAACTGTCCTTAGCCAATGCTTCAAAACATATATTGAGCAAATTGAATGTGACCTCAAGGTCAATGTTAAAGCATTTTGGCGCTATACTAAGAGCAAGCGTGTCACAAATAGTATTCCAAGTCGGGTATATTATCAGGACAGGGTTTGTACCACAGGTAGTGATATTGTCAACCTATTCGCAAATTATTTCTCATCAGTTTATTACCCCAGTTCAACAACAAATTTCCATTCCAACTTTCAAACTTCGAACTATACCATTACTAATTTACATATAACAGATAGTGACATATGGCATAAATTGAAAATGTAGATTTAACAAAAAATTGTGGATTTGACGGTATACCCCCTATCTTTATTCGGTTATGCGCGACCAACCTTGTAACACCGCTTTCGATAATATTTAGCAAATCTCTTAAAGAGGGTGTGTTTCCCAATGTGTGGAAGATTGCTAAAATCACACCAATCCATAAATCGGGTGATAAAGGGGACGTTGCTAATTATAGACCAATTTGCATACTCAACTGGTTTGCCAAAATATTTGAGGGCTTTGTTTATCGACACATATACAATCATTTCACTCATTTATTGAATCCGCGACAACATGGATTTATCTCTGGCAGATCGACTAGTTCGAACCTACTATGTTACACTAGTTATATATGCGAATCATTCAATCGTAGGCAACAAGTAGATGCTATATACACCGCTATTTTTTAATTAGTACAAAAACTTTAAGGACAGATTAGCGAAGATATTATTATCATATATGTGACGTAAGAATTTCATAATATCAATAAAGAGCAAAGTTATTATCATTTATTTATTGTAGAAAATCTCACTTAAATCATAGTCATATTTTACAATCCATTCACTAATTCATTGATATTATTCCATCCTGCTCATTCGCATTCTCTCTGTCGCACTTATGATGTAGGTAGCCATAGAAAATAAAATGAAGAAAAATAATAAATGTAGGTAGTTATTTTTTAATTTTGTTAATTCTACCCTCTCCTTCATACTTCATTCGGGCTTAGGACCGGTAAAATTTATCGTTTAACAAGTAATTAAATACGGAGGTATGTAATTAGAAAGCAAACAAATATCAAAATAAAAGATGGTGTTCTGGACTAAAAGAAAAGAGTAATTTTGGCGTATTTATGAAGTTAGAATCATCTGCTATTTACAAATTATTTTATCATCATCATGTCAGCCTAGAGACGTCCACTGTTGGACATAGGCCTTCCTTAAGGTGTGTGGAGAACACAGACCGATTTTGAGCCGCCCGCATCAAATTATTATTTACTTAAGTACGTATTATTTACTAAACTTACAAGTATTTCCATTGACCTTCAAAATGTCCACCACCGTTGTCAAAAGCATCCAATATGCACTGTTTTAATTGTTTGACACTGACCCGGTCACTTTTGTACACTCACAATACGATGTCCATAGGTACACAGCTGCATTCGCGATTTTTCCACTCAAAAAGTACGCACGAAGCATAGCTACATACTCCCGTGATATGAACTGATATGATAGGCCATCGCGTCGGGCAAACGTAGACAAACAATTAACTTTTGCAACGAAATTAGCTACGCTCACTTTCGCTAGCAATTTAGTACTGTTTGTCGCATCGTTTCGAATTTATCAATGGTTCATTTTACTATGATAGTACACGGGTCGGTCATAGTATTAGTATTGCATTTACCAATTATCACGTATTTTTGTGGACAGTTTTGAGACAGTTTTGGGACTTAGTGATTTTATTTTTTACCTACATAAATATGATCAGTTAAATATACTTAGTGCTCTGTTACATTTTATGTACTAATTAAAAAATAGCGGTGTATACGGATTTTTCAAAAGCGTTTGATCGCGTCGACCATTTTGCTCTACTTTCGAAGGCCCAACATGTCGGCATACATGGAAATCTGTATAGTTGGCTAACATCTTATCTCTTAAACAGAACTCAACTTGTTGCGCTTAGCGGGTACGAATCAGTTCCATTTTTAGCGACTTCTGGGGTACCTCAGGGCTCAAATTTGGGGCCCTTATTGTTTCTTTTATTTGTCAATGATCTGCTGGGTAAAATTAATAGCGAATGTTTAGCATACGCTGACGATATTAAAATTTTTAGACGTATCTCTGATCCCCGAGATTGTGAGGTACTCCAAGCGGACTTAAATACTGTTGTCAAATGGTGCGACGAGAATTATATGTCGTTAATAAAGTGTCAGGTAATATCCTTCACAAAAAATAAAAGTCCACTTAATTACAGCTATTACATCAATGGCTTTGAGTTAGATAGGGTAAAGATAATTCGCGACTTGGGGGTATTCTTCGACTCGGCTATGTCTTTTAGACCACATTACGATCATACTTGTAATAAGGCCAACCGCATCTTATCTTTTGTGCTCCGCAATTCAAAGCCTTTTAAGCAAACTAGTTCTCTAATAACTTTATACTCTGCTCTAGTGAGAAGTATTATTGAGTATTGCTCACCTGTGTGGACGCCGATATATAAAAATCATATAGACAGGATAGAGTCTATACAGTTAGAGCTCTATGCATGAAATGCGGGCTTAGGCGAAAACTACCTGGATATGAAGCTCGACTTCGGCACTTTGATATGGTTGGGTTGGAAAAGAGGAGATGGATAAGTGACTTGTCTACCCTGCACAAAATATTAAATGGCACATTTAATTGTGATCTTTTAAGACAATTGCATTTTAAGATACCCACTCGATCTGTGCATAATCCGCAACTGTTTCGAATACCCACTACCAATAATAATGTGTCCCAAAACAACCCGGTATTTCGAATGTGCAAACAATATAATGATATTTGCTCTCAAGTGGATATATCTGTGGATAGTCACAGTAAATTCAAAGAATCCTTGCGCAAATTGAATGCATTGTAACACATTAATTAATAATTTTTGTTTTCTTTCACATACTTGTTTTTGGATATTTTTATATGTAATAATTTCCTTTTTTTATTATTTATTTTTAAGTCAACTTATTTTTGAATCGTCGTCGAAGTCGTATAATATGGATGATGTGTATAGTTGTAATTGGAGTACAGATTTAAAAATATTGTAATGTAAAATTAGCTCTAAGTACTAACTAATCTGTAATCTGTCACTGTACCTGTAAATAAATAAATAAATAAACGACTGTAACAAACTGATTAAAAAACTAAAACGTAAATATGAATTTGACCTATTAAAAATTAATGTTAAAAACTCTAAAGCTCTATGGAAATCTATCAAAAAAATTGCACACGTTAGTAAAATTAAAATTGGAAGCAGTGAATTACTCAGTACTCGTAGCTCTCCTACAGAATCAGTAAATAGTGTAAATGATTTTTTCGTCAGCGTTGGCAAGCAACTCGTGGAAAGCATCCTTAGTGGTTCCCCGCAACCAGCGGATAACTTAATACCTACTCAAAAAACACAACTATCTTTGTCCTTCTGGAAACAGACCCTGGGGAAGTAGACAATGTTATCTCAAACTTGAAAATTGACAGTGCTCCCGGCTGGGACGGTATTCAGACTAAATTTATAAAAACGGTTAAATCCCTCGTTGTTCCCATCATAAGCCATCTTGCCAACCTCTGCTTCCGTAAAGGTATATTCCTGACTTTGTTCAAAAAATCTATCGTTACAACTGTCTATAAAGGTGGGGATAAAAGGGATATTAACAATTATCGACCTATTTCAGTCTTGTCAGTTATACCTAAAGTTATTGAAAGGTTAATTAACTCTCGCCTTATTACTTATCTTGAAAAATTTAACATACTATCCAACTCCCAATTTGGTTTTAGAAAAGCAAAATCCACAGAAGACTCCATCTCAGGATTATCCTCCTTAGTAACTCAGTACTTAGACCGGGGTGAAAAGTGTCTGACAGTCTTCTTAGATCTTAAAAAGGCCTTCGACAGTGTTTCAATTCCCACGCTTGTAAAAAGATGGAGTATATCGGCATTAGGAGTATGCCACTTATACTCTTAACTGATTACCTCAATGACCGGACCCAAAGAGTAAAAATTGACAGCTTCACTAGCTCAGACGCTAAAATAGATTACGGTGTGCCCCAGGGTAGCGTCTTAGGCCCCACATTATTTCTGATATACCTCAACAAACTAACTGATCTTAAGATTGAGAGAGGGCAAGTATTGTCATACGCGGATGACACAGCCATTGTATTTAATGGTAGTTCTTGGAACTCTGTTATTGAAGCTGCCGAGCTCGGTCTCCACCAGGGTGCAAGCTGGCTCAAATCCGCCCTTCTCACATTAAATATTGCCAAAACAAATTATATTTGCTTTGCTATAAATAAGGATTCATACTTGTGACCTCACAAATACTACGCAATGTGGGTGCGAAGAGATTACTTACGTAAAATCCACCAAATACCTTGGAGTAATTATGGACCACCGTCTATCTTGGCACCCTCAAATCGAAACTTTAAATGAAAAGATCCGTAAACTCATATGGATCTATAAAAACTTAAGACATGTCACTTCCCAAGACCTCTTAACGCAAATTTACATTGCATTGGCACAATCGGTTATGAGTTATTGTATTCCCATTTTGGGGTGGTGCCACTAAAATTAAATTCCTCGAAGCAGAAAGAGCCCAGAGATGCTTGCTTAAGACGATGTTCTTTAAGCCATTTAGATTTCCTACTGACGAACTATATCTAAATCATAAAATATTATCACTTAGAAAAGAACAAATTGAAAAATTCAATATAGATTTTTGAAAAGGCTTCAGTATAGATTTAATAACGTTAGCATACCAACACAAACACTAGGGTTGAGGCGTGAGCACAAGGATTAAGTATTATTGTTTAAAATTATAAATAACTTAATCGATTCTCCTTTCCTTCTAAGTCGCATATTATTTAAATCCATCGCTCCAAGGCTGTATTTACCGTGCCTTCTTGCAGAACAAATTATTCACGAAATAGATTTTTGGTAAGGGCTTGCAACACGCATAACGCTCGATATGCTCATATTGATATATTCAACAGTAAGCTTACCGGTTTTAATACTTCTATAAAACAAGATGTTAGTTCTGATTGATTGTTTTTTGAAATTTGTAACATTGTTTGCTTTTTTTATGTCTGCGATGGCTGAGATAAATGTATTATTATCTCAGCCATCGAAGCCATTGCTTTAGATAGATAAGTACCTATATTTGTTTTTAAAACTCAGTATGCTCAAATATAGTGTGTACTAGAATAATTACTGCGTCTATATCTAACATTGTACAAAATTGTTTCTTTTCTATAGTCTTCGCTATGTAATTTTTTTCGTTGGAGACTGTTTTGGCTAAAGTGCTATGTAACACTCTTGTATATGTGTATTATCAAAGCTGTTTGTTTCCTTGAAATAAATAAAATAAATAAAATAAATAAAATAAATAAATAAATAAATAAAACTTTATATTGTCAACTCAGTACTTAAACTACATAAAACCTTACCTTACGTAGGTATATAAAGCTCAAACAGGTAGAAGAAAATTCTCACCCACTCTGCATACCTTTATAACAAACTTCATGACAAACTTACTATATACAATCTTCAACTCCGTGATTGTAAAAAAACAATTGTCCAAGGACTTGAGACGCTTGGCTACTGTGCTGTAGAGAACCTACTATTTAAATATGAACTATAGATAATTCAGGTTAGATCTTCTAGTGGTACTTACCGATCTCCTAGTGGTACTTACCGATCCCCTAGTGGTACTTACCGATCCCAAGATAGCACATCGTAGGGCTAGAAGTAACAAAATTTATTGGTGAAATGGAGAATAATATTATGTTCAAACCATCACAAAGTCACTCACACACATACACACACGCACAGATATACACACACTCTCTCACACACACACACTCTCTCACACCTTTAACTTTTCTTTTCTTTACTCTTAAAAAATGTAAAATAATTAGGCTCTGGCCACAGAATAAAAATATTGTAAAAGTGGTAACGAAATAAACTATTTTTATTTATTTTATTATTTATAAAGCAAATAATCCGAATATCATATCGTGGATATCCCGAGGGCTTGAACCGCGCGCACATTGAAGCGAAGCGAAGCGATTTTGTCTAGGATACGAGTTTAGGTGGGTTATTGTGCATTACGCAGCTATACCATTGGTGTATAATATAAATAAATTCTACCATAAAACGGGACGAAATTGAGCTGTCTTTTTTTAACACGCTTTTATTAGGTCGTCGTGTATGTAACTAACTATGTAATGGAATCTAAGGTAACTAATTTAACCATCTTCCAAGGGTCGTAGCGTAATGAAAATTGGCAGCTGTATGTAGTTCTGATGATAATTTAATAGTATGGTACTGTTGAACTGATCTGATGATGGAGCCGGAAGATATGACCTGGAATTTCATGATGAAAAAACGTATCATAGCTGTTTTGGATTTCTTATAAAAGTCTCGTAATGAACTTTGACTACAATTAGGTTTCAAGGTCTGTTGATGAAGCCGGAAGGTAGGTTCTGGCATTCCATGGTGAAAATTCGTACCATAGTCGTGTTTGCACTTGTCAGAAAGGCCACGTAATGAACTTTGACTACAATTAGGTTTCAAGGTCTGACGATGAAGCCGGAAGATAGTTACTGGCATTCCATGATGGAATATCGTATCATAGTCGTGTTTGCATTTGTGAGAAAGGCCACGTCATGAACTTTGACAACAATTTGGTTCCAAGGTCTGATGATGAAGACGGAAAATAGTCACTGGTATTCTATGATGGAATATCGTATCATAGTCGTGTTTGCACTTGTGAGAAAGGCCACGTCATGAACTTTGACTACAATTTGGTTTCAAGGTCTGATGATGAAATAAAATATTATTCGCGCAAATATGCTTTCTATGACAAGTTGGACGACTAATATTCTGAATATGAATATGATAGAGGGCGATAAAATGTAAAGTATGATTAGGTCACTATCTGCATTAGATTACTTTACGCATTACTTGCTGGTTCATAACTTTGATATTATTAAAAAAAGAAAGTGACATGTTTGGTAAATCGTTTTCCCTGAACTATGATCTGGAATCTGCACTGTTCGGAAGCTTAAATGATAGAGACAACCAATTAAACATTGGACTGACAGTCAAGCAAGCTTTCAAGGAGTTATTTGACAATCATAAGACAGGTATGTTAATAGCGGAAGGCAAATCACTAGGAGTCATGCTGTACGACGGAAAATTCTATTTTACGGATTCTCATTCATGTGGACATAAAGGAGCACAAGCTAAGACTGCAGGCAAAGCTTGTGTCATTCAATGTGACATTATAGATCCGTTTGTAAGAATAATTAAGCGAGCGACAGGGTCAAGAAATACCCAGTTTACACTGGATTTCATTGATGTCTACCCATCTACTTTGTCTGTTCAAGTTAATGCAGCGCAAAACGGGTGGACTACCGAGTAAATTAAAAATTTTCAAAGGGGCTAAAATCATGTTGCGATCCAATATAGACGTGGAGAAATGTAGCTAGTAAATGGGAGCATCGGATTCATCTCGGACAGGGTCTGGCCGCATTTTAGACGTGACAAGACAACAAGATGCAAGGCTGTACGGTAGACCACGCAGTGGTGTACTTAGGGTCCCGTACTTTTGCGGCTGGACAGGCGTATGTGGCCCTAAGTAGAGTAAAATCGCTTAGTGGTCTCCAGATTGAAGAGCTAAATTGTTCTAAGGTGACATATAAAACGCTGTGCAATACAAAAGCACTGGCGGAGATGGAGTGGATGCGGGTTCATTCGCCTACTTAAAATAAATGTATGTTAAAAATATTTAATTATCAAAGACTAAAAATTATAAAATAAATCAATAGTTTAAAAAACACTAGAAAAACACGCTTTTATAAATGCACGTAAAAGCAAAAAATAAATTATGGATCGTTCAAGTTGTCTTTATTTCTGGGCTATACTATGTGTTTTAATTATAATATTTGATTGTAAAATCATGGGGCGCTAGAGCAGAACACACTTTCTTGTTAACTAATACTAACTTCCTAGCGGAAGCTGCATGAGGTCGCACAAGGGCTTGAACCGCGCGCACATTGAAGCGAAGCAAAACGATTTTGTCTAGGATACGAGTTTAGATGGGTTATTGTGTATTACGCAGCTATACCGTTGGTGTATAATATAAATAAATTCTACCATAAAACGGGACGAAATTGAGCTGTCTATTTTTCCTTTACGTTTGTAAAAACCAATCAGGGAAAAATCTAAATAAAGTCTGCATCATGTTACTTTTAGTCGCTACATCTCTTAGACTTACAAGTCCAATGATATCACCCGAGTATAAGTCAGTTCAAGAGTGCTATACATTGGGGTCGCACATGTCATGTCAAACCGCACTGTAGTAGAACCGCGTAACTCCACTAAGGAATGTTGAGGACACCGCGGTCGTTTTTAATATAAGTAGGCTGAGCTTTTTTCGGTAGTCTCTCATACTGTCTCAGCTAGCCTCTAAACTCAACTATATGTAGTCGAATAAGACCAAAGTTATTAGGGTTTAGGAATGCGACAAAAAAAGCAGTGCAGTCAGCTGCTGCACTTATGTATATATTATTTTATCAAATTATTTTCCGAGGAACGATAGTGTAACTGAATGTGCCGTAATGATAAAAGATGAAAAAGTGGGACAAGTGAACGAGTTTGTGTATTTAGGGTCTTTGTTTACGAGAGATGGAAAATGTGAGGGAGATATTGAAAGGAGAGTGAAAGCAGGAAATATTGTGAATGGCGCCTTACAGTCCATCATCAGCAATGGTATTATCCCAAGGCAAGCTCGCCTTGCTATACTGCAGGGAGTTTTGGCGCAAACACTGATGTATGGTAGTGAATCATGGGTATGGCAGAAGAAGCATGAAAGAAGAATCAATGCTGTGGAGATGAGAGCTTTGAGGAGTATGTGCGAAATAAGGCTGATGGATACAGTGTAAAACAGTGTGATACGAGAGAAGTGTGGTCTAAAAGAAGATGTAGTGACAAAGATTGAAAAAGGAATGTTGCGTTGGTTTGGACATTTGGAACGGACGGATGAAAGAAGAAATACGAAAGGAGTGTATCGTGCGAGAATGAATGGAAATGTCGGTAGGGGACGCCCTAGGCGGACGTACGCCGACCAAATAGGTGACGTACTGAAAAAGGGCCAAATTAAAAGTACCCATAACCGACGCGCATGCATGATGAGGTTAATGAATGTCGAGGAAGCGAAAGAGGTATGATATTGAACCGAAGCATATTGATTCCATAGTCTCTGCCTACCCCAATGGGAGACAGGCGTGACGATATAGATAGATAGATAGAGATTATTGTCCTTTGATATCTGAGCAGCCATTCCTTAATAAGCTTTATGAAAATAATTTTGCTCGGATGGTGCGTTTTAGACTAGTGTTGCAACTACTAGCTCTTATTTGGAACCGTATGTAAGTGCTAATGTGTAAGTACGCCTTTTGCCACACAAGCAACTCGTGCGAGCATTGACGGTTTTTCGAAGCGCGTAACATACATAGCGCGCGTGTAAGCACTTATGTCAATACGACCGTATGTAAATACGCTACTGTGAAATTGCCCTTAATCATCAGTTCAAGGTCTACACGTGTCGAAAGAAATAGTAAATTTTACTACGACATTCATCCTGCGTTTTCAAATACAACCAAATTAATATTACAAAACGAAACATGGTCACAAGGTTTTAGTTACACTACTATATGTATGTATGCACTGTTTGCTTAATGAGCACGAAGAAAATTAAATAATTGTTGTTTCGAGTCTGGGTGTACTTTGAGTCCGCGGCGCGGCCTCGTATTTATTGCCAGTGCGAGCTGTCTATAAAAAAACCTAGATTGGTTCGAATATATTGTTATATACATGCATCATTCCTAACATGTAAAATGACACTCTGACATAGCAATTAACCAGAATTTTTACGCCCATACTAATTCTTAAATATTCAAAGCCTACAAGAAAGTCTTTTTAGTAATCATAAATCTGATTAAAATATCTCTCTAAGGCAAAGTACGCCAATTTATAAGTAAAAATGATTTGCACTGAATGAAATTTATAAGTTGTAATAATAAGAAAGTACCTTCCTGACTTTCATTTTTAAATTATAGACTACCCTGTACAAGTTAGCTTGATCTTTTTGACAGACGGGCTAGTGATGGGAAACAGAAAATATCTAGTAGTCCCAAAAATAACGTTTTAAAATACTTGTAACTGTGACGAGATGGTGTGGGTGTATTATGTGTGAAATTCTTTATTGCACTAGACATATAAAACATTGGGTAGATAGGCGACGGTGGGTCAATATTCATAATAAGTACCTATTTAATATAACAGGGTTATTTTTGGACCTCCCGCTAAATTTAAATAGGTGGTTCAGACCATGAAATTAGGTAAATAATTTTCCCAAAAAACACGGGTCGTAAAGTGAAAAATAAAATTCAGACCTTCGATGCGAAATCGACCACGTGATCGAGCATTTTTCTAAGGGAGGATCGATTTTTTGTTCACTTTTTTTCTATGGGAAGGCGAAAAATAACCCTGTTTGTAAAAATTACGCCCTTGTTTATGAGCCACTCTATTATATCGGCTTATATCGTCGGAGCCTTGTCAAGTTGCGTGGAATAATAAGATGCATCCATTCTTATTATATGAGGATCATCCAGGTTGTCCATCATTTAATAAAACCATTCCGAAAAAGATTTGAAGTTCATCTCTTCGTGATACTCATTCGTTTTTTTGGATTTAAATGCCAGTAAACAGTTTGGCACAAAACCTTGGGCAGTACCTGCGTGGCAAATTATCAGTCTCTCCCCTTTTCCTTCTGGTACTTTTGTAGACGATAGGGCAGTATCATCGTTCCATGTGTTTTTAACAGTGTGATTGGCATTCAACCAGGTTTCATCTAAAAACACAACATTTTTACAATCGGTAATATTTTGGGTTTTTCTTAAGAAATCAACTCGTTTAAGGGCAATGTCATTCTTTTCCATAAGAATCTTGCGGTTGTTGGATTTTTGGTAATGAAATCCAATTCTACGTAATATTTTTGACAGCAAGGTTCGACCGCCATCATAAAAATCATCTTCTCTTAGTGTCACCAGCAACTCGTCAAGTGGTTCCGTAGTGGTTCCGTACGGCCGCATATTGAAAATGGTCAATATTCACGGTAGGTTGGATACGCCTACGTTTTTTATACGAGACTACAGTTTATTCTCCTCATCACCTTCTTTATCATATTAATCCGTAGAGATTCGTGGCACAGTAACTAGTCCAATTCCTAAAGCGTTAGCTACACGTTGCCGCACTTGAGACAATGACAATAATGGTCCCCCATTTTGAGACTCACGCTCAAAATAATCGCGTAAGCGAATCACAAACTCACGAGTTTTATTGTTGAGTACACTTTTGTTCGTCCTTTTAGGCATGTTTAACAAAGTTCAAAACAAAAACTTAAATTCATCAATAATACTGTTACGGGTAAGTAGTCTTGCTTCCTCTTACCTTCTTCTTGAATAATACTCTTTAACCTCTTCTTTCCTCTTGACTTTACTTCACACTACTGACCTACGTGTTCCCGACGTTCGGTTTATATGGCCATCAGTCGATAGAACGATAGAATGCGTACCTAATTCAAATTAAAATTAAATTTTTCTTTTTACCTTATTTTTCTATTATACCAGCTAAGGAGACCCCAACCACTAGCCAAAGAGACCCCAACCAAAAGGAACCCCGTTCGCAACAATAACTTAACAATGATATTTAATAATGATTTTTTGTAATCGATATTTGTAACAGTTACTGCCTGTTATTCGTGTCCCATCCGTCCGAACACGTCCGACCGATGTAACATTGTACAAGCGTCTATTATTTTCAGTGTTCCTATTTAAATTTTACTCTGAAGCAACAAAATTTTCGGATAACGCTTAAATCTTTAGGGGCTTTTGTGTTATATGAATTTTTTATAATTCTACAATTTTTAAAATCATTAAATTAAGAAAATAATACCGATGTTCGTCATTGCAAAGTTATGTCGATCAGGAAAATTTACATGTGTCAAAAAGATCAAGCTAACTTGTACAGGGATAGTTAAGGAAGGCTTGGCGAAAGTAAGGTACTATTTTGTTGATTGGGAGTCCTTTATATACTAGGTATGCTTACAGTGTTGCAAGCGGTGATCCATGATCACGGATGTCCTTGAAACGAATGTTTTATCTTGAGCATTTTGTAGTCAACTGGACATAAGCTTCTCCAAACCCTTTCTTTGTTATATTTAATGTTCGGCAAACGAGCAGACGGATGTTCCGATGGTAAGCAATTACCGCCGCGCTAGCATTGTGAGGCAGTATAAGGATTGAGCTTACTAAACCACGCTGGCCTGACAAGTTGGCATAGATTTGACTGATGAGTTTTCTGTCTCTGCAAGCTGCAAGACACTATTTGCTTCGTGATCTCTTAGTCGGCTTTAATGACACCAACGTAATGATATCAAGTAGTGACACTATGTATTCTTAATCTTTCACCGTAAATTAATGTTTATTTATTTTTACAGTTTAAATACCTGTACTGTTGGTTGTGGCTTTGAATTGTGAACTGGTGTTACTTATTTGACGTTCAGCAAGAAATGATAGCGACAATCTGCCAAATATATGGCATGTTCAACTAGCGTTGCAAGAAAATCTTGCCTTGGTGTTCTTTATGTCACCCACTAGACTTTACCTGCTGATCTGCTCGCGCAGGAGTCAGATGTGGCGGTAAAATGTTGCCTTTGCTTCTCTCCAGCCTCCTACAAAATCATACCATAATATTGCCCCGTTGAGACGTAAAAGAAAGACAAAATAACAAATTTTCTTACTTATAAATGTAGTACCTATGAATATGTACCTACCATATCACCATCATCATCAGCCTGCCATAATCCACTGTTAGATAGGCCTCTACAATATCATGCTACTGAGCCTGATTTTCGGATCTTCGTGTCCAGCCGCTGCCAGCCATTTTGCGTATGTCGTCACACCATATACTCGTACCACATACAGACTGGATTACCTGCAACTTCTCAAAAAATGCTTTCATGTCCCATTGACACTATTTTTGTGTATTATACCTATCACACCAAATCTGTCTCCAAGTTAATATTACGGCAGATATTTATAGCACCAACATAATTATGCTTCATCAGACATAACATTACTACATTTTTACATGTAATAAATAAATATTCACAATGACAATTTGAATAACTACATATGTCGTACATTCAAAACAAATCCACTATTCAATGCTGTAAAAATAACATTAGTCAGCATCCGGCACATTTTCCCTCGTATTCTAAAAACTATTTTGCTGACGTCCTTCACAAAAGGTGGTCGACATCTTGGAGGCTTTTGACACGGCTTAAATGACAGGTGAGAGGGAAAACGGAATGGCTTCCGTAGGGACACGTGTTTATTTTTTTGTAACTGGACAGCTTGAAATGTTTGGGCTTTTATAGAATAATATTGCTGGACGTTATAATGGTTCTACCCACGTAAAGGTTTTAGTAAAATGAGGTTTGTGTGCTTCCCGGCTAGATTTATGACAATATCATTCTGTCGCAACAGATCAAAGGAGTCGTTGCAAAATGAGAGCTGGTCAAGTGCGTCTCGTACCACACACATTGTCGGCCTTGTAATTATCTTTTAACACTACTAATGACTTACATAAAATAAAATGAAGTCGAGTATTGTTAGTTAATTACCAAAGTCTAATTACTAACATCATTTTTATTGTAACTTTATTCTCTTATGTTATATCACTATGTAGAAACGAACGACATTTTATTGATATTTTAATTTATAAAACAGAAATATAGTTTAATATAAAGAATCTTTCTGTTTTATATTTATTTATTTATTTTATTTTATAAAATAAATAAATATAGTTTAATATAAATAATCATTGTGTTTATACATATTAGTCACTGCATCACGTCCACTGCTGGACATAGGCCTCCCACTACGTTCAACACAGAGATTGAACTGAAATAATTTGCCCGCAAAACTGCTACGTTTTTTTATAAAATTATTACTATTTTATTCTTGCAATATTTCATAGTGGTACTACTAAACTTTTACATTTGTTACCATCGTTTTGTTAAAGTAAACATAATTTGAAGTGTTTATTTCTTACACCAACAACAACAGCGGGCAAATACTCGACGTTGTTTGTTTTTTGTTTTAAACACAACTCCCGCACTAGGAATAAATCCTGTGTTGCGGGGGACTTTACAAACATACAACTAACGGACACAATGAACACCCAGACTCGAAACAACAATTTATGTATTACACAAAGTGTTGTCTCGTGTGGGAATCGATCCCACAACACTCGGCGCAGTGTCAAGCGGTGAGGAGGCGGCTTAAGCCACTACGCCAACTGCAGTTGCAGGTTATAATATAAGTTGTTTCATTCTAAAAATATTTTATATTTAGTATTACTTTATTTTCTTAAAACATATTTTTGAGACTCCTCTTTAATTTGTGAGATACAGAAACATTTGCAACGATTTCTGCTAGACATTCGCAACAATCCTACTAATATTATAAATGTGAAAGTTTGTGAAGATGTATGTATAGATGGATGGATGGATGGATGGATGTTTGTTACTCTTTCACGCAAAAACTACTGAATGGATTTAGATGAAACTTTACAGTAATATAGTATATACATCAGAATAACACATAGGCTACAATTTATAAAAAAAATGTATAATGTTGCCATACTATAAGGAAAAATATCAACTAAGTCTGCGAAAATCCTGTATTATCTTTATTTGTTTGCTTGGGTCAAATTTAGTAGGTAATTGGAATTTTACTCCCTTCCTGATGATTGTTCTGATATTTGGTAAACACTCATATTGTCATCGAGATTAAAAGATAATATTTAAATGATTGTAAATCCAAGATGGCCGCCGATACAAAATGGCGAATCACATATTACTTCACAACAACCTCAATATGGGTATCAAATGAAAGGGTTTGATTGGTAGAATGGAGCTCACTATGAAAAATCTAAGATGGCCGCTGCCACAAAATGGCGTCTTATTTATTTTCCACAAATACCTTGATATGGGTATCAAATGAAAGGGCTTGATTCGTAGAATAGAGCTCACTATGAAAAATCCAAGATGGCTGTCGCAGCAAAATGGCGGATTACATATTTTGAATATTTTCCACAAATAACTCAATATGGGTAACAAATGAAAGGGTTTGATTGGTAGAATGCAGCTCACAATGAAAAATCCAAGATGGCCGCTGCCACAAAATGGTGAATTACTTATTTTCCACAAATACCACAATATGGGTATCAAATGAAAGGGCTTGATTCGTAGAATAGAGCTCACTATGAAAAATCCAAGATGGCTGTCGCCGCAAAATGGCGTATTACATATTTCCCACAAATAACTCAATGTGGGTATCGAATGAAAGGGCTTGATTGGTAGAATAGGGCTCACTATGAAAAATCCAAGATGGCTGCCGCCACAAACTGGCGGATTACATATTTACACAAATACCCCAATATGGGTATCTAATGAAAGGGTTTAATTGGTAGAATGGAGTTCACTATGAAAAATCCAAGATGGCCGCCGCCACAAAAAGGTGAATTACTTATTTTCCACAAATACCTCAATATGGGTATCAAATGAAAGAGCTTGATTCGTAGAATAGGGCTCACTATGAAAAATCCAAGATGTCTGTCGCCGCAAAATGGCGGATTACATTTTTTCCACAACTAACTCAATATGGGTATCGAATGAAAAGGTTTGATAGGTAGAATAGAGCTCACTATGAAAAATCCAAGATGGCCGCTGCCACAAAATGGCGGATTATTTATTTTCCAATAATAACTCAATTTGGGTATCAAATGAAAGGGCTTGATTCGTAGAATAGAGCTCACTATGAAAAATCCTAGATGGCTGTCGCCGCAAAATGGCGGATTACATATTTTCCACAAATAACTCAATATGGGTATCGAATGAAAGGACTTGATTGGTAGAATAGGGCTCACTATAAAAAATCCAAGATGGCTGCCGCCACAAACTGGCAGATTACATATTTCCACAAATACCTCAATATGGGTATCTAATGAAAGGGTTTGATTGGTAGAATGGAGCTCACTATGAAAAATACAAGATGGCCGCCACCACAAAAAGGTGAATTGCTTATTTTCCACAAATACCTCAATATGGGTATTTAATGAAAGGGCTTGATTCGTAGAATAGAGCTCACTATGAAAAATCGAAGATGGCTGTCGCCGCAAAATTACGTATTACATTTTTCCACAAATAACTCAATATGGGTATCGAATGAAAGAGCTTGATTGGTAGAATAGGGCTCACAATGAAAAATCTAAGATGGCTGTCGCCATAAAATGGCGGATGACATATTTTCCACATATACCCCAATATGGGTATCAAATGAAAGGGCTTGATTGGCAGAATAGAGCTTATGATATAATTGACCTAAGCGCAGCGTTATTAAAAGCGCGAGAGTATGAGTTGGTGCGCTGAAGCGCAGTGGGGAGGAGGGGCGGTCTGATTTTGTACTTTCTGGTAATGCTTTCAGTTTTTATTTTTGCTGCAATTCTATTCAGTAGGTATATAAGCTCTTCAATAACTTATAATTATATACACTACATACTAATCTTTACCTGAAGTTTGACGACTATAAAAACAAAAGTAATTTTAAGTACCTACTTATTATCTGTTTATAATATATGTATGCTACACGGCTAATGTGCAGATCCGTTTGTAATGAAATTTGATATGGATAGTCTGAAACCTGGGGAAGTACAAAGGCTACTCTTTATTAAAATTTCATGCGGGCGAAGCCGCGGGCGAAAGCTAGTGATATTATACGAGTATCAAGGGTTTAACAAAAATATGTAGGTATATGAATATTTTATCAAGCTAGTATTCTGTCATATTTGCTTAGACTAAGAAGTGGACTGCAGACTACTTACCGGAGCAAAACTGGGACAATGATAATGATTTATCAAGGTTAATTGATATCAAATTTGATGTATACAAATCGGTAATGTTTAACAATTTTAGACATAACCATATAAAAATATAACAGTAGCTTTTAAATGTACCAAATCGTCGACAAACAATTTTACTGGTACAAATCTCGCTCTATATTTTTTATATTTCATATTTATTTGTTAGTTTGCAAGTCTTTCCACGAACAGGCAGTATATCTGCAGAATTAAAGTGATTGAAAATTTACATATTTCTGCCAATAACACGTACACTAAAAATAATCTACGTCTTCACATTTTTAAAATGTTCTTAACATGTACCTATACGATTTTTGTAAATGGCTCTTAATCGTGTAGATATTTGTTATAAGACTGTTCACCTCTTTTAACCTTGATGTGAGTGAAGATTGGGCTATGGCCGTATCATACCTCAAGGTATGATTGCTATTGTATAAAACCAAGAAAAAATATTGCAAATGCCAGTACACATATTAGTGGTTTTACTGTATGGAATCGCCATCCATTTTGAGTACAAAGTATCCAGTCTTAGTTTGAATAAGAAACTGAGGCATATCTTCATTACCTTCTTCTTATTTATCTTCACTAGAGGATGCCCGCGGTGATACCTCCGTTATTTAAGGCTACTGCTCCACTCCCGTCACTCATAGCACAATGCTATATAGCCTTTAGCCTTCCTCGATAAATAGGCTATCTAACACTGAAAGCATTTTTCAAATCGGACCAGTAGTTCCTGAGATTAGCGCGTTCAACAAGACAAACAAACAACTTCTTCAGCTTTATATATTAGTACTAGTCGACGCCAGCGGCTTCGCACTGTTATACCCTTAGAATGTATAAGAAATCGCTGAAAATGACACACTCCTATTTTTAGCTGCTGCGTCAGCAAATCGACTAACTCAGCTAGGACTGGACGGTTAGAAGCCAGTCAGTCGCTCTTAAAACTCGGTTCGGGTCGGACCACTTCTAGCTCCTAAAATTATATCTCTGTATCCTAATCTACCAGTTCAGTATTATAGTAATCTTCAGTGTATTAAATAGTTTTTTTTAAAAACCTAAATACGATATCCCGTATAACATTTGGTGGCAGCGGTGGGATACGAAAAACGGTATCCCGAATACGTCTTCGAAAAAAAAAAATTCTGTGCTTGTTTGGTGAATTAGTGAAGAACGGTTCATCGTCCTGGTGATCGTGACACGGAGGCCCGTGTCCACTGCTGAGCCTTGCCTGGGCCCTTACCGTTGGCCTAACGGTACTTACGTCATGCTGCGACTGATCCTGAGACTGATCCCGATCCTGGCTGTACTACAGTGAGTGCCAAACTTTCTAAAAGTCCACAGACATCGCTTCAGAACACAGAACTCAGAGTTTACGCAATTTATTAACGCATTTTGTAGAACTCGTGTACTATATTCTTAATTCTTTCGTCATCCTGAAAACAACATCACCATTCATAGTCATATTTATGTGTGGTACTACTATTTCGGAACAACGGAATCTGTTATTGTTACACGCTTCTATATAAACTCGCTGCTCCACATCGAACTTGTACGAGCTAATCTATAGTGGAGACGGCTTCTTTCCTGTATACAATATTCTATTCGATTTTATGTTATTAGTTGATATTTTAAAACTATAATAATGACTAGCAAAGCTGACCTTAAAGAGGAGGCTCCCAGTGGTTCTAAGGGCACAGCGCCCCGCTCCGAATCAGAAGAGAAAGTAGAACTTAATGTTCTACTCAAATTTATCAAACCTTTCGATGGCTCTCGAGAAACATTAAATGCTTTTATTTCCAACTGTCAAAGCGCTTATAACATCGCCAATAAATCACAAAAACCTACTCTATTCAAGTACATTCTCAGTCAACTCACCGGTAGAGCCGAAACGACATGTAGCATTAAAGAATTCGACAATTTCGAACAATTTCTAGATTTTCTCAAACAACAATTCGGAGAAAAGAAACATTATACACACCTTCTCTCCGAACTGCAAGATTGCAAACAAACCCCTAACGAGTCCGTTAACCAGTACGCATTAAAAATAGAAACGTGTCTAGCTAAATTACTCACGGAAATCAAAATATCCATCCCATCAAAAAGGAAAACGGAAGTAGCAGGTAGGGTAGCAGCCATGGAAGACCTAGCTCTCCATACATTTATGGTTAACCTTCAACCACGACTTTCACAAATAGTGAGATGTCGCGACCCCGATTCCCTCAATGCGGCGGTGAACTTCGCTGTCGCAGAAGAAAAAAATACTCTCCGGCACCTCGAGCAGGAAACCATTCCAACCCTATTATAACTCGGATAAACCTAGATTTCTACCGCGACGCGAACCCCAGAGCCAGACCTCACGCTTTCCAGCCGCGCAAAACACTCGTACAGTAGATACGCCAAAGAAAATCAATACTGGTGACCTCATATGCCGATACTGCAAAAATATAGGGCATACCATAGACAACTGCCGCAAACGCCAATACAACAATAGCCGCAACCAGTATAACGCACAACCTTCTACTTCCGGTCGCCAGAATATTACTGCACAAGATCCGTCTCGTAGGACCTACCACATTAGTCAGTCACAAGACGACGGATACGATGAAGTAGATAATTTAAACGAATAAAATTTCCCGATACGTATCGCGCGGGAAATTACCACCACAGAATCAAAGTCGATACCTTAAACACTGTATCCTCTGAATCGAATAGTCAACCTAATCCTCTGAATCCTCTGAATCCTCTGAATCCTCTGAATCCTCTGAATCCTTTGAAATCACCGAATCCTCTGGATCCACTGAGTCCTCAGAAGCCAACACATCCTCTGAACCCACTGAACCACAGTACCAAGTCACTTACCAAATCTGATAAATCCCTGAATCCAATGATTACCAAATCCGCTGTAGCCGAGGAAAACCCTGAATCCCTAATACTTACCAAACCGCCTATATATTCTAGATCCAGAACAAAAACATATTCTGAATGTGTTAAAACCGTACCAAATCCGCAGCCTGTATCTCCAAAAATCGTGTCCCTGAAGCAAAACCTGAAACATACACAAAATATTAGAGTTTATAAAATCAATAGAAATACAGAAAAGCGATACTTACCTCATATCACGATCCAAACTCCTGTCGCAGACCGTCCTCTTTCCTTTCTAGTTGACACTGGTTCTTGTGTTAGTCTGTTAAAATTAGATTCTATGTCTCGAGTACCGCGCTTAAGCGATGTGATAATAACGTTAAAAGGAATTGACCCTAATGACGATGTCACACCAACGGCAGGTAGCTTTAAAATGCATATATTTCAAAATTCTTTAAAATATTATATGCACGAATTCCATGTCGTAAAAGACATTAGCCTAAGTCATGATGGCATCATAGGCAATGACCTCATGAAAGAACTAGGATGCCAAGTCGATTATTCCAAAGGTGTATAACGCATAGGTAAAGAATCGATAAAACTCAATTTCTCTGAACCCTTGTATACTATTCCCCCTCGCACTGAAGCCGTTATCGAATGCACAGTCAGTAACCCACATATTCAAGAGGGTACTATTCTAGACCAACACATCTCTGAATCTCTACTAATCGCAAACTGCATTGTCAAAGTCAAAGAAAACAACCGTGTTAATATAACGATTGTTAACACATCCGAAGAACCAGCAACAGTCCACCCTAACCTCAACCTTACCTTAGAAATATTACCCGAACCACCTGAAATTACTTGCACTGCTTCGCATTACCAATCCAATGCTTCAGATAGGACTAATCAAGTTCTGAAACAATTGAGGATTTCCCATCTAAACGGAGAAGAAAAACATGCCCTCCTACAAGTATGCACTGACTTCTCAGACATCTTTCACCTCCCAGGCGATCAACTTACTTATACTACAGCCACAGAACATAAAATCAGAACTAATTCCGAAGTCCCGATCCAAACAAAATCCTATAGGTTTCCAGAATGTCACAAGAAAGAGGTCGAAAATCAGATGAATAAAATGTTAGAACAAAACATAATTGAACCCTCCAATTCTCCTTGGTCTTCACCCATCTGGGTTGTACCTAAGAAGCTTGATGCTTCGGGACAACGCAAATGGAGAGTCGTTATCGACTATAGAAAACTCAATGACATAACCATAGGAGAAACCTACCCCATACCACAAATCACTGAAATCTTAGACCAATTGGGTAAAAGCCAATATTTCACCACATTAGATTTAGCCTCAGGGTTTCACCAGATCCCGGTTTCAGCCTCTGACGCACCTAAAACAGCATTTTCCGTCCCACAAGGACATTTTCAATTTTCAAGAATGCCGTTTGGACTTAAAAACGCACCTTCGACGTTCCAAAAACTTATGAATACCTGCCTATCAGGGCTTCAAGGTTCACGCTGTTTTGTGTACCTAGATGATATCGTTGTGTACTCGCCAGACCTCCCAATTCACCTCCAGAACCTATCAGCCGTCTTCGAAAGACTCCGTAACTATAACCTTAAACTCCAGCCAGATAAATGCGAGTTTCTTTGTAAAGAGGTCGCTTATCTCGGACATCTTATCAATAGCGATGGAGTGAAACCTAACCCCGATAAAATTAAAGCAATCACAGAATTCCCCATACCTAAATCCCCAAAAGACATAAAATCATTTCTAGGTCTTGTATCATATTACAGACGTTTCATCCCGGACTTTTCGAAACTCGCTAAACCCCTGACATCTCTTTTGAAAAAGGATACACCATTCAAATGGAATAATGAGCAACAGCTCTCCTTCGAAAATCTACAAAACAAACTTATTACATCACCTGTCCTTGCCTACCCCGATTTCTCTAAACCCTTTTTACTCACGTGTGACGCCTCAAACTTTGCTGTATCCGCAATTTTATCTCAAGGCCAAATCGGCAAGGACCGTCCCATAGCTTTTGCATCTCGCACTCTTAATAAGGCAGAATGTAATTACAGCGTCACCGAAAAGGAATGCCTCGCCATAGTCTTCGGTACCAAAGCCTTCCGACCATATCTCTATGGTCGAAAATTCACGATCGTCACTGATCACAAACCACTACAGTGGCTTTTCAATTGTAAAGACCCTGGCTCAAGGTTAGTTAGATGGCGATTAAAATTAGAAGAATTTGATTATGATATCGTCCATAAGAAAGGAAAAATCAATACAAACGCCGACGCACTGTCTCGATTCCCCGTCAACCCAATAGATTTACCAAACCCCGACTCCCTATTTCCGAATGTTAATGACACATACGACAATCCTTTAGAAGATCCCTTACTAGAACTACCATCCCATATTCCATTTGCATTTGACAACAACGAAATGATTAACCAAGAGCCCATTCAAAACCCTGTCCTAGATTCCACACTAAATCCTTACATAAATCCCACTCCTGGACCTAGTACCGTTCCAGATTTTCCCTTAACTCAAAACGAAGAACCTTTGCCAGAACTAATTGAATTAGGCCCATTAGACCTAAGTCCTAAAAGTACTGACACTAACCCCGACTTCGACAATATCGAAATTCCTTCACCTATCGATTCCCATAACTCACCTGTCTCTGATGTAAACGACGACGACTACTCTAAATTCCTGAAATCCATAGCCAACAAAAAACTCAGTCCCAACACCCTACTGAAAGAACACAATGAAAGTTTGCTAAAATGTCCCTACAAGATAATCCTTATTCCTACCTCGATAGACTTAGATGAATCCAACCCCTACGTTTCAGAAATCTTATCCAACAGTACTAACGAAAATGAAATCCTCGAAGCCGAAAAGGAACTACACTCTTTCCTAAAAGTAAAATTTGAAGAAAAGGATATCTACTTAATCTTTACGAAAGTAAACCACTTCGACGAAGCTTCTTACCCTGCTATCTATAATACCCTGAAAAGAGTAAGAACCGATATCTTGCAACTAACCCCGATAACAGATATTGCTATTTCTGATTTTAAGAACCCCTTCGACCAACACTCTTATACTAAAATCTACAATATCCTAACCTACATATTCCACAACACTAAAATCTGTTTACACGTTTACCTAAACAAAATAATATATCCAACCCTAAGCGAAAGACCCAAGATCTTGAGAGAAAACCACGATATCCCGGTAGCCGGACACCTAGGCTCAACACGAATGTACAGTAGAATTAAAGAACAATTTTACTGGAAAGGAATGAGAAGTGATATAGAAGACTATGTCAAGAAGTGTAAGTCATGTCAGGAAAATAAAGCATTAAGAAAACTCAATCGAGCCCCTATGGAAATTACAACAACATCTACTGCCCCCTTCCAGAGAGTCGCGTTAGATATAGTAGGCCCTTTGCCTGAATCCGGCACCGCCAAACTCAAGTATATATTAACCCTTCAGGACGACCTATCCAAATATTCTATTGCCTATCCCTTACGAAGTACCACGGCCGAAGAGACAGCCGATTGCCTAATTCATTTTATTTCGCTCTTTGGCATTCCCAAATCAATACTGAGCGACCAAGGAACAAACTTTACTTCCGAACTATTCAAAACCACATGTCAGTTCCTAAAAATAAAACAACTATGGGCTTCTCCCTATCACCCACAGACACAAGGTGCTTTAGAACGTAGCCATTCAACGCTCAAAGAATATCTTAAATCCTTTATTAATGATAATCAAGATAACTGGCCCACCTATGTATACACAGCCATACTCACTTACAACACAACCATACACTCTACCACAAAATTCACACCATACGAACTAGTTTTCGGTCATAAACCATTCATCCCAAACTCTTTATATGAAAGCGGCCCTAACACCACGTACTCAGACTATATAAAGATGCTGCAACATAAATTTAAATTTACTAGAGAAAAGGCCCTTGAAAATATTATAAAATCAAAAGAATCCTCAAAAACGTATTACGATACTCGCACTAAGCCACCTCCAAAATATAAAATCGGTGACTTAGTCTACTTAAAAAACCATTTAAGACTGAGAAAGGCCTTGTCTCCCTTGTGGAAGGGACCCTACAAGATCATACAAGTTCATTACAATAATACCGTCACGCTCCTTATTAACAGACGTCACGTCACGCACCATTTCGACGAAATCAAACCCGCAGAAATCCCTACCAGTTCATAAAAACTAACGCTATCCTATTTATTTCTTTCAGCGCCTCGATCTATACTCAAGCGGACTTTATCAAGCCGTATCCGTCGAATTCTGGCATCTACTTTGACAATCTAGGCAAACTTAAGATAATTAAAGGCAACCTAAATATAGTTAGTTATGTAGATATCTCGTTCATACAACCTCACATTACTAATTTAAATGAAGCTATGAGTTCCCTAAGATTTTCTTGCCAACAATTCGAGCACTCACAATGTGAAGACATACTATCACCCTTATCAGTGCGATTTAAGGACATCCAACGCGAATACGAATCTATGTCCCACCTTATTTCTAAGCGCAATAAACGCTCTCCGTGGTTTGGCGGTATAGGTACAGTATTCAAGCATATTTTCGGCACTCTCGACAAAGACGATGCCCTAAAATACGACTCCGCCATAGAATCACTTCAAAATAATCAGAAGAAGTTAGCGACTCTAATAAAAGAAAATATCTTGGTCACCACCTCCACCCTGGAACAATTCAAACAAACAATGATTAAATTAACTAATAATGAAGAAATTATTAACAGATCATTAACTTCAATACTAAGCCAAATAAATAATATTACAGACATTTCTAATAATTTAATCATTGAAACAAAAGTCCACTCCATACTTACCAACATCGAAAGCTCTTTACTTACATTGTCGTTCCAGCTCGAAGATTTAACAAACGCCATTGTTCTCACTAGTCAAAATATCCTACACCCAAATATTCTGGCGCCGGCGCAACTATACAAAGAACTCACTGATAACGACAGGCACATGCCTCGGGACACTGGGATACCGATTTCTTTAAGTTTAGACAACATACATTTAATTTTAAGTATTTCTAGTGTATCGTGTTACTATTTTAATCATAAACTTGTATTCGTTTTACAAATACCTTTAGTCACTAACGATGAATTCGTTTTGTATCATAATTTAGCGTTACCTACCCCTCATGTTACGGAAAACCTAACTACTTTTAGCCTAATTTCACCCTCTAGTTTGTATACTGCTATTTCTAAGGATAAACTTACTTTCTGTAATCTAGATAGTTTAGATAAGTGTAAGATAATTAACTCTGAGTTCTACCTATGCGATATACCTATGGTTCTGTTGTCAAGCGGTAACCCGACATGTGAAAGTGAACTGTTGACGAAAACTATCAGTGCTATTCCCGAACAGTGCATTACTAAAACTATAGTCGGCGAATTAGACATTTGGAAACCCTTGACAAACAATAAGTGGATTTTCGTGCAATCTCGTCCGAGCAAGATATCAATCGAGTGCGGTGTTTCGGAAATACGCGAAATAATAGTGTTCGGCACAGGTGTATTAAACACTCCTAATCAGTGTATAGTGTATACGAAAAGTGCTCGGTTATTATCGTCAAATAACCCCGTTAATATAAGTGCACCTAGCGTTATTTTAGATTTTAATATTATAAACGACTCATGTCGTAAACTAGATCATAAGAATTTAAATAAGATACCCCATACAACATTACAAAATATTGACCTAGATGATTTAGTAGTCAATAATGAAAATAACAAAATATTTACTGATTTAAATGAAATAATCGAAGAAAAACCTATTTTGACTAAATATGGGACATCTTATTTGACACTTACCGTTATCATATCAATTATTGTAATCTCCTATATATCTTTTAAAATTGTTAAGTTAATTCTAAAATATAAGAAAATATTTAACCTCTCTAATTTAAGACAGACCCGTTCCGAAAATGACAACAGTCCGCATATCACCGATTCCCCTGTTCCATTACCCAGATTGAGAGAAATAGTATAATTCTTAGATTCTGAATTTCGGTTGTTTTCCCCGAATTTCAGTCTTATGCGGGGGGTTGTTATACCCTTAGAATGTATAAGAAATCGCTGAAAATGACACACTCCTATTTTTAGCTGCTGCGTCAGCAAATCGACTAACTCAGCTAGGACTGGACGGTTAGAAGCCAGTCAGTCGCTCTTAAAACTCGGTTCGGGTCGGACCACTTCTAGCTCCTAAAATTATATCTCTGTATCCTAATCTACCAGTTCAGTATTATAGTAATCTTCAGTGTATTAAATAGTTTTTTTTTAAAACCTAAATACGATATCCCGTATAACAGCACGCACATATTTTCGAATTTTCCGTTTTGCCCGATCCCGTGGGAATTTCGGGAAATCCCGTCTTAGTGCACCCCTAAGGTCCCCAAGGAACATACATGCTAAATTTCAGCTTCTTGCGCCGAGTAGTCTCGGCTGTAGCTTATCTGTCAGTCAGTCAGTAACGCAAGGATTTTATATAATTATATATATATACAGATAAGATTTCAAAGTCTTGCGTTACTGATTGACTGATAGATAACGCACAGCTGAAAGTACCGTGCGCAAGAAGCTGAAATTGTAAAATGTAAGGTCCATTGGCGAGTGAAGATGAGCACTAGAGACGATTCTTGATAATTCACATCCTAAGGGCGGTTTCAGATTAGCGTTTTATACGCGCGTATAAGCTTGTTTCTGGAAGCGCTTTTAGGCGCGTATAGGCGCGTATAGGCGCGCCTTTTGGCACACGGGCAAATCGTACGTCCGTCGACGCGCTTTTCAGCTCATATAAGCGCGAGCCGTCAGAATCCATGTTTACACTGACACAATGTCAGTACCGTTTTGAGCGAACACGCCGAAATATGCCCGTTTACGTGAGTCCGGATTTTTGAAGCGCGTAATGTAGCGCGACCGCATAAGCGCAGAAAAATACGCTAATCTGAAACCGCCCTAAGAGCCGCGGGCGATTGACTTATTAAATGAAGAACAATGATTAATTAGGTAAACTTGTTTACTTGATGCAAATTTCGTTGGAATTATAAAATTCACATTGACGAAATTGACACAATCCAGCAATTGCAATTCGGCGATCAAAATAATGGTTGTTCGGAGTAATCTTACTTCAATGGAGTCTATTCAATTATGCCTTCTCTGAAATCAGATTATCGTTTCACGTTCGGTTTACTGTTCGTGAATGTTGAAATAAACAACTTCCAAGTATTTTCATACATACTTTAGCCTGGGACACACGGTGGTATTTCTAATTGTATATCACTAATAAAATTTGGTATATTATTGTACAGAAAAACTGAAGATTGCCAGGCCATTATATGTATGCATATAAAGTGGCTGTATTGTATTTACGCAATGAAGAAAACGTACGGTGAAATAAGCTCGTATTTGCTCGATCTAGTTATCTAAAACAAGCATACGAGTAAGACTTAAAGATGCATTGAGCTCATTCTGCATAGATAATAACAACAAAATTTAAGCAATGTTTGTATGCTATATCTTTACATTCCAGACATAAAGACAAACACCGTCTCAAGACTATATTTTCTACGACCATTACTTACAAACGTCGAGTAATAGACAGATAGCACCATGATGCCGGACTGTAAACTCAGAATAAACCTAACAACCTTATAGTTAGTAGAGCCTTGCTGATTTCAGCATGAATGGGCCGGCTCGACCGGGGAAGTACTACCCTCTTACAGAAAATCAACGTAAAGTAACGGTACCTAAACTGTTGCGTTTCGTTCGGTGAGTGAGAGTTCCGGAGGCCCTATCCCCTATTCCTTCTCCCTCATTCCACTTCTCATTCTATCCCCATTCCCAACCCCAAGGGGCGGCAACGCACTTGTGACTCCTGCGGTGTTGCTTGTGTCCATGGGCGGCGGTAATTGCTTACCATCAGGCAATCCGTCTGCTCGTTTGCCGCCCACTAACATAAAAAAAAAACAAAAAAAAACCGTTTATAGTATTTTCTTTTCAATGTGCAGCATTCACGTAAATCTAAGATAATACTAACGTCTTACTGAGCAATACTTCTCACAAAAACGTGGCATAAAAACGCCAGAGTAATAAGCTTCCAATACATTTAAAGCCTGAAAATAGCGCTAAAAGCTATTAACCCTAGGTAATAATACCGAACCGGATTTTACCCACGTCTTCGCGTTGAAAACTTGAATTTACTTTCTAGCTACCTTCATAAAAGCTTTTGAAAAAACATTTCAAAGAAACACGTCGATTCAATTATTCTGGACTATACTACAAGTAACCACCAGTACCCTGCCAAAGACATGAGCAATCAATGTAGATTTCCAGTATTTTTGAGCTTCAGAGGGTTGAATTATAGAAATTACTTTCAAAACAAATTTCAGTCGTCTGACTGCAAAATAAAACGATTTGCTGAAATAGTTTTTAAGAGATCAAAGACAAGTAATAGTTTAAAATGTTTTTGTGAAATTTTTCGAATTTAGTTAGTGTCTACTAGGCATTTATTGGGTAGTTTAATTGCCAAGATAGGAATAGACCGATAGAAAAGGCCTGGTATAAGCAAAATTTTAAAATGAATTTTATGAATTTTAATCTTTTTTAAGCACATTTTAAAGAGTAAACCATAAGAATAGGTAATGTATAGTGAAGAACTTTACACAGATTTAGCACTAGGGAAAGAAAAGCAGAATCAATAGGTTTTCTGTTACAAACAATCGCTATAAAGCCTTAAGTACTATATGAGGATTAACTAGTGAATATTTCACTAGTTAATCCTAATGATTTGATGGGAAACCATGAACGAGTTTGCTCTGATTGAGGAATCCATTAAGTTTGAATGCAAAGTAATGTTTTTTGTCATGAAGTAGCACTTTTTGTCATTTGTACGGGTGAGAAAAATGTTCTTCCATCCAAAAGCCTGCTTATTCAAAAGAAGTAAAGATTAACTTGAGGATGCCCGTAGCTACGCCCGCACATTTTAACCCGATCGCATGGAAATTTTGGGAAATCCTTTCTAATTCCTACTGCCTCTAAGGAATATACATGCCAAAATTTAGCTTCTTGCGCCTAATAATTTTTGCTGTAGTTTGTTTATCAGTCATTCAGTAACGCAGGAACTTTGATATATACAGGCAAATTCTCCAAATTACGACTTATCTTAACTTTAGATTTCTAAAGGATTAAAATAAATACTACCAATTCCCAATTAATGTTGATAAATCTGGTAAGTTGCCTCACAAATAGAGTACATACAGGCAGTAATAAATCTCAAGATTTCGAAACGAAATGACCGCGCTTCTTGTAATATACTTAAGTACTGAAATAAACATGCACGCCGCTTTTATACTGGATCAACTGTCCGTTCACAATACAAGTGTTGGTCTCGCCACCCACAACGTGTTACCATTCCATGTCGCTCGGAGCAAACAAGTTTGTGAGCCACATACTGAGTAAGGTTCTGCATGTTTGCAACCGTGATTTATTTGTGTCTGTATATGTATGACTGGTACGACTGGAGTAAGGCCAAGATCTATACAGTGAATTTATACTTTACTTGGACTATGAATTGAGTGAGAGTCAGTTTTCATATAATATAATCTTCGTCTCACTTGAAATGCAAAGTATATTATGCTATGATGACGCTGTTGACAACAGTAACTTACCAAAAAGTTATCTGACAAACTTGTCAATCAAAGCTACAGGGACAGATAAAAATTCTAAGTCAAACCATTAATATGGCCATTTGTAACGGTTTTTGAACGCACATTGTCCAATCAGGATAAAAATTCAAGAGTAATACAGGTGCCATGTAAATAGGTTATACATCTGAATATCACATACGCTAATAAAATACATAGCGTGAGTGCAAAGTAATTATTAATCATGTTTTAAATACAACAAAACAGTTACATACATCAAGACTGCAGTACTTTTTGCTCTTGTATAAGTAAACAAATAAAAGATGATAATTATTGCTTTATAAAATCACCTATCAGGCACCAACGTTTCATCAAAGTATGTGCTTAAGTTTTTTTCAAAATAATAAAAACATCCATCCTTAAAATGTTCGCGTAATATGGCAGTAGTAGAAACATCTGTATATATACAATTCTTCCGTCACTGCCTGACAGACAACTCACGGCCAAAACTTAGGGGCGCAAGATATTGAAATGTGTTCTGATTTCCATTTTGGTAGGGAGTTTGAGCTGCATCTTTTATTTATATAAGATACAGTGCTGCTTTTGATTATATCATATCTAGTGTGTATTGTGAATTTAATAGGATATTAATAGGATTCAGCAATCGGTGTTACCACGTCACCTAGAACAAATACGGGGCTAGTGACGATATTCGCTCCAGATGCAAGTTCGTAATCCCGCCGTAAAGCCAGGTATAGCTGCATCCAGTTCAATTGAGAGCTGGATTGTGAAGCAAAGGACTCATTGAAGTGAACGAACAGTTGTTTGGAGTGCTTTGATATAAATAAATTATTGGAGAGTTGAGGAGCCGGTCATTTAAAATCGTTAGAAAATAAAAATGCACGTTTGTAAAATTCCTCTTCATACTGGATGTAGGCCTCTGCTTATTTGTGTCAAAGTAGCATTATGAGGCAATATGAGGATATGGCCTTCTGTACGAGTACGATACCACGTCGGTCATACGAGTCGGTATAGCCCATGGTTTGACGGTTTTGCCGTCTCTTCCGCAAAATACTATTTGCTTTATGTATTTTACTTAGTATTTCCATCTCATACCATCGGTGCTGAAGGTACCTATGGAAAGAAAAGAGGTGGCACATTGGTATTCTTTAATAAACAGTGAGGCAGCCTCACCGTTTAAAAATGCACCAAGTATTTTTGGTCTTATCTTCACACGCAGATAACCCTTGGTTTTTGTGTCTGTTATCTAAATGTTTATAAAATCCCCCATTTTACAGGATTTTTTTCTAGTCCGAGAAAACGATATTACGGAGTTTATGCTCATAACCGTCCTAGTACTATCCCGATGCATCCAAGGTTTTCATCTTGGAGCTTGAGTATACTTACTTGATACTTGATGGCACGGGCTGTTTCCGCAACTCCACGTCTTGGAGTGTATTTTGCGTGCGGGTGGGAATGGTGTCGTTATTCGAGGCACCCCAGCTCTTCGAGGAAGGCCAGCAGACTCTCGATGTGGCCCACTACCTCCCTTAGGGTGCTGTATCTGGTCAGGTACTGCTGCCTGTACTGTGCGACCTCAGGGCAGTCGAGGAGCAGGTGGGCTGCCGTCTCGTCTGCTGCCATACAGGCCCTGCACAGCGGGCTGTCGGTGATACCTATAGTAAATAGGTGTTTATTAAAGAATCCGTGTTCTGTGTAGGCGGCCGTGACTGTCCGTAGTTGTTGTTTGGACAGCCGGAGGATTTGTTTGGCTATCTTACCGTCTACTGCAGGAAGAGCCTCCTTGGCCTGCCTACATGTTTCAATACCAATCCAGAACTGGTTGTGTTTGGTCCTGGTCCTATTTCTTACCAGGTTGCGATAAAAACCAGAAGGGAGGGGAATAATGGGCTCGGGTCCCACCACCTCTAAAGTGGCCCCTCTTCTGGTAAGTACGTCGGCTGCGTCATTCCCTCTTGAGCCTCTGTGGCCCTTGATCCATTGCAGTGTTAATTTGTTTAGTTTACCTACCTCTGTTAGTTTCTGGTGGCATTCAAGCGTAAGTGCCGAGGTGATAGTATGGCTTTTGAGGGCTGAGAGGACAGCCTTAGTATCTGAGAGGATCCTAATGGATCGTTCCCTTACCTCACGTGCCATGATTGCTGTGGCAGCTAGGATTATGCCAAAACATTCGGCCTGGTAGACCGTGTTGTAGGCTCCCAGCGGTGCTCTGCGATGTTGATGTTTATGTACTCGGAGAATACTCTTGAACCCGTACCTGTATCCGTTTTGGACCCATCTGTGAAGATCGTGAGCTCATTGTGGTTAACTGCTCCTTCGTGTAGGTCCTCGTACAGTTGGATTTTGTATTTCTTGTCAAAAACAAATTGTTTCGGTATACGGTCGCCAATGGCTTGTGTGATAGGAGCTTCTTTAAAGAGTGTATTTAAGTTGTTAGTGTGCGGTGTGTTTGTGTCTTTCCAGAGCTTCAGGGCTCTTAGCCGGACTGCTGACATCGTTGCTTCCTGTTGTATGAACAGGTGCAGTGGAGGCAGGTTGTTGGCGGCCGTTATTAGGTTGTTCCGAGGCCACCACACTACTGCGCCGTAGCTTACCATCGGACGTATTATTGTCTTATAGAGCCATAAGACAATTTTTGCTTGCACTACTAGAAAATGATGCTGGCTTTATTGAGCTTATTTTCAATGTGGCTGTTCCATGTCAATTTGCTGTCGAGAGTGACACCCAGGTACTTGACCTCGGTAGACAGCTTAAGCTCTGTATCAAAAAACCTGGGCAATCGGTAAGTACCCGGCGCGCGTTTGTGTGTGAACATAACTAGTTCGGTCTTGGTCGGGTTTACAGATAATTCGTACTCATTACACCACCACTCTACTATGCGTCGGGCTTGTTGGGTTAGGTCGTACACTCTACTGGTTACCTTACCTGAGGTGAGTATGGTTAGATCATCTGCATAACCTATTGTATAGAAGTATCTGGCGTTGAGTTTGTCTATGAGTTCCTTGATGACTAAGTTCCACAATAGCGGGGAGAGTACACCTCCCTGCGGGCACCCTTTAGTTATCAAGGCTGTCTGAGTGTCGCCTTGCAGGCGCACTACCCTTTTGCTGAACATGTTTTGGATCCACTGTATGAGCATCTGATCCTCACCATGTCTGGCTAGGGCGTTGCTTATGCTGGAAAAGTTTGTCTTGTTGAAGGCTCCTTCTATGTCGATGAAGGTGCCCTGGCAGATGCTTTTTTGTTGTATAGCAGCTTCTATCTGGTTCATGACCTGATGTAAGGCCGATTCCGTCGATTTCCCTGAGCTGTATGCATGTTGGTTGGCATGTAAGGGTAGGTGCTTAAGAGCCCCACTTCCCTCTCGCAAAGCCTTTCCAAGGCTTTAAGCATAAAAGAGGTCAGGCTTATTGGTCTAAAGGACTTTGCATGGGTATAGACTGTTTTGCCTGGTTTTGGTATGAAGATTAGTTTGACTTCCCTCCACCTCTTCGGTACATAGATATGTACCGGCAATCATGAGGGCTAGCCTGGCACTCATATGAGGGCCAGGCTAGCCCTCATGATTGCCAGGAGTCTTTTAAGGACAGGTTCCCCTCCCCATTGTAATATTCCTGGGAAGATGCCATCCAGTCCGGCTGCTTTGAAGGGGTGGAAGCTATCGATGACCCATCGGAGTTTCTCTTCTGAGACCACGTTGTTTGCGTTTCTCCATTCGTGTTCGGTCGCCACTGTTGGTGTATCGTGCCACTTTATTACCGGGGTGAGGACGCAGCCTGGGAAGTGTGTTTCGAGTAGGACGCGTCTTGTCTCCTTCTCCGATGTGGTGTATGTGTTATCCGGTTTACGGAGAGTACCTGGTGCAACCATTGGTTGCTGGGCAAGTAGTTTCCTTACCCGGTTTGCTTGTTGGCAGGATTCAATGCTCTCCATCCCATGGTGCGTCTGAATCTGAGGCATTTCCTGTAGTCTGATTTGGCCGCTTTATAAGCGTCCCAATCTTCTTCTTCTTAATCTTTCGACTTTCTTACCTTATTGCGCTTACGTTCAAGTTCAGCGACCCACCAGGGTTGTTCCCCGGGGTTGAAGGCGGAGTGGTTTCCGGGCAAGCTGCATAATAGCTGTATAGCATCGACTGCGTCAGTATACATACCTCATCGTCGATCTGTTCAGTGTCACCCAGTACCGGCGGCGTGGCCGTAAGGGTAAGTTTCTCTTTAAGTAGTAAGACATACTTTGCTTTGTCAGTGTTGTGTGGTTTCCTGCGGGGCTGTGTGGGCTGTATATCGACTTTCATGGAGAAGCTGATCCATCTGTGGTCTGAGCATGATGCCTCTTTCGAGACGTGCCATCCCTTGATGCGTTAAGCCGCTCCTTCTGTTGCGAGAGTTAAGTCGATAATTGTCTGACTACGTTTAGTGACGAAGGTGGGCTCCGTACCTGTGTTTAATAGGGTAAAATTAGTGGTGAATAAGTATTCAACCAATGACTTACCTCTGTTATTGTTGCAGTCCATGCCCCACATTTGGTGGTGGGCATTGGAGTCCGTTCCTATTACGACCTCCGTATTGGTTCTCTCGCACTGGTTAACCTGACGCGTGAGGTCGAAAGGAGGTGGGTCTTTGGCCTCGGGCATGTAGACCGATGCGAAAACGACCGCTATACTCCTTGGCTGCTGTATTATTTCAATTTGTATTGCTGTGATGTCTCTGGAACAGAACTCCGTTAAAACTTGGGCTCTGATGTTTTTAGTTGTAAGTATGCAGGTTCTTGGATGTGTGTGGTAAGTAGAATAGTAAATCTTACCTCCCAGGCTGGAGAGGCCTCTAATGAGGCCACCCCTTATCCAAGGTTCCTGGATGAGCACGATGGCTGAAGGTTGGACCTCCATCCATTTGCGCAGTTGCGCAGTGGCCGTTTGGCTATGATGGAGGTTGATTTGTAGGCAGCTGACGTCACTAGGCAGAGGGTTCATCTGTGGGTGATGTCCCCTCCTCCTCGACCTTCAGCTGCGTTAGGCCAGCCAGGATGTCGCCAGCCTCCACCCCGTCGTCCCGCTGCACCGGACTCAGGAGCAGGCTCTCATCTTCCGAGTTACCCTCGGCTGACGGGCCAGCCCCCGAGCCAGACGCAGCCGGCTCTGATAGGGCGGATTCCGCAGAGCACCCTGACTGGGTGTTTGAGGCTTGTTGTGTGGAGTTGTCGCATCCCGGAGGATGGTCGACATACTTTCCTGTAGAGTCCCGGAACCGGACGTAGACTGCACCCAGCCCCAACGCGAGGCGGCGTTCGTTCTGCACCAGGACCGGGACTTGTTCCTCCGGGACGCCCACGACCAGGAACCACCCACCTGACTGTCTCTCCGAGTGCAGCAGAGACCATTTTTCGACCGCCAACGAGGGGTTCTGGAACTCCAGAGCCCGACCCACGTCGCGCACGTCATCCCAGACTTCCTGTTCGTTGGTAACGCCAACGCCGCACCGCACTCTCTTTGGGGCCTCTTCCTGGCCTCTGACCTCCAGTTCGAAGCCCGGTGGTGGGACCAGGAGAGAGACCGCCTCCGTCAGCCAGGTACGTGTTGCCTCGTCGGCGCACCAGAGTTTGAGGACCCCGTCCGCGTACATGGGTTTCCCGGTGAACGCAGGGGCGGGGCGTTTTGGGGTTTTAGTCGACCACGCGTCACTCAGGATCTTTCTTTGAATCTCCGTGAGTATCCGGTCCACGAACTCCTTAGGCAAGTTCCCTGTGCGCTTGCATGTTACTGCAACGCCCAGAGATGCCTTGGAGACCTGTGCATAGGACTTACCCTGTATCGTGGAGGAGTCGAGGCGGGGCTTCTTGTGCTCCCCTCGAGGCGAGCTGGTCTCGTTGAGAGCGCGTTTGGCCTCACCTCTTTCCTTGTTTTCGGCAGTTTTACCTGCCGTGTTTCCTGGTGGTGCTGGGGCTGGATGCCGTCCAGGGTGACCAGCCCGCCGCTTGGCGGCAGGTGGCTTCCCCGTACTGCCTCCAGCATTCGTGCACCCCCTACTGCTGAGCGCAGGCTGCGCGCTGGTCACATTACTGGGAGCTGCGCGCAGCCACCTGAGGCTTCCCACCCTCCATGGAGCCCGCATCAGGGAACGTCATATCGGACGTTAGGATTACCAGAGGGATATAGGAACGCGGGGCTGGTTTACAGCACGACTTCGGGCGCGCGCTTGGGTCAACGGCCTGAGCCGAGTTACCAACTCTAGCCGTCATCCCTCGCTGGCGCCCTCCGTTTAGCCTTCACCAACCACATCAACAGCCGAAATAAATTCCATTTGCTGATGTGGACCCTACGTCCCTAGCCTGTGGCCCTCTGACGGGACACGATGGCCATTTCCCCCGCTGCGGCTCACATCGGGGGCTACCGTTTAGCGTGAAATCAGGACCAAAGAGGGCGTGTTGCCTCACGTTCACATTACCGCCAGCGCCGCTGGGCTCAACCCCCCAGGACTCCGTCATCCCCGCGTACGGCGCTCGACTGCGCAGGTCCTAGCGTAGGTGGTCAGCTTCTCTTACCCGTGACATTTTACTACGAGCCCGCACCCACCCGACCACGAAGGGGCGAGCTTGAGTGTTCGTCTAACCAGATTTGACGAAATATTGACGTTTCCATAGAGCGTCTGCCACCGTAGAAGAGTTACGAATTTTATTTTAGTTATTTAATTTAAACCAAAAGACTCCAGATTCCAGATTCTACAACCGTGCATGCAACTCCGTATCGCAAATCAAATGGCTCACCGAAACTTGAACTCGCCCCAGTCAAACTTGAACAAGTTCTATAATGTACTTCTTAAACTTGTTTATTACATAAACTGTGTTTTCTTTGTCTTTTGTAAGGATGTTTTGGAAGTATTTAAGACGAACTTTACTCATTTAGTGGGTGAAACAGTAGAAGATGCGGTCACGTAAAGCTGTCGGTCCCGGTTCTTGTCTAAGGATAAGGATCGTTAGGCCTGCGGGCGGTCTGAAAAACTCCGACATCAGAGTTGGCCTCACACTCATACGAAAATCAACAACAACAGTAGAAGATGTCGTAATGGTGTTACAAGATGTTGATGGCTTTAAACTTGAGGATATTTACTTACCTAGTAAGGTGATATGAATTATTGTAGTACCAAAATAGATGTTACTTTTTAGTATCAGTGTAAAAAGCAGTCAGACCGGTATGAGGCAGCTACTGGAGTTGGGATACCAAGAGACTGCCGTGTAAACACAATAGCTTTGTCGGTAAATGGAGGATTCAGCCTAGTACCTGGGGCCTCGCTTCGGGGGTTTGTATAGGATTAGATGTCAAGTGTTCCGTCTGTTTACAAAGATACTATTTGCTTCGTGAATTTTATATAGTCGCGTCTTTCGACACCCTTTGAATGAGTTAAGGTACTTACTTAGTATTCTTAATTTGTCGCCACTGATCTTATAGATCTATTAATAAGCCCACACTGTTAATAATAATACAGAAATCTGCACGGTTTAAATTCGATACGCGCACGTGATTGTTGGCATTAATCTCTATTAATTAATGCTCACGTACCAACGTATGCTCGATAATATAATATAATAATACTAGTTGACGCCAGCGGCTTCGCACGCACATATTTTCGTATATATATACATAGACTCACGCCTGTTTCCCCGAAGGGGTAGGCAGAGGCATATTAAACGCCCACTTTTCGCCAGTGTTTTGATCCCACGTAATAGGTGGCGAGCCTATTGCCGCTTATTGGGACATTTTGTTTGCCAGAGCCTCGTCCGTTGATCGGCAGGTGCACCACTTGCAGGTGAGGTTGGCTTGGGACCCTAAGTTCTTGGTGGGAACCCTATGCACCCTACATATTTTCGAATTTCCCGTTTTGCCCGATCCCGTGGGAATTTCGGGAAATCCCGTCTTAGTGCACCCCTACGGTCCCCAAGGAACATACATGCCAAATTTCAGCTTCCTACGCCTTATAGTTTCGGCTGGAGCGTGTCTGTCAGTCAGTCAGTAACGCAAGGATTTTATATATTAAGATAATATTCTACCACATTCACACAACACCACCTAGTCCCAAACTAAGCAGAAGCTTTATACAATTTAACTAAAACGGGTCTTATTCGCGATATTTAATTAATTTAAAGTATACCTATTGTACGGTGAAACCATACACTACAATATTCAAACACCTAACACAGCATTTTTACCTTAGTCTACAGTTTTGTTATTATACTTAATTAGTACTCAATTAGCATTGAACTCAATTAGCGGTCATCGCGCGTGCTCTCTCGCTCCTTTATATTATTCCATAGTTTGGTCTATATAATATATTAGTTATTTTTATCTTACTACCGAGTCTCATTAGCAAACCTACAACCCCTTACATGGTCCTTTCGAGCTATCTAGCGGGACCTCGCGAGTTTATAATTCGTTAATCCATAAGGAGCAACGTGGTCTGTGAACTTGTGAGTGACCTCGTTTCAATATCAGCGAACCTATCGGGTTATAGTGACACGTGTACGGTGAACATCGTTTCGTGATCGCGGTACCTTAGCAAAGCGTTTAGGAACTACATCCCTAGCAGCAAAGGGTGGCGTTTCTGGACAACTACTAGCAACTTTGTTGATCATCTCGACCTCTGGGACGTCAGCAAAGGAGTATTAGGGCCTCAAGCACGAGGCCAGCAGTATCTTCAGCACCAGCACTCGGTATCTTCAGCGGCGAGACGTCTTTGGAAAAGGCGTTGCACAGCAAATCGTCAGCGGTTGCGGCTTGTACAAGTAAGATCGTTCCTTTTTTCTTCTGAGTAATCTTACTAGCCGCGGAATGGAGCATCTCTACGATCAACAACTAGAACTGAGCGAGTTGATTAGGAAAATTCCTATCAATATTAAGAAAGACAGCGCTGATAGAAAATCGGCAGATTATTTTAAGCGTAGGTTAGAGTTGTTAGAGAAGTATTGGTCGGATTATCAAAATAATCATTTAGCTATCTGTCAGCATGGGGTGAAAGAGCATGTATATTTTATCAATTGTGAGCACGAGTCGGTTAGTAAAGTCTATACAGCAGCCAAATCTTTTATAAACGAACAGCGTTTGCAATTGTCGAGTGAGCAATTGCCTTTAAGCACCTTTAGGAGTACTCAAGCAAAGCAAATGGAGCATCAGCAAGCAGAATTAGAACAAGCAGGCACTTCGGGAAGAGAGCAGCCAAGCAAATCAAGCGGTTATCAAGCAATGGAGTCGAAGGGCTCTGCCAGCAAGCTAGACGAGATGATACGTAAGCAAACAGCGAATTTCAAAGCTTTTAAAAGAACAGCTAGCTTTATCGATCTAGATTCCATGTCTGAAAAATGGGAGATGGAAGACGCTTTGAAAACGTTGCAGTCCCGTTGGTCTCAAATCGATTCCCTCCACTGGGAACTAGACAGCGAGATAGGTCAAGAGGACGATGAGTACGAAGCCCTCTATACCCAACACGAGAAATCATATATGCTTCTAAAGAAAATGATTAATAAAAAGCTTTGGAGTGTCTCACATCGGGAGCACTCTACACCAAAAATGGATATCCCGGTATTTTCAGGTAGCTATCAAAATTGGACATCGTTCAAAGACCTGTTTACCGAAAGTATTCATAACAACCCTACCTTATCTCAAGCTCAAAAAATGCAGTTTTTGAAGGGAAAGGTACGTGGCGAAGCCGAACGTCTTATCCAGCATCTTCCCATAAGCTCTGAAAATTATAATACCTGCTGGGAAATATTGAACCACCGGTATAATAATAAAAAGCTAATTTTCTCATCGATTATGAATACGTTGTTAGGTTTACCTAACACGCAGCAGCAATCCTTAGGTCATATCAAGAAATTACATGACGTAACTTTAGAAAGCATACATGCTATTCGTAATCTAGGAGTGGATATCAACACCTGGGATCCAATCCTGGTGCATCTATTATCACAGAAGCTCGATAGCGAAACCTACGGGGATTACATCGATTCTCTGAAAAATTCTCGAGAGTTACCAGTGCTACAGGAATTTTTAGACTACTTGGAAAGCAAATTTACGAGCCTGGAGACATCTCGCAGAAAGCAAGATCAAGGATCGTCAAAATCTATCAACAATACACCCAACGAAGTTTCTGAAAATCATAAAACAAAACGAAACAATCCATTCTTCATCAATAAATTTAGCAAACCACAATCGTCTGCAAAGGCCCTACACGTATCTACGATCAAATGTCAATATTGTAATCAACAACATGCTCTATTTAATTGCGTTAAATTCTTAAAGCTACCTAATGAAATTAAACTTAGTACCGTTTTCAAATTGAAACTGTGCAAAAACTGTTTGTTCGATCATAATGGCCAACAATGCATTTCTGTTAGGCGATGTCGCAAATGTGCCGGAAACCATCATTCGGTTTTACACGACGCATGCACACAAAATATGGCGCAATCGAATAACACAGCAAGTACGACGATTGACCAAAGTCGACCCGATGAACACGTGCCAATAACTGCGCATGTGTCTAACGAACAACCTGGGACAAATGAGGTATTGTTGGCGACAGCGTTAGTTAAGGTTGCAGCTATTGACGGATCCTGTCACGTATTACGAGCTCTCATAGATCCAGGATCTCAAGTGTCCCTAATAAGAGAAAGCGCAGCAAGAAAATTAGGACTAAAACGATCTAAGTTTAATGGTTCAGTATTCGGTGTAGGTGAAGTGGAAAACACTTGTAATGGTGTGACCACACTACATTGTTCCTCGACGTACAGTGATTTTACATTTGTCACAGACGTACTTATTATGAACAACATATTAAAAGATATACCACATAAGTCTTTTGACACATCAAAATGGGCCTATATTGCAAATGTTAAGTTAGCCGATCCGTACTTTAACATTAGTCGTAATGTGGATTTACTACTTAACGCCCAAGTTAATGGTATGATACTGTTAGGAGGTTTAATAAAAGGTGAGAGCTTATCGCAGCCTGTTTTACAAGAAACTCAGCTTGGGTGGATCATATACGGGGGTGGCGAAATGTCGTCATTTCAATGTAGCGTAGTACTGAACAATATCCAAGATATACAGCAATTTTGGGAGATCGAGGATATATCCGAAAAATCAAATTTATCAGCAGAAGAGCAGGAATGTGTAGACTTTTACTCTTCTACAACGAATCGTCGTGATGATGGGCGGTATGAAGTGAAACTGCCCTTGAAAGCTGAAATTAACGAAAAACTAGGTTCATCTAAAGAAATAGCTATAGCGCAATTCCTGCGGTTGGAATCTAAATTTAGCAAACAGCCGATTTTAGCAGAGCAATACAAGGCATTTATAAGTGAGTACATAGCCTTAGGTCATATGGTGCCTTGTTACAACAATTATAATAATAAAGCGCGCTCGTGTTACTTACCGCATCATTCAGTACAACGAGCTGAATCGGCAACAACCAAGCTACGCGTGGTATTCAACGCGTCAGCAAAGACGTCAAGTGGTGTCAGTGTGAATGACCTGATGTATAAAGGGCCCAATTTACAACAGGATTTACAGGAACTGATATTAAAGTGGCGTCAATATCGGTATGCCTATACATCTGATATCGAAAAAATGTATAGGCAGATAATCGTGGATGAAGCAGATCAGCAGTACCAGCAAATAATCTGGAGACATGCACCGGATCAACCATTGCAAGCGTACAAGCTCACCACCGTTACTTACGGAACTAAATCAGCACCGTTTCTAGCGCTAATGACTTTGAGGCGTTTGGCCTCTGATAGCCGTGCTTTATATCCAGAGGCGTCCAAGATCTTAGAAGAGTCTTTTTACATGGATGACCTGGTCCATGGTTGCCATCTCATCGAAAAGGGGAAGCAGCTCATTAACGATTTGACAGCATTATTGAAATCCGGAGGTTTTACCTTAAGGAAGTGGTCCGCAAATCATCCAGATCTCCTTAAAGGTATTGAAAACCACAGCAGCAACGGTGAAATCATATTTAATTTTAAGTTTGAAAGCACCTCCAAAACATTAGGCTTACGTTGGAACGCCGACAATGACAAGTTTACTTTTAGCTTTTCGTTAGCAAATTCGAACGTGAAAATGACAAAACGGCTGCTTTTATCTGAAATCTCAAAGATCTTTGACCCGCTTGGGTGGTTGTCACCCCTCACAACTAAACTAAAAATCATATTTCAACAGCTTTGGTTAAATAAAATGAACTGGGACGAAGAAGTTCCTGAAAATATTAAAAAAGACTGGGCCGCTATAAAAGCTGATATGGAATCCCTTAAACAGTGTGAGATACCTCGCTGGATAGGATATCAGCCGAATAACGTCATAGAGCTGCACGGTTATTGTGACGCATCAACAAAAGCTTACGCGGCGGTTATCTATGCACGAATTCGGCAAGGAAATGAACAATCCGTAGCACTAGTAGTTGCTAAAGCTCGACTAGTGCCGATTACTAAAAGCATATCTTTGCCGAGACTTGAGTTAAGCGGTGCCTACCTACTAGCAAAGTTAATGAATAAAGTTATTCATTGCTTAAGCGATCTGGACATTCAAATCTATGGGTGGACTGATTCAATGGTTGTGTTAGGATGGCTACAAGGCGAACATAGCCGTTGGAAGCCTTTCGTAGCAAATAGAACGAAAGCCATTAGCGACATCATGAAACCAAGCTGTTGGAGATATGTTCCGTCGGAGTGCAATCCGGCAGATGCAGCTAGCAGAGGCATTTCTGCTGCGCAGTTAAAAAATCATAGCTTGTGGTGGCATGGCCCACAATCATTAAAAACATTCGACGAAAAGTTGGATAACAAAAACATCTATACTACTGATCAAGAAATAAAAGCTAAATTCACTCCAATTAACGTAACCTCTGTCCAGAATAGCAAAGAAAGCATTATACTACAACTGTTGCTTAAATTTAGTTCAATTGACAAGATCATAAAAATAGTAGCATTGATTTTAAGAGCCATTAAATCAATACGTTTTGATGCAAATAAAACTTCTTCAAGTAAATTGCCTAGTTTTCTTACGCTGTGTGAATTAAAGCAAGCAAAAATACTAATAATTAAATACATACAAAGAACTGAATTTCAGGATGACATAAGTTCACTGAGAAAACATAATAAATTAAGTAGCAAAAGCAATTTATTAAAGCTAAATCCCTTTATTGATAGCGAGGGCATTTTGCGAGTTGGAGGACGTTTAAGTCAAGCTAATATGAGCATGGAAATGAAACATCCTGCCATATTGCCTCATAGCAATCGATTAACTTCTCTTTTAATACAACAAGCGCATCTGCTCACCTTTCATGGTGGCCCGAGATTAACTTTATTTAATCTGAGACAGAGTTACTGGGTGATTGGTGGGAATATAGCTGTAAGAAAGGTAGTAAGAAACTGCGTAACTTGTAGAAAACATGAGCCGAAATTACAACATCAGTTCATGGGAGAGTTACCCCAAGCTAGAAGCAACCCAGCCCCTCCATTTTACCATACTGGAGTGGATTATACTGGCTACGTAGACGTGAAAAATAGTAAGGGGAGGGGAATTAAAACCAGCAAAGGATACATAGCTTTGTTTATTTGTATGGCGACCAAGGCTGTACACCTAGAGATTGTATCCGACTTGAGCAGTTCTGCGTTCTTAGCGGCGTTACGTCGAATGGCAGCTCGGAGAGGAGCGCCTCGACACATTTATAGTGATAACGGGACGAACTTTGTAGGAGCAAATCGAATGATTCAGGAAAGTTATCACGATTTTAAGAGCATTTTCGACAGTAAGTTTTTAGCTGAACTTACTGATTTAAATATAGAGTGGCATTTTAACGCCCCGTCATGGCCAAGCGCTGGTGGCTTATGGGAGCGTGCTGTAAGAAGCTTAAAACACCACCTGAAACGAGTAGTCGGAAGTCAAAAATTGACTTTTGAAGAGTACAGCACTATATTAGCTCAGTTGGAGGTTTGTCTCAACTCGAGGCCATTATGTGCCTTATCCGAAGACATTGAAGATCTGAACATACTTACCCCAGCTCATTTCTTAACCGGACGATGCGGTGCCGACGTCATAGAAACTGAAGAAGATGCTAGAACTAGATGGCATTTATCAGCAAAATTATTCAATGACATCTGGAGGAAATGGAAATTAGAATACCTCACACAACTATCCATTAGAAGCAAATGGCGCACTACTCAGCCCAACATTAAAATCGGAGATTTAGTTACGATCCAAGACGATAACTTGCCTCCCGGCAAGTGGATGATGGGCAGAGTAATCGAAACTCACCCAGGACCGGACGGATTGGTTCGTGTAGTCTCCTTGAAAACAAGGGGCGGCATCATCAAAAGACCTATTGTGAAATTGTCAATTTTGCCGGTAGCCTCCGCGTCACAGAACGTAGAAAATAAGCAAGAAAATATTAACAACACAAAGCCGGCAGAAGCGCCTATTCACAGTAAACTTAAATCCAATTTTACCTCGTTAGCAATGTCTTTAATAGTTTTCATGTCATTATTGACATCGACGCACGCGGCATTCAACATATCCGTATTACCAAGCAACAATTCCTTGTACTTTGAGTCGATAGATAACATGCAAGTTATTCGAGATAATTGGAATTTAATTGTCTACTACGACATGGGCCCCTATTGGGAAGGGAATACTGCGGCAACGAAGATGATAAATTACGCAGAGAGACTCTGTTCATCCTTAAGCGATAAAAGTTACTGCAGTATGATTACACAACAATTAAATCATGACTACAGAGATTTGCAGTATTATAACGAGTTTATGCTCAATCAGCAGTTCTCTGCGCGCGCTAGACAGCGGCGCGGCCTCATCAATGGTGTCGGTTACGTAGCCAACAGTCTGTTCGGTGTATTAGACGAGCGATTCGCCGAACAGTACCGACAAGATATAAACCTTGTTAAACAAAACGAGCGACACCTTGCTGACTTATTAAAAAACCAGACCTCGGTCATTGAGGCAGAATATAACGTACTAAAACGTATCGAACAAACGATACAATTACAGCATAAAACTATAAATAAACATCTGAACCAGTTAGATAATGCAATTCTCACTATTAAACAGGAAGTTGAAAACTTAGATAAAGTTCAGGACTTCACTTTGTCAGCAGTTACAGCTATTAACTTAGTTCAAAACTTGAAAAGGATTCAGGATACTCTTTTGGACACCGTAACGGATGTTTTCCATGGTAAATTTAATCCTCATCTTTTAACCCCAGACCAGTTACAACGCGAATTGCAATTTATTTCTGGCCAATTATCCAAGGATATAACTTTACCTATAGACAATATACAATCGGATCTGAAGCATATTTATAGTATGCTGAAAGTAAAAGCGAGAATGTTGAAGGAATATTTTATTTTCAAGATTACCTTTCCATTGACCAGCAGAGATAGCTACAGAATTTACAAAGTTGTACCCGTTCCTAAGCAAGTAGAAAATGATATGATCAGCGTACAGCCAGCTGCTGAGTTTATTGCGATTAATTTGAGAAAAGACGCTTTCTTTACCATGTCCTTTGTGGAGTTACAGCTATGTCTACATAATGATAAATCATATTTATGTCCAATAAATAAGCCAATTAACCACTTAGCCATTGACGAAAAGTTTTGCCAACTAGACAACAATATGAAACAATGCTCGGTAACTAGATCCCCTTGTCGTGATATATGGCTGCAACTGAATATGCCGTCAAGATATTTATACTTTTGTTGCAATTCGTATTCATTGCGTATTATATGTCAAGACGACATTGCATTTAAACAGGTGACTGGTGCTGGTATCATTGACCTAGATTCTAAATGTATGATAAAAACGAAAGACTTTACTCTCTATTCTCATAGCCAATTTGATAATACTATTACATCTAGCTCTGGAATGCCAGTCCCTCAGATAGCTGAATTAAACCACATTGTGAACATATCGTTATCTCATTATTCAGAATATGACGATCCTCTGAATAGTACGTTAGTCAGCCTAGGCAAACGAATAGAACAACTGAAATCCGCCAATACCAACTCCCTAGATTACACTCTATCTACGCACGATATTCACCAGTATGCTATTTGTTACGTCTTGCTCGGTGTAGCAGTTTTAGCGGCAGCATACCTTTTATGGAAGAGAAGAAAGGTGCGTTCTTCGGTGGAACTATCGCAAAGTGTAGCAAATAGTGTTGAGTATTCGCGAAAGCAGAGTACGGCTGACCGTCAGCCGAGTGCAGTGAATAATGTGATCAATAGTGCGGCTATTAATCCTAAACGACGTGACGTAGCGACACCTATGTTTTACCGACGTTTCGGCCGTCTTACAACAGCCTTGGTCGCGGCAGGACTGATGTCATCTCAGCGTCGTCCTTGTGAAGCGCGGGTTTCGGCAGCAACCCTCACTTGTTTTTTATTTTTATTTTTATCCGAACTGTCGGTACGTTGACACACAACACCTATGACGTCTACACACTGATGAGCTGTGTTACTGCGGCGGGGTTTACATTTGTTGACTACCGGATTCCAAGTTGCAGACAGTCTGTATCCATCCTCCCGGTTGAATCTTGTACTGTGGGTACTAGACAATGGATAAACATACTTATATACTTTTTTTTTGTAAATACATACATATTATACATAGAAACACCCAGACCAAGCCAAACATCCATGTTCATTGGATGGAGTGGGACCGTGGATGACTGTCGGTTATCTCGAGGTAGGGTAAACAGTATAATGATTGGCACCCTAAGCGGTTTCTACTACTAAGTAACAAATTCTCAGGAAAATACAAATTCAATAATATTTTCTATGGCTTAGTCGGAATTGTGTTTACATGGGTATTAATAAAAATAAAACATCGTATTTAATAAAGCCATTTTATTAGCATAAAAAGGTGCTCAAACTTATTTCTTAAGAAAAGTACAATCATTGGCACCCTGTTATAGTTATTGGCAGTACCCAAAAGGTACAATCATTGGCACTGTTAGCCTAAGGCCGTGATACCCAGACAGTCTTAAGACTTGATATCCGGATCTTTATACATGTATTCGACGTATATTTATGAATGTTTACGTAACCTTCTAATATTTCTAACATAATTCTATATTTGAGGGAAGGTTAGTTCATTTACCACGTTTTATATCTTTCTTTCGGCATATTTTTCTAATGTAGCTTATTTTGTCTCTTAGATACATTGTAGCAAATGAGCCCTGTTTCAGTTTCTCACAAGCATTTTGTTCGTAATATTTTTGTCTATACTAAGTTCTTTGTTTTAAGCGATAGGTATCTGTCCTGATTTCTGGGTACTTTGTAGAGAAAGGTTGCTATCTCTGTGCGACCGTACCATAGTAAGTTGGGTGTAAATGCGAAGAAATATACAATCTAAAGTTGTTTGTATGCGAATTTGACGGAAAACAAACAAAAATCTGAAAAAAATATGATTCTAAAATGTGCCAATGACTATGTTGTTGAACAATTTTGAAGTATAGTCATTGGCACTATCGAAAAAGACGATCCATCTATTTAATAGCGCAAAAATAAAGTTTATTAAGCTTAAATGAAGATAACAGATACAAATAAATAGGTACTTTTGTGTAAAATTAGTTAAAAATATATTTGTTTGCTTCGGAAAGTAACTACCTAACCTAAACATTTCATTAATTTTTTAGGCAATTTTTCTAACATTTTTTTTTAAATAGTTGTTAAAGAAAAATGGTTCATAGTTAAGATTTAAATATTTGTTCTGTGTATAAAAAATAGGTTAATTCTGCTTATTAATGTATTTCTGTGACATAATAATATAAGATTTTCCTAATATTCAGGATAATTCAGCGGAGTGCCAATCATTGGGGGGGTGCCAACATTACTATAGTTTACCCTAATTATATTATATGTGAAAAGGTCTCGCTCTAAATGCCTATTAGAGTACGGGACGGAATATAAAATATCAAGTTACTTAGAACTAAGTAAGTAGTTTAGTTGTCCGTGTGATGACGGATTAAGAATACGAATTGTCACCACCCCATATCATCCCGTGGGTGTCGTAAGAACCGACAGAGGGAGCATATTATGCAGAGAACAGCACTGTAAGAGAAGGAAAACTTAATACAAACCCTATACCAACCCGTTTGGCCAGCGTGGTATAGTAGGCCAATGCCTCCTTTCAAAGGAGAGGCGTAGTCCAGCAGTGGACTTTAAAGGCTGATGATGATGATGATGATGATGATGAAGTAAGTAGTAACTTTTGATCTACGACTAATTTGTTTTTTTTTCGCTTTGACAAAAGAAAAAACGTTTTCGTGCATCAGCCTTGTTGTAACCTTAAAAAACGATTTAAAGACTTACATAATTATATTTTTGCTATCCTTCCTAAGTTCCTTCACTGTCTACTACTTCCTTTAAAATTAGTGGTCTGTCAAACATTCAATCACTATTTTACCCTATAGGTAATGGTTTATATTATAAAAGTAGTCAAGAAATCCTTCTATGAATACCTACGTCATACAAGGACTCGCCATATCCCATGTTACAGAGTTCAGCAGTTTTGAGCTTTGGGGTGACGTATCAGTGATGACAAGTGATTTTTCCAATATTAATGATGAATATGAAAGGCTTTTTGAATCTTCGGCTAAACTATATTTATAAAACCAAAAATTTAACGAAATAATATTTATTTTCTAAAGAAGCCTTCAAATAAAGTAGTAATAGTTCCAAGAAAGCCTTATTGAGTTGCCAGAGGGTAGGGCTCTGTAGACAATAGATAAGAGCAATAAGCTTAGTTAACGGAACATGTCTGCTTATATCGTTTTACACAGTAGTGCAGACATTGAACTTGTGATTGGCAAGGGCAGAGTAGGTACCGGACCTTGGCTCAAACTAAGCTTTACAGCTTTGCTGGACGAAAATACGTATACATGTACCGAGAGGCCAAGTGGCTAACGATATGATCTATGGGGTTGCGGGATTAAAGCAAGTTTGACAGATGGGTTACTGGTCACAAAAACCTGTTTGAGTGCCGAAGAGATTTATTGATACTACACATCAGTTTAGGGACAGGCTAGTTGAGGATCATGACTCCACTTAATAACTATCATAATAGTTGTTAAGTGGAGTCATGATCCTCAACTAGCCTGTCCCTAAACTATACGATAGAAGACGGTTTTCTACGAGATTTTAAGATATCAAACGATAGTCGCACTGAAAAGTTAATATCATGTGAATACTGTTTAGACTACAAAGCGCAGCTTGGGTTGCAAATATGCAGCATTTGGATGTAACTGGGATAACACTAGGACGATGATTGTTGTCTATTTACTTGCAACAGATTGCTTTCAAGTAGCGTGAACTCTTATGAAAATAATTAAGTAAATATAGAAGAACCGTTTTATAAATATTTTTCACAACAATAGTCCAATTTGGTACATTGGGTAGTGTGAAATCATTCTGTAAAAGGAATAAATAAGCAGAGGCACATTTCACTCGACAGTCCAGTATTATATAGCTAGCCATACACTTTTGAGCGTCACACTACAGTCTGGTTCTCACAAACGTCAACTTTTGGACATAATTATGACAAGCAAAAATATAAACTCACCTCTCAGGGTATACATGCTGGGCATCCATTAAAAACTAACCGCAATAATAGTGCATAGGGTTCCCACCAAGAACTTAGGGTCCCAAGCCAACCTCACCTGCAAGTGGTGCACCTGCCGATCAACGGACGAGGCTCTGGCAAACAAAATATCCCGATAAGCAGCAATAGGCTCGCCACCTATTACGTGGGATCAAAACACTGGCGAAAAGTGGGCGTTTAATATGCCTCTGCCTACCCTTTCGGGGAAACAGGCGTGAGTCTATGTATGTATGTATGTATGTAATATAGTAAGGGTAGACAAAAGTACACAGACAGAAAACTCAGACAATTTTTTTCATAACTAAATATTTTTAAATCCTACACCAAAATGTTGCTAGTTTTTTATGCAAACGCAGTATCCTAGAAATCCAATAAACTGACTATAGTGAAACTAATTCTGAACCTGATGTAATCTGCTTGACTGAAACGTTTGTGGAAGTAGGAAATGAACATTAAATTTATTAAAATTAATTGATTATAAGCTGGCTGTGTCCTTCTGTAGGAAAAAGAAACAAAAACGTGGTGGTGTAGCTATTTTCACAAAAAAATATATTAATTCCAAAGAACTTCAGTTTCTCAAAGAATACTCTCTGGATAGGCATTTTGAATGCTGAGGTATAGTCCTACCCTTATTCAACATGTTATATAACTTATACAACTGTCTCTCGCGTCGACGTTTCGCGGCGACGCGAGAGACAGGCGGCTAAAACCCGCTATCCTTTGCATACAGTCCATTTCCTTCTCCAAGTCGCCTAGAACCTATGGTTTCGGTGTAACGCCGAACCATTTTTTTTATCCATACGAGTCGGATTCATTTACGTTATTATACGTTATATCGCTACACCTAGGCAGTTATAGCACCTAGTTATACTCCTAATATATTCACATAACAGTCACATGGTTGTTTCCGCCCGCATCAGTAGGTAAACTTTTATGTAGCTACCTACTTACTAAATTATTAATTCTGGAACTATCATAGTTGTCTTATAAATCTCATATTTCAAGCAACTTTTAATTCCACAGCTCTAAAGTGTTGCCTACTTAGCCTACTTAGGTAAAATAATAGGTATTCTTATTTTGTTTCGTTCTCATTAGCTTATACTTACGTAAGCATGTCACAACAAAAGAAGTCACGCGTGTCGGAAGACAAAGAGATTACAATCTTAGAAGCGAAACGCAATATTTTATTTGAGCGCATTCAAAACATCTATGAACGCTCAAAAACCGCATCTATGTCTGACGGTAATAGCGAAGCATTTCTCAGTTATTGTATGACAGTAGATAGTATTCGAACAGATTTTCATAAGTTGTTAGACGATTATAACGCAAGATTACTTTCTATCAATCCTGATGAAAAACCGAACTATCAGGCGTATACCTCATTCGAAGATCTTTATTGTATTATTAAGCGTATACAATCGCAATTGGAGGGTAAATGTTCAGCAGAGCCCGTTGCCCGCAAACCGAGATTACCGCCAATCGAGATTATGTCGTTTGACGGGGATATACAAAATTGGCCGTTATTCTATGCGAGTTTTAAGTCTACAGTGCACGATAATGGTTCTCTGACAGATGCTGACAGGTTGTACTATTTAATAGGTAAACTGTCGCCGAAGACCCAGTCGGTATTTGCAGGTGTCACACCCAGTGCTGAGAATTATCAGGTCATATTTCAGTCACTACTTGACAGATATCAAGACACGCGCGTCCTAGCGTCTCCTTACTTTGACCAAGCTTTAAATCTCAAACTGTCCGGCAACGCGTCTGTCGCGAATTTCCAGCTGTTTATTGATAACTTCGTAACCACGGTTAATTCTCTTAGGAACTTAAAATTGGAAGATCTTTCCGACTTAATGATGCTTCAACTCGCTTTAAAAAAGTTTGACACTGATACAATTCGCGCATTCGAGATGACGGAACGCAATAATAAAATACCTACACTAGAAAGATCAGTGTCGAATATTTCATAATACGCAGTCTGGTTCACCTGGCCCGTCTAACACTAACAGCAACAAACAAAGGTTGAATAAATCGCGAAATAGTAATAATAACTCGGTCCCTAATCCACAATCTTACGTAACATGTTCGGAGTCTAATGGTAATAATTCGCAGAAGTGTCTGTGCAGTAATATAGTGCACGACCATCTATACAAGTGTCCCGCCTTCGATAATTTGGATGCAACCGCTCGTTTTAAATGCGTAAAAGATAACAAAGCTTGCATTAATTGCTTAAGCATAAAACATAAAACAAGTAATTGTTCTAGTTAGACAAAGTGCCGCTTCTGCAATAAAAAACATCATTTATTGCTACATTTCGATAAAGATAACCCGTTGTCAAGCCAAGCCGCTGACCTTGACACACTTACATCGCAGATGCAGGCCACGGTGCCTTCCCCCTGCACGCCTTAGGGTGAGGTATCGTTGTGTACGACGTCCATTGCGCGGGCGACGCGCACGCGAGGACGGCACTCGCGCATCTATAATGATCCGCGCAGGGCCAAAACGCAGTGTATGACGTCTAAGACTGTTCTGTTAGCGACAGCGCAAGTTATCGTATATGATGTTAATGGGTCGCCGCACATGGTACGTTGTCTGCTAGATAGCGCATCTCAGACCAATTTAATAACGTTTGAGTTATTCAAACGCCTCGGATTATGGAATAACCTTAAAAATACTAACTCAACCGTCAAAGGGATAGGCGGATCAGAAAAACATTGCAAGGGTTCCGTAGATATTAAAATACATTCGCGTTTTGATAGGGACATTAATTTTAACATTCCTTCGCTTATCGTGGAGCGTATCACGGACGCATTGCCGAACGCTAATGTAGACGTAGCATCACTCACTCACCTCGAGTCATTGCCGCTAGCAGATGCGGAGTTTGCGAATCCGGCAGGCATTGATCTTTTGATCGGAGCTTCAATATTTCCGCACTTGCTACTAACTAACATAGTACGTAGTGAGCGATATGATTTACCGCCCGCTATTGAGACGGTATTTGGGTATGTGATTATGGGTACCGTACCTACGTTACATACTGCTCATTGTATTACGTCTTGTTGTTGTTCTGCTCTTCAAGAGATCAAGGTGGGTGCTAAAACTGTGTGTAAGATAAAGCACTAATTAGCTATGCTATGCTATGCTATGCTATGCTTTGCTATGCTATGCTATGCTATGCTATGCTATGCTATGCTATGCTATGCTATGCTATGCTATGCTATGCTATGCTATGCTATGCTATGCTATGCTATGCTATGCTATGCTACGCTATGCTATGCTGTGCTACGCTATGCTATGCTATGCTACGCTATGCTATGCTAAGCTACGCTACGCTACACTATACTATACTACACTTCCGTTTTGTATATGGATGACCTTGCCTGTAGTGTCATACCCGCTCCGCTAGAAATTTCGCTATGTGAAGAGCTTATTCAGCTTTTCAAGCGAAGCCAAACTGATCTTGTCAAATGGACAAGCAACTCTAAGGAGGTTCTCGCACGCATACCAGATTCTCATAAAGCTTTTCCAGACATTGAGTTTGAGAAGTCTGTACCGCATAAGGTTCTCGGTTTACGCTGGGACAAATCCTGCGAAAGTTTTCGGTTTGACGTCTCACCCCAGATGATAAGTGCACCAAACGCTCTATGCTGTCCACAGTGGCTCGACTATGGGACATAATGGGTTTTGTGGCTCCCACAATTTTGTACGCCAAGCTCTTGACAAAGGAACTTTGGCTATCAAAGTGTGAGTGGGATGAAACACCCCCTGACCATATTGTCGCCGCTTGGGGCCAGTTTTGTATTGTGCTTACCGCGCTCAATCAAATTACTATTCCGCGTCATCTTGTGTGGGTAGATGGATGTACCATCAACTTAATAGGTTTCGCTGACGCCAGCGAGCGTGCTTACGGCGGAGTCGTATATCTGCAAGTCCGCATTGGTTCTAACTACTCGGTGCAGTTAGTTTGTGCCAAGTCTAAGGTCTCGCCTGTTAAAACCATTTCGGTTGCGAGACTGGAGTTGTGCGCGGCCATTCTGCTGTCTCAGTTGCTCCGCAAGGTTCAAGACACAGTTTTGCCCCACTACTCTATTAATAAAATATACGCATTTTCCGACTCCAAAGTAGTGCTCGCTTGGATTCATTCTTCTCCTCACCGCTGGCAGACTTTTGTCGCCAACCGCGTTAGTAAATAGATGGAACTTGTTCCCGCTACTTGTTTCAATCACGTCGCGGGTTATCGTACTCGTCTTCAGGAAGAACGTTCCATAGATCATATTGACTGGAAGTTTATTCCACCAGCATCACCATGTTTCGGTGGATGTTGGGAAAGCATGGTCAAAGTAATTAAAACGCATCTCTTCAAGGTTATAGGTCAACAGATCCTCTCTTACGAAGAGCTTTTAACTGTCCTTGCTCAAGTCGAGGCACTGATCAACTCGCGTTGTTACCGTGAAAACCGCTAAAGGGAGTTACGTGCGCCCTGTTGTACGTCTCTGTCCGCTTCCAACTCAGTGAGATCTAGCCTGAAGTTGGACCAACCTCTTAGTTTAAGTATTTAGTTAGTAGTTTTCGCTATTATTGCGTTTGTAGTTTTCGCTAAAATTAATTTAGATTAGTTTTATTGTCATATCGCTGTCTTAGCCTATTGAGGGGTTATGCGGTAGTACACCCAACATAGCTAAGTTCAATTCTATTTTTATTAAAGGCAACCCTTTAGGGCCGGGGGGATATGGTAGCGCCATCTACCTTCCTATCTATAACTAATCGCATCAACGTCAATCGTTCCACGCTTGTCTAGTGCGAGCGATACCATATTTCCGTCCCTCTCTATCCCACTCCCTGGAAGAGGCACTGCCTTTCACCTGATTGGTCGCCGCGAAACGTCGACGCGAGAGACAGTCCAGAACTTTCAAGAACATTCGATTGGCTATATACGCGTCCGCCATACCGTATCACTGCGCCGCTCCCGCTATAGTTATTACCGATTATATAAACCGCTCGCAAGTGGAAGTGACTGTGTAGTGAAGTGAATTCAGCAGCTTTATCCCGAAACCACCAGGAGACTGCCCTTCTGAGACGAAGAAGATCGCCGTATAAGGTAAGTGCCCTCCGTCCTTGGAATATCCTATACCCACTCACAATCATCTCTCCCATTCCAATCCTAGGCGGCTAAAACCCGCTATCCTTTGCATACAGTCCATTTCCTTCTCCAAGTCGCCTAGAACCCTACTGTTTCGGTGTATCGCCGAACCAGAGTGCTTATGTATTACACAAATGATACCAACATTAAAGGTAAACAATACTATTTTATCTAATCCTGACAAAATAGCTAACGCATTTAATAATCATTGGATAGATCTAACAAATAGGTACAATGATGAACTACGTCTTACACTAACGGACAATCTACCCGCCACTTTATTTCTTAGACCTTGCGATTGCAATGAAATACAAAGTCTGCTACTTTCTTTAAATAATAAAAAAGATGTTGGTTATGATGAAATCTCAACACAGATTCTAAAGTTTTGTTCATTAGAATTAGCTGTTATCGCACTTAGTAAATTTATCATTTGAAGAAGGACGTTTTCCTACTCGCCTAAAAACTGTGATTGTTAAGCCTGTCTTTAAAAAAGGTGATAGTTCTAAAATTGATAACTACAGGCCAATCAGTCTTATACCTATAATCTCAAAACTTTTTGAAAAGGTTATGCACAAGCGAATATCTACATTTTTGTAAAAACTTAATGTCCTCAAGAAAGAGCAGTATGGATTTCAAAAAAATAAATCAACTACTCTGGCTTGTTTTAATTTAGTAAAAACTATAGTTAATGAGATTGATGTCAGGAAAAGAGTATCTGTAATCTTTTTCGATATGTCAAAAGCGTTCGATTTCGTTTCGCATAAACTATTGCTATCCGAACTTGAACGTTATGGCATCCGTGGTCAAGCACTAAAATGGTTGGAATCATATTTAGTAGATAGACTACAGTGCGTTGAAATTTCTAAAATTGGTAATAAAAAAGAGCTGAAGTATTTCAAATCTCACTATAAGTGCAATAATTTTGGTGTACCTCAGGGAAGCATTTTAGGTCCATTATTATTTTTACTTTATATTAATGATCTCCCTGAGGCTATAAGCTGTCCATGTACACTGTTTGCCGACGATATATCAATGATTTTGACATCTTCAACTAAATCTGACATAAATGAATATATTAATGACATTAATACTTCAATTAGTGATATAATAAACTGGCTAAAACTTAATAATTTAAAAGTAAACATCAATATAACTAAAATAATTCAATTTGGGACATACAACACAAATTTTCTAAAACTAAATATTTATTATAATGGGGACTCCTTTTCAAAAGCAGATGAGATAACATTTTTAGGAATTGTACTAGACAAACACATTTCTTGGAAAGCCCACGTAGAAAAGGTTTGCAACAAATTAAATAAATTCGTATTTGTTCTCCACAACCTAACAGACGTGAATAGAGCATTCCGGGCACAGAAAAAATATACTCTAATATACCTCCGTGGGAATCGTGTAAACCCCTATTCAAACAATTAAAACTTCTAACTTTGCCTAGTACGTATATTTTTGAATGTGCCAAATTTGTTCGTCAGAATCCTAGCCTATTTCAGAAAGCTAGAGATGTTTTTCCACGTAATACTAGAGATCCAGATAGAAAAGTATCATCTAGAATTTTAAAAACAACCTTATATAAAAAAAAATGTTATTACATGTGTGGCCAAATATATAACAAAGTACCTAATGACATAAAAAATTACCAAATCGTTTATTTAACAGTCAATTTAAAAAATGGCTAATTAACCAATCTATCTACTCTGTTAGTGAATATATCAATCGTAAATAAGTAACTAATTTTATTCCATTTTATAATTATTTGACATTTTTTAATTTCACATCGATTAATGAATTTTGTCTCCAGTTAATCTAATTCAACTGTATACCAAAAAAGTAAAAAAAAAGTCATTATAGATTATAAATGATATACATTTATAATCTATAATGACTTTACCTACCAGATATTTGCATGTCTATTTTTTTGACCAAGTGTTTGAAACATGACTAGTTACCTATAAGATCCCCTTTGTACAACACTTAAGGCAAATAAATATTATTATTATTATTATAAATAAAGTAGAACACAACTGGCCGTTATTTACTATTTACTCAAGCCTGCCCTTAGGACGGGCCGGAGTAAACTTAGTTCCAAGTTCCCGCCGTAGAAACGAAATTAAGGCTAAGGTACTTCTACGAACTTTCATTAAGCCCTTATTTATACCGTGGTGAGTTTACCGCATTCAAATATCAGTTTGTAGTTTGGAGGGTGAAGTAGCTGTTTAATATTGCTTTGTGAGACCCATAGGTGAACAGAGAGAATATCTCATTTTCGTTGGCATTATTTTCTTAAATTTGACAGGACATATTCCGAAATATATATTAAACAATTGATAACGGAATGTAATTGATTTTTATCATATATAATCATTTACTATACCAGGAATATTTTTGCGTTTATAAGTCATGATCTGTAACTTAGTATAATGGTAATTTAAAAATGAAAGAACCAGCCGATGTCACTTTTAGATATATATGAATCCCGTTCATGATCAATGATTCGCGTTTTGTAGAGTCATACAATAGCTGAAAAAAAATGGTATAGAATTAATTAAATCTAAATTATTTGACTAAGCTAAAGAGGAATGAAGACTGGCTAAGTTAAACTTCTTCAGATAACAACACTGGCGGCCGCTTTTAATACCCGATATTTCGATTTATTTGCGAACGGTTGGCGCAGTGGGAGTGTAACCGACTGCTACGCCGAAGGTCGTGGATTCGATTCCCACTCAAGTCAAACATTTGTGTGCATGAACATGGATGTTTGTCTTGGTCCAGACCATATTTCTATGTATAATATTATGTATGTATTTACAAAAAAAAGTAATATAAATGTATATTTATCCATTATCTAGTACCCATAGTACAAGCTCTGCTTAGTTTGGGACTAGATGGTGATGTATTGTGTGCATGTGGTAACATATTATTATTATTATTTGGCTACTAGATATTTGTTAGTGCCTAGTAGCCAAATTCAGACGGATAGATCGAATACTCAAACGAGCCTTAACCCTAGAAGTCCAATTATATTTTACTGGCTATAAAGCCCAATCGTACGTCAAAATGACATGTAAAAATAAAATCGCTGTTTTTCTATTGTTTTCTAGTTAACAATATTTTTTTGCTTTAGTTATTAAAAATACAAGTTAAGTAATAGATAAAATACATTTAATGATAATATACTCTTTATTAATTCAATCACAGTACTATCATTCAAGAATCAAGGAAAAATAAAATCAACAAAAATTGAAAACTATTTTGTTTTCTTATAATTAGGTAATTATCACTAAAATCTACTGGATTTAGATTTTTTTCAAAAATGTTATTAATCTTTAATAATATTTTATTACTAAAATATAAAAAAATAGTCTATATAGACTGTCTTGACAAGTATCAATATTGTGTTCTCCGTATATGGCCTTTTGGAGCGCTGCGCGTTGGTCATCCGCCTTTTTTTATATGAACAAAGTCCACAATAGCGTTGTTTTTTTAGTTCTTGATCATTATTAGTAATATCTGGAGGTGGCGGTACCAGTTTTTTTTTATATATTTGGTATATTGTCACGTACAGTCCTCTACTAAGTGGGTGCCTCTAGTCGTATTTGCATCCAAGGTGCCGTCAAATCTGTGCTTAATTTTTGTTGTTGACAACATTGCGACAAATTCGCGTTGGTCCTCTATTTGGACGAATAAAATTAATAACAGGAGTCCCTCCAATCGTACGTCCCCTTATAGTTGATTATACATGATTATTCTTTCACGTATTGACCGCTGAGGCAAGGTAAAGTGTGAAGTCGATGAAGGTACCTCAGGATTAGCCAATATCAGAAAAGCATGATTTTCAGGGTCCGCTTGTCTGCTTGTTGGGCTTGCATCCTCAATGTGGGCGATCATCGTTATCACTCTTGACATCATCTTCATCTACACAAGCTTCATGCTCGGAGTCCGAATCCAAGGAGAACAATCACCGTCATTTTCTAAAATTGAAGCTATTATGTCCTGGTTTAGATGTCGATGGGACTCCATTTTATATTTAACCTACCAATATAATACTATATTATGGGAAATGTGTCTAAACAAGACAGATAACTCAAATTAATCACAACGAAAAAATTTGAAACAATTACAAAAGTTACGCAAAGCCCAATCACACGTCGAAATGACGTGCAACATCATCATTCCACCAGAATGGCGGCACTTACCGAGATGACGCAAACGTTTCCTGCGAGGTCCTGACGGCCACTGAGTTGGTTCGGGAGTTTAAAGCGATCCGATGGTAAACGGAAAAGATATAGAGATATTTCTCCGCGGTATACGTCAAATTGACGTAGATTGGGCTTCTAGGGTTAAATAAGCAAGATACAATACGACCGCATGCTTTAGCAGCCAAATGCAGGCAATGCGTATAAGTTTATCCTAAACTATCCAGCACAAAACAAATTTATAAATTAATTTAATTCAGACCTTATTGTTCTCTAATCTGCCTCAGATATCGTTCATGTTCAAAGGCAAACTATTTCCAATTCGATATCATCTGACATCTTTTGTAATAATTCAACAGAGACTTGTAGGAAGCGCTTCAAAGTAAATAGTCGAAGTCGTATTTGACTCGACCGCATAGTAGCTTAATATCTTCCTACTTCTGAAGTATATAGGTACTTATTTCACAAAACCTTTTGTTGCCGGCTGTACACGAGTTCAGAAAGTTGTGGTAGATCTGCTAACGTCAGATGCATAACAATACGGGTATCAAGTATTGGCTTTATGCCTAAGTCACTGATAAATGCGGTGGTACGGCGGTGGCTAAAACTTTGCTGTTCGCAACTGTTCGCTGCCTTTGCCGCAGAGGGGGAAATAAATAATTAGTGAAATATTACTTGAAGAGCTGTGGACGGATTTAACTCTTAAAGATTGGATGTCCTTATATATTAGATAATTTTAGTATATAATAATGGTGTAAGTGCAATTAACTGGCTTTTCAGTGGTTAGTGAGCCTGACTTCTTGCTCGAAGTAGTGAGTTCGATTCCCAAACTGTACATTACATATCTTCGTGTGATGAGCACGATTATTTGTTCGGTGTCTGGGGGTAATTTCCTGTAATATTAGGAGGTAAATAAAGTATGAAATTGGCGATTTGTACTAAAAATCAAAATTGTTTATTTTTTACTTTTTAACATATTTATTTAATCAAAATAGTTACCATTATTATCTATATGTCGCAGGCATTTTTTATGATTCCGCCGTTTACATATGGCGTCGTCAGTTTATAAATGCTCGCGGTTATGTACAATGCCGAAGGCAAAATGTACACACATCAACAAAGTCTAGGGATATTTTATATTTCATCAAATATCTAAAAATCTATGAAGAATTTTCTGATACAGTAAATAGAAGAATCATAGATTATTTTAAGGTCTTTAATAAAAATAAAAAACATTTCGTGTTTTTTTTTGTTTTAAATAAAAAAAATAATTTTTTTAATCATCATGGAAAATTAGTATGATAACAACAAACATTTCTTCTTAAAAAACTATTAATTTTAATAAAAATGGAAAAAATCTTGTAAAATCTAATCATTAATAATCAGTGTTGCCACCTCTTACATTGATTACACATTGACATCGATTGTTAATACTTAAAATTAAATTGTCAATGTCTTGCTGCGGTATGAGGTCCCATGTCCTTTGCAAGTGTTCGTAAAGTTGTTGTTCAGTCGTCAAATTTGGTGGAAAATCTCTCAAAGCTTTTCGTTGTAACATGTCCCAGGCATGCTCGATAGGATTTAAGTCGGGCGACCGTGCAGGCCAATCCAAAACTTGAATATCGTGCTCTCGGAGAGCGGTCGATACCAGCCGCGCCGTATGGCAAGGAGCATTATCGTGCATGAGTAGAAATTCATGGCCTATTTGAGTTCTGTGTGGGACAATAACGGGCTCTACTACCTCCTCGTGGTATTTTTGTGCAGTCATGCTGCCTTGGATCCAAACGAGTTGGGTTCGTCCGCCAAGACGAATTCCTGCCCACACCATGATTGTCCCGCCTTGGTATGGGTGGACCTCCTGAGGGTGCCGTAGACGGCTAACTCTCCCTGGAGCTCTCCAAACGCGTGTTCTTCGTGAATCCGGGTGAAACCCAAACCGGGACTCATCGGTGAACAGCACCAAAGACCATTGTTCGTCACTCCATGGTAAATGCTCCCGAGCCCACGAAAGCCGCCGACCGCGATTGCCACGTCGCAATGCTGGAACACGCAATGGTCTTCGAGCATGAAGATCAACTTCATGTAACCTTCTTCGCACGGTTTGGTCGCTTACCAGCAGCTGGTGGTCCTCCTGGAGCCTTTGCACTAGTTGCAGCGCTGTGATATTGGGTTGTCTTCTGGCGGTCATTTGGAGAAATCGATCCTGTCTCTGCGTAGTAACACGATATCTACCTGTGTGCCTGTGTTCGGCCACATCTCCAGTACTGCGATAACGTGACCACAACCTTGATATCACATTTTGACTGGTATGTAGGGCCTCAGCAACGACGCGTTGAATTGCACCATTTTCTAACATGCCCACGGCTCGTAACATTTCATCTCGACTCAAATGACGACGTGACATGACTTTTAAAGTTCGTACGTCACGTTAAATTAAAAAAGAAAAACAATTAAAAACCCTTTTCATTAATAATTATAATAAAACAGTTTTAACTTTCTTTAATGTAACGAATTACTAGCAAATTTGCCTCCATATTTTGTTTATTATTTTGTTTTTTTTCTTTCCATGTTCAAATTTTGAAAATAGAATAAAAGAGGTTTTAATCTGTATTTAAACCTTTTGTGGAAACTAACAAGGTTCTAAACTATAAACTCGTAAATAATTTAGGATTAAGATATCCCTAGACTTTGTTGATGTGTGTATATTGCTGCGTCATTATGTATCAAAACTGATGACGCCGTACGTAAACGGCGGAATCATACAAAATGCCTGCGACATATACATTGCTGCTATCTAATAGGAAGGTCATTTATGCCTTTGCGATAGAACTCTGAGGATCTGACTAGCTGTATGAGGTCTCGTGTTGTCATGGAGCAATAATGGTGAAGATCGATTCATGAGTCGGGGCTGTTTTACTGCTAGTTCTGCCAAAATTGTTCGGAGTTTGGACATCTGCCGTTATTGCTTGACCAGATCAGAGAAAACTATAGTGAATAACATCATGCTGAGACCACCAAACAGGTACCATTACTTTTATTTACCATTACCTTTTAGTTTTGCTTTTGGACTCTGTTGTGGCGTTTGACCTATGATCAGCCATTGCATTTTTCTTTTACGGTTATCATGAAGAATCCACTTTTCATCACATGTCACAATTCGATCCAATATTCCTTCATTTCTGTACCGATTGTGACGTCGCTGTGACGTCGGGACGACACCGCCTCCCGGCTGCCTGCATGTTCCGTCCCCACCGCACTGCGAGCCTCTATATAAGCGGACGCGTTGGCTTCGCGCGCCCTTTCTGCGGCGACTACAGCTCGGAGTTAAGTGGACCATCTATCCTGGACCATCGGCAGCTGGATTCTCCACACAAACCCCACCCCTCGCCGAACTACGCGACCCTGTGTTAATTTTTCTAAATATCACATAAATCGTAATCTTTTTCATTTAAGTAACGCTTGCTAATTGATGTATAAAATTTATTTGGCAATTAAATCAATTCTTATTGTAACATTTAACCACGCTTCTCATTTAGACATCCCCTAGTAGGGATAACGTACAGCACACACTCGAAAGGTACTTTTTACGTTACAGTGGCGCCCACGGGAATATTATAGGTGGGGTTTTGTTGAGAATCCGCTGCCGGTGAGTCTTTTTATTTTATTTTTTTGTGTATGTGTGAAGTCGTTCCAAAGCAGTGTGTAGTTATTTTAGTGGCATTTACCTATTGTTTCTTTTTGCTTGTTCTATTGTGCTCGGAAAGTCGGTGGTGTTGTGCTGATCACAATAGACATTTTCTCTTTTTGTTCTGTTGTGCTCGGAAGGTCGGTATTGTGTTGAGCCGGTCACAACAGACAAATTTTGTCTTACTACGCTTGGTAAGCATTTTTATATTATAACTTTTTCTGTTACCGCGTGTGATAATTACTGTGTATCAACCGCACAAGTAACGAGTTATAATCGTTCGACTGCGGCCACGTGTCCTCTAAAGACGCGCTAAGGTCACATTCGTCGATCGCATTCTTTGTATTTTGCGATTTATGACCTCACGTCCACTAACGACGTGCCTAGGTCACCTTGATCGTACTGCTTCGCGATTAGCTTTTTTAAATGCCACTAAGGTAATTAAGTGCTACTGGTAATTATTGCTAATAATCTGCTTTGGCTGACTTATGGAACGAGTTCACACCCTTCTCTTTTTCATTTCTTTCTATTTTCTACTATAACCTTCTGCTAGTGATTTTGTACGGCGACATAATTATATGTGCTTATGGTCGGTCTTATTAAATACTTTTACCGCCTACTACGGCGATTATCTTTTAAAATTAACTATTCTTTTCTTTCTTACTAAGAAAGTTGCATCTTTATTATACCACGTGTACCTAACATAGTTGGACTGGCTGCGAATGAACGTGCCTAAGATGCTAGCGTATTATATACTAGGTATCTAGCTAGAATTCCGCGTTCATTTATGAATAAAATGTACACGTGTCACATGCAGGTTGCTCACTAACAATAATGAAAAAGTTGAATCTTTGTCTATTTGGTATAGAAATACGAATATCATCGTAGAATTATTAGTTGTTCGTTTTGTCAAATGTTTATTATGCTACAATCGTTGTTTTTGGTCTTCGATTTTATCTCCTTGTTACTGCCTATCGGTATGTTAATTGAGAATGCATCTATTTATGCATTTACTGTTCATTGTGAACTCAATCATAAAATTCCTGCGTCGCAATTATTGAATTATGTTCTTTTTGTAATGTTTTGTGTCGCTAGGATTGTTCTTTCAATGTCTGGTTTCTATTGAAATATATAAGACATATAATGATAATTAAATGATAAAATTAAACCGCTGACAGCCGGTAAAATAATTAATTGTCAATATGTAACTTGTTTCCTTTTTACTAAATGCTATGCATCTGGTTTTACTAAACCATCTTAAATAGTGCTGGTTATAATGTGTTCTAGTGTTTACGCAAATGTTATTTTATCAAACTGAATTTATCAAACTTAATTGAATCGAAACTAACTTTAACTAAAGTGGGTATTTGCACATAAATTGAATCAATAACTTCTTTTCTTGAATAAATAAGTGCCTATTTACATATGAATCAAATAAATAATACTTATACCTCATTAAATAACTAAAGTGGCTGTTTACACACAAATTAAATAAATAATTTCAATACTTAAATGACTTATGTGGGTACTTATACATAAATCAATAATTTATATACTTTAATAACTAAAGCGAATTAATTGATGTACAAGTTTAAGAATACCCTTTCTTATTTTACAATCAACTATTTTAAACCTAAAAGCTGAATAAAATAACTGAATCTTATTCTATTACAGCATAAACAAGTTTATAAACGATTGGGTACAGTGTCATTTACAACAATGTAAGACGCATAGGTATGCGAAGTTATAATTACCTACATAATTAATTGTGAAGGCCAACAATAGTGTTATTGTTTTCGAATCGGTGCTCACAAGTCACAAGATAACGCATTGTTGTGTTAACGAATTATATAAATATGCTAACATAAAACATGAATAAATATGCTAACATAAAACATGAATAAATATGCTAACATAAAACATGAATAGTTATTACTGTCATAAATTGTCGAAGAGGTTTTCCAAACTTAATATTTTTGAAAGAATCTGTTATTTATCTAACTAATTATCCAACTATCTGATAACTATCCAACTTTCACATAACTATATAAATATCAGATATGTTTCTCTTGGTGATTGCCATATAGAAGATCTTAAATCAACTCACTACAAAGTTTAAGAATGTAATGATTAATGCTCATCACTAATGATTTAATCACTAAAATAACTTAACACTTCGTTACATATAATATAAAAATCTTTAACTCCTAATTACAGCTAAATCATGTACCCATATATCTTGTTACTTATAGCTTTGGTAATGACTGATCGAAATATAATAAAATATTTTTTTTGTCCCTTATGGCTCAGTGGCTGAAAGGTTGTTGTCGGATCGGTCTGTGGTTCGATTCTCGATTGTGTTTATTTTTTTTTTGTGTTTTTTAACTATGGTAGTGTGTACTATGTCGTCGACAGTCTCCTTCGACGATGTACTATACATTACATCTTGCCGTGAATATTTTTTTTGTGTTTTTGGCTATGGTTGTGTATACTATGTCTTGTCTCCTGCGGTGATGTACTATACATTGCAACCTATTCCGAATTGTGTATTTGCCGTTGTCGATTTTGTATCATAATCAGAAACCAGTTATTTGTCCGCGAGAATGGAATGCGGCCGGCGCCAAGCGCGCAGTGATGACTCACTTGTTTACGTCAGCCGATCACTCGGCTCAAAACATTGTATCATACTTTATACTTAATTATTAATGAACACTTTTTTATGCTTTTACAATTCGCATCGAGCACGTTAATGAGCAATTTGTTTGTGATACTGCCAACTAATCGTATGATTGTTAGTATCGTAATATTGTAAGATCGTAATATTGGTTTACGACTTATACTCTTTCAATTAACTTCACTTATCGAATATGGGTGGTCAGGTGGTGCCTACCAACATAGACTGGGTGACTATTTACTATAAAACTCACGTATAATACCTCTTCGCGCGTCGTGTATTATAATGAATGCGACTCGCATCTTGAATGAATGTTGGCTTGTTCATGCGTATGATAGTGTGTAGGCCTTTTTGAATGTGATGAATGTCAGGTTATAGGAACGTTCAATGCTTGGTGACGTATGAATGGCCGAGGGTTATACTTGTTTTTTTCCTCTTTCAGGGTTAATAGTTGCCTCGTATTTAACCTACTGACACCACTACCACTCATCTGTTACAGGGTCTCCGAATGCAGTTGCCGCCTACCAGCCACAGAATTTTCCCTATGGGAAAATTCTGGCCTAATGGGGGGAGTGTGTGACGTCGCTGTGACGTCGGGACGACACCGCCTCCCGGCTGCCTGCATGTTCCGTCCCCACCGCACTGCGAGCCTCTATATAAGCGGACGCGTTGGCTTCGCGCGCCCTTTCTGCGGCGACTACAGCTCGGAGTTAAGTGGACCATCTATCCTGGACCATCGGCAGCTGGATTCTCCACAAAAACCCCACCCCTCGCCGAACTACGCGACCCTGTGTTAATTTTTCTAAATATCACATAAATCGTAATCTTTTTCATTTAAGTAACGCTTGCTAATTGATGTATAAAATTTATTTGGCAATTAAATCAATTCTTATTGTAACATTTAACCACGCTTCTCATTTAGACACCCCCTAGTAGGGATAACGTACAGCACACACTCGAAAGGTACTTTTTACGGTACTTTTTTTACAACAAGGCAACACAAGTTTCAACACGCGTTTCTTTCTGCAGATCAGTCAAATCATGAGGCACCCATTTTTCGTACTTTTTTTTATTGATTTGACGCAAATTAGTCAATATTGTGGGTAAGGTAACGTTAAACCATGCCGCTAATTCCTGGGTAATTTGACCAGGATCGGCTTCCACCATCTCTCTTAATTCATCGTTATTCACCTGTGTGGGCGGTCTTCCTCGTGGATCGTTCTTCAAGTCGGAAGTTTCCATCGCGAAAGCGTTGAAACCAAAATCGCACGGTGCGTTCATTAGCAGACCCCTCTCCAAACGCAACATTGATATTGCAGGCTGTTTCTGCCGCGGAACTTTCGCGTCGGAACTCGTATTAAAAAATCTTTTGAATTTTCGCAGTATCCATCTTTCTTGTCAAGTTGAATAACAAAAACAATTGAAAGTCGATATTCAAATGTTTCACATTTTTAAAAGAAGAACATCATAGAAACCATGTGAAAAAGTTTCACTCAAAAACCTCAAACCATGAAGATTATAATTATGTCAATTCAAAGTACCTTTTGCAATAAAACGGCAATTGCATTCATTAACCCCTATCATTATGTATTTTAAAATATTATGTTATTAGGTATGTTTATCAGTATCTAGTTGCCATAATACAATCTCTGCTTAATTTGGGATCAGATGACCGCGGGTGACAATAAAAAAAAGTTATAGTTTACTGAACGTGAATATTATGTTTTATTAAGTTCATCATCATCAGCCTTAAACAGTCTACTGCTGGACTAGGCCTCTCCTTTGAAAGGAGGAATTGGCCTACTATACCAAGCTGTCCAAACGGGTTGGTATAGGGTTTGTATCAAGTTTTCCTTCTCTTACAGTGCTGTTCTCTGTATAATATGCTTCATCTGTTGGCTCTTACGACACCCATCGGATGATATGGGGTGGTGACAACCCGTATTCTTAATCCGTCACCACACGGACGTTTTTAATTACTTAACAAGTAATCCAGATTACGTTTCACGTCATAGCCGCTTAAAATCCGTCAGTATTGGTTTCTGGAAATAAAATTGGTGGTTTGTAATTTCAATGAAGTTTTAGATTATGATGCTTTTATTGTGAATTATTGGTTTCTGTTATTGCATAGGATAGACATGTATGATTAGATTCATTTCTTACTAAAAAAAATAAAGAAGTATTGTTAAGCTTCTGTCTTATTACACACATATTGTAAAATAAGGTCCCCATCCCATATGATAATGATTGTTGTGGAAGGTTTAGGTGTGTAGTTCACGCGGGCGGGCCACGGGCGAAATCTAGTATGATATATAATAGAAACACTAAATGCTTACCTGCAACAGATCTTCCTTAATATAGTGCATAAAAAACATTACAATGCAAAACAACAAAACATTATTTATTTGTACTTTTTTTTATAGGCTCACGCCTGTATATCCCCGAAGGGGTAGACAGAGGTGTAATATTACACCTGAATTTTTAGGTCCGACGTAATAGGGGACGAGCCTATTGCCGTTACCGGGCACATCACAGGACTCCGTGCTGCTACTGAGAATTCGAAAAAACCCAGTAACTCTTTTGCCAGACCCGGGCATCGAACCCGGGATCTCCGATCAGCAGTCGCATACGCTATCCACTGGACCACGGAGGCAACATTACAAAATAAAAACTACGAGAAGAAAATTCAAATTCTCTCCGTTACATCATCATCCTCTTAGCGTTATCCCAGTTTCAATCTGGGGTCCGCTTTCTAGTCTAACCGGATTTGGCTGAATATTAGCTTTTCTCCGCAACCCGAAGGGATAGCGATATTCCATGGTTTAGACTAGTGTCAGTTAATTTAGAAGGTACTGACGCTCTATAACGGCTGTCAAAGATCTTCATGACAACCGGGACCGACGGCTTACCGTGCTCTCCGAGGCACAGGACAAGCGATAATTAATAATTCAATACGCACATAACTCCGAAAAGTCATTGGTGCGCGCCGTGGATTCGAACCCGATACCCTCTGCATGTCAGTCTGTTGTCATGTCCACTCGGCTATCGCTGCCTATCTCAAATTCTCTCCGTTACATCCTTTTAAATTAATAATATGAAATAAAACACAAAAAAATAACATTTTATTGCCTTCCAGGTGAATAACCTACTGAAATGCAATTACAAGCCCTTACGAGCCGACTGGAATAAAAAATTATGTGTACACGACGAAGGTTGGCATATTAAATATTTTAGTGCGTTTTATTTACGATTGCAGTTCAAGAGAAAGCAGTAAATTCTTTCCTCTGCTAGAAAAAGGTAATAGAGAATTAATTGTGTTTTGTTCTTAAGCGCAGAATTAAACTACAGCGCAGCATTTCTATAGTTTTTTATAGAGCGAATTTTCAACCCTATTTACTTCCTTAGGGGGGTTATTAAAAATCCTTCCACTTATTTAATTGGGACTAGTCCCAGTGAAATCTTTCGTCATTTCTACTACATGTGTATTTCACATGTGAAGGCAGGTTTAGCTTTACTGATCATAGAAGACACCCCACCGAGTCTTAACACTCGTAAAGCCTCAAGGAAAGTTAAAAATTCTTGGCGCCCGCATCGAATTTAGTCAGAAGTACATTAGAGGAGGCCGTTTTTAGCCACGGAAACAAAAAAAAACTCTGTAAAAAAATTATATGACGTAAAAGGTATTTTCGATCAATGATATTAACCAAATATCGTATTGTTCAGAAGCTGGGAGTGAATATTTTTCATCCAAAACATGCTAATATAAGTAATGACGTTACAAAATTCATCGCCATTTTATTACTGACTTGACTATTATTACGTCTTCAAAAATATCATAATTACGTGTAATGGTAAATAATCGTGGTGTAAAGCACCTACAAGTAAAAAACAATTCTGAATCATACTCAGTTCAGTTTAACATCAGATCACCCAAAATGTAGTAAAGCTGTTTACAGAAATATATTTCACTTAAAATAGTATCAATATGCACGCATTGTTGTGCCCTGCTTGATATTGCAGAAGCTTGCGATACTGTGTCCTTTCCAATATTAATAAGAAAATTGAATAAAATGGATTACTAGGTAGTGTCTACCTGAATGAAGGAAAAATGTTCAGTTTAAACCCTGGATTCCTGTATGTCCTGCCTTTAGAGGACCTAAGGTAAGCCAGGCGATTCGGAGTATCTCAAGGAGGCGTGCTTGGGTCATAGCTATTTCTGATATATAAAAATAAATAGTGCCTTATGCTTATTTAAATTATTCAGTTAATAATATTATAATTGTAAAAATGAAACAAAGACATGTGACCTAAACGTTATGAATCTAAAGCTAATGTAATGTTTCTGTATAGAGGTAAAAAAGTCAATCCATAAAGTATCTCGGATCTCGGAGTAATCATTGCCGAGAAGCTAATATTTAAAAAATATAGCTGGCGTCTTAAATTTCGTCGCTCTTTATAAATAGCAGCTTTAACCATTATACAGCCAAGTAACTTACTAAATACGGTAATCCACATGCTTAAACTGGCTTTTAACTCACGCGATAATATATGCGATATGCTAAATTCGCTACCTGTCTTTTCTAGAATGCAAAACTACCTACTCTGCAAGTAAAGTTAACAAACTAAAGCCCGACTACGAATAGAATTGTTTTTTTTTATTGCAATGCTTATAGAAAATGTGCTGATCAAGTGCTTAAAACTAATATGGGATATTAAAATATGTTTACTTTTAGAACACATGAAAGAAAATGGTTTCATTCCTGCTGGTAAGGTTTTATAAATACATCTGTATGCATCAAATTATTGAATTACTGACTGACAGACAACGCTGAACCGAAACTATTGGGCGCCAAAAGCTAGAATTTGACATGACTAAATGTTCCTTGGGGACTGTAGGAGTACTAAGAGAGCCTTTTTATTAAAGCCTACTCCAAACAGTTTAAATAAACGCGGACGGCGCCGTGGACGAAGTCTAGTACGAAATAAAAGACAATTTCAGTAAATAGCTAAAAAAATAAGTATCATCACCATGCTCTATAACGCAAAATATGCTTGCTAAATCTGCGAATTGGTATTGGTCAAAATAACCATTGGTGTTACTACATCTGCAGATTATAATCCGAATATTAAAAACGGTACGTGGCGTCGTCAGCAAGGTTACGATTGAATCAACTTGTTTATGTATGATACAGAATGCGGCGCCGATAAGTTCTGTTGTTAAATGTTTTATTCCAGCTTGAATTTTCTATAAAAGTTTGTTACTTTTTACTTGTCTGGTAACTGAGAATGAGTTTTCTATTTAACAGTGGCACGAAGCAGTCGCAATAATGAAATATGTATACTTATTTTAAAGCATTTAGTTCTCTGCTAACATGACAGGGACTTTTGTTTAACCACTTTTTATTTTGCAGTTACGTTCCTAGTTTACAAACTTTGTGTAAGATAGTAGGTATTTATTGCATCCAACGAGTGTATCTCTGCCGTAATAATGTGTGGTTTTGATTCAAAAATATAAAATACAATGTCGTAATTATAGCTACCTACTATTTGTAGCTATTTTTATTATTCAGAATCGACCACGAATGGCTCAGTATCATTTATAAAGTCATCTATGTAGTTGTAACAAATGTATATGTTAGCTTTAATGAGAAAAGATAGGGACTTGTGGAAGAAGAATGGGGAGGCTTTTGCCATGCAGTTGGACGTAACAGGCTCATAAAAAAAACTTTAGCTGTTGTTATATAAATGCGGTTACTTTTTGTAACATTTTGTGTATCAATTTATTTCTGAGCAATTTTTTTTGCTCAATTGATAAGTTGGTGCATTTGACAGCACCGAATATCCGCAAACGTACTATACAAGGTGGTGATATGCATTTGCAAAATATTCTCAGGGGTGCATATACTACTAAAACTGAATTCAAATACAAGAAATTTTTTTTTTCGTAATCATCGCTCAGCTGATCGCTGCCGCGAGCTCACATTGCAGTTCCTACCTTTCAACAGTTAATTCTGCTTTACTATCAAAGTAACTTCTTTCTCTTAGCGTAGCCGACCCCAGTTTCAAACTGGGGTCCGCTTACTAGTCTAACCGAATTTGGCTGAATATTAGCTTTTCCACAGAGCGACTGCCTTTCTGACCTCCGCAACCCGAAGGGATAGCGATATTCCATGGTTTAGACTAGTGTCAGTTTATTTAGAAGGTACTGACGCCCTGTAACGACTGTCAAAGATCTTTATGACAACCGGGACCGACGGCTTAACGTGCTCTCCGAGGCACGGGACAAGCGATAATTAACGATTCAATACGCACATAACTCCGAAAAGTCATTGGTGCGCGCCGTGGATTCGAACCCGATACCTTGCATGCATGGCAGTCTGTTGGTATATCCACTCGGCTATCACTGCCTTTTTTTACTATCAAAGTAACATTGAATGAAAATAGGGCCATAAATTATCGCAAACTGTAATTATTTTAGGTGAATGAGTGTATTACTAAAATAATTCGCAAATACAAATCAACATATTCTTTATTTGACTGCTATATGTAATGGAAACCCTGAATGCTACGCCAGTGGTCGGATTTGGTTCTGCGTTCAGCGTATGATGAGCACGATTAATTACAGGCTTAGTTACAACAAAAACATTCCAAAATTTTAAGCAAATGACATTTGACCTTAAATTTGTTTACCCTCTCTCAAGAAGCGTAGCAATATTTATTTTATTTATATATTATTATATTTTTCTAAAAATGTTTGTATTTTTGGTATACTTGTTCTAGTCTCGGGAGATATTACGTTTTGAATGTGTCCCACTTGTGCGATAGATCAGAGAGACAATGTCGATGTCACTTCGTATAAATTACAACTAAATTAACTTGCTAAAGATTATGTAACGGGTCTGAATCGTGTTAATGAATAAAAAGAAAGATTAAATACCTTTCTATTTTCCCGACGTTTCGGCATGGGTTACACCAGCCGTGGTCACGGGATGACTGATGTTCGTCAGCGCTGCCTCCGAGAAGTGCGGGTTTTGGAAACTACCCCCACTTGGTCTTCACAATTATTACCATTTATATGTTCGGAACTGTCGGTACTTCGACACACAACACTAATGGTATCTACACACTGGCGCGTAATGTCACCTCGTCGGTGTCTACATTTGCTGATGACAGGATTCCAAGATGTAGATAAACGGTAACCATCCTCCCGATTGAAATTTGCGTGCTTTTTGATTTCAACCGCTTACCATTCTATTCTTGAAAAATAGTGACGGTCTGTGGAGAGAACCTGGGGCCGATGTAGCTCAATCCAGTGATTGGATCCTGACTCCAACAAATGCTCAGCTATGGCCGACTTGGTGGTTTGTCGGTTTTTGACGGCCGTGATGTGTTCCTTAACTCGTTCGGTGATGGTCCTTTTTGTTTGCCCGATGTAGGAACTACCACAGCTGCAATCCACCTTGTACACGCCTGGTGTTTGAAAAGGGATGACATCCTTTGGAGTACGCAGGTGATTTGCTACTTTGGAGTACGGACTATATACAGTCTTGATGGAGTATTTTTGTAGTACTGTTCCAACTTTATCCGTTACTCCTTTTATGTAGGGCATGAACGCTGGCGCTCTGTTCTCTTCAATCAGTCTCAACCTTTTCCTTGACCTTCGCATATTGTGTTTGTAACCGTTTTGCTTGAGTACCTCCCGAACATGTGTGAGCTCACTATCTAAGTGTTCGGGGTCGCAAAGGTCATATGCTCTGTTTGTCAAGGAAGCAATAACGGATTGCAAATGTCGCGGGTGATGATGTGAATTTGCGTGTAAGTACCTGTCCGTGTGTGTGGGCTTCCTGTAAACAGTGTGTGACAGGTTTCCATTTTCTCTCACCTTGATCTTCACATCGAGGAAGGCCAACGATCTGTCTGCCTCCATTTCATAAGTGAACCTTATATTAGGGTGTATGAAGTTCAAGTGATCTGCTAATTGTTCTACAACATGTCTGTTACCCTTTATAATACAGAACACGTCATCGACGTATCTTTTCCATATATTTACGTGGAACGCTTGTAGTTGAATCCTTTCTTCAAAATGTTCCATCCAGATGTTGGCCATTACCGGTGCGATAGGGCTACCCATGGCCACTCCGTTGATCTGGAGGTAATATTGCCCACGATATAGAAAATAATTCCCGTCTAGGCAGTGTTTCAGTAGAACATTGTATTTATCAGACAGACCGTTTAACCTCAGTTTACTTTCGACCACATCAAGGCAGTCTTGAATTGGAACGCTTGTGAATAGTGACTCGACATCAAAGCTCACCATCACTTCATCGGGTTCTACTTTCATGCTCTTGATGACGTCTACAAAATGGCGAGAATCCTTTACAAACGACGAATTAACTTGTTTGGTTTGCATGATGTGCTTATCGGTCTTGTTACTACTCTGCAGGGAATGGAAAATAGTGACTTCTTAATAAAGTTTAGAGATAACCGTGGCCTCCGAAATACATGAAAGAACAGATTTGTGGTTCAAGTATTTTCTTTAGACAGGAAATGCACAGAGGGTACCAGACAGCAAATATTGATAAGATGAAAACAATCTTAATCATTCATCAGCACCTTTTAAGTAATAACGATATAATTATTCACTCAATACTATTTAAGGTCTAACTAAAATTTCTTCAATTAAATCGACTTAATCCTCTAAAACTCTAAAGTAACCAACTCAATACAAATATCATATAATCATCTGCGCGTCAGGGGCATGATAGCAAATACAAAAATAAAGTGCCCAATTCTATGAAAATGTCTGATAGCTGTTTAATTTTGTACAAATTGGCGTGTTTTATATTTTTTACTTCATTTATTGCTGATTCTTCAAATAATTATCCACAATTTGAGTTTTTGTAGCTTAACTTTATTTACCGTTTCCTATAATGCTTCTAATATACGACACTGCTAATATAATTATGTACGTCGAGGTACTTGCAGGATCTGTATACACCGCTTATGAAAACTATCATAGATGGTGGCAGTAACTACGGTCACAATGAGGTACTGTAGGCGCAATAATATTGTTGTAGGTCCACCTGTAAAGACTTACGCACGCATAGCAAGCCACATGGGTAATGTGGCTTGCTATGCCTTCTACCATAAAATCGCCCGCTTGCTTTCCAGTTAAAACTATATTTCTTTGTGATGTTACCAAGCAGCTACTAGCTTTGCAGTACTATATGTGAAGTATTACTAATACTTCTGAACACCTCCTGCCAGCTGACCAACAAGTTACTACACTAGTCACTTTATTTTGGCAATAACAACACGATGGCACAAATTATGGACATCCAACTGGCACAAAAAGTCTTGAAGATTGTGTCACAAGGAAAATGAATGAGCTTCAGGCACAGCTGCAGACCGGATGTGGAGCCGAGGATACCGTGGCCAAGGTTGCCGATGAGTTAAGAACATTCAGGGAGCTGACATTTCGTATGCTTCGGTTTCTTCGTAATCAAATCGCTGAATGCACCAAAGCAATTGACAGTATGGAAACTCGGCAGCGAAGAAAGGCGTTAATTTTCTCTGGCATTCCTGAACAGGAGCGTGAGAACTGCACATCTACGGTCTTGGACATTATCCGTGTGACTATGGGGATGAAGGATGTACAAGAGGACTCCATCAAGGTGTGTCACCGTTTAGGGAGTCCTAATAAGGAGCGTCATCGACCCATACTGGTGAAGTTTACCAGCACAGACACCAAGGTTGCAGTCTACAAAGCCAAGACGAAGCTCAAGGGTTCCAAGGCTTCTGTCAAAGAGTTTCTGACGAAGGCACGACAGTCAGTATTCGCGAAGGCGAGGTTACACTTTGGCGTGAAGAGTTGCTGAACGCAGGACGGCGTGATAAATATCAAGACCAAGGAGCTCAACCCAGTCCTTGAGAAGTATCCTAAGATTCCTTCCAGTGGGTCGGCCAAAGCCGCATCAAGTTAACTGGTCGTGTATATATTTTCATTGTTATTGTCCATATCTATTTCTGTTCTTATTTAAATGGTGGCATGAATAACGTTTCTCATCTAGGTACTATCCACTCTCAAAATTTGTGTGCATTGTTGTCTTCCGTATACCTCTTATTTTGTTTATAAATTTAGTTTCTGACTTTCTATTCGTAAACAAAGATTTTATAGCGTTTTCACTGACATATTACCAGTCTGTCATAGCTGACAGTTTGAGAGTTAACTTGTCTATGGATAGCGTTCGGAAACGCTTTCAATTAACTTTATTTTATGTTATGTTAGATTGTTACCTTTTTCTTTATTTAGATTTCTGGTTTTTTCATGCCGCTATTTTATTATTTCTGCCAGTAATTAAGTACCTAATTTCACTTAAGTTGTAATTATTGTAAGAGTCGGTTGGCGGGTGGTGCGGAGATTATTTACTTTAAGCCACCCTAAATATTTTTGCAAACACTGTAGTTTATTATATTTTATATACTTATATATATTTATATTTATTATTTTGTATTATAATCAAGTATGTCTACTTCTGATGATTCATAATTTTATTCAGCTAATGATTCTACTGATTTATCTGCAAATAACAGTTTTTGCTCTGTAGATGACCTGACTCTCGGCGATACTTTACGGCAAAATTTTAACCAACTTACAAGTCGGTTATTGAATGTATGCCACATTAATGCACAGAGCGTACCCAGCCATTTCAGTGCCCTATTAGAAGCTTTTTCAGGTACTAATGTTCACGCCGTCCTGATTTCTGAGAGCTAGCTTAAACCTCATCTTCTTTCTACTTCCTACCCTCTTCCTGGCTTTATTTTAGTTAGAAATGACCGAATTGATAGGAGAGGGGGAGGAGTAGCTATATATCTGCGCAGCAACCTTCCCTACAAAATAATCGCTTCATCTCCTTCACAATCTCCTGGTTCTGCAGAATTTATTTTCCTTGAGGTTTGGGTCAGGGGAACTAAATTAGTTCTTGGAGTTGTATATTGTTCACCCTCGATTGATTATTTCACCGACTTAGAATTGGTTTTGGAACCTTTGGGTTCAGAATATTCACATTACGTTATCATGGGCGATTTTAACACTGACCTTTTATCCTCTCGATCCTCCCGTACACTTCAGCTTCTCCACATCCTTGAATCTGCCAGTCTCCATGTGCTACCTCTTCAGGCTCACCACAACTCCAACAGAGAGGACACCTGGCTAGATTTAATTCTCACCGCTACCCCTTCCCTTGTTCCTTCCCATGGTCAGTATCCTGCTCCTGGTTTTTCCCATCATGACCTCATATTCATTTCATACATCCTTAAACCTCCCAAATCTACACCCAAAGTCTTGCACAAGTGTTGTTTCTTTCGGATGGACGTGGACAAATTACGGCTTGATGCTTCAGTAATGGACTGGAATATCTTGTTCGCGGCAACTACAGTGGATGCCAAAGTCCAGTTCTTCAACGAGGCTGTAGTCAAATTGTACGATGTCCATGCTCCGGTTAGGAAGATCAAGTTGAAGCGTCCACCGGCACCTTGAATTACGGAGGGAGTTCGAATGGCAATAAGACGTAGAGACCGAGCTTTTCGGAAATACCGAAAGGATCGGTGTAATGTGAACTGGACTTCTTATAAGACTGCTAGGAATCGGTGTAATCAGATGATTCGTAACGCTAAACGCCGACACTTTCTTGACAACCTTGATTCCTCTTCCCCAGCTAGTATATGGAATTTTCTGGGGTCTCTTGGCATTGGTAAGCATCGTCATATAGACTTTCTAAGGACAATCGAGTTAGACGACATTAATCAATATTTTACCTCCACATGCTCCCTAGATCATATAACCAAGCGTCAAACCCTTAACTATATGATCGGATTAATGCGGCCAAACATTAATTATTTTAAGTTTTCTTTAGTCACGTCAGATGAAGTCAAAAAGGTAATCCTATCTATCAAGTCCAGAGCGGTGGGATGTGATAACCTCAGTCGTCATATGATCACCGTTATTCTGGACTTTCTCCTCTCTCCCTTAACCCATATCCTTAACTTTTCTCTTGAAACCGGCCAGTTTCCTTCATTGTGGGGCAAAGCTTTCGACCGCCCACTGACAAAGGTTTCTAATCCTTACCTTCCTTCCCATTTCCGTCCTATCTCCATCCTCCCATTTCTGTCTAAGGTGCTTGAAGCATGTGTTAGAATAATATACACGCTGATTTTTTATTGGTTTTGGAGCGAAAGCCATCTTATTACTTATCGTTAATAGAACCTAACCAGCTAATAATAGCCAGATTAATACGTAAATAATAATAAGTTCTTCTTTTCGTCTACTAGTTCATTATGATTGCGTGAACCCACAGCTTATTTCTGTCGACTTACGAAGGAATAGGTAGGTACAGCTATTTAGTTACATGTGTTTATTATTTTAATCATTATTATGTGCTTAAAATTATTGAAGTTGTCATCGTAATTAATTTGTCTTTTGTAAGTACGTAAATTAGGTATCACTATCCATCCGTACTTCTTATGCTGGGGCCTCACTACCGGCTAACTAGGGAATGCAATCTCGATCTCGCGAGATCGAGATCTCGCCCTTTTTTAGCGAGATTAATCTCGGTCGAAAAATGGGCGAGATCTCGCGAGATTTACGAGATTGCACTCGAGCATAAAAACGTCTTATTAGAAGCGCGAACTGACTCGGACGGAGTTGCAATCTGTCGGTATCGGCATTAATAAAAAAATTAAATGAATTTATACGAGTCCGGGGGGTTAAAAGGCAAACTTTTGCAGTTCGTGGGTGTCTGCCTGAGAACTGCGAGAATTTCAATTAGCGTTGAATCCTAAAGGGCCTTCTCTGCGGCTGGTTATCTGGCCAACAGAAAAGGAAGCCGTTTAGCAGACGATTCTTTGGACATTTTGTGCTTCTGAAGGAGCTACTTTGAAAATAATTCGTAATAATGGCTTGTGATTTGAAGTAATAATAGCTAGGGTGCACGGGGCCCTACCAAGTTCTTCGGGGCCCAAGCCAACCTCCCCTGCGAATCGGTGCACCTGCTGAATGACTTGTTGGGAGGTCAGACGGCAGTCGCTCCCGTAAAGGCAAAAACAGTCAAATCAAGAATGGAAAGCAACAGGATTGGTAACAGTGTTTCGGGTAGGGCACCGCCGCAAAACGGTGCGCAGGAGCCTCGCCCGACTCTTGTGGCAAGTGGGCAAGGGCTACCGTGTCGGGGGTGGACACGGCCAAAGAAGTTAGCCCCAACCCGGAAGATCCGCTTCGCATCTTGGAACATTGGCACGCTAACCGGACGCGTGAGAGAGCTGGCCGATGTACTCTCCAGGCGGAGGGTGGCCGTAGCGTTCCTGCAGGAGACTCGGTGGAAAGGCAGCAGATCCCGGTCCATTGGGAGTGGCTACAAGCTGATCTACACGGGTGGAACTGGCGGGGAGAGCGGGGTAGCGGTTGTGCTCGCCGAGGAGTTTCAGGACGGGATCTTGGAGGTGAAGCGTTACAGCGACCGGCTTATGGCTGTGGGGGTGCTTATTGAAGGGGTTGTGACCCATTTGATAAGCGCCTATGCACCACAGGCAGGTTGCAGCGACGCCGTCAAGATGTCGTTCTGGGATCAACTCGGCGAAGTTCTTCGTGAAATCCCGCTCTCACAGGGAATCATTCTGGGTGGTGATCTGAACGGTCATGTGGGTGAGGGGTGTGAGGAATTTGAGCGTGTTCACGGTGGCTTTGGCTACGGTGGCCGTAATGAGGGAGGGGAGTGTATCCTCCGAACTTGTGCGGCTGCCGACCTTGCCATTGTGAACACGTACTTCAAAAAGAAAGCCGAACACCTTGTCACCTACAAGAGCGGGAGGCACGCGACCCAGATTGATTTCCTACTTACCAGGAGACACCATATCAGCAAAGTAGCCAACTGCAAGGTCATACCCGGTGAGAGTCTCACGGCACAACACCGCCTCCTTGTCATGGACCTCCGCGTGAAGCCCAAAGGCAAGCACGCCGACCGCTGTCAACGTCAAATTCGGTGGTGGCTGCTCAAGGATGCCAAATCACTGGAGTTCGCCTCAGCTATCAGTGACAAGTGCGCTGCTACTGAAGGCGAACCAACTCAGAGCCAGTGGGATAGAATCCAGGCGGTCATCACTGGAGCGGCGAAGGCAGTGCTGGGCATGTCTAAGGGCGGACGCAAGTGTGACAAGGAGACTTGGTGGTGGAACGACACAGTCCAGAGGGAGACAAGGGTGAAGAAAGCCCTCTTTAAAGCGTGGCAAGCGTCCAAATCTCCTGAAGACCGCGACGCATACAGGGCTGCCAAACGTGCCACTAAGAGGGCTGTAGCCAGAGCCAAACGAGACCACTTGGAACCACTTTATACCAAGCTGGAATCGTCTGAGGGGCAGAAGCTCTTATACAAGTTGGCACGCTCCAGGGTCAAAGCGGCACAGGACATTACTAAGTGTCGCTGTGTTAAAGACCCTGAGGGCAACCTATTATGCGCGTCAAGCGCGGTGAAGGAGAGATGGCGCTCGTACTTCCACGAGCTGCTTAACAAGCAGCATAAAGAGGTGCAGCCACCGGAACTCCCTCCGAACCAAGGACTAGTGCCGCTGGTAACGCCTGAAGAAGTCCAGAGGGCCCTTCGCCACATGAAGAATCGGAAAGCTGTCGGAACTGATGGAGTCCCCATTGAGGCCTGGAAGGCAATGGGCCTGCGGGGTGTGGGCACCCTTACTAATATATTTAACCGCATACTCCTAACCGGAAAAATCCCGAACCAATGGAGACTGAGTATCATCACTCCAGTCTTCAAAGGCAAGGGATCGGTACAGGAGTGCAGTAGCTATCGCGGTATTAAGGTGATGTCCCATACCCTTAAGCTCTTTGAGCGAATCATCGACTCCCGGATCCGACAGGAGACCACAGTCTCGGAGTGTCAATATGGGTTTCGCCCTGGTCACGGCACCATGGACCCAAGTTTCGCCCTCAGGATCGTCATAGAGCGGTACAGGTCGAAGAACACGCCTCTGCATCTTCTGTTTCTAGACATGCAGAAGGCCTTCGACTGTGTGCCGAGACAGATGATCTGGTGGGCGCTAAGATCCAAAGGTGTACCAGAAGCATATATTGACATCATCCGAGACATGTACTCCAATTCCGATTCCGTAGTTCGGACTGCTGTTGGCGACACAAGAACCTTTCCCATCACCGTCGGGGTCCACCAGGGTTCCGTCCTTAGTCCGTACCTATTCAGTGTCATATTAGACGTACTGTCGGACAGCATCAGAGACTCATATGAGCAGCCCCCGTGGCTGCTCATGTATGCTGATGATATCGCGCTGGCGGATGTGGACAGGGGACGCTTGGTGCGGCGTGTGAATGCGTGGAAGGAGTCGCTTGAGAACGGCGGTCTGAAAATAAACGTGGCGAAGACCGAGTACTTGGCCTGCAACAGTACTGATCCCGCGTCAATTCGTATAGGCGGAGACATTGCCCAGCGAAAGGACCTGGTCAAGTACCTGGGATCAGTACTGCACGCGTCTGGTGACATCGATTGCGACGTCAAGGCACGCATTTCGGCAGCCTGGGCCAAATGGCGTGAGGTGAGCGGTGTCATTTGTGACCCCAAAATGCCGGTTAAGCTCAAAGGACAGGTCTATAAATCCATCATTAGACCTGTCCTGTTATATGGCAGTGAGACGTGGCCTGTGCTTGAGCGACACAAGCAGAGCCTGCGTGTCACGGAGATGAACATGCTGCGCTGGATGTGTGGCGTCACGCGGAAGGACCGCATTAGGAACTCCCGCATCCGGGGAAGCCTTCATGTCCGTGACATTGCTGACAAACTGCAAGAGTGTCGTCTACGCTGGTATGGACACGTCTTACGTCAACCGGCATCTTACGTGGGTAACAAATGTCTTGCCATGCTACCTCCACCGGGCCCCGGTAAACGGGGAAGGCCAAAAAAATGCTGGCTTGACGTCGTAAGGGATGATATGCGTGCCAACCAACTAACCACCAGGGATGCTGAAGACCGTGCGAAGTGGAGGAGACATAGCCGGAAAGCGGACCCCGGGCTCCAAGGCGTGGGTTTTGGAGCGCAACCGGGACAGCGCTAGGATGATGATGAATGGCTTGTGATTTGAACTGAACCAATCTTTCCTTTGATTGGTATATTTTGTTAATTAGGATCTGTAATTTCTAATAGTCTGTCTTATTGGTATATTTTGTTAATTAATCTGTAATATCTAAAAGATCTACTGAGTAGATATAGTTTTATTTACCTAATTGATAATAATACCTCAGTTTAATAACATAAATTTTTTTGACCTCTCGTTGTTTTGTTTGTTATAAAAGAAATGTTTTATTACTAAAAGATATTTGTTTGAAATTAGAAGCGAAGACTGGTTGTTTCTTTCCTTTCTTATTTGACAGATCCGTCCGTAAAAGTTTACTTCATATAACTTTATTAAAAAACTTTATTAGAGACAGATAGGTACCTACGTCAAACAATGTTTGAAGCATTAAAGTCTATTGAAAATTCGTGATAAATAATGTTTCCTATTATACCTACTTAAAATGGTTATTACTTTTGTCCTAACTAATCAAATATTGCGATTATTTACAAAAAAAAACATCCATATTGCCAATCTCGCGAGATCTCGAAATTGGCGAGATCTCGCGAGATTGGCTTCATAATCTCGCGAGATCTCGCTTGAGCCCAAATCTCGCGAGATTTGCATTCCCTACGGCTAACGTCAATGTCTGCTAGCGCGATAATTATTGCGATAATTTTTAACGCGCTAAAGTAGGTGGCTACACTTGAAACGTCAACGTGAATGACCATCATTGGCGATAAAAACGCCAAACGCTAATGTTAATGCCGTTGTCAAATTATCGCCTTATGTCGTGGCTACACCCCTACGGTTAACGTACATTATCGCAATAATTAATGGCATTTCTCGTTAGTATGGCCCCAGCAGACGTGTTTTGCTGACTGATATGTGTTTTATGTGTAGGTAGTTACCTACTGTTACACGCGCTGTACTGTACCTAAAACAGCTGTTGACCTCGCCGCGCGACGTCAACAGCTGTTTTAGGTACCTACGGCGCGCCGACGAGTTGATTGGCGATCGAGTCGCGCGTTACTACGTATTTTCTAGAGTTATTGACTTTTATAACTTTTTTAATTTACGTGGTAGGTAAATTTTGATTTTGAATATGAATAGCAGATATGTTTTCCAACGTGAGGTCTTTTTTTCCTAAACCAATAAAAAATCAGCGTGTATATAGGATGTCATACTTATAGTTATATAATGTAATCAATTCCGTAATTATAAATATTAAAATAAGTATTTTACATCGTTGTAAAAGAGTTGCCAGATTAACAATTTAATTATGTAACAAATTCTACAGTTATCATTTCAAATATCGTTTAAATATATTCTTATTTACACAATGTATTAAATACTATAGTTGTTAATTAGTTATAAACATGTTGTATCATTTTAATATAATTATTTTAAAGACTACTCCAATTCTGTAACATTATTTTGAAATAATAAAACGAGGAAATCAATTGACATCCAGTGATCGCCGAACAGTGGGGGTATATTCCTATATAAACTAGTGCCGCACTACAACTGACACATTTCGTTGGGCGACCACAGGATGTCAATTGATTTCCTCGTTTTATTATTCAAAATAATGTTACAGAATTGGAGTAGTCTTTAAAATATATTAAAATGATACAAAATGTTTATAACTAATTAACAACTATAGTATTTATTACATTGTGTAAATAAGAACATATTTAAACGATATTTGAAATGATAACTGTAGAATTTGTTACATTATTTAATTATTAATCTGGCAACTCTTTAACAACGATGTAAAATACTTATTTTAATATTTATAATTACGGAATTGATTACATTTTATAACTATAAGTATGACATCCTATATATATTATTCTAACACATGCGTCTATAAACAACTGTCCGGGTTTGTATTCGAAAACAATGTTTTATCTCCTCTACAATCAGGATTCAGACCCGGACATAGCACAGTCTCAGCCTTACTTAAAGTAACTGGCGATGTGAGGGCGGGTATGGAAGACACTAAGATCACAGTGCTGGTCTTAGTGGATTTTGCCTATAATCGACTATGGTGATGTATGTTATCTCGACCTGAATGCAGATCTGCTCAATAAACTTGACTGCCTTCTCAACAATTGCATTCGATTCATTTTCAATCTCCGTAAGTATGATCATATATCTGCTCACCGTTCCCAATTACGATGGTTGCCTATTCGTCCACGTTGCAAATTGCGCACACTGACGACTCTTTTTTCTTTCTTGAACTCTTCTCATAATCCTGCTTATCTGTCTCCTCAATTTCAACATTTATGTAGCATTCATGACAGAAATCTCCGCTCCACTAACAATCTTCTTCTTCTCTGCCCTTCTCATAGTTCCAGCCTTGTTCATTCTTCTTTCTATATACAGACTGTCCATCTTTGGAATGCACTCCCTCTCGAAATCAGGAATTCTACATCTCGTGATCTGTTTAAAATTAGAGTACGCCAGCATTATATGGCTGAATTGGTAGAATCATAATCGACTCTGTAAAGGATACTTGTATATGTATATATTTATACATAATATAATTATCTATTATACTTGTATGTGTACATATGTATTATATTTTGTATGTAAATATTTTGCCGTGTGGTTGACGGCATAGAATACAAGTGTCACCACCCCCTATCTTCCCGTGGGTGTTGTAAGAGGTGACTAAGGGATAACACGATGCAAATACCATCTTTGCGTAGAGACGGAAAACTCGACATCAAACCCTATACGACTGCCTCGTTGGTCTCGCGGCATAAATGTGTGCGTGGGATCGAGAGGTCCCGGGTTCGATTCCTGGGTCGGGCAGTGTTATTGGGTTTTTCTGTCACGAAATTCTCAGTAGCAGCACGGAGTCTGGAAATGTGCCCGGTACGGCAATAGGCTCGCCCCTTATTACGTGGGACTAAAGTATATCTGGCGAAAGGTGGGTGTAGAAATACACCTCTGCCTACCCCTTCGGGGAGAAAAGGCGTGACGATATGTATGTATATATTTATAATAATATGTTACTGTTAGTATGCCTATTATTACATATTTATTTAGGGTGCATAGGGTTCCCACCAAGAACTTAGGGTCCCAAGCCAACCTGGTGCACCTGCCGATCAACGGACGAGGCTCTGGCAAACAAAATGTCCCAATAAGCGGCAATAGGCTCGCCACCTATTACGTGGGATCAAAACACTGGCGAAAAGTGGGCGTTTAATGTGCCTCTGCCTACCCCTTCGGGGTTATTTATGTTGTTTTAAATTAATATTAATTGTTAAATTACTCCCTCTTTAAGCACCTACTTCAATAATCTCTGCATCACCCAAAGGTTGGCTGGTAGAGAATGCCTCTGGCATTAAGCCCGCCTTTGTGCATTACTTTTTGTAATTGTGCAAGAAGTTAAAAAAAAATATAAATATATAGTATCTTCTTGGGTTTACGCGAATGTAACACATTGAAATCAACGGTTAACGGATTTTATCGCGATATATTGGTTTTATTTAAATTACATTTCAAACCGAATAATCTGGAACTACATTTTTTAATTAATACTAGCCGACAAAAAATGTAGTTTTAGATCATTTGGGTTAAATGTAATTTAACTAAAACCAATATATCGCAACAGAATCCGTAAACCGTAGTTTGATTTCAATACGCATTATAATAATCTTTTAAACGATGTTTTCATGTAAGAATTTGACATTTATGCATTGCTATGTCCTCGGTTTACTCATTTAATTGATACGCATTTGTGCAACATCCATCATTTTATTATGCTATTTGTCTTTTAAATAACAAAAACAAATAGCTTCTTTTTATGTATGAAGAAGACACTATTTGACTTTCTAGACTACCTCTGTCCAGTGGATAGAGTATGCGTATGGTGATAGGATCCATGATCGATTCTTGGGTCGGGAAAAAGTGTTACTGAGGTTGTCCGAATTCACAGAAGCAGCACGGAGTCTGGTAATGTGCCTGGTAACGGCAATAGGCTCGCACTGCCTAAAAATGTTCATGGCGCAATGTTGATGTAGTTTTCCACCTCTACCTATCCCTTCTGGGATAAAGGTGTAATTTATAAAAATATATAACTAAAAATATTTGTCTTTTTAACCCACAAAACTTTTTGCTCTTAGTCTGTCAGTGTCCAAAGCCTTCACCGTCCCGCAGTAACTTCCAATAGCACGGAATTAAGCTTTACGCGTTCCCGAATGATTGTTTATTTATTACCCTACACGTGCAGGCTGACATATGGCACACACTACTGTAAAGGATGGCCACTAGCTTTGGACTAATTGAGATACATTATCTACCTGTATGTAATGGATTATGTGGTGGACGTGATGGTCTCTTTTAACAGTAAAAGTTGTTACACATTTTAGTTTGTTCCATGCTTGGTTGTTTTTTATCCGCTTGACCGCTAGCGCCAATTCGCCGAATTCACTCGACCGCTCACGTTCTAAACAAAATGTCACGCCGTCGCTCGCCAGATGGGCGCGCTAACATAAACATTTATTGTTAATAAGTCGGTAACATGAGTAAGTTGAAGTGATGTTTTTATTCAACCATGTGTAAGACTCATTCAAGTCGTATGAATTCTTTGTTGATATTTAGTTTCTAATTTATTATACTTAGCAGCGAACATTGACTATCGTTGAAAAAAACACTTTATGTATTTTAAACAGGATTATTTTAAAAAGTAAATCGATGACATACATATTTTATGAGTTTTCACTGTAGAGGGATTCTATCTACACCGAATTAAATAAAAAAAAACATGTATCATAGTATAAAAATATTTAATTACACGCATACAATTAGCACGTAATCACGGAGCGCGCGAAACAAAGAGTGGCATTTGACATTATTTTTTCGTTCCGGGTTAACGATTTTAAGACTCGCTTCGTATTTTTAGCATGAAGAAATGTTCAATGATTTGAATAGAATAGAGTAAAAGAATTTAAAACATTACGTAAAAGAAAGAAACAGTAAATTCAGACCGAGTATAGTGCTGTAACCAAAAAGGGAAAATAGTCACTTGTGCGCGGTCAAGCAGTTATGCAAGTGAATTTGATTGCAATTGAAACTTTTCTCATCGTTCTTATAAGATAAAAAGAAGAAATGCATACAGAGAAGATAATTTTTAGGGGTCCGTACCTCACAAGGTAAAAAAAGGAACCCTTATAAGATCACTTTCTTGTCCGTCTGTCTGTCTGTCTGTCCGTGTGTTACCAACAATTTTCTCAGGAACGGGTGAACCTAGCAATTTATACCAGATACTGAGTTCTATGGTTCCTATTAGGTATATAAAAATCAGGGTCCTGGGTCAGCCCGATAAAAAGATATGGTCAAAATTAGATTTTTGCGAAAACTTGTAAGTACCAAAATTAACCTTAATTTTCAACTTTTTTAAATTTTCGCCATTTTTCCTTTCCTTGTGCTGTAAGACCGAGGTTTTAACCAAATTTGACAATTCTAAGTCAACCGTATGTACCCTATAGGTTTTGGGTCGAAAACCTATATGGTAGTTCCCGTTGAACACAACAGCACAAATAAAGGAAAAATTACAAAAAATAAAAAAGTGGTCAATTTTAGGGTGTCCCCATACATACATAGTAGACTCCATTTAAGATAGTCCTCTAAGTTGTATGGGCGCTCATACAGATTTAGAGGACTGGCGTAATTAGCACCAACCTCAAATAAGGTAAAATGCGTACGGAACCCTCGGTAAGCGGGTCAGACTCGCACTTGCCCGAATTTTTTTAGGGTTCCGTACCTCGAAATGAAAAAACGGAACCCTTATAGGATCACTTTGTGGTCCGTCCGTCTGTCAAGACTAGGGATTGCAATTGCTGGATCCAGCATACAGCAATCCAGCTGGATCCAGCGCCTTTTCAAATATGCTGGATCAATAAATATAAAGAAATTAATGACATTGAAAAATTATTAAAGTAATACACAAAGCCAAGACTTTTTGAATTAAGATAAGAAATCGATGAAAACTATTTAACTACATCAAATTAATAACTTGTTTGCTACGATAGCCATAATAATGCAATCACATAGTTCTAAAAACATAATCGTTTATTGGCGCACTACTTCTCCTATAATTAAGACCTAGTTACTACAACTGAAACCAGGTATGACATATTACCATTTCTACAGTGCAACTTCAATTAGGATATTTTGAAAATAATATATGTAAGAAAAAAATGCTATCATTAAATACGCGCATATCAAAATACTACTTAAAGATTTAGGGCTAGCGCTTAAAGAAAATATACCACTTTAGGACTCCAAACTCGCGGTAGCTACCAAGAAGAAAAGAAAATGTGAAGGAAACACTCAAATAAAAGAGATATAAAAATTCTTAAGCTGAAGTCTAACTACCACTAAATTCTTAAATTGCAATAATATTGATAAGTACTAAAATACCGATTATGACAAGGTCTAAGTATTCAAGTTTATAATCACTGAATTCATTGTTACTTAAAAATGCCAAGAATCTCGATATATCGAAATATTGTCCTAGATGTGTCCGATATACAGGGCAGAATTCCATATAACGGCCTTCTTAAAAGTTTAGATTCAAGTCGATAAAAAAATCTTCAAATTTTTGACAGAATTTCGTCATTTTGACCAATGTTATTACTAAAGGTACTACTCGCATTTTGCTTCTGTTTCATCAGTTGCATAAGTTTTATTCCTTTCGCCTTTTACATTTCTTTGGCTTGAATGTTAAGATAGTGTAATAATTTTCGTTGAAGTCTATTTGCTTCCCTAGTTTATGAATTGTTACATTTTAATTATTATAACCATTTCAAATGCCCAATAGTTGCAGAAAAAGGTATAGTATTACACGATCTCAATCAAACAGATTGCTTCGTGTTCGTTTCGATGTTCATATCTTCTTAATAAGATTTTTCGGAGAGTTATCAAATTTCGATTATAAGACAGATGCGATATAAAGTATATTCGTATCTAAACAGAAACTTGACTAATTTAAGTTAACCATAAATTTCATAACACCTAGAGACGAGAATTGCACAGAGCAAAGTTAACCAAGAAGTTAAAATTATTAACTCAGTACCTCACAAAATACTCTCACAGAAAATTCATGTTGTTGAAAACTGAAGTAAGTATCAATCTTAAGTTGCAACTATAACTTAAATAAGATGTTTCTGTTACAAGTTTGGAAGTGGCGCAACAATCTTCTGGTCCTTGTGTCACAGTTCAGAGATGATTCGTTGAGGGTAAAGTTGTCACAGCAATTCGAGCGCAGTTTTCTTTACGCGGACAATGCAACCCACAGTCGACTAAGTTACTGTTAGTGAGTGATCCCGGTGCTGAGTCCGTCTTGTATATAAAGGTGCCCTAAATGTAGTTATTGTTATCATTTCGGCAACAAGATATTGGCTGCCAATGTATTATCTTTATTGTCTTGCAGTTGTATAAATATAACCGATCGTTCGTTACTTTAAAAATATTTGTTTTTATAAATCCTATTGAAATGTCAATATTCAAAGATTTATTTGATTACTATGATGACCAACAGGTATTGGCTCTAATTTGAAAATTAAATCTAAAATTAACCAAGCTATATAAATTGTCTTAAGCTATAAACGATTTTAAATTTTCGCGATTAGTATACATTATTCAAGGTTATATAGCGGGTCTTACTCGCGATAAATAATATATTTAAGGCATAATACCTCGGTATTTGCCAACGTTTCGACTGACTTGCTTCAGCCGTGGTCGCGACTGTTGTTGTAAGCTGTTTTTAAACAATATTTGTGTTATATTTTATCACCACAATTTAATATGCACGTAATTTATTTTAAAAGTACAACATCTCGCACAATCAAACGTAAGTGAGGACTAACAATGACAATATTAAAGATTTCAAGAACTATGTAACAAATGTGTATCTAAATTTTATAAACGACTAGTCGACGCCAGCGGCTTCGCACGCACATATTTTCGAATTTCCCGTTTTGCCCGATTCCGTGGGAATTTCGGAAAATCCCGTCTTAGTGCACCCCTAAGGTCCCCAAGGAACATACATGCCAAATTTCAGCTTCTTGCGCCGAGTAGTTTCGGCTGTAGCTTGTCTTTCAGTCAATCAGTAACGCAAGGATTTTATATATACAGATATTTTGTTCGCAGGACTTTCCGTGTGTGTATCACTACGCCTAAAACTTGTTACCGCCATAGCTCGGTATTTAACCATAGTTCTGTTGACTAATTGTACAATGTCATCGATCCGAATTCAAGCGATCAATAGACTGAACTTCGAAGGGTGTATAAGTTGCGAAAGCTCTCTAATATTATTTCGATGTTCAAGTGGTTTTAGTTCCAGCCTTGAGGTTTACTTCGGAAACAAGATTTTAATATCAGTAATTTTTTTTTTCTTTTTAATAGTAAAAAATATAAAATGACATTACTCTCGCCAAGCTACAACAGCTTATTGGCGAGATACGCTCGTTGACATATGAATTTAAATAAAACTAAATTAAAATATTAAAATATAAAAAGTACAACACCTTAAAATTAATTAATTAAATTAACATATGTACTTAGTGTTTCGTTAGTTATTATACTAAGCCCTACTTACATAATCTATTGTATCTCGGGAGTGGACCTCGCTAATAGTATTGTCACATTCACCGAGCATCATAGCCTTCAGCTTTAGTTTTAATCGGGTTTTACATAACTTAGGTTGTGTTCTTAACAGTACTATTTCATTAAATATTTTGGCACCAGATACTTGTTCATTCTCGCTCCGTAATAATTATTAGCCCTTGGCTGAAACAGCTTTCCTTTTGTTACATTTCTTGTATGGTGTGGATTATCAGTTTTACTTTATACTTGTCTGTATAATAATATTCTGTGGCTATTAAGAAATCTACTTTTACATCAACTGGCAATATTTTACATATTGGGTACAATTTTTCATAGTCTTTGTTACACATTGTTTTGACTTTTTTACTTACTAAGTATTTAATTAGTCTTGTTTGTATACTTTGAATTTGCCTGATATATGTTAAGAATGTGTGTCCATACACACTAAGACCGTAACTCAGTACTGAGTCAGCAAGGGCATAATAAATAATTAACATTGTACGCTTGTTTATGACATTGTTAAGTTGGAACAGTTTGCCTAGCACAGATCTAAGCCTATTACTTACCTCATCCACATGCGGTTTCCAGTTGAAATTTCTATCCACAGTTAGTCCCAGATATCTAAATGTATTAACTAATTTTATGCGTGTACGGTTGCAATTTATTTTATTTATATGTAAACATTCGTATGTGTGACCTATTATTGTTATATCTTCCATCTTAATGGACTTAGCGCGCTGATTGTACGGTGAGTGTATATGCATTAACTTTGTTTTATTTATATTGAGTATAATACCGTTGTCATGTGCCCACTGTGTAATGCGTTCAAAGTCACTTTGGATATTCTTTTGAGCCTCAGGCAGATCTTTAGATGCACACAGTAAGCACATGTCGTCCGCGTACATATACACCTGGCACCCCTTAACTACATTAGATACGCTGTTCACATGCATTATATAGCCTACGGGACCAAACACTGAGCCGGTCGGCACACCCAAATCAACGAGCGCCTCATCTCCCGCGACTCCATTGACTACTGTACGGATCTTTCTATTGGAGAGATAGTTCCTAAACCAATCATTGGTTGGCCCTCGGATTCCGCACTCGTCCATTGCCTGCAGTAGCACATTATGGTCCAAGGTATCGAAGGCTTTTTTAAAGTCTATAAAGAGTGCAATAAGCTATTTACCTGAGTTGAGACTCTCGTTGACATGGTCCGCAAACCGGCTCAGTGCTGTCGCCGTGTTGCGTCCCTTCCTGAAGCCGTGCTGCGCGTCTGATAACAGGTTATGATTCTCCAAGAATTTGTTTACCTGACCGACTATTACTTTTTCAACAATTTCGCTTTTCCAACACAGGCAATATAGCGATAGGTCTATAATTTACATAATCTAGATGGTTCCCAGACTTATAAATGGGTCGGATAATGGCATATTTTAATTGCTCGGGATAGGCATTCTGACATATACACATATTGATAAAATTTGCCAAGATCGGGCTTAATGTTTTACATAAATACTTTATATCTTGCACTCTTATTTTGTCTATTCCAGCTGATTTTCCAAAAGATAAAGTATTTATAATTTTTTCGATATCTAATGAACTAACTTTTTAAAATCTAAAACTGACCAAACTCGGTTTAATATATTCATTCCTATCCAAAAATGTTGTGTTACATTAGTGCTTAATGTTTTTTATTTCATTTGTAAGTGTTCTAGCGAAATTAGTACAAATAGTAGGTATATTGTCGTGCTTACCCATATATCTTAATATTACGTTGTCTAAGTTTGGTTTTTCCCGTCCCAACCACGAATTTATTTTTGCCCATATTTTTCTGTAATCACCGTTACACTTTTGAATTTCCGACTGCCTATATTTACGCTTAGCTTCTATCACTAATTTGTTAACTTTGTTTCTAAATCTTGTGTACTCGAGACGCTTATTCATATCTTTAGGTGACTGTTTCCACGTTCTAAATAAATTATCTCTTTGGTTAACATATTAAATAAATACCTATCCACCCATGGCTGCGTTCGATGCTTATTACACACCGGCACTATAATAGTACTCTCATTATATATTGCATTAAAAATCGTAACTAAAGTTTCATAAATTACCAAAGGACACGTAATTGACAACAGTTGTGACCAATCGTACTCGTCAAGTTTTTGTCTAACAAGTTTATCACTTCTCACTTCCCGCACCATATTTTTTCTGTTTTGTTTGTTTACATTTATGCCCTTATGCAAATCCACCAACACGCCAACCGCATGATGATCCGATATATACGACTCGAGCACGTAGGCCGCGGCAGTCGCGTTCCGTCCCTCTCGCACCCACGCGTGGTCAAGACATGACGTCTCGCTCTGTCCGTTGACGATCGCCTCGCGCGTTACTTCGGTTCTAGGAATTGCACAGCTTAGGCCGTATGCAGACAAGGCGTTTTTGTATCTTGATATAACTGAAGTCATTTGATTGTTCAGTAGGTCAATATTTGTATCTCCAATCACAATTAGGTTTTCCGTGGGTGGTATTTTTCCAAGCAGGTTTTCAATTTGTTCGATGAAGTGAGTTTTGTTTTTGTTCGGTGGTCTGTATAGGGCTATTATGTGCAGAGTTCGATTATCTATATATAATCGTCTTTGTTCTAGAGTTACAAAGTTCGCGTAATCTCAGATATATTTGATATTGATCTCCCTGACATTATCGGCGATTTGTAGATGGAATGACGATCGAAATTTGATAATACTTAAATTTCTCAATCAAATATTATAATTAAAAGCACATAGTTTACACTTCAGCCAAGAAATAGAGACAACTTGAACGATGTATAATTTATTTTTTGTTTTTACGTGCATTTATAAAAGCGTGTTTTTCTAGTGTTTTTTAAACTATTAATTTATTTTATACTTTTGGCCTTTGATAACAAAATATTTTTAACATTTATACATTTATTGTAAGTAGGCGAATGAGGCCGCATCCTCTCCATCTCCGCCTGTGCGTCTATATTACATGGTGTTTTATCTGTTAGCTTATAACAATCTAGCACTTGAATCAGGAGACCACTAAGTTGTTTTACTCCACTCAGGGCCACATACGCCTGTCCAGCTGCAAAAGTACGAACCCTAACTACACCACTGCGTGGTCTACAATATATAATTGGCTTATTATAACCTTGAAACCTGATCGAGTCCAAAGTCCATTACATGACCTTTCTCACAAGTGCAAACACGACTATGATACGATGTTCCTTCATGGAATGCCAGTGCCTACCTTCCGGCTTCATCATCAGACCTTGAAAGCTAGTCGTCGCCAAAGTTCATTACAAGACTTATCTAAGAAATCCAAAACAGCTATGATATGATTTTCCATCATGAAGTTCTGGTTCATGTCTTCCAGCTCCATCATCAGATCAGATTGACAGTAGGTACCATATTATTGTATTGTCATCGGAACTACATACAGCTGCCAATTTTCATTACGGTTCCGTTTTCCGAGCCAAACTCGCAACTGATACTGCTATTTTTCATTGAAACAAACTGTCAACTATTATCTAAAAAAGGAAACCAGTGTATACACTTGCTTTCTTGATATAAGTCGGGCATTTGAACCAATTAGTTATGAAATACTATGGAAAAAAATGGAACAGAAAGGAATACCACTTGAAATAATACGTTTAGTGAAATTTTGGTACGAGGGTCAATTAAATGTTGTTAAATGGGTAGAAAGCCTTTCAGACGAATACAAGCTTAAAACAGGCGTAAGACAAGGCGGGTTAGCATCTTCCATACTGTTTAACCTATATATAAATGACTTGATAGAAGAGCTGAGCGGTGCGAATGTCGGCTGCTCAATTAATAACGTATGTATAAATAACATCAGTTACTCTGATGATATGGTGCTTCTCAGCCCCTCTGTCAAAGCTCTGCAGAGATTGCTGAGGATATGTGAGGTGTATGCGTGCAAACATGGTCGTAAATACAATGTTAAAAAGACAGAAATTATGGTGTTTAGATATGATAACAGTCCACTACCTATGCCTAATATAACCTTATGCAATTCTGAGCTAAAAGTTGTGAATAGTTTTAAGTATTTGGGATACGTCCTGACAGATAAACTTAAAGATGACGATGATTTGGAACGCCATAGAAGGCTCTTAACTGCTAAAAGTAACATGCTTGCCAGGCGATTCGTAAAATGTAGTAAACAGGTTAAAGTCACTCTGTTTAATGCGTACTGCCGCTCACTTTACACTTGCCAGCTCTGGTACAAGTACGCGCAACGTACTTATAATGCGTTGCGGGTACAATATAATAATGCATTCCAGTGTATGCTGGGACTACCATGGAGTTGTAGTGCGTCAGGCATGTTCGCAAAGAATAGAGTGGATGACTTCTATGCAGTTTTGAGAAAGGCTAGAGCCTTATTTATGAACCGGGTACATAATTCTGACAGTGGTGTGTTGAGAGCCATATACTAAGCAAACCTCTCCTTCGTGTACGGCTTTCAATGTTCCAGCTACATTAATTAATTTAGATAGTTATTATATATTTTCATGTCATGCTTAAAAATGACTGATTATATCGATTCCTAAGAACTGCTATATAATAAACTAGCTGACCGGGCGAACTCTGTTCCGCCTTAGAGGCAATGAATAAGCAGATCTCAAAGCAGATCTTGGATTTAATTAAGTTCATTTTTTTTTTGTAGGTGGTTCACAAATAAAAAAAATATTGATTCTTAAAATTGTTCATTTAATACATACTTACCCCACACAACCTTCGAACCTCTCTAAAATGATGCTACCCTGGTAATTTTCAATATCCTAAGCTACAATGAGATATTTTAAAGCTACAGGATGTCTGTAGCTTTATATGGCTTTATGCTCCCCTGGTACCTTTCCTGCGTATGCGTTGTTTCTTTCATTACTTTTTAATATCCTAAGCTACAATTAAGATGCTGCAGGAAGTTTAATAAAAGAAAATAAAAAAATGTCTCTAGCTTTATGCTCCCCTGGTACTTTTCCTGCGCATGCGTTGTATCTTTCAATAGGTAGATTTGTCCCTACAAACTTCGACCCTCCCTACAATCCATCCTAGTGTATTTTTTGCAGTTAATTGTATCCTATGTGTTTTTCCTGGTTCTGGGCTACCTCCCCAGCAATTTTCAGCCAAATCGGTTCAGCTATTCTTGAGTTATAAATAGTGTAACTAACACGACTTTCTTTTATATATATGTTAAGAATATTTGATATAATGTAATTATTTTAATATGGAATTATTTACTAATTAATACTATTAATAATGGAAATATGTATGAATTAATATTAATGTAATGTTTTAATATGGGTGTTTACCTGAAATAAAATATTTTTATTTATTTTTTTATAAATCATTCAAATATGAACTTGTTTTTCAATCTATATCTAGTATAATATAATCTGTATAAATATATAGCTAACAAAATCTGCTACTGACTGATTTGACAACTCACAGCTGAAACTATAGGGTGCAAGAAGCTAAAATTTAGCAAGTAGGTATGTTCCTTGAGGAGGCTAAGGGTGGATTAAGAAGGGATTTCTGAAAATTCCCACGGGATAGTACAGAAAAGCTTATTCTTTAAATAAATTGCGAGCTTAGTTTCGGGCATACTGTAGCTGGACAATATTATTTAAAAAGTTATAACTCGTTTCACTTTTGTGTAGACACATGTTTCAGTGCTGAGTCTAATCGCTAGAGGCAAACGGACGACACTGATCCCTCCCAAATCCGAGCGTTGACTTTCGGACTAGGTCAAATTTGAGCTCATTTCTAATCGTAATATCTACGTAGAATTGTGAGTTTATTTTTACGGTTGTCGTACTTGGCTGATGTTTGTATGTATGTATGTAGAATATGTGTGTAGTTAAGCAAGTGATGAATTCATATTCATCCTAATCATGCATCAGGTATAGGGACAAAAAGGAAGAGGGAGGCTAAGGAAAAGATGGATGGACTATGTGAGATAGTATATCAAAGGGAAAGGCGTAAATAATCGGATGGTGAGCGACAGAGAAGTACCTTCATAATTATGGCATTTAAGGACTTGATTTCATTTAAGGGTTGTTTCTGTAGATTGCGTCCTCCTAAAAAAGTGAGCATGGAGTGTACGAGATTGTATTGTACCAAAACGTACAATTTAGTGCTTTCCTTAATCAAATCAGAAAAAATGGCGAGCGGTGAAGCGAATAAAATAAGTCATCATTGCGATGTTCTTCGCCTATTGTAGATGCTGCCTCGCTTGTCAAAGGTGAACATGAACACGCTCGACGTAGACGCTCCGCTTATCGGTCTCGCTACGTAGCGCTACGTCTGCTGAATGTTTGGCGACGATACTTCAGCGACTGAATTATCGGACGTAGTATTCGTTTGGCATGACACATTAACAAGCCGAACAGTCAGCATTATACAATGTCGGCGACTAACTATTAGTCGCGTAACGCCCCCGCCATATCTTAGTAAAAAAAAAGGTTTTTTTGAACTGACATTTTTAACAAAGCCATCAAACAATTATGATTTGGACATTATCTAGTAGACAAACCAATTATAAAGAGTCTCAAAGTTTATGTAGACATGTATATAATTAACTTGTGCCCAATATAAGAGTGAAACCTCTATGAGGCTTTTGTCTTAGTTGAATATTATAAGTCCTACTAATATTATAAATGTGAAAGTTTGTGAAGATGGATGGATGGATGGATGGATGGATGGATGTTTGTTACTCTTTCACGCAAAAACTACTGAACGGATTTGGATGAAACTTTACAATAATATAGTTCATACATCAGAATAACACATAGGCTACAATTTATAAAGATTTTGTATAATGTTGCCATAATATAAGGAAAAGTATAAACTAAGTCGGCAAAAATCCTGAGCTCTGAAAGCTATTAATTGGAATTTTACCCCCTTCCTGATGACAGATTGATCTGATATTTGGCATACACTCATATTTTCATTAAGATAATATTTAAATGATTGTAATTTCAAGATGGCCGCCGACACAAAATGGCGGATCATATTATATTACTTCACAACAACCTCAATAAGGGTATCAAATGAAAAGGCTTGATTGGTAGAATAGAGTTCACTATGAAAAATCCAAGATGGCCGCCGCCACAAAATGGCGGATTATTTATTTTCCACAAATACCTCAATATGGGTATCGAATAAAAGGGCTTGATTGGTAGAATAGGGTTCACTATGAAAAATCCAAGATGGCTGCCACCACAAAATGGCGGATTACATATTTTCAACAAATACCTCAATATGGGTATCAAATGAAAGGGCCTGATTGGTAGAATAGAGCTTACTATGAAAAATCCAAAATGGCGGATTACCTATTTACCACAAATACCTCAATATGGGTATCAAATGAAAGGGCTTGATTCGAAGAATAGAGCTCACTATGAAAAATCCAAGATGGCTGCCGCCACAAAATGGGGGATTACTTATTTTCCACAAATACCTCAATATGGGTATCAAATGAAAGGGCTTGATTGGTAGAATAGAGCTCACTATGAAAAATCCAAGATGGCCGCCGCCACAAAATGGCGGATTACCTATTTTCCACAAATACCTCAATATGGATTCGTAGAATAGAGCTCACTATGAAAAATCCAAGATGGCTGTCGCCGCAAAATGGCGTATTACGTATTTTTCACAAATACCTCAATATGGGTATCGAATGAAAGGGCTTGATTGGTAGAATAGGGTTCACTATGAAACATCCAAGATGGCAGCCGCCACAAAATGGCGGATTACATATTTTCCACAAATACTTCAATATGGGCATCAAATGAAAGGGCTTGATTGATAGAATAGAACTTACTATGAAAAATCCAAGATGGCCGCCGCCACAAAATAGCGGATTACCTATTTTCCACAAATACCTCAATATGGATATCAAATTAAAGGGCTTGATTAGTAGACTAGAGCTCACTATGAAAAATCCAAGGTGGCCGCCGCCACAAAATGGCGGCTTACCTATTTTCCACAAATACGGGTATCGAATGACAGGGCTTGATTGGTAAAAAAGGGCTCACTATGAAAATAGAATGAGAAGTATCAACTAACAACAAAACTAAAAACTAGAAAATAAAATTAACTAAAAAAAATATTTTGGGCGTAGCGTATCCAGAGTAAACATTACGATAGAAATTTCACTTGCCCAACGATTTTATATTTGTCTGATCAATACCCCAGATTGATGAGAAGATTGGTGCGATCTGGTAGCTAGAACTTACCGAATTACTTTTTAACTTTTAGTACATAATCTAACTACTTGCATCATTTTTTATTGTAATAAAACAGTATAACATCAAAAAAATATATATGATAGATTTATTTCCTTCAGTATTTAATGTAGATTAACTTTGTCTTTTACAGTAAGTAGTTTTGACGAATAGTTAAAAGTTATCACGATATATCTGACCTAAGCGCAGCGTCATTAAAAGCGTTTTCTATGAGTTAGTGCGCTTAAGCACAGCGAGGCGGAGGGACGGTCTGATTGTCTGATATGTACTTTGTGGTACCTAATGCTTTCAGATTTTATTTTTGCTGCTGTTATATTTAGGAGGTATATAAGCTCTTCATAACTTCAAAAATATAGGTACTTACATACTAATCTTTACCTGAAGTTCAACGATTATGAAAACAAAAATAATTTTTCAGTATTATCTGTTTATATGTATGCTATACGGCTAATCTACAGAGCCGTTTGTGATGAAATTTGACATGGATACTGGATAATCTGAAACCCGGGGAAGTACATAAGCCACTCTTTATTAAAATATAAAGCTGGCGAAGCCGCGGGCGAAAGCTAGTAAACCATATGTGAGCAACTCCGACTAAGTTTTAAGTTCATAGTATCTAAGTTTTGCGACTAGGTACATAGTTTAGATGTAGCTCTTCGATAACAATAGATATGTTTGATATTGATTTAATGAAAAACGAAACTTGATAATAGCGTAGTTTGAAATTTCAGATCGCATTGCATTGAAAGTAAACCAATTATTGTAAAAAAAACTTATAATATCATTACCAAATATAAAATAGGATTTTAATTTACCACCACAGGCGTTATTATATTTAGAGTTTTATCTTTTTTGTTAACACTTTAGTATAAAAAATCATCATCATCATCATCATCAGCCTTTAACAGTCCACTGCTGGACTAGGCCTCTCCTTTGAAAGGAGGGATTGGCCTACTATACCACGCTGGCCAAACGGGTTGGTATAGGGTTTGTATCAAGTTTTCCTTCTCTTACAGTGCTGTTCTCTGCATAATATGCTCCCTCTGTCGGCTCTTACGACACCCATGGGATGGTGATGACAAACCCTATTCTTAATCCGTCACCACACGGACAGTATCAAAAATAAATTAAAAAAACAACGTTTTTAAACACCGACTTCAAAAACTCAGTTTAATCTATTTAATGAAATCTCACAGCGCAATACAAAATGACATTAGTGGAAGTACAATGTAATACGTAGTTCCTTTTCTAAGGACCCTAATAAATATTATCGACTTATCGTGATATCAGTTTATTAACTGCCTTCAAAAGGGAGGTTCTCAATATTCAAAGACTATATTTTTTATACTATGGTTAATATAGTTCGCTCTTACAAACAAAGAAATATCTTTAGCGATATTTAATAATATAATATGCACTTAACTTCAAAAATTCATTGGTGCAAGCCGTGGATTCGAACCCGACAGCTTCAACTTGTCAGTCTGTTAGTATTTCCACTAGGCTATCGCTGCCTCACGTATGGCTTGCGCGTCTCACATAAAAATACTATTAGATTTCTAGGCCAGATGTTTGTAATCGCACGGCAAGTACCTCTGTCTTTTGAAGTTATACGCGTGTTAATTAATGAAATTTTGCTCGCTGAGAAACTTAGTTCAGCAACTAAATATGTTTGATATTTCAGCACAATATATTGATCAAAGATAGCATGTGAAGTCTACCGAACCTAACCTTTAGGGTTCTATAGTATACTGAGGAATCCTTATTGTTTCGCCATGTCAGTAACCATTTGACCGCGAACTATCTTTTAAGTTAGAGATAACATTTTGCAAGATTTTGTTTGTTCGTGCAAGAGTAATGAGCAAATTGCATCCTCCTTCCCTAACTTTCACATTTAAAATAGCAGTAGGTACCTAAGATTTCTAGTTTTACACTTTTTGCCAGGCTATTTAGCACTTCTCTACTATTAACCTACTGAAGCCTTGAAACCAGCAAAGATTTTTCACATAGTTACTAGGTAGTTACTATGTGATAAGTATGGTAGTAGGTATGTGCCTACTTATCTAATATACATTACTCATAAATACAAGAACATCTTAAGGTGAGTACACACTTAAACATTTAATTGTAATAGAACAAAGAGCCGTTCTAGAATGTTATTATTTTGTAAGCTAAGCTTCAAGCACTATGTTTGTTATTTTTATAAACTGTTCATACAAATAAATAAAAATTAAATTAATAGCGAGTTGAATATCTGTTGGAAAAATATTTTATCAGTTTACAATATTCATCTACCTTCCAATTTTCAAACGTGTAGTCTTAATAGTTTCGGTATAAAATTGCTGTCTCAGATTCGAATCCACGGTGCGCACCAATGACTTCGCGAAGTTATGTGCGTGTTAAATTATTAATTATCGCTTGCTAAACGGTGAAGGAAAACATCGTGAGGAATCCTGCATGTCTGAGAGTTCTCCATAATGTTCGCGAAAGACACGTGAAGTCTGCCAACCCGCACTTGGCCAGCATGGTGGTCCATGGCCCTACCCTTATCATAGTGAGATGAGGCCCGTGCCTAGTAGTGAGACAGTTTATATGCAGGGCCGATGATGATGATGAAAATGGCTGTAACATACAGAAGGACGCACAGCCAGACAGACAGACATGGCGAATCTATAAGGAAGAATAAAAAGCGTACCTATTGGTCTAATAGCTCTTCGCAGAACATAGCAGATCGGATCTGACATCCCAATAAATGCAGGAAAATAATTATGAATAATAATTAATGCTCACTTAGTATGAAAAATTTCACATAGTGTGAAAGCTTTGGAGAAAGTGGGTGAGCGAAGATTGAGAGAAGAGAGTGTAGTTTCACAAACCAAATTCGGTTTTATGCCTGATCGAGATACAACCGATGCCATTTTCACGATCCACCAACTTAGCGAAAAGTACAGAAATGCACACAAAAACTTTTACATGGTTTTTGTGGATCTCGAAAAGGCAAATAATCGAGTACCACGTGAGGTTTTGTGGTGGGCCCTTAGGAAGAAAGGAAGGCCAGCGCACTGATCAACTGTATATACCATACAGTTGATCAGTGCGCTGTACAGAAGATGTACAACCCATGTCCAGTCCACAGCAGGCAATACCAGTGACTTTCGATTATTTACGAAGATTTCTTGTTTGTTTGATTGAATCAAACAAACAAGAAATCTTTTCAGCTTTATATATTAATATTAGAGACATATAAGTATTAGATCCGTAAGAATGTTACGTCGCAACTTGTGTACTCGGTTTGCTTTCGTCATATTTTTCCCGTTGCCATGAAAACGTTTGTGACTTTTTCTGACCGTCGTTCCGAGGGCGATATTGCTTTCTTAACTGACTGGTATCTTTAGTTTTTCTTGTATATTTGATTTGTAAGCTGATTAACACATGTAACATAGTTTTTATTAAATTATGATTGGATTCAGTGGTATTATTAGTTTTAGCAAAGTGCTCTCACGATTTCTCTAGCTTCAAGCTACCACAAACTTCTCAAGATATGGACCAGTGACAACGTGGCAATAAATTAAGCCTCTGTGTTTTGAACGGTAGATTGGTTCATTTTTAACATGTTCACATCTCTGTAGGCAGTACAGAACAATGGCACATAAAAAAATTCCGATTCATCTATGTTCCATCAACGTCAGTATATAAAAAGACATATAAATCAGATTAAATACAACTATTTGAACAAACAAAAATAAAAGAGTAAACCCCCTGTCCGATCCCGAAAGGACATATTACTCACTTGTACCAGGAAAAATAATAAAAAAAATCTAGCTCATCATATAACATCAGAATTTATTTCCTTAGCACAGTACTATGGAGAAACATTACCCCGAATTTAGTGAAAATTCTCTAAGCTAACAACACTCCCCTCAACAGATGATTCTATTAATTCTATTAAAATATCGTCGGCTTTCGCCGCTTTCCTTGTCAAAGGGCATGCCGCCTTTTTAGGCTGTTTTCACAGCTATCCGAGAGACCCGTATGGGCTGCTACTACGGGCGCCCGGAGCGGGAGCACACATGAGGAGCTGGAACATCGTTTCAAGGCTTATCCAAATGACACGATTTTACGTCGTACTTGACTAAATCACTTGATGAAATCGTGACGTGTAGACGCCAGTCGTCCAACTCAAGTTCATCGGGTGGGTGGTACCACCAGATTTTAACCAATCGGGTGGACGGAATGAAAATCAGTGATTCGATTGTGTCGTGTAGACGGGCAAAGCCAATTCAATTGAAAATTTGATCAGTGGTAAAATTGTGCCGTGTGGCAAGACCTTCACAGTGACGCGGATTATTGGTGCGCACGCGACCCGCTCCAGGGAGTGCCCGTACAAAGTCACCCGCGTCCCGCGCCCAGTTCCGCCCGCACTCTGTCGCGAATGGCCGCAATCTCGTCGCCGCTCATTCATCGTTTCACAGCGACACGGAACGGCCGTGCTCCGGGAGTACTCTGTACAATCATTTTTGCTTTCAGCTTTTTAAGTGACTGTCTCCCGTTAGCAACCGTATTGTACTGAATGAACCCACGTTTCAGAGTGCTGCGGGCGTGATCCGTATGGGCGTTCCGCGCACGGACTGCCCGGACGGGTTTCCCGGACAGCTGTGAAAACTGCCATAAAAATAGTGCAATTTTACCGTCAAGCGAGCCGCCGTACACAAAGGGACCGCTCTAGTGATATTTACGATCAACAGATAATATCGATTTATTTAATTTTAACGTGACATGTTACAAACTGGTCACAATAGCCTAGTGGCGATACCAACGGACTGCCATGCAGAGGGTATCGGGTTCGATTCCACGGTGCGTATCAATAATATGAATAATACATAATAAGTTAGTAAGACTTTTCGAAGTTATGTGCGTAATAAATTGTTAATAAACGTTTGCCCCGTGTCTCGGAAGAGGATGTCAAACCGTCGAACCAACAGTCATGAAGATCCCGTCGATTCTTGGGAAACGCGGGGGCGCCACAGAAATCTTTTTAAATTCTTTCTAGCCTTAAAATATGAACAGCATAATGCGGTCGCCAAACTACACTACAGTATTCTAAATGACTTCTCACAAAACTATTGCATAACAAAAATGTTGTATGAGGCTTGCGAAAATCCTTTCCATTTCTTACAATAAAGCTCAGTGATCTAGATGCTTTCCTAATGATCATTTCCAAATGATTATCAGGATAAACTTAAAAAATACAGAATGGAAACACTTGAAAAGAGAAGAAAATATTTATACCTGGTTTTCTTATATAAACTTGTCCGCAACAAAATTGAGTGTACACAACTCCTTCATAAAATAAATTTTAGAGTGCCATACAAATATCCTAGAGTATACAGTCTCCTTTATCCGCCACCCAGAAAAACTGTTTCAGGCTCTACCTCTCCTGTCCCTCGCATGTGCAAGCTACTTAACCTCTGCAATCACGATGTTGATATATTTGCTGATTCTCTTACTAAATATCGCAAAACTATAAAATGTAATACTTTCTTATAAATGTATTTCTGTATGCTTGGCAAACTTTTGTATCAGAAAAGGGAAGGTTTGTAAAAAAAAACTGAACTGTAATCCGTACTTTTTTTAACTTGTTATTAGTAATACTTACTTATGTTTGTTATTGTAAGTGTAAGTGGTGTTTGCTTATAATTGGATGTAACTGTTACTCTAGATCGTAAGATGTTTATAATATTTGCTTGTATTACTGTTACAATTGTTAGCAAACCTAAATAAATAAAAATAGACAGTCCCAGTTGACACAGTCAAATGCCTTACTATAGTCGACGAAGCACATTATGACAGGTGTGTCGAACTCGTAGCATTTTTCCACAATTTGCCTGACGTTTAATATTTGTACACGCGTGCCTTTTCCCTTGACAAAACTGGCCTGTTCTTGCGGGATCTGCCAGTCAAGATAATACCGGACCAGGTTGTTTATGATGTCTAACAGGACTTTGCTTGCGTGACAAATTAAAGCGAGTGTGCGATAATTATCACATTTTTTGGTCGAACCTTTTTTATGGGCCTTGGGCCACTTGCCGTGCCACTATACGTGGTTGCAGATGTTGTGCAGTGTGTCAACACCTTTTTCACCCAGAGTATTCAACACTTTAGCTGTAATTTGATCCAGACCTGGCGCTTTGTTAGTTTTTAACGATCCAATGGCCGTTACTATCTCCGATCTTAGGATGTCGGGTTCCAGGTGCAATTAAGCCCGTATGGATAACTTAGACGTCTGAATGTTTAATACCTAACTAAGAGAATATCATATGACGAGGTACATTCATTTAAATCGTACTAGTAGTATAACCCTTTGACTGCCCATGTCGACCACTAGTCGACATGCGTTTTATTCCGTTGATTGCCCGTGTCGACTACTGGTCGACATGGCCTTGGGCGCTATTTTGCCCGTGTCGACCGCTAGTCGACATGCGTTTTAGTCCGTTGCTTGCCCGTGTCGACTACTGGTCGACATGGCACCCGCGCGTTCCAATTCATGTAATATATTCGTCTCTGTCGTTCTAAGGTCAATGTGTATTATATATCTTGATTCTCCGTTAAATTTTCTACCATAATATACAAAGCCAAGTATCCACCCAAGGAGAAAAATATAAAAAAAGCGTTTGACAGTTGACTGCTTGAGTATTGCGTCTGAGGCGTTGCAGTTGTTTTTTGTTTACGTTTGAACATATTTTGTACAATGTGTGTGGTTACAATATACAAGTGTGATACCTTTTTGGAAAGAGCATTACAAGCATTTTGTGCCACGCTTATTTCTATTTTTGTATTATATAATATGTAGAACAAAAAAATCAGAACGGCTACAGTGTGCCACGGCCACTGATATCACTGTGGGAATGGGAATTGTTGTACTAATTTTCATATTTCTCAGTCATGGTGTATGATATCACTATGTGTTTATTTTATTTTAAGAGAATATTAGACTGCTTATGTTGTTATATTTTTATTTCAAGCCTAAAAGTGGTATTTGTGCATCTTAGCCTTGTGCAATTTAACAGAAATTACGCCGCGTGGCGCCAGATTATTGTTCATAATCAAGGGTTCTGAAATAAATATTTTTGTTTGGACGAGTGTATGTTTCTATTTCTCATCTAATTACGTATTATATAAGTAACGTAATTTTAAATTAAAAACCCTATATCATCGATTTCTTTTTTGAGTTATGATCCTTTAAATTCATCACAAAGTTCAAATCGCGCCATCACAAAGTTCAGAACATCATAACTCAACATAAAAGTCATTATCTGACAAACAAAATATAACCTCTTATAGCTTAACTCATAGTTAAGATAAAAAACATAACACTTGGTAGTGCTACAAAAGCAATGTAGGTCTAAGAAACGATTTACGACTCCGCGCCGGGCGGTCGCAGGAACGAAAATCGGCGGGGCAAGCGAGAGATATTGTACGTTCTCTTTAGCGGGCAATCGAGTTACAAAGCGCGTGATGCCGCGGGCAAGTGGTGACTGATTTACGACATTGCGCGAGCAGCCAAGCGGTTAAGAATTATAATGCAAGTCAAAGTTATTTGATTTATAATCCACTTGAAGAAGGAGGTTATCAATTCGACTGTATGTTTTTTTGTATATTTATTTCGCGGATTACTCCGCCAATAAGGAAGTTAGAGAAATTAAGAATAATTAAAATATATATATATATATATATATATAAATACATATATACTACTCAAAACAAAATAAGGGCGACTAAGATTTTTTGCTGTACCATGAAAACAATAAAGACAATTGTTTACCGTATGTAACTACAAAATAATGTTATTGGTTATAATTTTATAGGCTAACAATTGCTTAAAATAATGATCAGGAATTATTTTTTAAGTATATAATGAAATTGGTCATATTGAATGAAAAACATGAACAAAAGAAATCACCGAAAAAATACAAAATACTGTTCTTGTCACTTTTGTTTCTTCTTTTTAGTAACGAGTATGTCCTCTTCTCTTAGCAATACACTCCAGAAGCCTTGTGTGCATACTCTGGATCAAATTCCTCACTTTTTCATCTGAAATCTCCTCCCACGCACGTTTTAAAGCGTCAATCAGCTGCTGTTGATTGTAGACCCCTTGCTCATTCACTCTAACCCTTCGTTTCAATTGGTCCTACAATTGCTGGATTGGAATTAAATCCGGACTGTTAGCTGGCCATGGTAATTGGCCATGGTCTTGCTTCAGGATGAATCCAGGCCCCACTTGCTGTGCAAATGGGATCACTTGAGGCCTGATGACATCCTCGATGTATCGTTCAGCCGCTCGCTGCGTGGTCTCCACACCCTAACACGTCGATCATCACTGAAAAAAAATATTTTGCATTCGTCTATAAAAAGCACCTTGCACCACTGATTAATCCCCCAGTTCAAATACTGACGTGAGAATCTGAAACAGTTTGTACGTTGAACCCTGGTCAGAGGAATTAGAACAACTCGTCGTCTTGACATTTGCAGGTCTTCGTGCAATCGATTACGTATAGTTTGATCACTGACACGGATACCCGTTGTCAGCCTTAGGCGGTGTTGTAACTTACGGCCCGTAACTGTACGATCACGACGAGCACTTAGTTGGATGTACCGATCCTCGTGCGCCGTTGTTACACGAACTCTACCTGAACCGGGTCTCCTGGCAGCACTGCCGGTCTCTTGGAAGCGATTCCATACATTTTGGACAGCTCTTCAAGAAAATCCCAACTGCAAACCCACGTAACTATGAGAACGGCCGTCTTGAATCATAGTAATGGCTCTGGTTGCCGTAATTGTATCCATGTGCCTTCGTAATGGTGGCATGATTAACGCAAGATGATAAATGAATCAAAATTGAAAAGTAAAACATTTTTCCTAAAATAACCGTGACAAGTTAAGAAGACAATCGAAGTAAAACTTAAGAATAACATTTAATTTTTTTTTCTTGGAATGATGACCAATACTTTTCAAATTAGGAACACGAACACCAGCATAAAAGAGATCAAACACCAAAGAGTTCGTAATATCAATATAATGCTACTTATCAGTCACTTTCAGTTTACTAAAGTGCACCTAAATGTAAATAAACTAGTGGCCCTTATTTTGTTTTGAGTAGTATGTATCAACTCGAGTGAACTATTCGAATTTTGTACACGATTAAAATCGGCTGTGTGCCATCTTTGGTGAAAAATAATTAGTCACCGACAACTGACCCACTCACTCCAAGATCATCATAACAGATTAGGCGAGTAAAAAAATATATAAAGATAACCAGTGGATATCGGGCGAGGCATAAAGGGAAGCAACCAGAAAATAATAAGGGACGTATAGGTCGCGCCACACAAGTTGGTGAATGAGAAGTTAGCTAAAAGCTGCGCAATATCCAATCCTGACTGAACCTCACATAAAGCTGCGCGTTGACTGGATATTGCGCAGCTTGTAGCTTATTTAACATCTGCTTACTTGTGTGGCGCGGCCTATAACCAAGGTGGCATCAAGGGAAGTAACCAAGGGCGATCAAGGGACTCAACTAAGGAAGCATCAAGAAGAAAGGAATTGTATCGGTAATACCATCAAGCTTTATTTTTACCGAGTTATTAAGTACAATATTAAGACCATAATCATAAAATTACAATTTTTTCACGATTCAATCAAGTCAATCAAGAACACTAGACATATTTTTGTTGTAAATTTGACCCAAACAAACAAATAATCTCGTCAAGCTAAATAAAACCGTAAAATATGCGTAAAAAAATTTGAGGTAAAAAGTAGGCTTTCTTACAAATGCACCCTTTTACTTAGAAGGAATGTTGTTACATCGTTTGATAGTTATGTTTGAAAATAATAAGGGACGTATAGGCCGCGCCACACAAGTTGGTGATTGTGAAATTAGCTAAAAGCTGCGCAATATCCAATCCTGACTGAACCTCACATAAAGCTGCGCGTTGATTGGATATTGCGCAGCTTGTAGCTTATTTAACATCCGCTAACTTGTGTGGCGCGGCCTATAACCAAGGTGGCATCAAGGGAAGTAACCAAGGGCGATCAAGGGACCCAACTAAGGAAGCATCAAGAAGAAAGGAATTGTATCGGTAATACCATCAAGCTTTATTTTTACCGAGTTATTAAGTACAATATTAAGACCATAATCATAAAATTACAATTTTTTCACGATTAAATCAAGTCAATCAAGAACACTAGACATATTTTTGTTGTAAATTTGGCCCAAACAAACAAATAATCTCGTCAAGCTAAATAAAACCGTAAAATATGCGTAAAAAAATTTGAGGTAAAAAGTAGGCTTTCTTACAAATGCACCCTTTTACTTAGAAGGAATGTTGTTACATCGTTTGATAGTTATGTTTGAAAATAATAAGGGACGTATAGGCCGCGCCACACAAGTTGGTGAATGTGAAGTTAGCTAAAAGCTGCGCAATATCCAATCCTGACTGAACCTCACATAAAGCTGCGCGTTGATTGGATATTGCGCAGCTTGTAGCTTATTTAACATCCGCTAACTTATGTGGCGCGGCCTATAACCAAGGTGGCATCAAGGGAAGTAACCAAGGGCGATCAAGGGACCCAACTAAGGAAGCATCAAAAAGAAAGGAATTGTATCGGTAATACCATCAAGCTTTATTTTTACCGAGTTAATAAGTACAATATTAAGACCATAATCATAAAATTACAATTTTTTCACGATTAAATCAAGTCAATCAAGAACACTAGACATATTTTTGTTGTAAATTTGACCCAAACAAACAAATAATCTCGTCAAGCTAAATAAAACCGTAAAATATGCGTAAAAAAATTTGAGGTAAAAAGGAGGCTTTCTTACAAATGCACCCTTTTACTTAGAAGGAATGTTGTTACATCGTTTGATAGTTATGTTTGAAAATAATAAGGGACGTATAGGCCGCGCCACACAAGTTGGTGAATGTGAAATTAGCTAAAAGCTGCGCAATATCCAATCCTGACTGAACCTCACATAAAGCTGCGCGTTGATTGGATATTGCGCAGCTTGTAGCTTATTTAACATCCGCTAACTTGTGTGGCACGGCCTATAACCAAGGTGGCATCAAGGGAAGTAACCAAGGGCGATCAAGGGACCCAACTAAGGAAGCATCAAGAAGAAAGGAATTGTATCGGTAATACCATCAAGCTTTATTTTTACCGAGTTATTAAGTACAATATTAAGACCATAATCATAAAATTACAATTTTTTCACGATTAAATCAAGTCAATCAAGAACACTAGACATATTTTTGTTGTAAATTTGACCCAAACAAACAAATAATCTCGTCAAGCTAAATAAAACCGTAAAATATGCGTAAAAAAATTTGAGGTTAAAAGTAGGCTTTCTTACAAATGCACCCTTTTACTTAGAAGGAATGTTGTTACATCGTTTGATAGTTATGTTTGAAAATAATAAGGGACGTATAGGCCGCGCCACACAAGTTGGTGAATGTGAAGTTAGCTAAAAGCTGCGCAATATCCAATCCTGACTGAACCTCACATAAAGCTGCGCGTTGATTGGATATTGCGCAGCTTGTAGCTTATTTAACATCCGCTAACTTGTGTGGCGCGGCCTATAACCAAGGTGGCATCAAGGGAAGTAACCAAGGGCGATCAAGGGACCCAACTAAGGAAGCATCAAGAAGAAAGGAATTGTATCGGTAATACCATCAAGCTTTATTTTTACCGAGTTATTAAGTACAATATTAAGACCATAATCATAAAATTACAGTTTTTTCACGATTCAATCAAGTCAATCAAGAACACTAGACATATTTTTGTTGTAAATTTGACCCAAACAAACAAATAATCTCGTCAAGCTAAATAAAACCGTAAAATATGCGTAAAAAAATTTGAGGTAAAAAGTAGGCTTTCTTACAAATGCACCCTTTTACTTAGAAGGAATGTTGTTACATCGTTTGATAGTTATGTTTGAAAATAATAAGGGACGTATAGGCCGCGCCACACAAGTTGGTGAATGTGAAGTTAGCTAAAAGCTGCGCAATATCCAATCCTGACTGAACCTCACATAAAGCTGCGCGTTGATTGGATATTGCGCAGCTTGTAGCTTATTTAACATCCGCTAACTTGTATGGCGCGGCCTATAACCAAGGTGGCATCAAGGGAAGTAACCAAGGGCGATCAAGGGACCCAACTAAGGAAGCATCAAGAAGAAAGGAATTGTATCGGTAATACCATCAAGCTTTATTTTTACCGAGTTATTAAGTACAATATTAAGACCATAATCATAAAATTACAATTTTTTCACGATTCAATCAAGTCAATCAAGAACACTAGACATATTTTTGTTGTAAATTTGACCCAAACAAACAAATAAACTCGTCAAGCTAAATAAAACTGTAAAATATGCGTAAAAAAATTTGAGGTAAAAAGTAGGCTTTCTTACAAATGCACCCTTTTACTTAGAAGGAATGTTGTTACATCGTTTGATAGTTATGTTTATTGTTGTCAAATTTGTGTAAAGCTTTTGTTGATAGCTTTACCTAATTCAGCAAAAAATTGTTTTATTGAAGGAACAAGTAAGCGGATGTTAAATAAGCTACAAGCTGCGCAATATCCAATCAACGCGCAGCTTTATGTGAGGTTCAGTCAGGATTGGATATTGCGCAGCTTTTAGCTAACTTCTCATTCACCAACTTGTGTGGCGCGGCCTATACGTCCCTTATTATTTTCTGATTGCTTCCCTTGATGCCTCGCCCGATATCCACTGGTTATCTTTATATATTTTTTTACTCGCCTAGCCTGTTATGATGATCGTGGAGTGAGTGGGTCAGTTGTCGGTGACTAATTATTTTTCACCAAAGATGGCACACAGCCGATTTTAATCGTGTACAAAATTCGAATAGTTCACTCGAGTTGATACATACTACTCAAAACAAATATTAATCATTTTAATTGAACTTTATGATACTAGTTACTTGCAAATGAAAGAAACCTGGCACTTCTTTTCATGTTGCTGGTTATTTTACCTCCACTTCACACCACATGTGTTTTTGCATCCGCCCTGGCTGGCTAGTCAAAACGGTGTAAACAAAATTACGCTGCGGGCCTCTAACAGGTTGCAACTCGCTTGCTAACTCCGCCCCCTCACACTAGCCATCTCCGTATTTGCGCCGTTTTGTTGGACGCAATTAAATCGCTAATTAGAATCGATAAACACTTTTTATTATACTGAATAAGAATTACGGAAGCAATATTATAGGCATGATGTATGTAACCAAAATAATGAATATACGCCATTAATATACATCTCTCAGTAGCGGCCTCTAAAATTTGCGCGGCTCACTGCGGAACTAAAAAATACGCTGAAATTAACTCTCGTGACAAAACTACGTCCATGCAAATATTTCACCCATGCATCGTACTGATCTTTTGATGGCTCGTGGCTGAATTTGAGAGATGGTCAATCTTTCTGCGTCCGTTTACAGGACGCAACAAGTCAGTCGGACGCAACATCATCGGTAAAAACCGCCATGTAGGACGCAATATCAACATGGGGATATATATATATACATATATATATATAAATATATTGTTTATATAATTGTAAAAATGTGCAGCAACGGAAAACTTAACATCAAAACCTATACCAACCCATCTGATCATCGTGGTATGGTTAACAAATCCTCCCATTGACTTACAATATTCATTTGACTCATATTGGAAGAGGCCTACGTCCAGCAGCCGACAGCAAAATGCTGAATATCAAATAGATATTGTTAACAATCAAAAGGGTTACATGTCATATTCATTAATTATGTAGCTTTCAATGATTGTTCAGAAAATACGCATAGTATCCGTAATAACTTTAAGAATTCATCAAAATTTTCGCATGCCTAACCGGTGCCAGATATGCTAAGTGATTGATATAAGTATTTACCATGTCTCTTCTGAAATAAAAATTTAATTTCATAATATACATAGTAATGTTTGGAGTAAAGATTTATCCAATTTCACAAGAGTATACGAATTCTTTCGTTTAGTAAATGTAAGTATGTTTATAAGTTTACACACAGATCATTCAGAAACTAGAAATTACATTGAAAGAAGAAGAAAGAAAATACATTAATTTGGCACAGGACACACAGAGTACACACAATACACAAAGATAGAATATAATTAGAAGCACGTTACACGTACTACACTACAGTACATGGTTAAAATTTATATTACTTTCTAACATCACCTTATCCATCATCATCATCATCATCAATATATATATATTGTGTTCATCATGATACTCTTATCAGGAAACTATATCATATCGGCATTAAAAATAAAGCTCTCAATCTCCTGACTTCTTATTTGGGCAACAGAATCCAGAAGGTCGAGGTTAATGGTAAGACATCTCCAGATTCTGCTTTGAAAATGGGTGTCCCGCAGGGTTCGATTCTCGGACCATTTCTATTCTTGATATATATTAACGATTTACCTTATTACGTTAAGAATGATCATAAGATTGTATTGTTCGCTGATGATACCTCTTTGATTTTTAATATTTAACGACGACAGAGTAACTTTGACGAAGTAAACAATGCACTCTCTAAAGTTGTCAATTGGTTTAATGTTAATAATTTATTACTTAATAATAAGAAAACTAAACTTTTAAAATTTTCAATGCCCAATGTTAAACATATGCCAATTAATGTACAACTTAATGAATCTAGGATTGAGCCCGTCGAGACAACCATGTTTTAGGTATTATGTTGGACATCAAACTACAATGGGGTCCACATATAGGAAGGCTTTCGGGCAAACTCAGTTCTGCAGCTTATGCAGTTAAGACAATTAGACGCCTCACAGATTTAGAAACAGCTAGAATGGTTTATTTCAGTTACTTTCATAGCTTAATGTCGTATGGGATTCTTCTCTGGGGAAATGCTGCTGACCTAAATACAATATTCGTTCTGCAGAAAAGAGCTGTAAGGGGAATTTATAACCTCAGTCCAAGAGTTTTACTAAGAGAAAAGTTCAAAGAAATAAACATTCTAACTGTTGTATCACAATATATTTATGAAAATCTGCTATATGTACATAAAAATATTGACAAATTTTGTAAAAAATGTGATATACATTCAGTAAATACAAGACACAGGAATAATCTCGTATTTTATAGCACTCGTCTCCACAAAATAAGTAGCTGTTTTATGGGGCAATGTATACGCTTTTATAACAAGCTCCCTTATAATATAAGAGACCTATCTATAAATAAGTTCAAAATTATTGTAAAAGCGAAATTGTGTTCAAAAGCATATTATAAAATATCTGATTATAAAGACGACCAAAACGCTTGGGACTGAGCTGTTCTAATTCGACACACAAAAATAATTGTATTAAATATTTCTTTTTAATGACGTTTCGTAAGTACTTGCAAAGTTTACACGAAATAAAGAAGTATTTCATTTCATTTCATTCATTTCATTTCATTTCATTTCATTTCAGGACATGGAACACTACATGAAACCCTGTACTATCCCGTCTGACCAGCGCGGTATAGAAGGCCAAATCCTGCTGCTTAATTACAATGCACACATTAACACACGTTGTGACACAAATTGAAATTCAAATATACTATAGTGGGTTGTGAAAGGCTGTATAATGAAATTAAAAGTTAATGGGTTCCTAAAAATATATACGGCAAAAATAAGGTAACTTTAATACAATTATCGTCTACAATCCGCAGCGAAACGTGAACCATATTCGTTGTTTTCCTAAAAGCGAATACATCGCTCCCACGCTAATATTGTGCGCCATGTACCTCGATCTAAATAATTATTATCCTCCAGTACATAGATATTCAGGTATACATACTGCTTACTGATCTACAATGTGTAACAACAGAGTCAGAATATTCCCAAGGGATCTTAAGTTATCCCAGCTTGGTCTACGGAGCCCTGTAAGATGTACAGATAGACTGACTGCATTGTTATTAAGATTACTTATGAACAACGCTCCTTTGGTTTTGTTGGCACCTATTTTACCGAATTAAAGGACCATCACTTAGAGCCCGGTTATCTACGAGTAAAACTATTAAAATATTTAATTTAATTAATAATTCTAATGAAATCTAGTTAAATATGTACAAACATTAAGTTTTAGTAGCTATGACTTGAAGGAAAATAGAAAAGCGTAATATTAACATTAATTCACGTAAGGTAGTACGCATTGCCAAATTTATATCTTTATCGGACCCCGGGGACTATATCTTTTGAACTATTTCGTATGAGCCAAACTTTTTACGGTATTTTTGTGCAGTGGGCCGCGACAGGTTCATAGGACCTCTTTTAGTCGCGCTAACGTACGTTTTAAACGGAACAATAGTGCACTGAAACTGATCTTTATTTAGATGCATACATACATATATAAAATCATGCCTTTTGATGACAACTACAATAAATTTATGAAATCTGATCGGAACTTAAGTATGTTACACATTTGGAATCATTATGGGTATAACATTAGGTATAGCCCTTCATGGACTGATTACAGTTTTGCTGACGAACGCGCGCCGGATCTTTAAAATTACCCGACTCGCAGTATAACTACAAGGGAGTGCTACACGTATCCATTCACAAAAGCACGCACCATGGACTTGTTCACCTTACAGCCGATAGAAAACTATATATATATATATTGTTTATATAATTGTAAAAATGTGCAGCAACGGAAAACTTAACATCAAAACCTATACCAACCCATCTGATCATCGTGGTATGGTTAACAAATCCTCCCATTGACTTACAATATTCATTTGACTCATATTGGAAGAGGCCTACGTCCAGCAGCCAACAGCAAAATGCTGAATATCAAATAGATATTATTAACAATCAAAAGGGTTACATGTCATATTCATTAATTATGTAGCTTTCAATGATTGTTCAGAAAATACGCATAGTATCCGTAATAACTTTAAGAATTCATCAAAATTTTCGCATGCCTAACCGGTGCCAGATATGCTAAGTGATTGATATAAGTATTTACCATGTCTCTTCTGAAATAAAAATTTAATTTCATAATATACATAGTAATGTTTGGAGTAAAGATTTATCCAATTTCACAAGAGTATACGAATTCTTTCGTTTAGTAAATGTAAGTATGTTTATAAGTTTACACACAGATCATTCAGAAACTAGAAATTACATTGAAAGAAGAAGAAAGAAAATACATTAATTTGGCACAGGACACACAGAGTACACACAATACACAAAGATAGAATATAATTAGAAGCACGTTACACGTACTACATTACAGTACATGGTTAAAATTTATATTACTTTCTAACATCACCTTATCCATCATCACCTTATCCATCATGTGTAACATACTTAAGTTCCGATCAGATTTCATAAATTTATTGTAGTTGTCATCAAAAGGCATGATTTTATATATGTATGTATGCATCTAAATAAAGATCAGTTTCAGTGCACTATTGTTCCGTTTAAAACGTACGTTAGCGGTGACTAAAATAGGTCCTATGAACCTGTCGCGGCCCACTGCACAAAAATACCGTAAAAAGTTTGGCTCATACGAAATAGTTCAAAAGATATAGTCCCCGGGGTCCGATAAAGATATAAATTTGGCAATGCGTACTACCTTACGTGAATTAATGTTAATATTATGCTTTTCTATTTTCCTTCAAGTCATAGCTACTAAAACTTAATGTTTGTACATATTTAACTAGATTTCATTAGAAATATTAATTAAATTAAATATTTTAATAGTTTTACTCGTAGATAACCGGGCTCTAAGTGATGGTCCTTTAATTCGGTAAAATAGGTGCCAACAAAACCAAAGGAGCGTTGTTCATAAGTAATCTTAATAACAATGCAGTCAGTCTATCTGTACATCTTACAGGGCTCCGTAGACCAAGCTGGGATAACTTAAGATCCCTTGGGAATATTCTGACTCTGTTGTTACACATTGTAGATCAGTAAGCAGTATATATACCTGAATATCTATGTACTGGAGGATAATAATTATTTAGATCGAGGTACATGGCGCACAATATTAGCGTGGGAGCGATGTGTTCGCTTTTAGGAAAACAACGAATATGGTTCACGTTTCGCTGCGGATCGTAGACGATAATTGTATTAAAGTTACCTTATTTTTGCCGTATATATTTTTAGGAACCCATTAACTTTTAATTTCATTATACAGCCTTTCACAACCCACTATAGTATATTTGAATTTCAATTTGTGTCACAACGTGTGTTAATGTGTGCATTGTAATTAAGCAGCAGGATTTGGCCTTCTATACCGCGCTGGTCAGACGGGATAGTACAGGGTTTCATGTAGTGTTCCATGTCCTGAAATGAAATGAAATGAAATGAATGAAATGAAATGAAATACTTCTTTATTTCGTGTAAACTTTGCAAGTACTTACGAAACGTCATTAAAAAGAAATATTTAATACAATTATTTTTGTGTGTCGAATTAGAACAGCTCAGTCCCAAGCGTTTTGGTCGTCTTTATAATCAGATATTTTATAATATGCTTTTGAACACAATTTCGCTTTTACAATAATTTTGAACTTATTTATAGATAGGTCTCTTATATTATAAGGGAGCTTGTTATAAAATCGTATACATTGCCCCATAAAACAGCTACTTATTTTGTGGAGACGAGTGCTATAAAATACGAGATTATTCCTGTGTCTTATATTTACTGAATGTATATCACATTTTTTACAAAATTTGTCAATATTTTTATGTACATATAGCAGATTTTCATAAATATATTGTGATACAACAGTTAGAATGTTTATTTCTTTGAACTTTTCTCTTAGAAAAACTCTTGGACTGAGGTTATAAATTCCCCTCACAGCTCTTTTCTGCAGAACGAATATTGTATTTAGGTCTGCAGCATTTCCCCAGAGAAGAATCCCATACGACATTAAGCTATGAAAGTAACTGAAATAAACCATTCTAGCTGTTTCTAAATCTGTGAGGCGTCTAATTGTCTTAACTGCATAAGCTGCAGAACTGAGTTTGCCCGAAAGCCTTCCTATATGTGGACCCCATTGTAGTTTGATGTCCAACATAATACCTAAAACATGGTTGTCTCGACGGGCTCAATCCTAGATTCATTAAGTTGTACATTGGTTGGCATATGTTTAACATTGGGCATTGAAAATTTTAAAAGTTTAGTTTTCTTATTATTAAGTAATAAATTATTAACATTAAACCAATTGACAACTTTAGAGAGTGCATTGTTTACTTCGTCAAAGTTACTCTGTCGTCGTTAAATATTAAAAATCAAAGAGGTATCATCAGCGAACAATACAATCTTATGATTATTCTTAACGTAATAAGGTAAATCGTTAATATATATCAAGAATAAAAATGGTCCGAGAATCGAACCCTGCGGGACACCCATTTTCAAAGCAGAACCTGGAGATGTCTTACCATTAACCTCGACCTTCTGGATTTTGTTGCCCAAATAAGAAGTCAGGAGATTGAGAGCTTTATTTTTAATGCCGATATGATATAGTTTCCTGATAAGAGTATCATGATGAACACAATCAAAGGCTTTAGACAAGTCGCAAAATATACCTAACGCATCTTGCGACTTCTCCCAAGCTGCAAAAATACTTTTCAGTAACTGCTGCGTCAGTAGTTGAACAACCCCTCGTAAATCCGAGCTGTTTCTTGTGAAGAAGATTATGTCAATTGAAATGATTAAGTAGCTGACTAAGAATTAGTTTCTCAAAAATTTTGCTAAATGTTGGCAATACAGAAATAGGTCGAAAATTTGAGGGCTCTGATGTGTCACCAGATTTAAATAAAGGTGTTATTTTGCTATACTTCATTAAATCAGGAAATGTTCCAGAAGTGACACAACCATTGAACACTGTTGCAAGATGTGGAGCAATTAATTTAATAATAGACGAAATAGTCTTTACTGACAATCCGCACAGATCCTTTGTCTTTTTCATATTAATAGTTTTAAAGATAAAAAAAGATAAGATAAAAATTTTGTATTGTACACCAGAAAACAGAAATACAAATAAAATGATCAAATAAAGAACTTAAAACTAGTGGTACAAGGGCGGTCTTATCGCAAAATGCGATTTCTTCCAGACAACCAGGTAAAATTAATGGTTAAGTTATGGAGAGAATGGGTAGGTTATGGTGTACTTCATGGAATAGTGAATTCTTTTAAGCTTAACAGAACTAATAATATATATAATATTTATATACTTACATACCAGTATTACTACATACATAGGTATAAATATTATGAAATATACATATAAATAGATACCATAAATATTACAATATCAGTGCAAGTTAAAAAGAGTAGTCATGAAATATTTGCCAAGTAGTGTTGGGAGACAAGTTTTTTAAATATTGTTAAGGATGGAGCCTGTCTAATTCTCTCTGGCAACGAATTCCACAATCGTACAGCCTGTACAGTAAAAGTTTTGCCGTAGAAAACCGTAAAGTGTGCAGGAACTTTCAATCTAAGATTCTCCGATGATCTTAAGCTCTTCATATGTGTATCGTGAAGGTATTCAAAGCGTGTTTTGAGATACATGGAAAAAGCAGGATTGTAAAGCAAAACACAAGTACAAACTATTATTTCTGCTAAGCCAGAGATAAAGATTAAGGATAAAATTATTGACAGGGTAGAAACAGCTTACAACCTAGGTCTAACAATTGACCCTGAACTCCGTTTTGAGGCGCACATTAGCAATGTGGTTAGGAGTTGTTTTTATAGGCTGAAGACATTGTATAGATTTAGAAGATATCTCAGTGTAATGATAAGAAAAAGATTAGTAGATAGTCTAATCCTTTCTAAATTTAACTATTGCGATATAGTATATGGCCCTTGTCTACTGTCAAGAACTGAACGTTTAATACAACGAGTACAAAACGCATGCGCCAGATTTTGTTTTGACATCCCGCGTCGTAGCCGTGTTACGCCATTTTTAAATGACGCTAATATGTTGAAAATGAGTTACAGACGAAAGCTTCATTTAGCTTCGTTACTGTTCGGCATTGTTAAAACGTGCTCGCCTAAATATTTATACGAGAAGTTAAACTGGAGGCAGAATCACCTTGCATACCCCGCGCGTTCCACAACCAACTCGCTCTCAATACCGCAGCATAGGACCACGGCGTTTAGAGGTAGTTTTAAATTCGCTGCCACCAAATGCTGGAACTCATTACCACCTCCAGTAGTATCTAAAATAAGCAGGATAGGCTTTAAGAACTTATACAAGAGAATTCTATTGAATACACAAAAAAGTACACAATAAAGTGATGACTTCATTATATTATGGATATGTTATGTTATCACTCCGGCTAGAGGCAGCGATAGCCTAGTGGAGAGACTGGCAGACTGCAACGCAGAGGGTCTCGGGCTCTCACGCACCACTGACTTTTCGAAGTTATGTGCGTATTAAATAGTAAGTTATCGCTGGCCCCGTGCTTCGGACGGCATGAGAAGCCGTCGGTCCCGGCTATCATGAGGACGTTTAACAGTTGTCACAGGAGATCAGTATACTAAAATTTCCTGACACTGGTCTAAACTATGTTTATCAACAAACCCGCTTAGGCATCAATAAACTGAACTAAATAATAATATAATCATATCCATAAAAAATAATCATCTTATAACCCTGCCATAAGCCACTTTTCAGTTATGTCTCACTTCTGATTCCTATACACACACACTATCACTTGTTGTATGTTTTATGTACCTGCTTGTCGTAATGTGATGTATAATCATTGATATTATACTTACTGGACCTGTGTAATTTTTCCATTGTAATGTATGATTCGCTGTATGTATGATTCGCTGTGCTCTGGATACATTGATAATAATACAGAAGCACACATGCAGCATTCCGGTTGTGTGATGTTGCTTATTGGTAATGCTGCAAATTATTATTGCAGTTTATATTTAAGTTTTGTATTTATCTGTAAACAAAAGTATGAAATACTCTAAATCACTGTCTGGCAGTCACTCAGTACTTATATTACTTTTATTTCACGTAATCATCAAAAGCAAACTAACTATAAAATTATTAGAATGTTATATAATATAGAACACAGATATAGAATTAAGTAAGTACCTACTCACCCATCTTATTGTAAGAGGAAACACTATTCTGTTTGTGCCTATGTACACACATTTGTATTTTTATCATGATTATGACATAATAATTTTGCGGCTTGAATTATTAACTACAGATTACAATTATTACATAACCTTTGTATGTTTGCCGAGCGGAAGGTACCTAGTTTATTATAAAACCGCTGTTGGCGTACTTGGCGTCTATGTACATCTCGCTCTAAGGCATTGTCTTATTTCAACAATGTTATTGCTTGTCACAATTCACGATGCATTATGCAATTTATTTAGAGCGGCACGCGTTATGAGCCGGGCTCGTAATGATATATTTTTATCAACATTTTTAATATGTTTATGATTATGTAACTTAATCGTATTTCTGACGTTTGTTATTGTTATTGATTACGTAACCTGATCGTGTATCTGTCATAACTATAGCATAGGTACCTACCTAATAATACAAATTGTAAATGTCAAAACTTAGCCGAAGAGTGCATTTATGAATGTAGTAATGATATAAAAAAAATGTTATCTTTGGATTTTCCATTTCTGTTATTTGTATGTGTAAATATTACATAACAACCAATATTAGATAGTACCTAAGTAAAATAATCTGGTTTTGACGTCTGCGTCTACTAAGGAGCCAGTTGAAAACCAGCGCCGGGCACATGTGTCCGGCAATATGCTGATCTGGCCTCCTATTTTTGTACAGACGACGGGCGTGTACGATTTTTTGCCTAGTTATAGATTTTTTCCCACACTGTATTAATATTATGTCCTTCGTCTGATATAAAAATAAACGCTTTTCATTTCATTTCATTCATTTCATTTCATTTCATAAAGAATATTATAGAGTAGACAGAGAATGTGAGTATTCCAGCGAAGGCGGATTGGCAGCCACTTGAGCTTCAAGCGAAATTCAGAAATATGATCATATTTGCATAAGCCGTATATGAATCTTATACATAAATTTTGGAGTCGCTCAAGTTTATCAAGCTGATCATTATTGAGATCGAGATAGCTGGCATCGGCATAGTCAAGAATGGGAAGAAGAATAGATTGCACAAGTGCAATTTTAGTGGCAGTCGGAAGGAAATTAAGGAGTCTTCTCCATGATGCAATGGCAGCAAAAAGACGTCGGCTGATGTATTGTAGCTGGACGGTCCAAGAAAGTGTTGTGTCTATGTATATCCCCAGATTCTTAACATCTTTACTGAAAAGAATTAAAAAACCTGCAAATGATACCTGGGGGAGCATTGACCAGTTAATCCTAGTAATAAGTCGAGAGCTGCCGATAATTATAGCCTGGGTTTTAGCAGGATTAACCTTAAGACCATACATTTTAGTCCATTCTGATATGGCAACAAGATCTTGATTAATACTGGCAATGCCTAATGATACATTTTCAAGCTTCGCTTGAGAGTAGATTTGCAGATCATCTGCATAGAGGTGGTAGGAACTTGAAATAGAATTAGATATTGAATTGATAAAAATCGAGAAGAGCAGAGGAGAGATTCATCCAGATGGACACGCTGCCGGTGGCCAAACAGGTAACTATGAAACCAGTCAATCACGGATGGAGATATGTTAAGAGAGCTTAAAATGGCAAGGAGAACATCAAAGTCAACAGTGTTGAAAGCGTTGCTGAAATCCAACAAACAGGGAAATTGTGAGCTTGCCGTCCTCCATACCTGACCTGATATCGTCCGTAATGTTGACAAGGGCCGTAGTGGTACTATGACCAGATCGGAAACCTGATTGAAAAGGATTGAGGATGTCGTTTCTAGTAAGGAATGAGTTGAGTTGGTTATAGATGAGACGTTCAAGGACTTTGGAAAGGAAGGGTAGTATGGATATGGGTCGGAATTCAGCGAAGGATACAGGATTGGATTTTTAAGGTAGTGGAATCACATAAGCATACTTCCAAGCTGCAGGAAACACGCTACTGGGAATTGAGGAGTTAAATATATGTGCGTGATAATAGGAAGGATTACATAAAGGATGGGAAGGATCATATTACGGGTGATACCGTCACAACCAACAGCGTTGGAGCTAATGGATAAAATGCTCTTCTTAACATCACATGCAGTAAACTGACTAAAGACAAAAGGAGTATAATCAGGAGTTGAAAGTGATGAAAGATAATTTATTGTATTCGATTTGGTTGTCCCGTCATAATTGGACGAAGCAGAGAAGTGCTGGTTAAGCAAATTAATATCAAAATTATAAGGATCAATTTTCCGACTTTGCTTTCCAACCCCTAATGATTTGAGAAATTTCCATACTTTCACTGGATCTCCGTTTTCTACAGAAGTGTGGATATGCTGGCGTTGTGCATCCCTACACACCCTATTGCAGTGATTTCTGAGTGTTATGTAATTTAATTTGTTTGCCTCTGTAGGTTTGGATTTCAGCTTAGATTTGGCCGCAGCTTTTTTCTGTAAAAGTGATCTAATTTACTCAGTAAGCCGGGGTGATGGCGCATGCTTTAATTTTATAGCACGAACAGACGCATGTGCATCGTAGAGGTTAGTAAGATTTCTCTCCAATTGCTCAATTTTGCTGTCAATAGTGTCAGCATCTAGTAGTGGTTTCCAGTCAATTGCCTTAGCATCATCAATGAGATCATCGGTATTCATACCACTAAAATTGCGAAGCAAGAGAGTTCTAGACTTTGCCTAGGGGGGGCGAATTTTATAAGACAGATAAATGAGGTCGTGATAGGAAAATGCATCTGCACTACATTGGCCATGTTTAACGACATGGCCAAGTGATGAGACAAGAATGAGGTCTAAGAGTGAAGGAGAAGAATTAGGGAAGTGATGAGTGGCATTCAAAAGAAGTATATGCAGATTTGTGGAGACAGCAACAGAAGAGAGAGAAGAGGAACGTGAGTCGTTTTTCAGAAGACAAGTGTTAAAGTCACCCATAATTATGGTTACACTGTAAGAGGGAGATAGATTAAGTAAGAGATTTTCAAATGACGAAAAGAAATCAACACGCAAAGAGGGACAGTAGTAAACACCAAGGAGAATTTTCGTATGATGCAGCTCAACTTTCAGGAAGAGATGCTCACCGGCATTGGGTGGTGGCGGCTGTGGGGACATGTTTAATATTGAATAAGGAATATATGAACGGAGATAATGGCTACACAATCGCCACCACTCCAAGTCCGGTCATTCCTAATGAGCTGGAAGCCAGGCAGGGTATACGAAGCCGTCGGAATGCATGGCTTAAGCCATGATTCAGAGACTAGAATAGCATGAATGTTCTTACAGTCAAAACTAGCCAGCATATCTGGGAAATGGTTCGCGACTGCGTGCTTTGGCTCTACCAGTTTCGCTATTGATTGTTGGTTGGATGGCTTTTTATTTTATTTTTCAAATAAATTGATTTTGCAGCATAACAAGCTTGTCTAAATGTTTTTGAGTAGTTTTTACATAATTAATAAAGACTGGACTATTACTAAAAGTTTTTTCATTATAAAGTTCATATAACCTAATCCGACTTTTATGAATGCCTTCAAGTTGCCCAATCACTAAACATCAGACAGTCAGTTACATTTATTTTTTTAGGTTTAAATACAGTAGAAAATTCATAATTAATCAATTTAAATAATGAATTATATAACTGATCCGGATGGTCATGAATAGGCAACCAACGCATTTTATTTGACAGATTATTTTTTAAAAGTTCTAATCGGTCTTCATTTATAGGTATAAAAATTAATAATTTTACTCGTAATCTGAGGGCTTTTTCTTGGACAACAGACTAATTACTGTCCACAGTGATCAGACTGTACCATATTAATTAAGGAAAGGCTTAGTGTTAATAAATATATTATCAATACAGGTAGCACTTGTGGCAGTCACTCTAGTTGGTTCTAAAAAAGTATGACTTAAATTGTACGATTTAAATAGATTTAAGAAATCAATTGATAAAGAACATTTCTCTAAAATGTTAATGTTGAAGTCACCACAAATAGCAACCGTTTTATGGCAATTATTAACTTTGCTTAGGGCATCCTCCATAATTACTAGAAAACTTTCAAAATGTGCACATGGAGGCTTGTATACACTCATAACAATGAACTGATCAAATTCGACACAAGATATCTCTATGACTCGCTCAACAGAGAGGCTCACAATATCAGACCTTTCTTTAAATTTTAAAAGTTTATTTATTATAATTAACGAGCCTCCTCGAATAAATTTTTCTCTGCTGCATGAGCTTGCAACCTGGTGGTTGTTGAAATTGAAAATGAACTGGTGGCTTTTTAGCCAATGTTCTGTAATACATAAAATGTCAATATTGTTACAATTCATAAACAATTCCAACTCTAACTCCTTACCCATCAACCCTTGTATATTTTGATGCATCAGGTTAATACAATTTTTTAAATTATTTTTTGTACAATGTGTGGTTGATGAAAGTGTGTTTTTATTACTTATATTGAAATTTATCAATGTCTTGTCTATGTTATTGCCAGAGATTTACTGTATTGTCTCATTACTTAATTTAAAGGATTTGGAACGGATTCCAAGCTTATATCCAATGTCAAGTTAGACTGCTCAATAAAAGCAGTGTTATTAGCCAAATTTTTGGCTGTGTTATTAATAAAATATACTAGCGATGATGCTATTTGTCTTTGAATATATTGAGATAGATAACAACTATCACATATCAAATAAAAACTTCTAATGAAAGCATTAGAGTCAATACATACATACATAGACTCACGCCTGTTTCCCGGGGGAGGGGGTAGGCTGAGACTACGGAGCGCCATTTGCAACGATCTTGACATATCTCTCTTGCTTCATTCACTCCCATTAGATTCCTCATGCATGCTCTTCTGTTCAGGGTGCTTCTAACCTGTCCTGTTTTTAGGATGTCTCCAATCTGGTCAGAGAACGTCCGCCTAGGTCTTCCCCTTCGTCCTGTCCCTTCCACACTTGCCTTATATATCTGCTTGGTCAGTCTTTCGTCATCCATCCTCTCCACGTGTCCAAACCATCTTAGCATACCTTTCTCGATGCTTGTCACTATATCTTCTTTTACCCCACAACACTCTCTTATCACACAATTCTTTGCTCTGTCAGTCAGAGAAACACCACACATACTTCGCAGTGCTCTCATTTCTACAGCATTTATTCTACTTTCATGACTCTTCTGCCATACCCAACTATCACTACCATACATAAGAGTAGGTACTAACACTCCTCTATGGACAGCCAAACGTGCCTTTTTGGACACGTTTTGGCTATTCATAAACGCCTTCAGAGCTCCATTCACTCTATTACCTGAATTAACTCTTCTTTCAATATCTTCTACATTCTTACTATCTCTTGTAAACAGCGTACCTAAATATACAAACTCATTCACTTGCTCCACTCGCTGTCCATCAATCATAACATTACAAGCCGTAACGCATTCCTCCTTTTCAAAAACCATAACTTTCGTTTTACTTACATTTACTTTCATTCCTTTCCTCTCTAACGCACCATGCATGATTGTTACCATCTCCTGTTACCATCTTTCGAGTTTTGATTAGAAAATCATTGTATAATGTCAATGTATGTAATTTACAATTTAATTTATATTTATAGTCATTTTCGTCCTGTGGCAACTACTTACTGTAGGGAAATGCAAGTAAAATAATTTTTCGAACTTTTAGGTGTAATAATTGGTCGAAATACCTTTTAATAGTATTAAGATTTGCACTACCCCTTCTCCCAATAAATATGATTATTGTTGAATTAGGACAGTATGTTCTACTCAAGATGTTTTGTAAAATATGTGAAAAACTTGCTCCAGGCATACAAAAGTTGGTAACGGTTTGACCTGTCCTTTGTCTCAACAATTGGCTCATGTTCCTACCTATCTCATCACTAAACATTACTAAATTGTTGGTGTTTGTCTTTGTATTGTGATGTGAGAAGGAGGTGCTATCATGAATGAAGCTGTTACTCATCACCGCTGACTGAGATAACATTGCAGAACTATCATTCAAAATGGTAGGCTGAGAACAACTTTGTGGTTTCAAGCTAGGTTCACTGATCTGATTATTATAAGTAAGTGATAGGAGTCTTTGCTCATTGTATTTACACAAATCCACTAAGTCATCCATCGCCAAGATATGTTCATTAATATGACTTTGTTATAATTGATATTTCTTTGTCATATTAAGTAAAGAATCCTGTAAACGATCAATCTCTGTCTGCTGGCAATGAATATCAGTATCATATTTTAAAAGATTATTATCTAGTTGAGTAATACAAATAGACATATCTTCCTTTAGAGCTATAAACTTGCGGCAATAATTGACATTTGATTTTGAATTTTTAAATTTTCTTAGCAATTTTTCCTTTTTCTTAATTTATTTATTCAACTTTACATACTTTTTCAGTTTATTTGATGAGTTTATGGTTTTACTTGATTAATTAATTGAATTGTCATTAGTTAAGTCAATTGTAATAACTTTTTTACCTTCTTTGTTTGAGTTGGCAGAAACCATGGATGGAGCGCTACCAACCAGCTCATCAAACAGTGATTGTGAAGTGGCTGCTTTGATGGATCGGTCAGCACACTCCAATCTATTAATATGATAGTAAGCCTCATTTAGGAGGCCCTCTAACTGGGTGATGCGCTTGAGAGCGGTCTCAAACTCATTACTACAACTGTCAAAATTGTTTACTATTGATTGTAACCTATCGCGTTCTTCTAAAGATGTAATTTATTTATTTATTTATTATTTGGAAAACCAACAGCATTTAACACTTAAATTTGCAATGAGTTTATACAACAGAGAGCCAATTAAAGGTTTTCACGTTTATGTGTTAGATTTCATAAGGTGCGTGGACATGAACTACTGAACATTTTATAAAATAACTGATAACAGAGTAAAGACTTGAACATCATTAAAAAAAAATAAAAAAAAATACTAAAATTAAGTTACAATAAACAAGAATTAACAATATTGAGAGAAAAAATCAAGGCTTAGCATCCGTCTCACCGTTTCCACTTTCATGTTAAATATATCTAAATTGTGTTTTTTACATGCATTATTCATGGCTTTGCTCGCTCGCCACAGAAATGAATTTTGTCGATAATTGCAAGAAACCAATGGAAGATGAATTGGAGTGTAGTGTCTCACGACTTTAGTAGGCACATTAAAACTAATTTTGGATAAAAGATTAGGGCAATCCACAGCTCCTGATATGATATTTACCATATATACAACATCCGCTATCTCGCGCCGCTTCGTTAATGGCAGAATGTGAAATTTTGCGCATAATTTTTGGTAGTCTTTTGACGAGTATGAGTATTGTATGCATTAAATGAGAATGAATTTCTGCCATCTCAGTTTTTAGTTGAGAATTTTTCTCTAAAACATGTAACATCTTCCTCTCATTATCATCATGCTCGCTTTGTAGTGTCTCACATAAAGCCTTGTATTTCTTAAGTTCTATAAGCGTTAATTGAAATTTTTCCTCACCTTGACGCGCCCTCCTGGTCATCATCTTGTTAATAGATTAAAAAGATCGCAAGAACCTTATTAACAAAAGACAGAAATAATAATTACTTGTTACTATTGTAAGTATGACACTTAGGTTTGTGTAAGGCACCAACCAAGATGAGCCGGCTAATCGAGATATGTTCACTAGGTGTTTACTACTTGTGTAAATAGTTTAAATGTTCGATATTACGTAAACTTACCTCAACTGCTCGAATATAAGAAAAGTAATGCAAAGTATTTTAAATTAAACAGTTCGTTTGATTGACAGATGACTTTGCAAAAGTTTTACTTTATGTTATTCACCAACATTCACTTCTAATTATGAAATTATATAGTTAATTATAAATATCATTTCCTCCCAATGATACTACTTGTTTCGTTTCTTTTCCTAGGTCACCTTTAATCAGTCATGGTTTCTATAATAGATAATTTCAATTAGAACATGCAAAAAGCTGAGTTCTGCATTCAATTTTATGACAATATTTAATAATGTGCCACGCATTCCCTTAGGTGTATCTAAAAGTAGCTGTTTGTAGTAAAATATCCATTTATACATAACGCGACTATATACACACGTATAACATGTCAGATAGAAAAACATTAATTATCTAATTTAACTCCAACTAATGTTATCCGCAGCATCGTACACAGAAACTTTGACAAAACAAATCCAGAGGTCAGGAAATTCAGTTAAGAATCGGTGCTTTCTTGCACTCCACTAACTAAAATTACATCTGTAGTAGCTAAATATCTTTCCCAGTTCGTTAAGATTAAAAACAAACTACTTCTTTCACTTTTAAAACTCACTTCGCAAGTCACAGCCGGCGTCGTGTAATTCGTTTATATAGCGAGACGATAAGGTCCAAGTTTAAAACCTTGTTAGCTACTAATTATGTCATCTATCTAACATAGAAACAATATTATACACAACTTCGGATAGGCCTTATTTACCTTCCAGATAAATGCAAAATTGGAATATATTTCTTGAAGTATCTGACAAATTAATCAGGAACTTATCAGACGGCGGTTAAACTTGCCATGACACTTATGGTTTTCTGACGCCAAGCCATAAGCAAAAAAACATTAAACAATTTATATTTAGTACATTTCGTCGATTTTAAAATAACCCTGTTCTTATTTCTTCTACTCGTACTGCCAAATCATATTTTTATTGCACCGTAAAAATCTGAATAATGTGTATTTATTCACTAGTTACGCATTGTGATTCTGCTCAATAAAATACAGATATATTTCAATTGGGGACAAATATTTTAGTGTATACATTAGCTGTCATTGGAACCAGACATTGACTAGTACTAGGAATATAAAAAGTGTTTTATAAGAGATAAATATGAAAACCTTTCCATGAATACATCATTTTCTTTTACAAGCTGTCATCGCGGTTCAGTGAGCAGAGATACAAATTTTCTATTTATCATTCTTAATGGTTGATTCTTTTTTGTAATGTCACCAAAATTCATTATACTTACATCACTGAGACCCTTGTACAGTCAAGTATACTTGACTTTCTTACTTTATATAAGAGCGAAGTCCAAGATAGTTACACAGAGGGCTTATCCGATACAAATGATATATTTCCTGACAGTTTGGATCAGTATTATCGCGAATGCAAAAGTAGCCTCATATAATAAGATGCTGTTATAGCAAAAAATGCCTAATTGTTTTTCTCTCTTTTATGATGAGATAGAGTATTTTTAGTAGAGCATGATACATTATTTTATACTCAGATATGCTGGTCATGAATCAGTGATTATCATAATTATTTTGCTATGGTTCGAATTTAGAATTTATGTGCCACAAAAATGTCGTCTGAAATTTTTGTGCCGAATGTTATTGATTCTATCACTATACATTTTACGCCTAACGGAATTCCAAGAAACGTTTTACTATTCTCTCATTTATTTGCTAAAATTTCAAAAATTGAGAAGGAGATATCCATAGAAAATACATCATAAATCTATTCAAGCAATACTAATATAAAATTATAATAATATAAAATGTATGTAACATTAAATTTGTATTTCTGATTCCTGTAAGTTTATTACCAAGTAAATTGAAGCATTGATTCAAATTTTATTGGAAGCATCTCTATACTAAACCGAGCCTCTACCTTGAACACAAATTAATTCGTCAGCTGCCAAGAAACACCTTTGATCACGTTGAAATACAAGTTTTAAATTGCTCATTATTTATTAATCAGATGACAGAACGATAGATCAACTCAATTAGAAGCGTTTGCCCTTTAATTAAGCAGTAAACAGATACGCAAGCGATATTATTTGTGATTTGTTATCTCGTAGTGTTGACAAAATATCTCATAACTACGGTTTCGAGGGGGCCTCCATTAAACTTTGTTGATTAACTTTCTAAAACGAAATTAAATGAAGTCTTACGTGTTGTTTCGCTGACTTGAAATAACCTTAGGATTTGACTCGAGATGAATTTCACACGGTGTTTATCTCGCTTTGACTTTGCTTTTTTAAAATCACATTAGTGAAATCCATAAATACTGAAGCGTATATCGGCATTTTCAAGAAATAGAAATGGCTACGACAAATTGTTGTTACAAAATATTGTAATATGTATTAACTAAATAAATACACAATAATAAAATATACTTGAGTTAAATTGTCTTTCGGGATATACCACGTACCTTTGAAGTAACCGATATTTCGACACTGTTGCAAGCGCCATGTTCACGGATGTACACCGTGAACATGGCGCTTCCAACAAATTCCTATAATAAAATATATTTAAGGTGTTCTTGAAAACCCCGCTCTCGTTACTCTGAAATTCCTAGCAACTGTAAAATTTTAAACTATTGTAATTATTGCTAGTACCTATTGCAAAGTTTTCGACCGATAACGTCACACTATTTATTTCAAAGCACGCAAAACGTCGGATATGAATCCTGCCGGATATGACTGCCTCGTTGGTCTCGCGGCATAAATGTGCGCGTGGGATTGGGCGGTCTCGGGTTCGATTCCCGGGTCAGGCAAAGTGTAATTGGGTTTTTCCGTTAGCAAATTCTCAGTAGCAGCACGGAGTCTGGTAATGTGCCCGGTACGTCAAAAGGCCTGCCCCCTATTACATGGGACCTAAAAAAAAAGAAAGAATGCATGGCGAAATGTTGGTGTAATATTACACCTCTGCCTACCCCTTCGGGTATACAGGCGTGAGACTAAAAAAAAATTAATCCTAAATACCTGGCTTTTTGACACTAATTACTTGCGGAACAAATTGGTTTACAGGTAGAATCTGTTTAATCCCAAATAGATACTAAATGAACATTCCATGCTCTATTCCCATGAAACATTCTGACTCCAATTATGACTTAATATTTCGAATTGATTACTGGAGATTTGATGAGATGAGCTGGATTAATGAAACTTGTGATGGATGCAGTTCTCGATCGATATAATTATATAAATATTTATTTTAAAACTAGTTAACTAGTAGTACTACTGTTTTTTCTGCTGCTAGTTTTGGTATTGGTAAGATGTTTCCAGTTTTTTTCATTATTATTATTGATGCCCTTAACATTGCGATCGTGGTGATAAATGTAAATATAGATTCTTTAAGTTATTCAATTTGATATTCTTAAGTCATCGTCACATTGTGTCAACCTAAAAGGGCGAATGACTTTGACTCTAATGACAAAAAAGAACCTTAACTAGGTCATCTATAAATTCCATCCGAGTTATTCCCAAATGTAACAAACATATAATAAACCTTCCGGAACAAAGCGAATCTCCAACCAATCCCAATTATCCCATCGAAACCTACAAACATTTCACCCGAATTTTCATTACGCCGAATCAAGTCGACGCATTTAATATGTAACACATCTGCAAACAAAGGGTTTAAAAACATTTAATTAAATGTTGTTAACGTGAAACTGTATACAGGATGTCGGTTTCGGTTCTCATGGAGACAACGACACCGTTGGAGGTAGACAGTCATGCGCCAATGAGCGTTAAGCATCAATGATTACGCTCACCCATTCAGCTTCCTGATAGAATTATGTCCATACTAGTTTTGTAGAATTTTATACTTGTGGGATATATTAGTCACAAATATGCTGGCTTTGGGGGTTTGATTCGTAGAAAATATGCTGTGTAAATGGTGTAATATCTTTGTGATCGCTTTGTTGTCTTGCTTGTAGAAAGTCGCAGGTATTGATTGATTGATTACTCTTTATTGTAAACCTTACAAAATGTTAAAAAATATATACAAAACACAAACGTAACGTATTTGTACGTCATTGCTAAAAAGCAATCTCTGCCAGGCAACCTTAGGCTGGACAGATGGTAAATAAGTCTAGTGTGATAAATGGTGTAGTTTTAAAGACAATCAGAATAGTATACAAGTAGTTCATAAATATACACAAACATATAAACATACACATAAACATATAGGTACCTACATATATACATACACTTACACATATTCATACATACATATATATATAATATAAACATAAATTATAAAGTTATAGCACAAAGAATACGATTTTATACACATTCTAATGCGTTAAGTAGCTTTATCGCAAGTGATTCTTGCCAATCTGGTTTCTTACCGGGTAAGCACTTCCCTCTCACATATATGTAGTAGAGCCTAGCTGATTGAAAAAGGCTGGCTCGATCGGGGAAGTATTGGCTTCTCACAAAATATTGATGTAAAGTAAGAGAATCTATACTGTTGCACTACGATCGATGAGTACGAGTGCCGGAGGCTCTTTTTCTTTTCTCATTCCACTCCTGCTCCTATTCCTTTTTCCATCCATATCGGTAACGCATCTGTGACTCCTCTAGGGTTGTGAGTACCCATGGTCGGCAATAATTGCTTACCACCAGGAGCTTCATTTTATCGAACATAATATCGTTAAAAAATAATAAAATAATTACACGCCTGAATAAAATTTTACAATTTAACTATAACATGATGTAAGTTTTAAAAATTATGTTAAAAAATGTAAGTTCCATCTATCTCTTACTTAATACAGGCTGGGCCTTATTATGGCTCAGATGACCTTCTGAATAGTCCCAGGATTGTAATATTATCAATGAATATGCCAAGCAGTTACATCAGTTGAGATTATTCAAATCAGACCTAGTACGAGAATAGGATCTTTGACCTCTTTATTGGCCGTAAATATAACCTCAAACCTTTGCTATAAAAACAGTTATCTAGTACATTATTAAAAGCAGTTGGTGAAATAGCAACCTAGTGAGCATGCCACGCATTTAATGCTATCAGCCCACAGCTCCACAGTCTCATTAGAAATAAACAGACTTAACTCTCTTTGAATGTACATTTTAATTTGCAACATATAAAACCGAGGTAGTGAAATTAACGGCACAATAAACTAAACGCCAAGAAGAGGATGTAGGGAAGTTGCCACACACAAATGGCTTAATTTTACAAATGGCAACTATATAATCACCATTTGAATATGATAATATCATCATGTCTGTGTTCTGTTTGCGTTTTTAAGTGGTTCTGATTATAAGCTTTTTGGGGTAAAATAAAAACTGCACGAACGTTGTGCACAATTTAAACGCTCAAGTAACGAGTGGGCTTTATTTGTTGTTTACGCGTTTATTTTAAGAATATATACAAGCATGTTATTATAAATGTCTGAGAGATTGGCCTTCATCTTTTAACAATAGCGATTGCGAGAGTCGGTGTGCGCCATTATATTAAATGTAACAAATAAAATGTTGCTGGGTTATTATTTGTACGGCACGTGGTCACAAATTTTCATAATAAAATTGACGTTTCATAGTATATTTTCTGAGATCTGATTCCGACGACCGGTTGGCGCAGCGGGAGTGTAAGCAACTGCTACGCCAAAGGTCGCAAATTCGATTCCCGCTCAAGTCAAATTTGTGTGCATGAACATGGATGTTTGTCTTGGTCTGGGTGTTTCTATGTATAATATGTATGTATTTACAAAAAATAAGTATATATGTATGTTAAGAGTACCCATAGTACAAGCTTTGCTTTATTGATTAGATGGTGTTGTGTGAATATGTTAGAATATTATTATTATTATATTTTCTGATATACGTGGATTTCACCTCGTACGGATCGCCAGATGCTAAGCGATTACCGCCACCCATTAACACAAACAACACCAGACGAGTCGCAAGTACGTTGCTAGCCTCTGCTACTCTCACTCACCAAATGCAACGCAGCAGTATAGAGACTGTGACTATACGTTGTTGTTCTGTGAGAGCCCTCTCACAGAACAACAGGACGGGCCCATTCATGCTGAAATTGGCAAGGCTTTACTATCTCTAAAATTGATTTCTAAAGGTTATGTTCATAATCTTGTTTCATTATTATATGAGTTAAAATAAACTAACAGAGATAATTATTAATTATTCAGGTTGGGAATTCTACGCTTGAAGTTGTCGACAAGTACCTATATCTACCTGGGACAAGTAGTCCAATTAGGTAGGTCCAACTTCGAGAAGGAGGTCAATCGTCGAATCCAACTCAGTCGGGCAGCGTTCGGGAAGCTACGACATAATATTCTCGTCCGATAACCCGCAATGTCTCAAGACGAAAGTCTTTGACCAGTGTGTGTTGCCAGTGATGGCTTACGGATCAGAGACGTGGTCGCTCACTATGGGCCTTATCAGAAAGCTCAAGGTCACTCAGAGGGCGATGGAGAGAGCTATGCTTGGAGTTTACCTGCGAGATCGAATCAGAAATGAGGAGATCCGCAGTAGAACCAAAGTCGCCGACATAGCTCTCCGGATAGCCAAGCTGAAGTGGCAGTGGGCAGGGCACATAGCTCGAAGAACCGATGGCCGTTGGGGCAGAAAGGTTCTGGAGTGGCGGCCACGTACCGGACGACGCAGCAGAGGCAGGCCCCCCGCAAGGTGGACCGACGATCTCGTCAAGATCGCGGGAGGCGGTTGGATGCGGGCGGCTCAAGACCGGTCTGTGTGGAGAACCTTGGGGGAGGCCTATGTCCAGCAGTGGACGTCGTTTGGCTGATATGATGACACCAATATATAATTGAATAGTACATTAATCATAAATAACTTAAACTATGGTATATGTACAATCGACGGCCTTATCGCTAAGTGCGATCTCTTCCAGGCTACCTTTGGATGGACAGGAATAATGTTAGCAATTTTTTGTAGCGATGGTATAGTACTACGTGAATACATGATTGTGACTTGTGTACATTTATGTTTATCCATTGTCTAGTTCCCATAGTTCAAGCTCTGCTTAATGTGGGACTAGACAGTGATGTGTGTGGAGATGTAAAGAAAGAAATTGTAATTTGTCTTTTTTTAATTTATTTTTTTATAATTTGACTAGTACGGAGTACGTTAGCCTAAATATTGTTTTCTTTTGTCACAGTTCCCACGGCTCAAGCCCAAGAGGTGCTAGGCAAGAAAGCGGCGCTACCCTGCGATATACAACCTCTTGCAGCGGAAGACCATGTCTCTATGGTGCTTTGGTTCAAAGAAACGGATGGAGAGCCTCTATACAGGTAAAATCTGAATTTAAGTACAAAATGCTTATACTATACAGACAAGATTAAAATTTAATAAGTAAAGCTCGGCTAAAATAAAATGAATTCACGGAAATATATCCTATATAATTGTTTTTGACGACCGGTTGGTGTAGCGGGAGTGTAAGCGACTGCTACGCCGAAGGTCGCGGGTTCGATTCCCGCTCAAGTCAAACATTTGTGTGCATGAACATGGATGTTTGTCTTGGTCTGGGTGTTTCTATGTATAATATGTATGTATTTACAAAAAAAAAGTATATATGTATGTTTATCCATTGTCTAGTACCCATACCTAGTACAAGCTCTGCTTAGTTTGGGACTAGATGGTGTTGTGTGAATGTGGTAGAATATTATTATTATTATTATTATTTCCTTTATTTATCATTTTTCTAATTAAAATTACATTATTAAATATATTATTTACCAAAATAAACACATTTAAAAATATAAAAATAACCGTGGGGTCCCACCAGCATCGGGCACAGGGTCCAAGCTGCCGGTGGTTAGGGCTCCAGAGACAGGAACTTCCTCACAATACGTGCCGTGTCCAGAAGTACTGCTTTCTGCATCAGTCCCTTGACCCAAGCACCCAACGCGAGCCTCTTAAGGTGATGGTTGAGGCTCTTGGCTATTAGACCATTAACGGTCACGACTATCGGCACAATAATTGCTGAGTTCACATCCCACATGTCGACAATCTCGTGAGCCAAGTCCAGATATTTAATCTGTTTTTCCTTTTCGGCTTTCACGAGATTCTCGTCATGAGGAATAGTGACATCAACAATTATTGCGAGGCGCTCTGATCGATCTATCAACACGATATCAGGCTTGTTGGCTACAACAGTCCTGTCCGTGATGATAGATCGATCCCAATACAATGTGACAGGGCCATTTTCGAGAACTGGCTCTGCTACATACCTGTAGTACGGTACCTCGATGTCTACAAGTTTGTACTTCAGAGCAAGTTGCTGGTGAATAATTCTGGCTACTTGGTTATGTCTGTGCAAGTACTCGCCGTTAGCAAGACGTGAACAACCGGAAACAATATGCCTGAGGGATTCACCAGGTTGGTGACAGGCACGGCAAATATCAGTAGTGCCATCCCTCAGGATATATTTCCGGTAGTTATTCGTCTTGATAACTTCGTCAGCAATTGCACAAACAAACCCTTCGGTTTCCCCAAAGAGGTCACCGAAGCGTAGCCAGTTCACCGAGGCTAATAGGTCTACATCGGGTCCATACAGGGCCCGATGGAACCTGCCATGAAGCTCCTTGCTCTGCCATACACGCTTGCGATCATCAGTACTAAGTACTACAGGCATGCGCCAGTTCTCCTTAGCCAACCTGAGCGGGGTGAGCCCATTGTCTACCGCAACAACATCTCGATGCATATCCACGTTCGCCCGGAGAAAATATTCTCTGAGATTGCACACCTCGCGATTGTGTAGGGTGTTGACATTCAGAAAGCCGCGACCCCCGCTCTTTCGCGGGATGTACAACCTCATCACGGATGAACGTGGGTGATGCATACGATATGCCGTCAACAAAGTGCGAACTCTTCTGTCCAGGGCGTCCAATTCAGACTGAGTCCACTTGAGTATGCCAAAGGAGTATACAAGAAGTGGCATGACCCAACCGTTGCAAGCACGAACCTTGTTGCCACCTGATAAAAGACTTTTCAGTACTTTTTTCAGGCGGCCAAAGAAACGCTCTTGCAACGATTGCTTCATGACGGCTTCATTGATACATAAAGCCTGTGACATACCCAAGTACTTATAGGTATCAGTTAAGAGAAGCGTTCTTAGGTTAATGGAATCTGAGAGTTGGATCCCCTCAGATTCCACCATCTTTCCCTGCTTCACATGAATGACAGCACATTTATCCACACCGAACTCCATATTGATAGATTTACTAAAGTTTTGGGTTACGTTTAGTAAGTCTATCAATTGGGCCTCAGAGTGGGCAAATAACTTCAGGTCATCCATGAACAGCAGGTGAGATATGACCTGACCACTTCTCTGTAACTTGCAGCCTAACCTTGAACCCTCCAGTACTGAGAGGGTTCATGGCTAAGCAAAACCAAAGGGGACTCAGACTGTCGCCCTGAAAAATTCCCCGCTCAATTTTAATACGTTCGCCGTCCTCCTGGATCCGTCGGCATCCTGGATAGCAAAGAGTCGTATTCCATTGCCCCATACATGACTTTAAGAAGGTGCGTAGAGTTGTATTTACTTTATACAACTCTAACACCCTCAAAAGCCATGTATGCGGCACGGAGTCATACGCTTTCTTATAATCTATCCAACATGCCGCCAGATCCTTTCGGTTACGGCGAACTTGTTGGCTAATGGCCATGTCAATGAGGAGGAGCTCCTTAGTACCACGAGCCCCCTTCCTACATCCATTCTGAGAGGCTGACATAATTGCATGGTCTTCAACATGCTTAGCTATTTTAGCTCTCAGAATAGATGTAAGAAGTTTATAGACCGATGGTAAACATGTTATCGGTCTATAATTGCCGGGCTCGCTAGTACTGCCTGTCTTATGGAGCAGGTGGGTAATTCCAGTCGTCATGAATGTTGGTAACGACCCAGATTCCACAACTGATTGGATTATTATTATTATTATTATTATTTCGTCTCTTCTTTTTTTCCTCAGCTTTTAGCTGGTTTTAACTACATCTACGGGTAAACACCAAGTAAATGTAGTGTGTACTGATTAAAGATTATGGTGTGGTGATATGTATTGTGTCATTTTCATCAAGTGACATAAACTTGCGAACAATCCTGCAAGTATTTAAGATGGCTGCTTTCTGTAGATTTATGTAAAGGCTGTCTTGGAGCTCTATCAACTTTATGCTATGGTGGAGGTGTTTAGGAACGACGCCGGTGGTAGAAATGACTATTGGTACGATATAAACTTTACTCTGGTTCCATACCCTCGCTACCTCTTCTTTCAGTTCTGAATATTTGCTAATTTTCTCAGTTATTATTATTATTATGTGTCTCTTTTTCACGGCTATTCTTCTAACATGGTGTTAAAAGAATAACCGGTCCTTTGGGAGGCTTACACGGGGATATGGATCCAACGTGTAGAGGCCCGTAGAGCACTTTAATCTAAAATGGGATGGGACACATGCCGCGGAGCCTCCACAACTGCACTACTGAGTACAGCTATGGACTAGCCGCAGCAAATGTAGGACTATTGCAATGATGTGGAGTCTAATTTACTGGTTTATGGGGATGGGTGTTAAATGGACTGGTAATAATGATACTATGGATAAATAACGGCACCTGCCAGTGATACTCCTATAGCATCCGTCCGCGTGGCAGGTGGTGACACGCCAACTCACTAGATGGACCCTCTCTAAACAGCCGCCCAAAGCAAACAAACTCTGCCATAAAGGCAGCCAGAGGGCAACATCGGTGCGAGTGGCTAGGGGTGTCGAGCGGTGCGGCACCGGTTTCGCCATCGCGGGCCTCGTGACAACGGAGGCCCGGAGCGGGTTTCCCCGTAGTTACGCCCTTGAGAATGACACTTCCACCCCCGAGCTAATAGCTCTTGCGGCTTCGGTCTGGCCGGCCGACCAAGGCAAGCCAGAGTTGAGAGTCCTGCGGGCACTCTTAGAAATCCACTCCGGCCAGCCAATAAAGGCAAGCCGGAGACGAGGCCCTGACCGACCCTCTGAAGTATGCGGGACCGCAGTGTCGCCACACACATTCAGCTCGCCACAAAGCTGCCCTGCGGTTGTAAGCTTTCTTTTCATCTTGTAATACATTTTTTGTTTATGTTACTCGATGAAGTTGATGTTTGAAAGCTGTTACTCTACCCTCCGAGATTGCGTTAGTCTCATGATGAGATAACGGCTGCCCCAGAGGGGTATTATCCTCTTATTATTATTATTATTATTATTATTTTGTCAAAATTTCTTTTTCTCAGCATTATAAGAATGCCGGCTCTTCAATGAAACCACGGGCCTAAGCCAAGTGAGATTCATTTAGTGGGTACAGTTGAGTATTTGTGTCTTCCTGTAAAAATTTACGAACTATTCTACACGTGTTTAATATGGCGGCTTTTTGCATCGTCATGTATGTATTTGTAGGCAAATCAATTTGGTGTAAGTAATGTTGAAGGTGTATTGGTATTATACCCGTGCTAGAGAGTACCAGAGGCACAATATATACTCTGTTCATCTTCCATATTCTGAGTAATTCTTCTTTTAGATCTGTGTATTTGTGTATTTTTTCGGTTATTGTCTTTTGTAGGTTGTGTGTGTTAGGAACTGCTATGTCTATAATGTATGCCTGTTTATTTTGTTTGTCTATCATTTATTATTATTATTATTATTATTATATTATTATTTTATGACATTTGTAAGATACAAATGAGTGGATAATATCTTTTTCTCCTCACAGTTATGACGTCCGGGGCCGTCTCGCCACTCAGCCTAAGCTGTGGTCATCAGCATCAGGCTTTGGCACCAGAGCATATTTCCGCGCAGCAGCAAACCCAGCAGTACTGTTTGTGGACAGTGTGGTGTCCACGGACGCTGGCGTGTACCGCTGCAGGGTAGACTTCAAGAACAGTCCTACAAGGAACTTAAGAGTCAACTTCACTGTTATAAGTAAGTGTTATATTTTATTTCTATGACTGTTAGAATTAAATGATGCTGAAAAGCTGCTAGAATGTGATGTTATTGAATAGATATTTAATAGCATGCATTACACTTTTAACAATATACCAATTAATTTTATTTTTGTTACTACAACTTTCTTGCAGCTCACAAAATTATTTAAGAGGTCTTCACGTAACTAATTTAAGGTTTACCTTTATTAATTTGTTTTTTTTTTTATGGAATAGGGGGCAAACGAGCAGACGGATCGCCTGATGTTAAGCGATTACCGCCGCCCATGGACACCCGCAACACCAGAGGAGTCACAAGTGCGGTGCCGGCCTTTTAAAAAGGAATACGCTCTTTTTTGAAGGTTTGAAGGTCGTATTGGTTCGGAAAAACCGCAGGTGATGGATCATTCCACAGTTTAGAGGTGCGAGGCAGAAAGTTTCTAGAGAAACGCACCGTTGTGGATTGCCAACCATCTAAATGATGGGGATGGAAATGCTGTCGCGTAGAACGATGGCGGAAAGAGGCGGCAGGGATTAATCCGAACAATTCCTCGGAGCACTCCCCATAGTAGAATCGATAAAAGATGCATAGCGAGGCTACATCTCTACGCAGCGCCAAGGGGTCTAACCGATTGCAAATATCTTGGCAGTCGACAATTCGAGCGGCTCTCCGTTGGATGCGGTCTAGAGGGAGAAGCTGGTACTGGGGTGCCCCTGCCCAAAGATGAGAACAGTATTCCATATGCGGCCGGACCTGCGCCTTATAAAGGAGCAAGCGGTGGGCCGGAGTGAAATACCGTCTCGATCTATTTAGCACGCCAAGCTTCTTCGAGGCTAATTTGTATTTCCAACGTTTCTTTTCTTGCAACTTACTTGCATTAAGTGGCCTTATTACTTCAGACAATTCTTCAGATCAATCTTTGGGCGATGCAGATACGGTCGTGGTAAGTGAGTTCTAGAGCAAGAGGATTCGAACAACACTTACCTATTGGTGTCCAACCATATATATATATATATATATATATATATATATATATATATATATATATATATATATATATATATATATATATAAATATAAACCTTGGGACTTATTGTTATGTAGAATATCTAATGTCCTATGCTACTCTTAATAATATAAAATCCTAGCGTTACTGACTGACTGACAGACACGCTACAGCCGAAACTATTGGGCGCAGGAAGCTGAAATTTGGCATGTATGTTCCTTGGGCACGGTAGGGGTGCACTAAGAAGGGATTTCCCAAAATTCCCACAGGATCGGCCTAAACGGGTAAATTTATAATAATTGGAGGCGTAGCTGCTGGCGTCCTCGTATATAAAAAATTAAAAACTAGCATCAATGATCAATTCGGCCAAAGCTTTTGCTACTGTATAAATCAACATACTCTAGCTGAAAGTACTACCCTGCTTGCATTTAAATTACCGTTTGATGATACACATGAAGCGAGTAACATATGAAGCTCCGTAATTATCCATTAAGAGATTCTATTAGCAAATTATAATGTGCCATGTAAAATTTTAATGACACAAAGATTTTATAGCTGCTAATTATGTCATCCTTGTAAAACTCAATTAACGGGAATAATAATCCTTAATGGGCAATAATAGCCATTACCGACAATAATGGGCTTATTATAATATCGGAGAAAGTAATGGAATAAACCCTCTAAAAGATTGTTATAATATTATTATAGGTACTTATAGCCAATCGTAGTCAGTGATCAGGAAACGATTGGTGACGCTAAATATACTTACAGCTATAGATGGTGACGGTCCGGGTGGAATATCGATCGAAGTGTTTTGCTACTTTGTCTCAACGTGGCTTTATCTCTTATAGATATTTTGAGTCTGATGTTTAATCCAAATATGACGTGAGATTCAATATACGAAGCAAATGGTATCTTGTAAAAGAAACGGTAAATTCAACATAATATAAACGCTATGCCGACCAATTTGGCCATATTACGTCACAATGCTATTGTAAAATCGCAAATAAGTAGAGGCCTATATCTAGCAGTGGACCAAAAGGTTGCTTGATGACATGACTGATATCGGTACACCAATGTGGCTGTCGCATACTGATGTCGAAGGGACTAGTAGAAAGGAATTATACCAACCTATTTAATAAATGCCAATACCCTGTCTTAATCAAAAATAGTCCACAGTCTACATCAGTTTGAATCGTAGAAAACAACCTACCTAACATTTTATGCTAAAATGAAGCCTGGCACTATTGAAAGTCACAAAGAAAATACCAACACATAAATTCCTCTACGTCTAACGCCACTCAAAAGATTTTTTATTTACGATCTGTTATACTTGTTGTCAATGTGGACAAAGTAATTTATGGCAAAAAGGGTCCACGAGAGCAAATGGAAAATCATTTATTACAATGGCTATGAAAAACTACGTTTACTGAAAGTATCTTGTTGAATTGATGGCTTACTACGTACTGCCACATTGATTTTCTGGTGAAGTTTATTGTGCTGATGGCTGATCTAGTGGAGTTGTAAAAGCTTCAGATTGCTATTGATTTTATTTTATAGGTTGTTTTATAGTTTAGGTGATGAGGCCTAATGTTTAAGCCTTCGTCGTCTTTTCATACATACAGATGGCAGAATCACTTAAATAAGCGGCCGCCTAGCCGCGTAACACTGCCCGTGTGTACTCATATACGAGTGACTCATATACGAGACGACACTTTGTGTGTGTGTGAGATTGTTGTTTCAATTCAGGGTGATCATTCTGACCGTTGGTTGAATGTTTTTAAAGCCCGCACTAGAAATGAACTGTCGCGGACCGTTCTCTTTTAAAAATAAATTATGAAAAATTTGAATTTTTTTTTTAATAGTGCTTGTTCCCCTTCGCTCTTGTAATTCATGATTGTGTTTAAATTCTTCACTGAGTCAGTAAGGAGAACATTTATCTAATGGTTCAAAGAGTGTATCCAGCGTTAGATTGTGATATCTTAATATCAGTGAAAATTTAAATAGGCAATCGTGAGAGGCAAATTTTGGTACATGGCACTGTACTATTTATATACAAACACGATGAAGGCGGACGAAAGGAAAGCGCCAGAAAATTACATAATATCTTACTCCATTATAAGAAAAATTTGTGGTCTAATATTTCAATCCACTTGCAGGGCCTTTATACCAAATGTTTACTATACAGTAAAAGGAAGAACCTAATAATATTATGTCAAATCGCCGTTTTATTGCACACAAGATTTACACGTAAAATATTTCTTGTGGCACCCATCCCTCGTGCCCGGTTTTATATGACAGTTACTCTGTGGTCCTCCGTAAAGGCTATCTTGACAGAGCGCCGGCTTCGCAGTAACTGATGAGAATTAAATTCTGAGATGTATTTGAGAGCAATTTTTCGATAAGATATTTGAGCTCTTCAGATTTTCACTTTAATTTTTATTTTGGTACAAGTTATAAATTCTTAAAAGAATAACACCATAAACTACTCTTCCGTAACGGTTTTCAATGTGAAATCATTTGAAAATACCTAAACATTACGAGTCGGTGCCAAGCCAAGTATTTCTGATCTGACTATAAAACCTCTACACTTTTTTATATATCTTTCGTTGTTGTTAGAATAGGCAGTTTGTACTTTAGTAACTTTTTTCGTAAGGGCTTGGCACCGACTCCAAAATTTTTTGCTCCAAAACCAATTATTTTTTGCTTTTTAGTTCCTTAGTGTTTTGTGAAGACGGTTTTTTTTTATTTAAAAATATTTTTTAATTTTTGCTTTTTAGTATTAGTAGGTACAGAAGATAGTGTAGGTGGTACATGATGGGGAGGCCTTCCTCACGTGCCTCAATTCTGAAATGTAGACCTGTACCTTTCTGGCAATTTCAAGTGTTTTTTTTTTGTTTTCAGCTAACTAGCCTAAACTCGTTCGTTTCAGTTCCATCATCAGATTCCGGAAATCATCCAGTACCAAAGTGTTTGCCAAGACAGAATAAACGAGCCTAAACTCGATGAGATTGCGTTATTGTATTACAAAGATCCTATGGCCACCTTCCTGCTCTATCATTAGACTTTGGAAAACATTCAGCACTAAAGTCCATGTAAAGACGACTCAAACGAGCCCAAACTCAATGGGATTGCGTCTTTGTATTACAAAGATCCCACGGCCACCTTCATGCTCCATCATCAGTCCCTGGAAAACATTCAGTACCAAAGTCCATGTAAAAACGAATCAAACGACCCTAAACTCGATGAGATTGGGTTGTTGTATCACAAAGATCTCATGGTTACCTTCCAGCTCTATCATTAGACCATGGAAATCATCCAGCATCCAGAGTTGTTATCGTCAAATCGCTTCAAGTGTGCTTATAAAATTTGAAGAGTTCCTTCGATTTTTCTACGATTCCATGATCAGATCCTGACTTTCTGATAATGGGACCAACTGGAGGGTATACTCTTTTAATCAAAACAAGAATTTTTGAAATCGGTCCAGGCGTCTTAGTGAAATCGGGGAACATACATAAAAAAAGATTCCGACGAATTGTAAGCCTCCTCCTTTTTTGAAGTCGGTTAATAAACTAGCAACTATAAATTTAGGACCACATTATTCGGTAGACCACTCTAACCATCAACTTGACTTCTATCGTAAATTCTAACTCGTAGTGCCAAGACTCTCGCCGACAGCCGAGTCTGGGAGCATAACGTACTCATAGGCATGGAGCTAGCGATAATATACAAATTGATACGTATATAAACTTGAAATGGCAGTGGTGCGCGATGTGGATTTGAAAACGATACCCGAGCATAGGAATCTGATGGTATGTCACTCTACTGTTACTGCCCTTATTTTATTTAAAGTTTTTAATGTTTTGTATTCCAAACTCATTGACTTTAGGGCCCTATTGCGATACACTTTGTGTTTACATATCCATCTAATTATACCCATACAATGCTACAGTTACTTTAGATTGAAATCATACTGAAGGACGCCCACGCGTTTCACATCTGTTCTACTTAAGCGTCCCACGCATTGTACCCTAAAACCTTGAAAAACAGAGAAAAGTACTGCCTTTACTATAAAAACACAACTGATGTTCCAGAAAATTTCGGCTCCGAAGATATTTGATAAAATATAATAAATTATGAAATTAGTTTACGATATGTATTTTGTAATAGCAACCAATACTTTTTAGAACTAATCTCGTGAAGCAGAAACAAGATATATTTATTTTACACATTACACGGCCTATCTGAATTTAACGATCGTATCTTTACGCAATATGTATCGCCCGATCGATCTCGAGTCTAGAACCTTCGACTTTAGCCTTAGGGACTGAAGGCATTTATCGTGACCAAACTAGCGTCCAGGAAATAGAAACTGTCAGAAAAATTGATTTTATTTCTTTTTGTTCGACCTCCCAAATGACATTTTCTAAGTTTGTATCGTTTATCTTTAAGGGACGCGTTAGCTAAAACCGTGAATATTAGTCTGCGACCCTCATTTGTTCAAAACTTTTAGACCGTAAACCAGTCTAGGTACGTCAGAAATTGTTTTTTAATTAAATATTTATTACAATATCTGTTATATCCAACTACAGTTGAATTACAGACATACAGCCATAATAAGTAACTGCCAAAATACGATGTTGTTTCAGAATTTGGTTAATATATTTCTTTTAATTCTATCTTTCTCGGTAGGCCTTCATAAATCTTATTACTTAAAATTTAATTTATAAAGATTTTCACAGAAAAATGAGAGCGGTTCACAAGAAATTGAATATGCGATGAGAGCCGGACACCAGGAGCGAATACAACCTTTTATAAAACCATTCAAATTCACGACTATTCATAAAGAGTACCAAATAAATTATGGTGATCCTTTGAGACTTAGTTCGACACTTACGAATTTATCGGCGTACTTACTAGGTGAAACCAACAGATAGCTACGTAGAGGGTCTCGGGTTCAAAACCTCGGCACGCATCACTGTCTTTTCAGAGTTACGTGTATATCAAACCACTAATTATCGCAAAAATTGTTTACTGAACGGTAGATGAAAACATCGTGTGGCAACTTACATGTCTAATAGTTCTTCATAATGTTCTCGTAAGACGTGTTAAGTCTGCCAACGTGCATTCAAGCAGACTGTAGCCTAAATTTTCATAGTGAAAAGTGTCCCGTGTCCAGCAATGATACATTTTATACACAGAAATTATATTGTAAGCGAATTACGCACCACGTTAAACTAAATCAAAACTGTTTTATGCCGTAACCTATGATTAGCTTTCTGTTTAATAAGCCGAAATTTGAAAACGGTAAACCGCAGTACTATATAATTATGAAAATTATACAATAGCATATCTAAAAGGGTAATATTTCTTTTTGCTGAGGCTTACAATTCCTTACTGCTTTTCGATGTCCATTGCCTTGCTCTTCGATGTCCATTGCTTTAGTTAAGCCTCCACTAATTTGCTTCACTGTAGCACTGTTAGTAGGTTTTTTTTAAGAAACAATGCCCGCGCTGGGAATAAATCCTGTGTCGCGGGGGATTTTACAAACATACAATTTTATTGATGACTCGAAACAATAAATTATGGATCAAACATTAGTGGCAACTTGTCTGGTGGCTCTGGCTGACATGCGTATGCATCCACCTTCTGATGGCGTAGAGGTATCGTGATTCAGGTTGTACTGGCTGCCTCAATCAAGTTTGAGCCGTACGATGGCTGTTGAATGCGGTCCATAAAGATGAAAGAGAATTTAATGACAGGAAAAAAAAGCAATGACTGAGTTTGTTTCATCCTTCGGCTAGGAAAATTCGGCTTCGTCTAGAATAGAGTTTTGACACGTTTAGCTTTGTAAACAACCAATGCAGAAATAAATATGTCTTTATGTCACAAAGTGTTATCTTGTGTGGGAATCGAAACATCAACACTTCACCGTGGTGTCAAGTACCTCTTAAACCACTACGACAACCGTGCAATTTGCAGGCTACTGACATTTTGTTTTCTTAATAATAATAATATAACAAAATCCCTCTAGGGCAGCCGTTATCACATCATGAGACTAACGCAATCTCAGAGGGCAAAGTAAAAGCTTTCAAACATCACCTTCATCTTGTGATATAAACAAAAAATGTATTACAGGATGAATAGAAAGCTTACAAACCGCAGGGCAGCTTTGTGGTGAGCTGAATGTGTGTGGCGACACTGCGGTCCCGAATGCTTCAGAGAGTCGGTCAGGGACTCGGCTCCGGCTTGCCTTTATTGGCTCGTTGGAGTGGAAGCCTAAGAGTGCCCGCAAGACTCTCAACTCTGGCTTGCCTTGGTCGGCCGGCCAGATGAAAGCCGCAAGAGCTCCTAGCTCGTAGGAGGAAGTGTCATTCTCAAAGACGTAACTACGGGGAAACCCGCTCCGGGTCACGAGACCCGTGATGGCGAAACCAGTGCCGCACCGCTCTACACCCCTAGCCATTCGCACCGGTGTTGCCCTCTGGCTACCTTTATGGCAGACTTTGTTAACTTGGTGGCTATTTAGAGGGGGCCCATCTAGTGAGTTGGCGAGTCACCATCTACCCCTTTTTGACGTACTATAAGACTACTTAGAGCAGACACTGGGTTTGCATACATAGTTTCCATTTAAACCAGTCCATTTAACACCCATCACAATAGCCCGATTTTAAAAGGTAGGCAACGCACTTGTGATCCTTCGGGCATTGCAGGTGTCTATGGGCGGCGGGATTACTTACCATCAGGTGACCCGCTCGTTCGTTTGTCTTCCTTTACTATAAAAAGATATAAAAAAATAAGCCTCGATTCTTAGTTTCCATACAAGTAGCAATAGTCTTGCAGCTGCTGCGGCTAATCCGTGACTGCACTTAATAGTACTATTTTGGAGGCTCCTCAGTAGGTGTCCCATCACATTCTAGATTAAAACTCTCAAAGGGCTCGTTGGACATTTATGTCTCCGTGTACGCCTGCCAAAAGACCGATTATTCTTCTAACATCAAAGGTTAAAAGAATAGCTGTGAAAGAGAAACAAATAATAATACTAATAAACCTCCCAAAATCCATCCATACGACCTGATCGAACACCAGATCCACTTGGGGGGGCGGACATGCGACATTATATCACTGCCACGGCTAACATGGCTATGGTTAACCATTCACTATGGAGAATAGAGTAAGGAATATACGTATAGGACCGCTATCTGGAGACCGCCAGGGCATGTCTGGAGTTGGCGCTGGACGTGGCAGCATGCGAACCGTCAGTGGTCGTAGATTGAACAGGCGGGTCGCGACCAACGAAGATGCTACAGCCGAAATCAACACACCCACAACAGACACTATACACATTACATCAAGAAGTGATTGAATTATGATAAAATATTAACGACAAAAGATATTACAATCTGGCGATAAAAGAAGTAAATTTTTCAAATCATAAAATTTAACACTGCATGCTGCCTACATGTGAAATTTCGAAGTGATTGACGGTCTTGTGTTTGCCGTTTTAGGTATTGCTTCGATTTTTATCGTTACCAATATTATACTTACTCTCAATTATTTTTGACCTGATTTTGCTTTATGTTACTATGTTTATATTTTTTGTACCATGTTATAAAACTACACTTAAGTATATTTTACTGTCAGTATCATATCTTTACGTAGATCGTGCTCTAACTTTCATACTTTCTGACTTGCTCTGAAAATTCACTAGTCTATACTCATCTACTAGTACTACTAGTCCCATACTCAGACAAATTATGAAACGTATTGTTATGTTGGCACAGTGGACGTAAGTAAGTCCCCAAGAAAAACGCAATAAAACTTTACAACTTTATATTCAATTATGTCACAAAGAGAATTTTTTGAATGTCAAAAGTTAGGTAAGTACATCAAAGTTTCATTCGTTAGGGGTGGAACCTTCCGAAGAAAAAGTCTCGTATAGTCCAGTCACCTTAGGGTTTCACCTCGGAATTGGAGATAATAAGCTGGAAACTCATATACAGCTTCATTTTGGCGTTCTAAAAGTTGGCTCAAAAGTCTCATATTATCTCGTGTCTGCGTCGTAAGTTATTCGAGGTCAAAGGTCACGAAAATCGTTTTTTTGCAATTATCTCCGTTTCTATGGTTCCAATCATTTCAACACCTATATGAAAATTGAAGATCAAAAAAATTGCCACAACTTTTGTCTCAACTCTTTTTCTGTACGCTCAACCCTTTTTCGAGATAGAGAGCGGAGAGCACCCAGCGCTCAGGAATATATATGACCATTTTATTCTTTTTGTCTGGCTCTTAAAATTTGTGGTGTAATTTTATATAGCCTATGGTGTAATTTTATATAACTGGCCTTTCGGAATAATTGGGCTATCATAGGCAATAACAATTTTTAAAATCCGACTAGTAGTTCCTGAGATTAGCCGACATTATCTTTTAGCCTTTTTAGCCTTTTGCCCAGCCCCAAAGGGTCGAAGCGTTATGTTATATAGCCTATAGCCTTCCAGAATAAATGGGCTATCGTATACAAAATTATTTTTTCAGATCCGACCGGTAGTTCCTGAGATTAGCGCGTTAAAGCAAACAAACTCTTCCGCTTTATTAGGTATATTAGTATAGATATATATAATAAAAATATTCAATACAATGTATTAACTTATAAATAATACAAATTATTTATTGTTGATAATATAATATTATGTATATAAAATTAATGATTTAGTAACTATATAGGTACAAGGTATTATTCACCGAGATTCACGGTTAACCTTGTATAACATTATTATGCCTGAGCGCTGGGTGCTTTCCGCTCTCTATCTCGAAAAGGGTTGAGCGTACAGAAAAAGAGTTGAGACAAAAGTTGTGGCAATTTTTTTTATCTTCAATTTTCTTAATAGGTGTTGAAGTGATTGGAACCATAGAAACGGAGATAATTGCAAAAAACCGATTTTCGTGACCTTTGACCTCGAATAACTTACGACGCAGACACGAGATAATATGAGACTTTTGAAACAACTTTTAGAACGCCAAAATGAAGCTGTGTACGAGTTTCCAGCTTATTATCTCCAATTCCGAGATTGACCCCTTTTGATGCCTAAAGTGACTGGACTAGTAATAAACTTACAGCTACTTTTTAAATCACCACAGAGTTATCAATTTATCATTTATCATCTTTATTTTTATTGTGGCTTCAGGAAAAGATTTTAAGAAAAAAAATATTTCTATGTATTTCTTTTATATCTGTCATCCAACGAGACTCAACAAATTATTTGCTGTCCTTGGTGTTTATTTTCTATTGGTTTGTCTTATAAAGGGTGTATTAAAATTAACATAAGATTTTGTTGTCTTCGGTGTAGTAAAATATTGGTAACTCTACGATAGCATTATTTGATGACTGACAGTTTAGGGTAGATGAAATAAAAGTAGTACGATACAAATTAACTTGTCGTACTTATGTTCTATATCTTTAAAAAAATACCTGTTTAGTGTGAGACGTTAAACAAAGCGCTAGTCTATGGAATCAAAAAGTAGTTTTTTTCTATTAGAATCATTTTGAACGATGAAGTAATTTTTGAGGAAACTCATTTCAAGTGATGGAGCCCCTTGATGGCTTTTCACGTAACACGGCCGAAGCTTTTGGCCCAAAATGTTATTCCGTATACTGTTGTCTACATTGTTTGCTTTTCGTGTGAGTGTGTGGCCAACTCTAGTGTCGGAGTTTTTAGACATGGCCTAACGATGCTTATCAGAACCGGAACCGACAGCTTTACGTGCCCTCCGAAGCACGGTAGCGCTCAGATCTAAATGCCACACGTGATCACCCATCCAAGTGGCGACCTGTGCAAGCGTTGCTTGACTTTGTCGATTTGTTACAAACGTCAAGCCAAGTCTCGCTATGAGCGCTACTATATACTGTAGGTTACTTGATAGATTCAGTAAAAATAAATGTGTTATTTATTCGATTCAAATCTTGCGTTTTTTCGGGACACCCGTTATAAGGCGCTCGACTGCATAGCTTGCTCCATTCCAACTGAAGAACTTCGTCCTCTAAGTTTATAGCTCACGAACTTTTGCCCAACTTTGGGACCAATATACGTGTCTGTATAATGATTAATAACGTACGTCAGACAAAAAAATTATAATATGTACTCGTATGTGTGAAACAACCGCTGTGTGTGGAATACAGTATAATGTTACGATTTGGTAACTTGACCAAACTGAGTTTTGTCGATTATTGTTTGTAGAAGGACATTGAGAGGTCGAACTTTATGTTGATGAATGAATGTGATGTGAACGCAGGTATTTGGTAAGAATTTTAATTATTACCTTTATTTTCCTAGCCATATAACTTTGACATCAATTATTATTAGTAAACTTCTGCTGAAATATAAAAAGGTGGTGATACTAGGAAGCATATGTATATAATTTTATCAAATATTTTAGTGCAACAGAAAGAGACTACCATAAGCGAAGTAAAGCCAATAAAAACATTTTGAGTTTATGTGTAACATCAAAATAACAAGTTTAACTAAATGCATATGAAAATACACAAGAAATACCAGTATTTTACGTACTGAAAACTTCTTAAAATGCAATATGTTATTATCTTTACAAACACAAGGCCTTACTATGCCTTATAACCTACTTCCAAAATATATCCTGCCGATTAGAGCGATTGCAACCATATACTTTACTAGAGGACGCCAGCAGCTACGCCTGCATTTTTTTTAAATTTACCCGTTTTGGCCGACCCCGTGGGAATTTCGGGAAATCCCTTCTTAGTGCACCCCTACGATCCCCAAGGAACATACATACCAAATTTCAGCTTCCTGCGCCCAATAGGTTCGGCTGTAGCGTGTCTGTCAGTCAGTCAGTAACGCAAGGATTTTATATATTAAGATGATGAAATCAATAAACTCCAAAAAGTATCACACATGAATATCCGGAGGGGTTGGCTAAGGTAATAATATTTTTCTAGGCTTATAATACATATGTTTTGCGCAATATTAAGATTACTGTGCCATGTACCTGGTAAATGGCCAGCTAGACCGTATTAAAAAATTCTTACACAAAAACCCAATAAGTTTACAGTCAACTCATTTCAAATGAAATTTCTTTCGCAATTCCATAAAAAGTCAGCTAATGCTACGATCCCCCCCGTGGGATCTCCACCTTGTCGTGGTGGGGGGGCTTAGTAACCGTGGATTGGTGACCCGCGGTGAAGCTAAGAGGGATCCAGGAGGGGACGCTCCGCGTGGGCTTGACGGAGGCCTGCGCTGGATGCGTCCAAAGGGGCGGGTGCGAGGGACAGTTCTTCTGTCCCTCGCAGTCGGGTGCGGTCGCGGGAGGAGAGGCGTGTCGGTGTTGCGTTGCCGCGCGCCCTATCTCCCGCGACCAAATGGAGGCGCACCATCGTTGCGTCGCGGTGGGGCCGCAGAGGAAGAGGAGATGCGGTGTTGCGTTGCCGTCCTCCCTATCCTCTGCGGCCGCTGAGTGTTTTGGCGGCGGAGCCCAACACCTTCATCCGCCGCCAAGGGGGTTTTGTTCGGGGCCCGCCTGACCATCTGGCGGGCCAATACCCGTCGGGGGGTAGCGACGAATGCTTATGCGAATCCCCACCCTCCGACACACGGGTACATGAGGAATACGGGTTGGTTTTTAGTCAGTAAGAGTCTGACAGTCCCCTTCGTCCTTCCCCCGGGGCGGAGGGACTCCATGAGGATTTTCCAACCCGATACCAAAAAAAAAAAAAAAAAAAAGCTAATGCTACGATACATTTTAAAACTATTTATAATGTAACCTCGTGTTTATTCGTTTTTAACTTTTAAATCACGAAATACGGCACTTTGAAGTTATGTCTTCAGCTGTTCAAATAAATTTTGGTCTTTGCGTAAAAATACATTTGACAGTTGGACATTCAAATAAGTTTCTAATATTCAAATTTGTTTTAGTAGTTAGAATGAAAGTTTAGCAGTAGTAGCCCAGTGGTGAGACTAAAAAACTGCTAAGCAGAAAGTGGAGTTGAAGCCTGCGGTGCGCATCACTGACTTTTCAAGGATAAGTGCGAATAAAATTGTTAATCATCTCTTGATAAACGGTGAAAGAAAACATTGTGACGAAATCTGCATGTCTGAGAGTTCTCAATATTGCTCTCGGATGACATGCAAAGTCTGCTAATCCGCACTTGTGCTGGACTATGGCCTAACCTGTCTCATAGTGAGAAGAGGCCCGTGCCCAGCAGTGGGACAGTTTCATTCAGGATATTATTAAATATATACCAACGATAAGGGAGACGAAGAAAAAATGCTAGTGAGTGATACGACATAAATATTTAATGAAGGACGTTCACCATTTCGAGGTGAGTGTGGTGTCACATAGATATATTTCAGCAGACAGATATAAGCGTAGTAATCCTTCTGATAACATTTACTCATGTTTTATTATGTATACTAAGGATAATGTCTCACTGTTAGTTTATCCCTAATAAATAAATAAACACCTCCTGTAGTTCATATTTCTGTTGCATTACTAAAAAATAAAACAGTCATTGAAAAAGTAATTCGAGATCTGATGAAATGTAATATCTGCAAAACCAAAATAAACCGATAAAACCAGACTGCAGCTGACAGAAGAGCATGTATGAGGAATCTGATGGGAGTGAATGAAGCAAGAGGGATATGTCAGGATCGTTGCAAATGGCGTTCCGTAGTCTCTGCCTACTCTTCCGGGAAACAGGCGTGAGTCTATGTATGTATGTATATACTTCTAGTTTTGTAGCTCCAATGGTTTTGGCTTTACGTTGATAAATCAGCAAGAAATAATAACTATACACAGAGACTACTTCGTATGGTCTGCGTCAATGCCTAACAATTATTGTACTAAATTTGAAATTACAACAAAAGTAGGTACATGTCGTACCTATCAATTTTATGTAGGATAATACAACAATATTTTTTAAAACAGGCTTGAAACGCGTCCTTTTACGTAGTAACAGAATCACATGCATGTTGCGGTTACTTGTCTTGATCGGCTTGTACGTCTTGTCAGGGGGATTTAAACACCACCGTAGTTTCCAGAACGTCTAAGCCTACATGAATACGACAATCCCTTCGAAAAGGTGACAGGAGAAAGTATACAGCGAGACATACATACATTCTCTCCTAGTCGCCATAAAAACTAGCGTAAGCAAGCAACTATCATGCCTAGATTGATATCATTTGCTTTTATTTTCTACGACTGTGCATTAAGATTGCTGGGTGCTATCATAGGAACATAAAAAACACCTTCTAACATTTCTCTTCAGATTGTCAAAAAGGCACACCCATATTTTTATAAAAGACTAGTGGACGCCCGCAGCTACGCCTGCACATTTTACCCGTTTTGCCCGATTCCTTGGGAATTTCAGGAAATCCCTTCTTAGTGCACCCCTACGGTCCCCAAGGAACATACATGCCAAATTTCAGCTTCCTGCGTCTAATAGTTTAGGCTGTAGTTTGTCTGTCAGTCAGTCAGTAACGCAAGGATTTTATATATTTAGATTCGAAGAAACGCTTCTAAGAATAGTAATTGAAATTTAAATATTTAACAATTACATTTTGAATAGGTCTAGTGATTAATAACCCTGACCATAGAGACGTAGGTCGGGTTCAATTCCCAACCAGGACAAATGTTTATGAAATGCGTACAACAATTTCGTCTTTGTCTGGTTTATATTCCAAAAAAGTCTTGATAAAAATAACTACCTATTCAATTACAAAATGGTAAACTGTACTAGTAATTTGCATAGTAGCAGTATCGTGTAACTGCACAGAATACTTTTTATTCCCCATATATATTTTCCAAGCTTTACTCGCGTTAAAAACTGACGTGCTGTCAGCTGCAAACGAAGCCAACGTATGCGCCTTGTGGTCGCAAAGGCGTTGCTATGATTTCGTGCAGAGAACCGATGCACGCGACAATGTAGATGGGTTTAAAGAGGCAGTCTATATTTTTATTATTTAACAACTATACTTATATGAGAAGTATAGTAATGTATATATTTTCGAGTTTTAAGTGTAGTTTTAAAGTATGTCTAATAAGATTTTTGTCACTTTACCATCCACATAATTATTCTGAGAGTTAGATTCGGCTCTTTGATGATAAAAAAAAGTAACTTTGACTTTTATATTGTACTAGATGAGCCCGCGGTTACACCCGCGTTATTTACAGCTTCTGCTCCGCTGTCGTGGCTCATAGCGTGATGTTATATATTATATCCTATAGTACACACACACATACACATACACAACGTCACGCCTTTTATCCCCGAAGGGGTAGACAGAGGTGTATTTCTACACCCACTTTTCGCCAGATATACCTTAGTCTCACGTAATAAGCCTATTGCCGTACCCGTAATAAGCCCATTTCCAGACTCCGTGCTGCTACTGGGAATTGCGTGACAGAAAAACCCAATAACCCTGCCCGACCCAGGAATCGAACCCGAGACCTCCCGATCCCACGCGCACATTTATGCCGCGAGACCAACGAGGCAGTCGTATAGGGTTTGATGTCGAGTTTTCCGTCTCTACGCAAAGATGGTATTTGCATCGTGTTATCCCTTAGTCGCCTCTTACGACACCCACGGGAAGATAGGGGGTGGTGACACTTGTATTCTATGCCGTCAACCACACGGCATATCCTATAGTCTTCCTCGAGAAATTGGCTATCTAACACTAATAGATATTTTCAAATCGGACCAGTAGCTTCTGAGATTAGCGCGTTCAAGCAAATAAACAAGCATACTCTTCAGTTTTATTTATTTATTTTATTTATAGTCTCACGCCTGTATCCCCGAAGTGTGGGTATAAATATTACACCCATATTTCGCCATGCATTTTTAGGTTCCACGTAATAGGGGGCATCTTCAGTTTTATATATTAGTCTTAGGTAGATTAGATTAGATTTCTGATCAATAATGTAAAATGACGCTTATTGGGACTGGTTGGTTTCCTGATTGGGACATCCCAATCAGTTTTATCTATTTATTGGTTTTATTTCTTTATTGGTTTTATCATCCAATTGAAGGAAGACGGCATGGATAGCTACTACTAATTTCCGTCAATTATTAATGAGAAGGTTGGGATTTCCCTCTGAAATCAGATCCTTCTTGCTGAAACTATCAAGACTCTTATATTTGCCCGATTTCCTTGTATTAACAGTACTGACTGAAATCTCAACCTTAAACAAATCATAAATAAACAGTCAGTGTACCTCACTTTCTTACTTTCATAAGAAAAGTGATTTAATTTTGTAGCCCGGTACAAAAATAAATAATATGAACTGCAATTATTTAGTGCTGTAAAATTCAATATGATTTAATTGCACTCTAGCACTCGTAGCGAGACTTGGCTTGCCGTTCGTAACAGATCGGCAAAGTTAAGCAACGCTTGCACAGGTTACCACTTGGATGGGTGACCGTGTGTGGCATTTACATCTGAGCGCTACCGTGCTTCGGAGGGCACGTAAAGCTGTCGGTCCCGGTTCTTGTCCAAGGATAAGGATCGTTAGGCCATGTCGGAGGCCTTCGGGCGGTCTGAAAACTCCGACACCAGAGTTGGCCACACGCTCACACGAAAAAAACAAAAAAAAAAAAAAAACAAAAAAAAAAATTTGCACTCAGTTATTGCGTTGTATAATCGATAAGCGCTGAATGGTGACGACACAAAACCGAACCAATTAACGTCAGTGGACACTTCAAGCGTTTCAAATGGGTGTAGCGTTTAACTGGTTTGTTTTCATATTGATACTCGATCAAAAGAGGACTTGAAAATAGTGTAACCATTTTAAATAAGGGTAGTAGGTATGAAAATTGGCACAGTTAAAGTTTATACGGAAAAGTGTATCTCCATCATTCGTCATATTAAGAGCTTTTCATGTTGTTTCCTGACCTTGTTCAATGTATTTTGCAATAAGATTTAGTACATAAGTAAAACAAGTGTCGAAAGCTAAATATAATCCCTGATTATAAAATGTCCTACTACTGGTACAAAGCTTTGTGTGCTAAACACGATCATTATTTATTGTCTAGTTGTAATTTGTCTATATGTAGGTATATTTAGAAATAATTATGTAAATACGTTTCAGCATCATGTCATTATGAATTATGTTTATTAGTTATCTGGTTGCCGTAGTACAGGCTCTACCTAGTTTGGAATCAGATTGTAATAGAAATAATAAGAGAAAATATTCGAATAGAACTAGGTACTAATCTAGATCCCAATTTGAGAACAGTGCAGTCTGATGAAGGAAAAAACATCCAGCGCAGAACGTGACTTTTCTTCGCAAAAAATAAAAAAATATTCTCATTTTTTTAACCCTGCATACTAGTTACGTCACTTAGCTAACAATTTATCATCCAGCTAAGCCCATAGTTCTCGACTTGGCACTGGAGTGCAATCCACTTTAATCCGCCACACATTCGCAAAGCTCCAGTTTTAAACAGAGCCTCGGTCACGGACAAAGGTATTCTTTGTCTATGGTTTACATAAGCCATTTTGTTCATTATTTATATTGCTGTGGCATCGTATTGGTTAAGTTTTATTCAAACTTATAGAAGAAATTTTTCTTTCAATCGCTTTGGTTATGGTTGATTAAATGTTTTTTATGTGATCTCCTTAAAAAGACAGTCTAAATATTCCTTCAACTAACACAAAAAACACTCAGACGTAAAACAGCAGTCAAAGATATTCTAACACAATAGCAGCTGTAGTGAAAGACGTAAGCGAGAATCCGCTACGCAAAGAGAAGTCGGAAGATTATACGTATAAATTTGTAGTAATATCTTGCTAAACGATGAAGTAAAACATCATTTGGAAATCGTTTCAGAGAATTAATATAATAAAATAATGTAATAATAATTTTCTACCACATTCACACAACACCATCTAGTCCCAAACTAAGCAGAGCTTGTACTATGGGTACTAGATAATGGATAAATATACATAATTATATACTTTTTATTTTGTAAATACATACAAATTATACATAGAAACACCCAGACCAAGACAAACATCCATGTTCATGCACACAAATGTTTGACTTGAGTGGGAATCGAACCCGCGAGCGAGAGATGACGTAGCAGTCGCTCACTCCCGCTACGCCAACCGGTCGTCTAAATTGAGAAGGAAATTCTCCACTATGTTCACATAAGACATGTGAAGTCTGCTTACCCAACCTTTGCCAGCGTGGTGTCATATGGCCATGTCCTTCTCATATTGAAAAGAGGTCAGTCCAGCTGAGCTACAAGGTCTCTGACTGGGTCAGATTATAAACAAGGCTGATGATATTCATTCACACGTCATTCATTATTGTGGCTTTGTCTCGGTTCTATACAAAACTTTCTACATTACATTAGCTTTTCTACAAAATATAGGTAAATCAAATGCATCGTTTTCTATTGTTAAGGTCAGTGTAATGATTTCGAGGGTATTGGCTTTTCGGTAAATCTCTCGTAGATCTTCATCACCATTTGACGTTATCGCCGACGCTCTTAGTAAGCGATAATTTACTTTATTACGTAAATAATTTTGAAAAGCCAGTATTAGTAGAGCGCGCCATGGATATGAACTCAAACCCTCTGTCTAGCAATCCATTAGGCTTCTAGGGCCCTATTTTCCTATAAATTTCTGTTCTAATTTGTATTTAATGTACAAATTACATCCTCTCTAAAAGAAAACTAACATTAATTTTTTAAAATTTTTGTGAAATTATGTCAGTTTGGTCGTACATAACGCACCTTCGGTGCAACAAAGTCACAAATAGCCAAAACTGCAAAATCAAGCTAAGTATGCCAAATTGTCTCTGAACCATGCCTTTACTTAGGGCAACAAGAACATCCGCGAAAGTATCTCAAAATTCTACTAGATGGCGCAGGTGCCTTTGTGGTTATTGGCGGTTTTGCCATGCGTTTTGGGACGACAACGTTTCTTTGGGCAGTAGTGCCCACAAATGTATTTATGACCATTTTTATTCTCACTTATTGGAGCGACAAAAACGTATATATTTTTAAGACCTCAATTCTAATTTAAAATTTATAAATATTTTGGAGCTACAAAGGCATTTGTTATAAACGCGTTTTTGTTGATCCAACATTATATGTATTTAACTACACAAATTGGAACTACAAAGACGCAAATGTTAAATAATATAACTTAAGTCATAACTGAATAATTCCTGGTGCAACAAAGTCAGACACAATTTTTTGTTATGTCTATTATTAGCATCTTTTTGATGATTCCATATAAGATTTTTACGTAAAACTACAGCAAATAAAATAAACAATTAATTTTATAAAGATTTCAAACTTACTATATATAGTAATCCAGAAATGAGGAAATAAATGCGGAAAAAATTTTTAAGTCTTCTCCTGTAAAATTACAAAATGAGGTGTTGTGACTTTGTTGCACCGAAGGTGCGATAAGTTATATCTACAAAATAGCCAGAGTTCTATCGGCGACTAGCCGTGATCGTGTCAGCTGGATATATAAAAATGTCAAGGAATATTTTCTTCTATATTTCAAATGTCTTCTTCTTGGAATTACGTGATGTATGTCTAAAGAAATACATCATGTAAATCCAAGAACTTATAATTTTGGTACGAAAAATACAGTTTTTCACGGCACATTAGTGTCCCAGTATGAATAGGTTTTTCAGGTGGACAATTTTCTCCGTACCTACTGCAAGCGAACGTGTTCGCTCTTTGTAACTAGTTGGACGATTAAATTTAACTTTTGCGGACGTTTTTTGGACATATACGTGAGCAAATTTCTTATTGGTTACATTTTGTGTTGACTACTAAAATTCGGAACAGGAATGTTGTTCAGTTTTGTTACTATACGCGTACCTGTGTCCGCACGATTCCTAAGTTCAAAGACGTTCTTTTATATTCGTATTTCTTTATGTTTGGGTAATTTGTAGTACGTACGTTTAACGGAAAGGTCATTCCAAATGTTTCGGATAACGACTGCTTATATTTGGTGTTTTGAGTTGACGGTAAATGGAGTTGGCTGTATTATTTTGTTTGTTATTTTAGCAACATTATTTGGCCTTTCTTTTACAAAAATGACGTATTTTATTTAAATTATATACTAAATATAAGCACCCGGGAAAATAAGCTTGAAATATGTCGTATTAGATATCTAATGAAAGAGTTTAGATATATTTAAATAGTCTAGGCTATTTATCTTTATATATAAAATCCTTGCGTTACTGACTGACTGACAGACACGCTACAATCGAAACTATTGGGCGCAGGAAGCTGAAATTTGGCATGTATGTTCCTTGGGGACTGTAGGGGTGCACTAAGAAGGGATTTCCCGAAATTCCCACGGGAACGGCCAAAACGGGTAAATTAAAAAATATTGCAGGTGTAGCTGCTGGCGTCCTCCAGTAATTCTATAAATAACAAAGCGTGATTTTGTTCGCGGTTAGAATTTAGTTTAGCAAACTTTACTAGTTGTATATTTCAATTTCATTGTTTAGTGAATATTGTTTCAAGATTTTATAAAATATAAAGAGCTTTATTAATTTAACTCATTTTTAGTCTTTAAATTTAATATATTTCGCTATTTGAGCCACAATTACAGGCTTTCCTTGAATTACGTCCCATCGAGTTTCTTTGGAATCTCCAAATTGTTTTCTGTTACAAATAAGTAACGTTTAACCTGTCTTTATTGTCACGACACATCTGCGCAACCTGTGAATCAAAAAATTCCGTTGAATACGTAGTACGAGACTGCCTCTGTAGTCCTGCGGTAGTGTAAGCGAATCATGAGGTGTCGGGTTCGGTGCCCGGGTCGAACAAAAAGTGATATTGGGATTTTCTTTTAGCCTTTATTAGGGAGTTGACGGTGTCACAGGCCCATTTCTCGGTTCAGCACGGAATTTCTCTGCGGTCGTGTGTATGACTTTAAGAAGGAGGGAATAGAGAGTGCACTTGTGTTTGCGCACACATTTGTGCACTATAACGTCCTGCGCATTTGGTTAGTCTCATAAAGAGACAGCCGCCGTGACTGTAATCGGTCGGAGGACATTATTTTTCAAGTACCCTATAGCTATGACACACCAGCCGTAATTATGTCGGCGTGGCGACGAACTTTCCGTCAAACGTCATATATCGTACCAACCGAATTCGATTCATTTTCGCAACGCAATGCGTCACCGCGTGTTCTGTCAGGATGGACAGTTTATCGTTTGATAAAAGCTGGAAACATTGAAATATTGCTTAATTTAAAGCTAAGTTATCCCGAAATTACCCAGTTGCACACGTAGATGCTAAAAAGATGTCAACACCCGCAGACCATCAAAATTACAATGAATTTTTTTTCGTTCCGCGCATGTTTCGTTTCCTCAACAGTTTCGCAAAAGGTTCGCAGTCGCATGAGAACGCGTTAGTATACTAACAGTGTTAGCCACCGCTATCACATAGTCCCGCATGTTCCGCGCTTTTGGTTTGTCATGCCAACCGAATATTACGACCAATAGTAATCGCTGATGTATCGGCGCCGGACTTTTGGCAGATGTGTCGCTATATTTAGAGTGTATTTAAATGAATAAAGAATACGTATATTGTCAGATATCGTATTGTGATGTTTTTACACCGACATTCTAATTACATGGTGTCATTGTGACAAACGTGTAATGATAATACTAAATTGTTTTTTATTTCTAAAATAAAATATGATATAATTATTATAAAAGAATCGATCTAGTTCGTAGTATTGTGTAATATTTCTCTGACGAGCAAATTTTCATACTTTAAAACATCTGAGCTATTGGCATGGAACAACCATTTATCGAAATCATACGAAGCGTCAATACTATTAAGGCCCAGTTTCTCCACCTATAGATAGGCCGTATCTTCCAGACAAATTGAGAAAATGGAATTTATATGACTTATACGATAGATTAATTTAACAGGAACTTATCAGATAGCAATAAAACTGGCCATAAAACTAGCATAAGTATAAAAGATAACCCACCAACATTTCAACAACTAACTTCTAAAGTAAAACACTTTACAAACTGCATAAACTCAGTCTGATATACCCAAGTTAGTTGCTAGTCCATCAACGTACATTAAATAACCCGCCGGTACTCGGGTCCATTTGGGTCCAAATCTAAGTGCGTTTGGACCCGTTATTCATTTATGCGGGCGATTACAGCTGTTGTTTCTTGTTCTTGAGGCGAAATAAGGGTTGAGATTTATTTCTGTGTTGATGGCTTCGCTTAGGGAGAAAGAGGGTAGCAAGAATTGTGCGTTTATTTTGTTTGAAGATTTTACGGTTTTGGCAGTGATAGCTTATTGGAGATACCAACAGACTGCTATGCAGAGGGTATCGTGTTCAAACACATAGTGCGCATACCAGCTTTTCAAAAAGTTATGTTTGTGTTGAAAGTAATATGAATTTGATGTTCTTATTATATAAATCATCATCAGCCCTTTTTACTCTGGCCACTGCTGGGCACGGGCCTCTTCTCGCTATGAGAAGGGTAAGGCGCTGGCCAAGTGCAGGTTGGTAGACTTTACATGTCTTTCGAGAACATTAATAATGTTCTCGACAAACATATTATAATACTATAATACACCGTGTATTTTGACTTAAAATAGAGTACATACTTTTTGGGAAAACACTGACTTAAAGTACATTGTGACTCTTAAGAGTACATAGTGTATAAACGTGATCTAATTTGACTTTAAGTTAGCTTACATATTTACGAATATACGTATTTAAATAAAGAATGCTTATTCTACGATAAATGTCTAAAAATGTTTTGAAGAAATATTTGCGATACCTACGCATGCCTTTGAATATTCAATATGGCTATATTGTAAAACGAAGCAGAAATCATCATCGTCCTAGGTTTATCCCGGTTGCATCCAAGACTAACACACCTTGGAGCTCGAGGTCCGCTTACTGGTCTAACAAGATATGACAAAATATCAACTTTTCCACAGAGCGACTGCCGTCTCACCTCCGCAACCCAAAGGAATAGCGATATTCCATTATTCAAACTCAAACTCAAACTCAAAATCCTTTATTCATTTAGATCACAAAGTGACACTTATGAACGTCAAATTTAAACATTATTACTGTATGCTTCTACATTTACATTTACTGCCACGTTCGCAATGCAATAGGTAGAACCATGAGAAAGAACGGGCAAAACTCACGGTCACTCTTTTTCATCGCCAGGTTTTTAATAATACATAAAAATTAAACTTTTGTAAGGTGCTGCAACTGTTATACCTTCTATGTTACTTGTATATATTTACTTTACATGATACTCAAGCATAATCACGTTAAATTTTGATGTTCATTTAGTTAGCCTCCTGAACATAGACATGGTGAAACAGGAGCATCCACTTACATTATGCACCTAACAATGCAGGCAATCCGCGCAATTTTTCAGAACCATGATGGAAATGATGAAGTTAAATATAAATAAAAAATTATACCAGCCCATAAGACCGCCATCGACCAGTCATCGCAAGTAGCACCCGTTCACGAGTATGACGCATGTGCCAGCCATCATCCCCCTCGCCATATCAGAGGGACAGGGATGACCCGACACACGACGCCACCACAAGAAATGACATTTTAGTGAGCATGACGACAACGGTATACGAACCGGCAGTAATAAAATTAACAATCTGTTGGTATTGTAAGGTTCTTGTGGTTTCGTATTATAAAATAATATTCAATACGATTTATCTGTCAAAATTAGTAAATATTAAATAATTAATTTAAACGAGTAACATTTTTCTAACTTTGCAACACTGAGATAGTGGGGATTGAGAGCTCGGCGGGTTGACTCGTGGCAGTCGACAGTGAGCGGTCGTAGCGATCGGACGTGTAAACTAATATCCGAAATATAGTGAGTGTACCCACTAAGGAAGTTTTATTGGAGACCCTCTTCGTTGTACAATTCAGAAGTGGTAAGTTCATGCTCGCATATTAAGTACCTACCTTTAAATTAATAATAAGTAATTACTTTTTATTTAATCGTGCTACGTTAGTTGGGTCCAGAAATAATATTTAGTTAACACGGCAGAAAATCAAAACATATATGTATAATCGTATTGTATAAGTGCCTAGCTCCAGATGTGATGCTGGTGGTCTAGGCTAATGAAAAGGCTTCGATAGTTGGTAGAAAGACTGTATTTCTATAGGTCGTGGTACAATATAATGCATATATGGCCGTAGCGTGTGTGCGGTGCGATGTACGACGAGTGAGTGGAGTGCGGCGCGCAGGCGGGCTCGGCCGAAGAACCGGTCCTCACTAGCCGGCAGCGGCCCGGCGCGATGGAACGCAGTAACAGATTCCCCCGGTTGAAGTGTGGAGGACTTCAAAATGATGTCATCAAGACACTGGAAGAGGGCATATATTATTAAAGGCCCGAGTTATGATGCCCTTTTTCGTGCGTATGTCGGCGACTCTACTATGTCCGTCAGATCCTGCATTGACAGCGATGACTCTGCCCAGCAGCCAAAGAAGAAGTGGCAGATTGGCGTCCTTCACCAAAACCATCGTGCCTGGCTTAAGATCTTCCCTTGATGTCTGCCATTTTGTCCGCTGCTGAAGTGTAGAAATGTATTCATTTGAATAACGTTGCCAAAAATGTTGGCGTAGCTTCTCGATGCGGTCAAAACGTTGTAGCCGCTGCATATACATATTGCGGTCATCTATTTGAGGCCGGGGAAACGACGTGAGAGTCCGCCCAATAAGGAAATGAGAAGGAGAAAGATAAGATAAATCGGAAGGATCTGTTGAAAGGGGTGTTAAAGGCCTGGAATTTAAAACAGCCTCTATTTGGACCAGGCATGTTGAAAGCTCTTCATACGTTAAGTGAGTTAAGCTCATGACTCTACGTAAAAGATATTTTGTTGATTTGACTGCTGCCTCCCAGATGCCACCGAAATGCGGGGAGTAAGCTGGAATAAATTTAAATTCGATACCCTGGTTGGCAATGGCTGATTCGATTGAATGACGAGACTCTTGAAGGAAGTGTGAGAGCTCGTTGAAAGCGCCTACAAACGTGGTGCCGTTGTCGGAGTATACGCGCTGAGGTTTACCACGACGGCTTATGAACCGACTGAAGGCTGCAAGAAACGCCTCCTTTGTAAGGTCGGAGACCAGTTCGAGGTGAACAGCTTTGACTGCGAAACATACAAACACGCAAATATATGATTTAAGTAGCCTACAACCTCTACCTTTGCGGTCGGCTATCAGCACTGGCCCGGCGTAGTCAAGACCTGTGTTTAAGAAGGGAAACTCTAAGTGCGTCCTGTCACCAGGCAGGTTACCCATTATGACCTGGACAGGTTCCACTTTGAAGCGAGTACAACGTACACAGTTACGCACAGTTTGCTTAGCTAGGTTTCTCCCAGCTAAAGGCCGGTAAGTAAGCCTAATATGTGCTAGAAGTAATTGAGGCCCAGCATGAAAAAGTGATTTGTGTTCTTTTTGAAATATTATTCTTGTTAAGTGGTGTTTGCTACACAGTAAGATGGGTAGTTTGACGCTAAAACTGTAATAAGAGTTTTTAAGACGCCCACCGACACGTATAAGATTTTCAGAATCAATAAATGGTGATAAACTAATAAGTCTATTTTTCTTTACTAAGGTCTGTTTGTTTTTAAGAATTGTGTATTCCTCAGGGAACATTTCCTGCTGAGAAAATTGTAATATTAAGTTCTGTGATGTTTGTAATTCTATGTATGTAAGGTGTGATAGTATTTTTGTGTTCTGTTTCTTGAATTTTATGAATAAATCGGTGTATATAAGCGACGATTCTGATTAATTTTGTAAATGATGATGTATTGTGTATTAAATTTAAGATTATATTATTATTTTTATTCAAACTATTATCCACTTTTGTATGTAAAGATGTCTCGGGTAATAAATTAAGTTGTGTGTTAGGTACTATAGGAAATTGTATATCGACCTGGTGAAGGAATTCTGGACCTGACCACCAGAGAGCGGATGCGCTGATGGAATCAGCCTTCACCCCCCGAGTTGCGAGATCAGCGGGATTACTCTTGGAAGGTACGTAACTCCATTTATGGCCAGTTGTAGTCTCCTGTATTTCGTATATTCTGTTTCGAACGAATTGTTTAAGTCGGGTTGGTTCTTGCATAGACAGCCAGCCGATAACTATTGTCGAGTCACACCAAAAGAAGCATTTATGAATTTGTAATGTAACTGATTCACGTACTTTCATGAAAAGTCGTGAACCAATCAAACAACCGCAAAGCTCTTTACGTGGAATGCTTAAGGGCTTTATAGGAGCAATCTTGCTTTTGGAAGCTAAAAGGCGAACGCAAAATGCTCCGTCTACTGTCACTGTCCTCACATAGACACAGGCGGCGTAACAACGTTCGGAAGCGTCCGTGAAGGTATGAAGCTCGACTACAGATGGATTGCTACAGGAAATCCAACGAGGAATACGAAGAGAGTTAAGATATGAAAGAGATTGTATAAATTTAAGAAATTGTGACTGTATACTTAAAGGTATGTCTTCATCCCAATTACATTTAAGAATCCATAATTGCTGTAATAATAATTTGGCTTTAAGTATGCAGGGCCCGACGAGACCAAGTGGATCAAAAACTTGACTGATTAAAGATAATATGTTACGTTTTGTAATTTTAATTTTTGAATATTCTAAGTTAACTGAAAATAATAAATGGTCTGATTTGCAGTCCCAATGAAGACCAAGCGTTTTACAAGGAGATTCGTCATTTAAATTCAGTGTTTTATTTGAATTTGTTGTGTCAGTGTTGGCGATAGCCTCTAAGATTTTTGGGCTATTTGATTGCCATTTGCGGAGATGAAACTTAGCTGATTTGAGAGTAGTAATGACACCTTGGCATAACTCTATGACTGACTGAATTGAATCCCCGCCGCCTAAATAATCGTCGACGTAAAAGTCTCGCTTGATGGACTCACTTACTTTAGGATCTGAACATTGGTCTGCAAGAGATACTAAGCATTTGGTAGCTAAGTATGGTGCTGATGCCGTACCGTACGTCACTGTATTCAAAGTATATGTCCGTAAAGGCTCTGAGGAATCAAACCTAAAGACGATTTGCTGCAACGAGCGCTGCGAAGGATGGATTAAAATAGCTCTGTACATTTTTTCAATGTCACCTGTTACAACAAATTGATGCTGTCTGTACCTTAAGAGTATGGACAATAAATCCTCTTGAACAGTGGGACCTACCATCTGTATATCGTTAAAGGATTTGCCTGAGGTGCTGGATGCCGATGCGTCGTAAACTACACGAAGTTTTGTAGTTGTACTGGATTCTCGCACAACACCATGATGAGGCATGAAATAATTAAATTTAGAATGTTTTAAAGATGAATTTTGTGTCATGTGATTAAGATCAATGTATTCTTTGATAAATTGTAAATATCTGTTTTTAAAGAAAGTCAATTGCTGAGGAAATGTTGAATGTTGGGTCTGCTAGCTGAAGGCCTGGCGGGATAGATATAATGTTTTTATCTACATAAGAGCCAGGTAGCTTTTGCGTAATCATCGGTAAAATAAGACAGTTTATGCTCGCCCGATAACTACCATAAAAAGATTGCACAGTAAGACTACAACTCTCGGAGGTACTAGAAATAAGACCGTTAATACCTGAGATGGTTGAGCTAGTGCTTCGTTTTACCACGCCAAGCTTATCACAGAGGCTTTCAGTGACAAAATTGGAAGAACTGCCGTTGTCCAGTAGAAGTCGGACTGTATGGAGCCTCCCATTGACGTCTGCCACCTTTGCCAAAGCTATAATAGTACGAATGCCTGATTAGTTTGTGGTTCTGTGTTAGTAGATAAAGCAATATTTTGGTCATTGATTGATGCTGTATCCTTGTGTAAAAGGGTATTATGTCTGAATTTGCAATATTTGCAATGTGAAAGTTTACAACGGTTTTCTGTATGACCAGGACGTAGACGATTCATACAAACATTACATTCTGAAGCTTTTTTTTACTCTTGAGTCGACATCTAGATTTCTAAAAGATTGACAATTGAACAAAAAGTGACTTTGAGAACATATAGGACATGTTACCTTGTCAGTTTTAGTGTAAATAGGTTTTGTATTTGTAAGGTGATATGTTTTTGTATTTGTATCGTATTTGTTTAGTGTTTGTGTTGCAAATAGATTTTAAGTTTTTATTGTCATATAAGGTTTCGAGTAAGTCTGCTCTGTTACATAAGAATTTTGTAAATTTTTTTAAATTTGGAAATATATCTATAACGTTTTTATGTTCTTCCCAATCTCGGCTACTGACAGAATCTAATTTCTTAGACATCATGTATATAATTAAAGTGTCCCAATGTTCTGTGGGCTGGCCGAGAGTGTAAAGAGCCCTTAAGTTTTTATTAATTGTATCAACCATGCTACGTAAAGAACTGCAAGATTCTTTTTGAATGGAGTTAAAATTAAATAATGAATGTAAGTGGTTATTTATAAGCAACCTTTCGTTATTGTAACGTTCTAATAACAACTGCCAAGCGATGGCATAGTTGTCAGATTTAAAATCGATACTTTTGATTACTAAAGACGCGCTGCCTTTCAAAACAGCACGTAGATAATGAAATTTATTAATTGGTTGTATACTGTTATTGTTATGTATTAAGGCAATATACGTATCTCGGAATTCAAGCCAGTGCTGATAGTCCCCGTTGAAGTGAGGCAGGTCTATCTTGGGTAGCCTGACGAAATCGTGCTTGCAACCAGAGTCGTGTTGGATGGTATCGTCTGCACCGTTGGCTGAAGCTGGCGCAGAGGAGCACGAAGGCGCAAGCATTGCCTTTGCGCGGCCCAACTGCGCGTAGTACAGACCCTCAAACTGTTCACGTCTCCAATTCCATCTGTAACGCGTCGAATTCCTTATATAGTATCTCCATTTGCTCAAGCCGGCATTGAAGCTGGGATGATTGAAAAGCATCTAAGTCGGTACTTGGTAAGAATTTAAGAAATGTTATAAAAGACGTAAGCTTTGCTTTATAACTGCCACGCTTCCTTACAAGATCCTTAAGTTTAGCATCAGACATATTAAGAAGTTTTAACTAAATGTGCAATGTGCAAAAAAAAGCGAAAGGTAGGTAGGTAGGTATTAATGGAAAAATCGGCAGCATAAAATAATGTTATAATGAATTTAAATAACTCAATGAGTTATTTACACAAAGCTAACGGTGATTCACAGCTGTTGCGAGAACAATAGACGGGTCATAAAACCGGTCGACACAATAGATCGTAGGTAAGCGACGAAGTGCGATAAAATCATTACGCATAAAACTATTTGTTTTGCATAAATGAAGTAATAATGCGAATACTTGATGAACGTATTTTAATATTTTGGCAATATTTGTATGATTGTTATTAAAAAGAAATGTAAGTAATTATGAAAATGATTTATAGCTGTAAGAATAGGCTATTATGAAGAGATCAACATGCCTGATCCACAATAGCACTATTTTAAATTCCTGGAATAAAGGAGAAAACAAGGTAAAGAAAGGACATGGAACGGACTCACTCAGAAAATTTTTATTCCTCGGGTAGATTGTCCTCCAAGTGACCTCCAACGTGTTCGTTGCGCAAGCGGCCAACGACAATCCGAAGTCCACAGGAAAAAATTTGCTTGAAGACACACGGCTTTAAGACGACGATTCTTGCATGCGAAGGACCATCTGTATAAGTGCCTAGCTCCAGATGTGATGCTGGTGGTCTAGGCTAATGAAAAGGCTTCGATAGTTGGTAGAAAGACTGTATTGCATAGGTCGCAAGTACAATATAGATATATGGCCGTGGCGTGTGTGCGATGCGATGTACGACGAGTGAGTGGAGTGCGGCGCGCAGGCGGGCTCGGCCGAAGAACCGGTCCTCACTAGCCGGCAGCGGCCCGGCGCGATGGAACGCAGTAACACGTATATATTATATAATCAAAATGGATCACAAGTAGTCTGTGAACAATAAAAAAAAGCAAATGCATATTTTTCCGTTACCGAATTTTAATTTTATAAGAGGTCAAGGTCAAGGTCAAGTTTAGGTCATATTTTGGAATGGCCTTAGGGTGAGTGGGGTTTCTAAAAGGGTACTGAATTTTTCGTCCGTTTTGAGCTAGGATGCGTCGTCTTCCCGAAATTCAGCAAGCAGCAATTATCACTTGCTTAATGATGTGCCCGGTAGATAGCAATAGACTCGCCCCCGGCCCCTATTACATTGGGACCGAAACATAACTGGCGAAGTGTGGGTGTGTAATAGACCTCTGCCTACCCCTTTGGGGATAAAAGGCGTGAAGTTATGTTAACAAAAAATCTTTGATTACTGGTCAGTAATTACAATATAATTATGTGTGTATATATTATAGCTTTTCGCACTCTACTGCTGGATATAACAATTCACCAAATTTGCGTCTCAATATCATTGTATTTGGCCTGCTATGCTACGCTGGCCAGATGGTTTTGATGTTCAGTTTCCGTCTCTTAGCAAAGATACTATTTGCTTTGTGTATTTACCTTAATCACCTTTTACGAAACTCACGGAATGTAATAGTGTAGTACACGTTGTATTCTTTATAAGTACATCACCGTGTAACTGTGTATAATTTATTATTCGGAAACCAAACTCAACCCATTAAAAATATACATCATCACCGACATCACATATGACTCGATTGGTTTAACTTTCAAGTACTCAACTTTCAGCTGCTCAGGTCCTAAAACATAAGCACTAAACTACAGAAACTTCACCTCTACTCTCACATCAGACTAAAGCAAAAGTGTCAATTAAAACAAAATATGCCGCCGTAGCTGCAGGCATCCCTTAGTATTGAAATGATATCGTAATGACCGAATATTCCTTTAATGCCGCGTTTCCACGCTTTCCAAGCCTCGACAAGCTTCCACAAGCACAAGCGTGTAAACAGGCCGTTTGACTTGGCTTGCGTGAGCTTGTGGACGTTTGTGCAGGATCCGGTCTAGTGTCGGTTTTTGGACACAGATCAAAGGGCGCTTGCGGCAAGCGCTTGCGACGCGTTCACACGTTGGCGCGTGCTTAGTAGTCGCTGTGATCTCGAAACGAACGCACGTCTAGTTCTGTCTCAAAATGAGTGGCTGGTCGAACTTCTTTTGCTTGTTTGTATGATTATGCACTATATCGCTCCCAGAGTAATGTCACGAGGGAACATATTAATAATATGCAGGTGTATTGACATACCTAATGCCGTAACCTATATGGCACCAGTAATATTTCGAGGCTATGTAGGTAAGGTTTTCCGTAGAGGGTAAGGAAGTGGCCCTGGCAATCTACATCATACAAAATAATTGGTTTTGCTTCTCTTTAAGTGTATTCCAAATAAAAGTAGGTTAAACCAAAGGTTATAGTCGATACAAGTTCGGTGTCCGCCTTGCTTGGATGTACGTAGCATACTGACGCATTCACAAGCGTGTAAACGGCTCCCAAACGCCAAGCGAGATTTGTGGACGCTTGGAGCTTGTGGAAGCTTGTCGAGGCTTGGCAAGCGTGGAAACGCGGCATAAAACATTTTCAAATCATAAACGAAGGACTTTTAAAAAAAGCCGTCTGCAAATACTAACTTTGGAAGGAAGTTCAAGTTGTACCAAAGCACACCTTGCTTTGGTACAACTTGAACTTGCCGAAACCGATGTGGTGTTGCTGACCCGAAACTATTGGAGAGTTCATTGTAAAGGACGCTTCAGGGGTTCGTTAGGAAGTTCGGTAGGAATCAAGTCTCATAAGTACTACTTTAAGCTATCGTAACCTGGTGAATATTTTAAACGTTTTATTTGAAGAAAATGAGATTTTGATAATAATTGCATTGAAAATAACGATTGGCGTCGTGGTTTAAGCGGCCGTTTTGTCGCCTGACTTTGCACCAAGTATTATGAGTTCAATCCCTACACGAGACAATAGTTCTTGCGATCCATCAATAAAATTGTTGTTTCGGGTCTGGGTGTACTGTAGTTTGTGTCCGGTGATTGTATGTTTTAAAAGTCCCCCGCTACATATACAGAATTTATTACTAGTGCGGGAATAGTGAAGAATAATATGATTCTGAAGGCTGCTATTATGTCGGCACAAAATTATTTTCAGTCATTTATCCCTTAATTTGGCAATGCAATTACTATTATACATAAGAATAACTGAAAATATAATGCACAAATTATATGTAAGTACAAATTATTATTCCAAGTTTAAAAATATACGGAACGATTAAAATAACTATTGGATAATCCTTACAGTAGCAAACAATTACATTTATCGATATTACTTACTTTTAGTAACTAAAATAATTACAGCTGCATTTTAATTTTGACCATCCAATGAGATTAATTTTGAAGAATTCTTTCAGTGAATAATCACTTCTGCTTTATTTTTTTTCATTTCATTTAATGTATAGGCAGTAAACTAGCAATCGGATCGCCAAGCAGCATGAGAGTCGCACATTAAGAAAAAGCCGCGCAAGAGTTTCCTTATTATCGAAACATTTATAGATTAACTTCTCCTGTTTGGTGTAATAGACATTTTTGATGGTTAACCATAAAAATAACCATTAAGCAAATAGCGATTCGCGATTTATATATGGGTTTATAACGCTAATTCGCGTTATTATTTAATAACTATGATTTTCTCTGACGTTTCGACTTAACTACAATAGTATTGGTTGCGGAGGTAATGGTGTACAGCTCAGATAACCGGACGGCATTGCGTTGACCTCAGCCTTTTCGCTACCACGACCGGACCCTCCATGTATAAAAATAGACTATGACCAGTTCACATATACCTACATAGATATCAGAAAACACACAAAAAAACATAGATATTAGACTCTTGCTATTATTATAAACGCGAAAGTTAGTCAGGAAGAGAATATTTAGACGAATGGATGGTTAATGAAATATTCGAATATAATCCCAACATTTTAGAATAAAACAAAATAATGACAGCCCATCTACTGTCACGATAAAAGAACCAAACTCTACGTGGGCGAAGCCACAGGCGAAATCTAGTATTATGTAATACCTACCTACGTATAAGTCTTTTGTATTTGCCGAAGCGTGGGTTCCATGTATCAACGACTGTTATACAAAGCGTTGTCAATTATTGGCAAAAGAGTCCACTTGAAATCTGAGAGCGCAAAAAATATTCGTGAGCTGAGCGAGCAAGCGAGCATTCATTTTGAAGCTTGTCAATGTTTGATATGCGAGATTTATTAAGGCGCTGTTATACCTCAGAAGCCGTGAAACACCTAATTTTTCGTCGCGCATCTAGCCATAACGGTACATATTACAAACTAGCAAAAATTAGAGCTTAAAGTCAAAAATCTGAACAAAAGACTTTTGAAAGAATTTTTCATGTACGTAAAATAGAATCACGGTAAAAAAATCACAAAATCGAGGCAGAAAATAATCTTTCGTCTCACTGTTTGCAATATTTTGATCGTAAGCTGTCGTATTTTTTTTGATAATATTGTAGGAAATCGAATGAACTAAAGAATTACCCTATTTATTTTCATATGATACCTGTATATTTTGTAAAATTAAATAAAATCTGCCAAACGTCTATGATTTTGACGCTCGGTAGATCCCATCAATATCAAACGCTTCAGCAATTTAAACCTTATTAGCATAAGCGGTGTACTGAGTGTCAGTTGCTAGTTTACGCCCCGCCCAGACCTCATCATTCGGCTATGAGCCCTGTGAGAGATAGGTCATGTCGCTTGCGTCTCCGCTGCACGAAATTTTACGTAAACCTGTTTGTCATTATAATACGCCGATTTGAGTTCGTAATTTCATGTTTTATGTTATAGACTGAATACTTTGAATCAAATAGGCTTTTCATGTAACTTTGGGCACATATAATTAGGACCTAAGTTTATACTCTTGTTGCGTTTAATGTGTTATTGTTTCTGTGCTTATAAATATATAATTAGAAGAATAAAATATGGACAATTAGAGAAATGAAGTTCTACGAAGGATTTGTACAAGAAAGCGTCGTAATAAAATAGAAATTCATCCATGGCCAAGTGATTATGAAATATGTGACATTTTTACACAAATTATTTTCATAAGAGTCTTTTCTGACTAACTAAGTAGGTACCTAACTAATGTTACTTATATATTATCGATTATGCATAATATAATTATATAAATTATTCTCACAATACATAGCTGCCACAGTTTTCATTTTTTGAAAGAGTAATAACATAAAATCGAATCATTTTATGTACCTATATTTCAAATTCATTAGCTTGTCAGAGCGCCTGGAGCGCTAAGATGCCGCCACGGCGAACAATAATGATGACAGCGCTAATATGGCGCTCCGCAATCCGCACACAAGCGGTAACGAATGTTGTATTATTGTGTTTTGAACATAAACCTTTTTAGGTACATCGGGTAAAACTTTGATTATTCATAAACTATTAGGTATGTCTCAGTACATCTAATATCTTTTTAATTTCTAAAATCAATCATTTATAAGTAAGAAGGTGACTTCTCTGTTTGCTATAACACAAGATATAGTATTTTTTTAATAATAAAGTACGTAACTAATTATCATTATTGTAATTACAGTGAAGTTAAAGATAACAGCTCTGCAACGTCTTACACACATTTGACTTCAGTCATTCCTAACACGATCTGTTCAAGAGCTAGCCAAGAAATGCCAAACAATTTTTTTAACAAATTTGACTCAAATTCCGTAGTGATAAGCAAAAATTACAAGAGGGATAGCAGTGACTGGTTCGAATTGCGTAAGAATATGTTGGCAGATTGAAATTTTTTTATAGTGGTAAAAAGAAGATATAACAGCAGTAAAGCCAACTTAGTAAAAAATATGTTGTACAAATAAAATATTTGCAATGTAAAATCAGTTGCGCATGGAATCTAAAATGAACAACTGGCTTTGCAACAACTGGCGAAGCAAGAAAATGTAACAATCGAGCCTTGTGGATTATTCGATTATTGGTGCCACGCCAGATGGATTAATAGGTCCAAACACGATTGTGGAAATTTAATGTTCTAAAGTTGCATATAAGAATGGCCTGGAGAATAGTATAAGAGCAAATAAAATACAAATATGGAAACATGATAAAAAAATGAACTGACTAGTCTAAACAAATATTGTAATTGTTATTACCAAATTCAGGGGCAACGCCACGTTACACGCAAACAAAAGTGTTTATTTGCTGTGTGGAGTGGCGAAAGTATACCACTAAAAATAGAAATTATAGAAAGAGATGATGTTTTCTGGGAGAAGCTTGTGGCGTTTTATATGAATTGGCAGTTGCCTGAAATTGTTGATTCTCGTCAAGCTCAAGGGATGGCATTGCGAGATCACGGAGAGGAAAATGTTTCATCAGTGCTTGAAATTTCTACAATACCAAGCCGTAAAAGGAAAGTAAATGAAACTGTGCCTCGTGAGCAACAGCAAATAATAAGTCTTATCACCTCACACACTGCCTTTAACATTCGATGAGAATAAAGAAAACCTGCCGGGTTGTAGCAGACAGCTAACTTGAGCTGCTAATGAGCTGTAAACTCTGTATTTCGTTAATAAATTATAAATGAATATAAATAAATATCTTTTAATATTTATTTTCTTTGAAACAACACATATTTGAAGCGAAAGAATTTTTTTATATTTTTCCATACAAACATGTATGACGAGAGCTAACGAAAAAGCAGTAACTCAAATTCTAATTTTATAGTTTTCTAAGCGACATAGCAGTATCTCATGAATAAGGTATATATCCACATATATTTTTGATGTTTCATCTATTTTGAAAAATAATAATGGGTTGGGTTTCGAAACAAGTCGCCTGAATTTGAGGGTATTGGTAGTGTAGGGGGCTTAAGGGAGTTCGTTTTAAACACCTAATAGTAATTTTGGCTGCCGGAGTTGCGTCTAAATATTTTTAAACAATTTCCAAAATTTCATTAATACTTCGGTACAGTTTTACAAATGTCTATTTTATGTTTTATGTGAAAAACGTGAAACGAAACGCAAAACTGCCATCTTGGAATGATCATATTGACAGCTAATGTCAAATTTGTGCGTCATTGCTTTCGAGTGCCTAGGGTTAGGTGCGACTGTAATAAGTAACTAAATAGGTTATGTTAGGTTCTCTTTTGACCCTTAATCCGAAAATAGGAGCCCTTCAGGGCTCCGTCAACCTTAGTTTATTAAACTAGTGTGATGAATGTGGAAGTTGGCAGTGCCATGACACCGATGTTTGGAGTTTTTTTTTTCAGAAGAAACCAAGTATTTCCGGCAAGTGAAAATGGTGAGGGGGGTTTCAAGACCTCCCCTCCTCTCTCTCCAATCACTCACAACCCCTAAAAACAGCGACATATTTCGAAACCTTTACCATAATAATTATACCTATAATAACAATAAACATCCATAAATAAATAAAAGAAATCAACTTTTACTAAACTTCAATTATCTCGTAACTCGCTTTAGTTGAGATACGGCTTTTGCGCTTAGTAGAGCAGTATTGTGTTTTTTAGGGTACCGTAGCCAAAAATTGTAAAAACGGAACCCTTATAGATTCGCAATGTCTGTCTGTCTGTCCGCCCGTATGTCACAGCCAATTTATTGCAAAACAGATTTTAAAACTGGCAAGAATGGAATTAGATGTAGGTATTCTATGAACTGCTTCACTATTTTTATACAAAAACAAAACAAACATAATAATGGCCTCTCCATACATGGAACTGACTTAATTATTTTGAACATCTTACGGCACGTAGATATTTACCTACTTTCGTCAACTATTAATAACTATAACGTCTAATGTAAACCAGTTTTGCTTTCATGGCTGCACTGAGAACAAAAATTGCGCTATGCCTATATTGTACAAACAGATTGATGTATGTAATATAAATTTTAATATCAGTATCTCAATTCAATATGCTATAACGTTTTGCTTGCGATTTTGAAATATTGGAATACGGATGTCGCCAGAATACGGCCGCACGCGACGAGAATGAAGGGGGGCGCCCCGCAGTAGACGGAGCTAAGCTCCCTTCACCTCCCCTGCTTCACCCCCTCATTTACCAAAACAGTCGCTTAGCACAGCGCCTTAACACAAAGTTTTTTAACGTTTAAAGTGAAACGGAACGTGGTTCAGACGTTATTTGTTTTTCGTTTATGATTTAGGTACAGTTAGATACATAAGTTCATAAACATTTACGTTATTTTGAATGACTGTATCGTCCCAATTTATTATGGTCTTCGATATGTTTTGGGATTTTTAGCCAAAAAAATCTTATTTAAACCATTATTTATAAATTAAGGATGGTAACCGAGGAGTATAAATTCATAAAATTCTTAACAAAGATTTTGAGTTGTGCAGCAATGTTGTTAACTGTACTTGGTTTCCATTACTTGTAGGTTTCCTGTGTAGGTTTATATTTCCGGTATAGTGTAAGGCTCCGAGTAAAATCCTTATTGAATAGGTGGGTCCACACAGAGCGAGCAGCCTCGCGAGGCATTTGCCGCGCGAGGAAACAGTCCCCGAACGAGCGAGGCCATAGAATAAAGCTGCGTTCACATTTATCTGACGTGATCTCTCGTGACGGACTCTGTCGTAATTACTTACCGTTCACATTTGTCTGTCGCCGTCTGTCGCGATCTGACACAATTTTAAATCAGTTTTGTCTTGACTCTCGTGGAGTTCAAACTTTCGCAATGTTTTTGATGAATTATCCGATTCAGATTAAGTAGATATCCATAAATTATTTACATAGGATTATATTATTTCGTATTCAATTAGCTCATCTATAGGTACTGTATACGAATAATATTATAAAAAGGAAGTCAATTAGTTCGTCGTCCATTGCGCACAATTGCAAACGCGCGTCTGACGCTTTACGACAGACAGTGGCGCGTCCACATTAGTCTGACGAGTTGTGTCGCGCGAGTTAACTGTACGGAACCCAACAATGTTAGCTTCGTCAGCACATCTCTCCCCACCAAATTATCTAGATAATCCTATTGTCATCTTAGCATTAATTTATTATAAATACCTTTGTAGATCTAACATTAGCGATTACTATTTTATATTTTAAATATACTGTTATAATTAAATAAATGTTTTTTACAATTAATCTGAGTCCAATCTCTTAATTCGCGCTGTACCGTCCCCACACCCCTCCCCCCTCTCTGTCGCAGACCGGGACATTGTCTGTCGCGACACGACAGACGACGTCACGACAGATTACATCAGACAAATGTGAACGCGGCCTAGAGCGCGGCAGCCTCGGCACCGTAGGAAAAAACAAAATTGTAGTTGTCATAAAGTTTGAATTTAGAACATGAAAATATACAGTCCGTTCACAGTTATTTTACCTCTGACAGATGTCGGTGTTTATTTTCTTTATGTTGGAATTCTACTCTGTGATGACAGGAAAGTAAAATAGGGTTACCCATGCATAACATTTTACCCAATATTAGTGGAAATGCTTCAAAAATTCAAATGCTTGAAGCTCATGGCCGCAAAGTGGTTAGATTACCGCCATACCACTGCGAGCTAAACGCAATTGAACTTATGTGGAGTCTCATTAAAAGGCGAGTCACAATCAAAAATTTAGGACAAGAGGCAACCAACATTATGAATTTAGCTGAAGAAGCTTTTCAATCTATCATTGCAGAAGACTGACAAAAACAATGCAAACATGAGCGCCACATTGAAGACAAGCTTCGTGAAACAGATGGGTCTACGGATGCTGAAATGGACAGGTTCATAATAGAATTAAATTCTGATTCTGATACAGAATATGACAGCAGTTACGAATCATCATAACATTGGCAGTCCACATGGATCATTCTTATAGACTCACGCCTCTTTCCATGCAGGGGTAGGCAGAGGTGTAATATGACACCCACATCATTCTTATTCAAAATAAATATGAAAATTAAATTTACAGTTTTTGTATTTGATAATTAGAACCTCACGTTGGCGTAATTATGATGCGTTTACCTTTATATATTAAATAGACAACATTTTTATTATAACTACTTATCTTCATAGGAAATTAGTTATTTCGTAAGAAAATAAATGTACATGCATATAGCCATGCCAATATCAAGAGGTTTTGTTACAAACATTACTTCCAAATATTTAATACGATCGCTTAGGCAATAAAAAAATAAATACATTTTAGCAATAAGGTATATTTAAAATGGGAGTATTATATACCAAATATAGCAACACAACGCCCAGGTTGGCCAATCTAACAGCTAGAGGTAAAATAACTGTGAACGGACTATAGTTGAAAACTATTATGTATTGCGCATGTATCAAATCGACTGCCGCAACGAACAGTATCGATTCTGATATTTTTATTTTTTTCGTTTATTGTGTTAATCGACAGAGCGTATTATATAGTATTTGAAAGATTAAAAACATTTTTGAAAAAATAATATTTAACAAAAATTTGAGTTGAATACAATCGACACTTCACACTTTGAGCAACTAATATCATCGAATGTTACAAGTTCGATAGTGTTCGTGCGTGGCGGTACGCGCGCACACTCCGTAACTGCCCGAATCGTTAGTGTTCGTCGTGATGTGAGCAAAGGAGCGCGTGTTGGTTTTGTATAATTTTAAATAGGTTTTATTACATAGTTTCGTTATTAGTGGTTTGTTATATCTTATATTAAGTTTAAATATGAATAGACGAGGTAGACGTGTGGTTAATTTAGTGAAAACCGGACAACAACATCAGAGTTGTAAAACCACGTTGAATGAAAAACATGACGATCATCCCGGTGAGTGTACATTTCTTGTTTAATTTACTTGAGTAATATTGAAAATAAATTCTATTGTATGTCTAGTTGATTTTTTTTTTCATTATTAATAATTATGTATATTTTTCCAATTTATATGAAGGTTAACAAGCAAAACTATCGAATCTGGTAGAATCGCTAGTGTTCCAAGTGCACGTATGGTTGATAAATATCGAAAGTACCACTTTCGATAGTATACATTGTACATTGTAAGTAAGACAATTAACGAACGTGGTACTTTCGATTGTATACTCAGTAACTTATTGGAAAACATTTATCGAATCTACCTGTTACTATACTTTTCTACGCTGGATATTTGATTTATTGGCGGATTCGATTTTTGACAATTTATTATTATCACTTTTTTTGATCTTATAATTAAAGTTTATTGTCAAATTAAGTTATTTTTGTTGTTTTAGGCTCATTTGTACATAACAACGACAATACTGAAGAAGAATGGCGGTTCTTGAATGTTTTTTATGATAATGACGTATTTTCCACTTCACAAGCAGAAAAAGACAAGAATAATGAGATTTTGGCAAATGACTTCCACAATGTTATACTAAGCAGTGATGAATACATTCTTTGGTGTACACACGCCAATGCCATCACCTTTCCTCGGACGAGACCTTAATTTCGCATCACCCATAACTGAAGACTTAGTAGACGCTCTAGATAAAGAAAGAGTGCTGAATGCTGATTCAGTTGCTTCCTGCAACAAGACCCTCTCATTGAAACGACGCCAACTGTAATTGAATACCCTACTAACCTCGCAAGTATAAGTTCACTGTTTTGGACATCTGATAATGAATGGTGTGTTACTCCTACTTAATCTACTTCATGCAAGCGGAAACCAACCTACAAAACTGTTCCTGGCCGTAAACGAAAACGACACGTCAAAGAGTGGGTTGATGTTCGTAGAAAAATATTGACTAATTCCGGACAACAATACGTTTCTACAAAATATAAGACGGTTCCAGAAAAAAACTATAAACCCACCATGCCCTCAAACCTGCAAGCTGCAATGCACTAAATATTTTACAGAAGATATTCGAAAAAACCTATTTGATGAGTTTTGGCGGTAATCCTATCAGACTAAGCAATGGGAGTCTATAAATAAATTTACTAATGAATTCAATAAGAAAGGATGACAATTGAATATCCTTCTAGACGAAAATATACAACGAAATACTACTCATCATTGCGAGTGAATGATTCCACCTACGAGACTCAGCAAGTTTGTTTAAAGATGTTCTATAGTACTTTTGCTATTACTCAACAAGAAGCAGACAGTGTACATGCTTTTATAGAAAAATCTGCAAAGGGAAAGATAATACAAATGCCTGATTAATGGTATGCTTTGGTTCATCATCATCCTCCTAGCGTTTTCTCAGTTTCAACCTTGGGTCCGCTTTGTAGTCTAACCGGATTTGGCTGAATATTAGCTTTTCCACGGAGCGACTGCCTCTCTGACCTCCACAGCCTGAAAGAATAGCGATATTCCATGGTTTAGACTAGCGTCACTTAATTTTAGAGGTACTGACGCCCTATAACGACTGTTAAAGATCTTCATGACAGCCGGGACCGACGGCTTGACGTGCTCGCCGTGGCACGGGACAAGCGATAATTAACAATTCAATACGCACATACCTAACTCCGAAAAGTCATTGGTGCGCGCCGCAGAACTGAACCTGAAACCCTCTGCATGGCAGTCCGTTGGTATCCCCATTAGGCTATCGCTGCCTTAGTGGTATCCTTTGATTCGTTGGCGAAAATGAATATCTCAAGATATGTTATATTATTTGTGAAAAACATAACCCTTCCTTTTGGCTTCGCCGTAGTCGGGTAAAAACACTTTTAATCAAGACGTCAAGTGAAATAATATTAAGAAAATCAGCGTGAAAAAATCTGAATCAGAAATTATTTTATACAAGGTGATTTGAATACCTTGGTCCAAACACGTCGCAACAAGAGAACAATCTGTAGCGACGTATAGAAGCCTGTATTCGGATAGTTTGCCTGTTCTGGAAGCCAAGTATAAAGACTTAATGAGTCTTTGCGAAGCAGGACATATAGTTATATGTCCTGCTTCGCAATACCATATTCGCCTAGGCAATACCATGCCTTCTTTTAAAATCTTAAACGGATTCAAATAGAAAAAAATATGGGCAGTGATGAAGATGAAAGGAAATTATTATATATATTTTATTTGGTTGTTTTTTGGTTTTATTATTAATAAATATGAGCAATTCAAATAAGAAAACCAGTATTTCATTTTGGTACAAAATCCTCCTACAGCAGAAGGCAACTATATAAACAAATTACTTAAGAACTAACTCTTGATATGCTTACGTTTTATTGATTCCTACAAGAATTGTCAAAGAATAGTATCAAAACTGGTAGATTCAATACTTTCTACAATTTTATCAAAATACAATTTAAATTCTATAATCAGGTATAAGCAAAAGAAAACACATAGAATTACCTATCTTATAAATTTATAACTTTTATAATATCATTATTAGTTACCATTAGAGATCAAAATACAACTTTAAACTGCCCTACTGTAAAGTACGTGATTTGTAGTTTCGATACTGTTCGTTGCGGCAGTCGAAATTGTCGACTTGTGAATTAGAGTGAAATAGTACATTTGCCATCTATCGGTCTACGTATCAATGTGAGATTGTTGGTCTCTCCTCTCTCTTATTTTTAAATTTTGTTTATAAATATAGTACTTGGAAATGGTCATACTGCAATAGGGTTGTGGCATGTGTTTTTACTAGCCGGCTGCATGACTGACGCCAATTGCTGTACCTACTTTGGGTACTAGACAATGGTAATAATGGGCCATAATATACATATTTACTTATACTTACTTTTTTTGTAAATATATACATAGAAACACCAAGACAAACATTCATGTTCATGCACACAAATGTTTGACATGAGCGGGAATCGAACCCGCGACCTTCGGCGTTGTAGTCGCTTACACTCCCGCTTTGCCAACCGGTCGTCGATTATTGTTATACCTAAAGGATGGAATAGGTAGACATGGAAAAAAATATAGAATGAATTATAGGAAATGAATATCTGTAGGCAAGGATACTGTAACCGAAGCACAGACTGAAGGATTATTATTCGTACAATAAATAGCGTCAAAGATGAGAATGTTATGATGAATGTATCCTCCGTCATTCAGTGACCAGTGGATAGGGTATGCGACTGCTGAGCGGAGGTCCCGGGTTCGATTCCCAGGTCGGGCAAAAGTGTTACTAGGTTTTCCCGAATTCTCAGAAGCAGCATGGAGTCTGCTGATGTGCCCGTTAACGGCAATAGGCTCGTCCCCTATTACGTGGGACCTAAACATTTCATGATGAAATGTGGATGTAATAATAATATAACTCTGCCTATCCTTACGCGGATACAGACGTGAGTCTATAAAAAAAATGTCCAACATACAAACACACTTGCGAATTTATATTATTAGTAAGGATTATTATGTTCGAGCGAGGCACGAAACAGCAGACCGCGGCAAAACAAAAATCCAAACTCGATGGCTCGGCCGCTCGGTCGCTCGCCCGCGGCGGCACACGCGCTTGCCTCGGCCGCGGCACGTCCACACAGAGCGCGCAGCCTCGCGCGCCAATTCCTCGCGAGGCTGCGCGCTCTGTGTGGACGTGTCTAATTCGGTAGCTCGGGCGCACGCTAAGCTCGGCCGCGGCGGCACATGCGTTTTCCTCGACCGAGCCACGTCCACACAGACCGAGCAGCCTCGCGAAGCATTTTCCTCGCGAGGCTGCTCGGTCTGTGTGGACCCGCCTAATCTATTATTATACAGTATTATATTCATTTATACTTTGCATCATAGTCTGTGAACAAAGCAACAATGCACGTATGGCGTAGCAGTCCCGTCAAGTGCTACGCCGAGTGTCGTGGGTACGATAACCGCACGATGCAACATTTTGTATGTTTTTTTTTGTATCAAGTTTGGATGCTGTTTTTATCCCTTGATTGCATGTTGGTAAAGTTCTCTGCGACACAAGATTAATTACTAGGGCAGACGTTTCTTTTAAAATTATGTTTTTCGCATTGCGGATTTGGAACTCATGTTCCAGCGTAACAGTCAAGATCTCTAACCACTCGACCAATTAAAACCTGGTGATATTATTTTCGTTTTTATTTATTATATAATTTTTGTCCCTAGCGCCACCGAACCGTCCAACGATAATGGATGCAAAGACTCGAAGTCACACGCGATTACTGGAGCCTTACAACGAAGGTGACACTCTGGAGCTCGTATGTGAATGTTTTGGAGGTAAGTAAGAGATAAGCTTTCGTTACCAGGTATAAACAAAGACTACTACTTATTTTCTGTTTACTGTAATAGCACAATTTGACCTGACAAACGAACTTCTCCATTTTTTTTATTTTTTGTTCAGGTCAATACACCACAAAAAAATTGAAATACGAGTACTTACAAACTTTTGATATTTTTACATATTTAAGTAACATGCTTTATTGCGTAATTATTTGAACATAAAAATAAAATACTCGGTCTGTGCCCTGACGTTTCTACATGATCATCCCGTGGCCAAACACAAACACACATAAAAACGTTGGGTTACTATTTATCGCAGAATTATTTTACCATGCAATGCTTTTTTAAACATTGAAAATTCGTAACGCTTACTAAATCGCATGTTATAGCAGTATTATATTCGTAATTATGTCCAGTCTACGTTGTACTTTTGTCGCTGATTACAATGTTTCTCAAATCCCATTAGACTCGGATAAAATATGAAACGGAAAATATATTCACAAAAAATTAAGATTCCGCTTACGTGTTTGCCCTACTACAACTATTTTTTGGCCTTGCGTGCCCAACTGATTTGACGTAGATATGAAATATAAATGAGCAAATATTTTACTTTTGCTGACAAGTATGTATTAAGTATCATCCACTTTGTCAGATTTGTTTTGTGAAAATAAGCGACTGTTGACATTTAGTCGACATCTCTTATACAGGATGTTTCATAACCCCCCGTCCGATCAATGAAGGGGTTGTAGGGTAGAGTAAAATGATGAGGTATTTGTCATTAATTCACAGAAATTAAAGATAAAATTTTCTCTGGTAAATTTAATTAAGTTTAAATAATATCACATCAGATTACCCATGGCAACACTGAAGACTCATAAATCGTAATAACTAGGTATCTACCTAAAGTTCATAAAAGGTCGTTGAGTGCATCGGCCGTCGGCCGGCGGCCGCGTATTACCTAATCCTTTGACAAAAGCCGAACGTCAACTTTATACGTGCCATCATTATTTAGGTAGGTAGGTATACCCATTTTATTTATGAGTTTGTTGCAACAGCTGGTTTATTGCATTAGGTAAAACGGAAGGTATTGTTTACGTTGTTTGTTTGTTTTGTAAGAGTGCGTAGCCAACTTTGGTGTCCGTGTATTCAGACATTTCAGATCACCCGAAGGCCTACGACATGGCCTTACGATTCTTAGATTCAGTTTTAAGTGCCTTCTGAGTACGTGGGCACCCACCCAAGTGATGACCTGTGCAACCGTTACTTAACTTTGCCAAACTATTACGATCCAAAAGCTTAGTCACCCTATGAGCGCTGCAGTATTTACGGTAATTACTAATTGTTTAAATCTTACTTAGGCAGGTTACCTTTAACTCCGAAAAACATCAACTTACTTGTAAGCTGCGTACGATGATCATGCTCCACATGTCAACCGTAAAGGTTAAGACACTTACGGTACCTTTTTATCAAAGGTACCTATTTGAAAGCACACTAACTAGCACACTGTAGTTCACGAGGTGGTAAAGCCGTTGAACAACGCGCTCCAAAGGCACTGGCAGACCTGGTCATCACTACGTGCACCCGCATGAATTGCATTCACTCCTGCCTAAACACATCGAAATGTTAAAGTATTCAGAGTTTGAATACGACCGACGACGTAACTATTTCACAACGTAAGTTATTCCGGAAGTCCGAACAAAAATAATCCTAGGGCAAGACTGAGTGATCAGTAGGCAAATAATTGAAGTCGTATATGTTATTATTGTCCCCGTACGAGATGGGCACGTATCCAACGCAAAATTGTTGTTTGTTTTTAAATTATTGTTATAACATAAAAATGATGTAACTTTTTTATTTGATTTCAGTTACCGAAATTAGTAGATCATAGTCTTTTGTCTATGATTTACTAAGTTTTGTAACACAAAAGTTGTTTGAAATAGAATTAGTTTTTATTATAAGTCAAATCGATTATATCGATTAAGTAACATTTTGTTTAGTCTATTGAAAATTTCTGACAATGGTCACACTGAACTGTCACTCATTTTGGTTCATCGTCGTTTCCCGCGGTCGGTGAAAAAAGCTCTGGATAGATTTCGTTTTGTGAGCGTTTTGATCTTGTATTTAGAACCCGTTTTGATTGCTACTTCCTTGATCAATATCTGGCACCGGTTAATTGTGATAAAAATAGTATTTTAATGAACATTGTAAAACTTGAGTGAATCCGATGCACGTGGTTGGTGCCGGACGAATTTGCTGATTGAAAACGCTGCGTTGGAGTCTGGTAAAGTAAAGATAATTCACTTGCTAATATTGGCCCATTTAGTCTCGTGTGTGTCTAGCTTGCCTCCAGGACTCCACTCAAGAACATCACCAGGAGATATTTGGTAAGACATTTTATTAATCTTCTTTCTCTTAGCGTTATCCCAGTTTCAATCTGGGGTCCGCTTACTACTCTAACCGGATTTGGCTGAATATTAGCTTTTCCACGGAGCGACTGCCTGTCTGACCTCCGCAACCCGAAGGGATAGCGATATTCCATGGTTTAGACTAGTGTCAGTTTAATTAGAAGGTACTGACGCCCTGTAACGACTGTCAAAGATCTTCATGACAACCGGGACCGACGGCTTAACGTGCTCTCCGAGGCACGGGACAAGCGATAATTAACAATTCAATACGCACATAACTCCGAAAAGTCATTGGTGCGCGCCGTGGATTCGAACCCGATACCCTCTGCATGGCAGTCTGTTGGTATATCCACTCGGCTATCGCTGCCTATATATAAGACATTTTATTAATAATAGAATTTATATTCATTCGCTGTACTACCACAGTATATGTTGGACCTTTGCCTTGGGCTGAGACTGGATGAATTAATCGCTTCCACTGATCTCTGTAAACCTTACCCGATCTCAGCTCAAACTCTAGACATAATTTTTGGTGCAGACATGTAGTTGAAATTTAGCCGCTGTTGCATTACTGAGTACAAACCTTAGATTGGTACAAGCTTGTATCTTATCACCTTGTAGACAGTATTGTAGTGTTTGTCAGGTCAGTTTTTGCCTAAAATACATATTATTTATTTGTATAAGTTGACCTACATAAATTGAAGCACATTGTCATACATAACCTCAATCAGTAATTGTTGATTTGTATTGTTGAAATCTAACTTAAATTTGTTGTTGCATTAATAAGTCAGTTTGTTTGGATACATAACAGCTGTATGTATCAATAAATTTAGTAAATTTAGTTTATCTCATAATTATATTAAGTTTGAATCATTACTTACAACAACCAAACTTTTGATAAACCTTTGTTTGTTATAATATATTGATAATATTGCTAGGTAACACATATTCTGTGCTTACTTACTATTGTATATCTCAAATAACACAGCCAGTCTGTCTGTTGCAAATAATTAATTTATTAATTTGAAGTTTCAACTTTTAATTTGTTATAAGTTACAACTTTTACAACTTTTGTGTTTGTTTCAATATATTGAAACTATTAATTTTGTTGGGCAGTAAAGACCTGTCACTTGCTTGTACCAGCAGTAAACAGGCAAATACTTTGTTGGTTTCAAAGAATTAACAAATATTATGTTTTGATTGTTAATTTTATTTAACGCTTGTCCGGGCTCTTTTGAATTTTGATTATGTCAGCTATCAAGGACTTGCGTGCGGCTGCTGGTGCTATTGCATCAGATTTGCGCTGGTTTGCCTCGGCCAGTGCCTTAGTGAACCGGCCTGATCGCCAGCAGGCCTTACTTCAAAGGTACGAGCGGATCGATGATCGCCTGGCAAGTGTGGAACAGCAGTTCCGCACTTTCAGCGCTTGCTGTCTCGAAGTGTCAGTCACTGATTTCACTGCTGACCAGCGAAATAAGGTCAGCGAAGACTATGCCCAGGTCTTAGACCTGTATGATGCTGTCTCCAATACTGCGAGACAACTAGTTGCCGATAGGGAAGGGCAACCCGGTCTGAAGCAGGAGCTTCCTAGGTCAGCACCGGGGCTGGTGAGTAGGCTCCCTACTTTGGACCTCCCCCATTTTGATGGCTGCCTAGGAAGCTACCTGGGCTTCGTTAATTTATTTGACAGCCTGGTCAATGATAGGGCTGACCTTCGGCTGGCACAAAAATTGGCCTCTTTGATGTCGGTTCTGGATGGGGAGGCCAAGGGCCTCATCCAGCATCTGCCCGTGTCTGACAAGGCGTACCAGACGGCTCGGGACCTAATCACCCGTAGGTACCATAATAAGCGTGGCCTCGCCGACACGCATATTGAGCAGATTTTGGGTTTGCCGACGCTCACCCGGGTCTCTGGGTTGCGCAACCAACTTTTGAACCCGCTTTTGGTGGATATCAACGCACTTAAGTGCCTTGACCTGCCCGTGGACCAATGGTCCTATCTATTGGTGCACATTGTGCTGAAGAAGCTGCCTGCCGACCTGAGGTCGCGTTTTGAGCAGCGCTTTGGTGGGGATAGCGCGACCCATCTGCCCCCCTTTACTGACCTGGAGAGGTTCCTGGAGGATGAGTGCCGGGTATTGGACAACTCCGGTGGTGACACGCCGGCTAAGACGCAGCCGCCCAAGGTCAAGGAGCAGGCTCGCGTTCACACCCGAGCCAATGTTGACCGGCGCCCTCCTCGCTTTGCGGTCACGCAGAGCCCAGCGGAGTGCTCTTACTGCAAGGTCACGGGGCACAGAACGGCCAGTTGCAGGGCATTTTTGGACCTTCATATCGCCTCTCGTAGGCGCATCGCGAATGCCCGCCGCCTTTGCTTCTCTTGCTTGGGGTCCCACTACCAGCGAGACTGCCCAAACTCTCGCCCCTGTCCTCACTGTAGAGGACAGCATTTGGACATTCTCTGTATGAATGCCAGAGAGGTTGGCCGCTTGTCCAACCAGCCGACGCCGCGCACGGGCGGGTGTTTTGAAGGTGGCAGCCGAGGCTCACCGGCGCGTAGCCGAGAGTCGCCTCGCTCAATTGATCACCACTCGCCCTGCTTGGAGAACCATAGCGTGCGCACGCCTCCTCTCTCTCGCGCACCTGAATGTGCTGTTCAGCGTCACCAGCACCATGACTGCTGCAACAGGTATTCCCCTCCTTTGGCGGAGCGGCCTCGCCTTGACTCGCGCCCACCTCGTTTTGGGCGGGTGCGTCACTATGACCCCCCACAGATGGCGCGCGGATCGAGTCATCGCGCCTTGAGGACTTCAAGCCGCACCCCCATTTTGATTTGCCTGGTCCTGGCCAACGGTCGCCGCCCAGGCAACAATAGGTCATTGACTCCTGCCCTATAACGCCAACCTCCCCCATTGAGACCGTTATCCTACCAACGGTTGCTGTTAACAGCAACCTTAAGTCTGGGTACCCACGGGGACCTCTGTTGTTGTCCGTGCTATATTGGACACAGGTTCACAAGGTTGCATTGTTTCCACTTATTTGATAGCGCAGGTTAAATTAAATATGGGCTCTTTTCCAAATTGTATACGGGGCATAGGTGACGTAGCCTCTAATGTTGAAGGGCAAGTTAAGGTTTTGTTTGGCCCTGTTGAATCTTCACACCCGAGGATTAAAACCTCGGCTATTGTGCTGAAGAATATTTTGGATATGCACCCACAGAAACAGCTACCCGCTGCTGTGGTGAATTTGACATCGGGATTGGAACTGGCAGACCCCAAATTTGACACACCGGGACAAATCGACTTGTTGATTGGCTCTGATGTCCTCGGTGGAATTTTGATTGGTGGGAAACGGGTCTTGGTGCCAAATGGATTGATTGCCATCCCGACCATATTTGGATTTGCTTTGATGGGACCTGTACCTAGGGAATCCCCTCCACCTGAACTAGATAATATGTTGGCTGTAGGCTCTGCTCTCTCTGATGCTGTTCAGAGGTTTTGGGAAGTAGAGGAGCTCCCTCAAGCTGCCCGTTTGAATCCAGAACATGAGGAATGCGAGCTATTCTTCCAGAACAACACTGGTCGACTCCATTCTGGTCGGCTCATTACGAAGCTGCCTTTTCTGTCTGTTCGGCCTCCGCTTGGTGAGTCACGACCTTTAGCCGAAAAGAGATTGTTGGCTATGGAGCGCCGCATGGGTCGTGATCCGGAGCTCAGACAGAAGTACATTGAGTTCATGAGGGAATATGAACAGTTGGGACACATGTCTGTGTCAAATTTGGATTGGCGTTCGGTGGAGCACTACTTTCTCCCGCATCATGCGGTATTGAAGCCATCAACTGGCAAGCTCCGCACAGTGTTTGATGGTTCTGCGCAGACTTCAACAGGCGTATCCTTGAAACAGTGCTTGCCTTCTGGTCCCAAGTTGGTCAAGGACCTTTGTGACGTCATCACCAGCTTCCGACAACATCAGGTTGTAAAAATGATGTTCAGGCAGACTATTATCCGGACCGGACCCTGATGACCGTCGCTTCCAGCTGATCCTTTGGAGAGAGTCTCCTAGCGATCCCATGGTCGTCTACGAGCTCAATACTAATACGTACGGGTTAAGGTCAAGCCCCTACTTGGCAATACGTTCTCTTTGGGAGCTCGCAGACCGCGAAGGCTTACGTTTCCCAATAGCATCTGCCATCTTGAAAGACGATATTTACGTCGATGACATTTGCTCGGGCGCCTCCACAGTGGACGAGGCGATCCTCCTGCGGGACGAATTGATAGGTATTTTGGCCTCCGCTGGTTATGAGTTGCGCAAATGGATTTCCAACTCACCAGCGCTTTTGGAAGGCTTGCCAGAGGATCATCAGCAAGATCCACATTTGTTTGAGATTGTTGACAACCCCGCCATGATGGCTGTTCTCGGCGTTCAGTACAGACCAGTCCAAGACATCTTTACGTATAACGTAGACTTGAAATTGCCTTGTTCTTGGACTAAACGTCTCGTATTGTCTACTGTCGCCAGAACCTTTGATCCGAACGGTTGGATTTGTCCTATCATATTTTGGGCAAAATGCTTCTTGCAGAAGCTTTGGACAGCGATATGGACTTGGGACGAACCTCTACGCGGTACTCTTGTTGAGGAATGGACCTCTTTTGTATCCTCACTTCCTGCCGTCAACAAGATCTCCTTGCCTCGTCCCATCCTTCCTCCCGGGCAGTACAAGGCCACCCTTCACGGGTTTTGTGATGCCTCGGAACGTGGTCACGCGGCCGTGGTGTACTTGCGCACAGTCAGTGCCTCAGGTCAGGTGAGAGTTTCCCTGATCATGGCGAAGAGCAAGGTAGCACCCATTCGGACATCTCTGACCATCCCAAAATTGGAGCTCTCGGGAGCAGCCCTACTTGTACGCTTATTGAACCACGTGTCCAGTACTTTGGGTAAAAGTATTTGTATTAATGGGACCTACGTCTGGACAGACAGCCAAATTGTTCTTTGTTGGTTGAAGGCTTCTGTCCACACCTTGGAGGTATTTGTCGCTAATCGCGTTTCCCAAATCCAGAAATCCGAAGTCAAACTCGTTTGGAGACACGTGCCAGGTGAGCTCAACCCCGCTGATTGTGCCTCGCGCGGATGCTTGACGCCTAGTTTGATAGGTCATTCACTGTGGTGGGGTCCGGAATGGTTGAGTCGACCAGAAACTGATTGGCCTCGAACGCCAGTTTTGAATACTTATAATTTGCCGGGTCTATGAACACTCGCTCTTGAAAAGGTGGAATGCGCCTTCGACCCCGATTTTTGTTGAATCGTTACAGCACCCTCGCCAAGTTGTTAGGTGTCACTGCTTGGATAAAGCGTTTTGTTTTTAACTTTAGGCACCCACAACAGAAACGACTGACACCGTTTATCTCACCACAGGAACGACAGGAGTCTCTCACCTTTTGGTTTCGTTCTGTGCAATTGGCGCATTTTGAGAAGGAGATTGCTATCCTTAAGTCAGGGAAATCGAAATTATCGGGAGCTGCATCTAAATTGAACCCCTTTTTGGACGATACGGGTCTCTTGCGCGTTGGAGGGTGTCTCAAGAACGCCAACCTCCCTTACGGGGCACGTCACGCTCTGTTGTTACCTAAGGACGGTCATTTGGTACGCTTGTGGGTAACTGACCGTCACCTTAAAAATTCGCATGCTGGTTGTAATGCTTTGTTGGCTATTTTGCAACGCGAGTTTTGGATCTTGTCTGCCCGAAGAATTATTCGGAGTGTAGTCTTTCGCTGCATCCCTTGCTATAAGCTCAAGGCTTCTACCATGCAGCCGTTGATGGGAGACTTACCGGCAGATCGCGTAACGTAGAGCAGGTCATTTGACGGTGTTGGCACGGACTTCGCTGGTCCCTTCTTGGTGAAAACGTCGACACTTCGAAACAGCAAGACTGTTAAGGCCTACTTGTGTGTTTTTGTTTGTCTCTCCACAAAGGCCGTACATTTAGAACTGGTCTCCTCGCTTACGACCGAGGCGTTTGTAGCCACTGCTGCCTTCCTTGATCCACTCTGACTGCGGCACTAACTTCAAGGGCATCTATAATTATTTGAATGATGTTGTTAATTTCCTTGAAACCAACAAAGCTTATATAGGTGATAGGCTTGCCCGACGTGGGATAAATTGGTTGTTTTCCCCACCAAATTGTCCACACTGGGGTGGTATATTTGAGGCCGCTGTAAAATCGGCCAAAACACACTTGCGCAGGACAATCGGTGAATCTATCCTTACATTTGAGGAACTCGCAACTGTGTTTTGTAAGATTGAGGCCGTTTTGAACTCTCGGCCATTGTGCCCGATCTCCTCAGATCCGAATGATTTGGAGGCCCTTACGCCGGACCATGTTTTGATTGGTCGCCCACTTGTTGCCTTGCCTGAGTACCCCTATATTGATACGAGACCTGGTCGTCTCTCGCGTTTTGAATTGGTACGCCAGATTACTCAGCTTTTGGAAACGCTGGAATTTGGAATATTTGCACATACTCCAGCAACGCGTGAAGTGGACCGACAAGACCGATCCACCCAAGATAGGTGACCTCGTTTTGATCAAGGAGGCTAACCTTCCGCCACTCAGATGGCGCAGGGGGCGCATTCTTCGTTTGGTAACTGGGGCTGATGGAGTTCCCCGATTTGCTGAAGTCTTGGTGGACGGTTCGATTCTGAGGAGAGCGGTTGCAACATTGTCACGTCTACCAACCGATTAGCGGACCGGCAGGCCGGTCCGGGGCGGGTGGATGTTTGAAATAGAATTAGTTTTTATTATAAGTCAAATCGATTATATCGATTAAGTAACATTTTGTTTAGTCTATTGAAAATTTCTGACAATGGTCACACTGAACTGTCACTTATTTTGGTTAATCGTCGTTTCCGGCGGTCGGTGAAAAAAGCTCTGGATAGATTTCGTTTTGTGAGCGTTTTGATCTTGTATTTAGAACCCGTTTTGATTGCCACTTCCTTGATCAATATCTGGCACCGGTTAATTGTGATAAAAATAGTATTTTAATGAACATTGTAAAACTTGAGTGAATCCGATGCACGTGGTTGGTGCCGGACGAATTTGCTGATTGTAAACGCTGCGTTGGAGTCTGGTTAAGTAAAGATAATTCACTTGCTAATATTGGCCCATTTAGTCTCGTGTGTGTCTAGCTTGCCTCCAGGACTCCACTCAAGAACATCACCAGGAGATATTTGGTAAGACATTTTATTAATAATAGAATTTATATTCATTCGCTGTGCTACCACAGTATATGTTGGACCTTTGCCTTGGGCTGAGACTGGATGAATTAATCGCTTCCACTGATCTCTGTAAACCTTACCCGATCTCAGCTCAAACTCTAGACAAGAGTATTATTTAAGTCTTGTTTACGTAATCTGTCGATATCGTTATATAATTAATGTAATAATTCTTTGAAAAATGAATATTGTGTCACATTTCATGTTAAAATTTATTAAATCGATATTAGCTGCTATCGAACGTAAACATCTCTACCGCGTTTCGGTATTGTGTCGAGCGGCTCGTTTAGCGGTATGATTGCACTATTTTGAAGGCGGCATGGCCTTTGACACGAAAAGCCGACAATATTTTAATAGAATTAATAGAATCATAAAAGATACCGCCGCTGAGTGGAGTGTTGCTAGTTTAGGGAATAAAAAGGAAATAAATTGTGACGTTTTATGAAGACCTGGATATTTTTTTATTATTTTTCCTAGTATGTCTAGCAAGTCAGTAATATGTGGTTTCGGGATCGGACAGGGGGTTATGAAACACACTGTATACATATCTTTCGAGTAAAATTAAAGAGAGGCACTAGGGTTGTCAGTCTAATAGGTTGATGGATTGTCATGTGACGTGGCTAAAGTTACAAAAAAGTACAGTATTTTTAGGGGGAATATTTTCGGATTCTGTGGTCCATTTCTCGAATTTATAAAGATAAAGATGTATTTATTAGTTAAAACATGTGTAGGTAATATTACATGATGATATACACATTAGATCTTAAATACTATATTGTTGTTGTCTATGACACGCTGCGCACAGCACTAGGCGCCCCCCCCCCCCGCGCCTTCTGGACGCCGCGCCGCACGGGCGCTGGCACACAAGCGGATGCACTGACAGTTGGTTGACAGAAACAGCAAGACATACTTTTTGAAGGGCGCACCCAGGCTTGTCGGAATTTACAGTTTTGTAACGAACCATATCACATTTACGCGAAATACAGTCCGCTTTGCACAGTATCGCATAGTTTACTTGTATATGCATTATACATTGGTCCATTCGAAGCCATCCATTCGTGATTGAAGACCGTCGCCATAAACACCATCTTTACAAGAATCAACGTGGACACTTCTAGAAAAATCATCACGGCGAGGACAACGACAGTCGAAGACAGCCACGACGGTCTCAGCGCAGCACAGCATCAGTATAACAGATAATCAGACCAATTATTTTTTCCTTTATTAACTTTTCAACTGTTTTTTTCAAATTGCAACAGCAATTACTGAATCAGACTTTTCAGACTCATATTTTCATGATAATAACATTATCAAACTAAGCACAAATTTATTTCAATCAAAAATAAGCAAAAATATTCAGAAAATATCAGCATTTCATAACCTCTCATGTCAATCCTTCTCATCAAATTAGCCCTTTTTTCATAATACTAAAACCAAAATAACATTCCCCAGTATCTAGATAGCTTGCCAAGCCTAAATTGCCAGCCGCCTGCCTCAATAAGGAGCCCCCACGTGGTCATCCCACGCGCATGCGGCCTAGGGCTTCGCCCACCACGTGTTAGCTGTGCACTCAAGCTTTGCACAGCCTTGCTTTCTGCCGCTTGCTGCTATAATTTAAGTATTGCACAACTATCTACACAAATTGTATGATAACATTTCCTGCTCATATTTTTCTTATTTCTTTTGCAACATTGTGTGTCCTTAATTCACAGCAATGGCCACTAAAGGTAATAAACCTGATGATACAGAATTAATCAAACAACGTGGCATTGTTAAAAGGAAACTCACATTATTTAAAAAATATATTAACCTCATTCTGCCCAATAATAAATTAACAGATATCCAAGTTATTGAGCTAAAAAACAGACTTTTGGAGTTTAAAACAATACATAAAACTTTCCAGGACGTTCAGACACTTATTGAATTGAACGCTGACATCTCAGAATTCACCGATGAACCAGACCCAGAAAGTGAACAATTTGAAAATGATTACCAGTTGTTGGTGGCACAGGCTTCCCGGCTTATTCAGTTAAATGACAAGCTGGTAACTAATCCAGAGTCAGACAAGGATCATTCAGGTGGGACCAAATCATTTATTTAACTACCCACTATTGACTTGCCACACTTCTCGGGTGATCATCAGGATTGGCTTGAGTACAGAGACACATTTCAATCACTTATTACGCATAGAACATTAGATAACATTCAAAAGTTTCACTACTTGCGTTCCTCACTATCGGGCAGTGCATCATTAGTTATAAAATCACTAGAAATTACAGGTGACAACTTTGAGGTAGCGTGGAAATTGTTGTGTGAAAGATATGATAACAAACGACAGCTGATAGGAAATCACATTCATGCATTATACAACTTAAATAATATTGAAAAAGAATCCTCGGTGTGTTTGAGACAATTAATTGACACAGTTCAGAAAAACCTCAGCGCATTAGCCACATTAGGTGAAAAACAGAATACTGGGATACATTAATAATATATTTAGTGTCAAGTAAATTTGACTCAAACACATTAAGATATTGGGAAGAACACAAAAACACACTCACAGACATGCCCACTCTTGAGTGCCTGAATAAATTTTTAAGAGGTCGTGCTGATGTATTAGAAGTTTTAGAACAATCAATTATTAACAACAATAGCAAATCAGATACTCAAGTGGGACAAAACACAAAGTCATTTACAAAAATGAACACACAAAAAGTACCCACATGTCCTTTGTGTAAACAGCATCATCTATTATTTTCTTGTGAAAAGTTTAGACAGATGTCCATTGAACAAAGAATCAGGGAGGTACAGAGATTAAAAATCTGCTCCAACTGTTTAAAACCTGGTCACGACAACAAATTATGCAGAAGAGGGACATGTAAGTACTGCAACAAAAAACATAATACACTTTTACACTTAGATGCACCAAAACCATCATCTGTCACATTAACTAGTTGCACGCAGAACAAAACAATATTACTGTCAACTGCACAAGTCAAAATATATGACAAACAAGGAAAACCACATCTGGTACGAGCCTAGGATGATGTATCTCTATGGATTTGACAAGCAAATAATAATACCGTGACAGACCGAGATAATGACATACAGAAATACATAAGAGTAAAAGAGACGAAGATAGAATTTTTTGTCTTTGTCAGAGTTTTCGTTTTTTTTTGTTGGTCACAACTGAATATTGTGACCAACAAACATTTGAGCTCTCGATAATTTCCGAGAAAAATTGTGTTACTATTGATATTAATTGTGAAAGCTTAGTGAAAATATCATTGGTTCAGATTTATTATGGTGATTTGTTACATTTTAGGCTGTAAAAGCCATAGTGGGCGGAAATGTGAGAACATAACCATTTATTCGTAAGTACGATATTTTAGTTATAATATCTATTTATACATGAAAATATTGATAGAATGATACAAATAGCGTATCATTACATAAGGAAATAATCTCTAAATTACATCAATAAACCAAAAAATGCTATTTTATTATCACCGCGATTTTAGTATTACACAATCGAATTCAATAGGTCGTTGAATGTTGAGCTAGTCAAAAGTCATCGATACTTTTTAATTTTACAGCGTTAAATGTTTTTTAGGGATACCACTGAAGCGTTTGGGAAATTACCCAAATTTTGGGTAATTTGCCGTTACTTGGTTTCATATGAACCTAAGATTAATTATTTAATTTGTTTTCCGATTCTTTGTAGTAATGAAATTATTTGTTTATAGATTCGCAAAGGGCTGCACGATCCAAAAATAATTGTGGATACGTGCAACAGGAGGAGAAAACTGGGATCCGAATATCCGAATAAATATGCAAGATTATGCTCTAAACACTTAGAACAAAAGTGTTTTAGGAAAACTCCCCGCAATAGGTACTTATTTGGAATCATTCTCGAATGATAAAGAAGAGAAAATAAGAAATTTGTATACAAAATTAATTTTGTTCAAAGGATAGTTAAGTTGAGTGTCGAATAATATAATAAAAGATATATAACTCTGAGCCTCGTGTTTATTTGGCGAGTGAAGCCAGTCCCACATGTTCGACAATTTTGTTATACATAATAATATTAAGTATAAAAAATACTTATCGCACACCTTATGGATGGATTTAAACCTCCTTGTAAGGTTAGCTATATTTTTATTTTTTTATTGGGCTGTAAATTATATTATATAGATGTTTGTTACTATTCGTTGCAAAAGTACCTAAACGGATATTGATGGAACTTCTCGAGTTAGTTCATAAATTCATTAAATTACCAAATTGATTAAAAATTATAGGAGAACGCGGTCTCAGATGTCTGGTAAGGTATTCAATTCCGGAACGACCGGTTGGCGCAGCGGGAGTGTAAACGACTGCTACGCTGAAGGTCGCGGGTTCGATTCCCACACAAGTCAAACATTTGAGTGCATGAACATGGATGTTTGTCTTGCTCTGGGTGTTTCAATGTATAATATGTATGTATTTACAAAAAAAAAGTATATAAGTATGTTTATCCATTATCTAGTACCCATAGTACAAGCTCTGCTTAGTTTGGGACTAGATGGTGTTGTGTGAATGTGGTAGAATATTATTATTATAATTCAGGTTTGATACAATGTTACTTAAAAGTTAATATGTACTTCGTAGAATTGTAGGGTAAACATTTACAACATCTGGTAACACCAACTCAGGATGTACTCTATGTCCGTCCTTTACGGGTGTACGCAAATGTCGAGTCCATGTGATTCTTGGTCCTAGGGTACGAGCACTACTAGACAATGGCAGCACCTCAAGCTATATAACTAGGCACTTGTGCTCAAAACTGGGCTTACCCATTCAAACTATAGACACCATGGTCACTAGTATTAATAATCAGTGCACAAACATAACAAAAAATACTAACATTCACATTCAATCAGCACACAATAAAAATTACAGGATGGACATTTTATGTCTTGTGATTAACCAAATTTGCAATACAGTTCCACATACATACATAAACAAAGATACCATTCAAATACCTAGTTGTATACAACTGGCAGACCCTGACTTTAACATTCCAGCCCCTCTTGATTTATTATTGGGTGCAGACATATTCTGGGAAGTCATGGGTACTGGAAGATTGGAATTAGGAAAACAGCAACCAGTTCTACAACAATCAGATTTAGGCTAGCTGATATCAGGCTGCATTTCAAATACTCATATTCAAAATAAAATTCAAAACTCATTCTTTGTGAATCAGATCTCAGATAACATAAACAAATTTTGGGAATTAGAAAACATATCTACTCCTTCAGACACACCTCACATTACTCAGCTATCATGTGAAAAAATATTTACATCAACTACAACTCGCAATGCTGATGGTAGATTTGTGGTCACTATACCGTTCAAACAATCGCCAGAGTGCTTAGGCCAGTCATATAGTCAGGCAAAGATTCGTTTCCTTAACATAGAAAAACGATTCAAATCCGACCCTACATACAAACAACAATATCTAACTTTTATGCAAGAATACCTTGACCTAGGTCACATGACTAAAAACACAAACAGTAACACTCTGACACCTTCATATTATATACCACATCATGGTATAATACAAAACACCAGCACCACAAAAAAGTTCAGGGTGGTTTTTGATGCATCGGCACGCACATCTTACAAAATATCACTTAATGATATACAGACAATAGGACCAGTAGTAAAAGATGATTTGATTTCTATACTTATTAGGTTCAGACAACACAAATACATAATTTCAGCTGATATTGAAAAAATGTTCAGGCAAATATCCATCGTAGAAAACCAACGATCATTACAACAAATTGTATTTCGTTTCGATGAGTCAGAACCACTGAAAACCTACACATTAAATACAGTAACGTATGGGACAGCTTCAGCACCCTACCTCGCTACACGTTGTATCAGACAGGTTGGGTTGGACTGCCAACATGACAAGTAAGTGTCGGAGATCATCATACATGATTTTTATTGTGATGACCTGATTACGGGCTCAGACCGGAAGTCTCGGTTAATAGAAATAGCAATGTCAGTAAATGCAGCTCTAAAATCAGCACAATTCCATCTCAGAAAGTGGCAGTCCAACAGTCCTGATATTTTACAAAAAGCAAACCTATCATCAGATTCACTTCACAGTACCACAAATTTAGGTAATAAAGACCCATCAAAAACATTAGGTATATACTGGAACCAAAATCAAGATACAATAACATACTTAACAGACATAGAAGACTCGGTTGGTAACAATATTACAAAAAGGAAAATATTGTCAATCATTGGCAAAATATTTGACCCTTTGGGCCTTTTAAGTCCTTCAGTCTTAGAAGCCAAAATAATAATGCAAAAGTTGTGGTCACAAAACTTAAAGTGGGACAGCAGTGTCCCTCATGACATAGAAATACTATGGAAAAAGTTCATACAATCACTATCAGCTTTAAAACAATTAGTCATACCGAGACGAGTTTTCTATGATTCACCCAAACATATACAGCTACACACTTTCTGTGACGCCTCTCAGCACGCCTATGGCGCCTGTGTATATGTGCGCACACACACCACAGATGGTGAAGTGTACGTACGGCTACTAACAGCCAAGTGCAGAGTGGCACCACTAAAATCATTAACAATTCCACGACTAGAACTATGTGCAGCCCTCACAGCTGTTCGCCTTTACAAAAAGGTCATTGACTCTCTCCGCAATTCACACATAATTTCAGACTGTTTCTTTTGGAGTGATTCCATGATTGTGCTGTCCTGGATAAAGTTGCCACCACACAAACTAAATGCATTTGTAAGTCACAGAATTAATGAAATACAAACAATAACACATAAACAAACATGGTGATATGTACCTACGAAACAGAACCCCGCAGATCTCATATCTAGGGGTGTCACAGCATCAACACTCATACATTCAGATTTGTGGTTCTCTGGTCCAGACTTTCTTAAGGATGATGATAGCAGCTGGCCAACATCACCTGGGCACAGCAGTTGTTCTGACCTTCTAGAAACAAAACCCCAGAGCCACAAAAACACTATTCAATGTTACTCACAGACAGACAACAATTCATTCATTTACAATTACTCTAACTTCACAAAATTAACACGCATAACTGCATACATATTGCGATTTATACATAATTGTAGAACAAAAACACAAACAAGTAATTCAGCTTCCAACACCTTTATTTCATTAACAACAAAAGAACTATATCAGGCCAAATTAAATTTAGTAAAAATGTCACAGTTAAATTCATTTTCTATTGAATATGAGTTACTTTCAACAAATAAAACATTACCAATAAAAAAGAGATTAATTTCATTACATCCATTTTTTGATCAGGCCGGCGCAGTTATTCGCGTGGGCGGCAGGCTCGCTAATTCGCGATTTCGATATGATAAAAAGTTTCCAATGCTTTTACACGCTAATCATCACATTTGCAAACTCATTTTTTCCACTCAACATATAAAACTTCTCCATGCTGGTCCACAGCTGTTGCTCGCCCACATACGTGAAACATATTGGCCTATCAGTGGTCGCAATCTAGCCAGAAAGACAGTACAATCATGCATCACATGTAGACGCTTTCAAGGAAAAACAATTACACCAATCATGGGTAATTTACCTGAGCCACGCATGCACTCTGATTTCGCATTTAATAACGTCGGTGTAGATTACGCCGGGCCAATCATGATTAGTAATCGTAAGGGGCGTGGTAGTCAGTAGATAAAGTCATACATATGCATATTCGTATGCCTTGCAGTTAAAGCTATACACCTGGAATTGGTTACCGATTTGACAAAGGAATCTTACTTAGCGTCACTAAATAGATTCATCAGCCGCCGAGGAAAACCTGCTCACATATATTCAGACAATGGCACTAACTTTGTAGGGGCGTCAAATGTTATCACGGGGTTTTTGGCGAAGAATCAGAATTTGATAAGCAACCGTGTGGCAGAACAAGGCATCACTTTTCATTTCATTCCTCCATACTCCCCACACTTTGGTGGGTTATGGGAAGGCACAGTGAAGTCAACAAAACATCACCTTAGGCGAGTCTTGGGCTTGGCACATCTCACGTATGAAGAAATGTACACAGTATAAGACTATGTACATTTCTTAAAGTCAAATTGAAGGCATTTTAAATTCAAGGCCCTTAACGCCTCTATCGTCTGACCCGTCTGATCTCACCGCTCTCACTCCATTTCACTTCTTAATCGGTCGATCATTATCTGTACTACCTCAGCCACCACTGGCTGACTGTAATCCGCTGCATATACCCAGATACAAACGCATGGAGCTCCTGCGTCAACACTTTTGGACTCGATTCTACAAGGAGTACATTTCACAACTTCAAATCAGAACAAAATGGAAGAAGTCGTCCGGACAGCTGACAGAAGGCACCCTGGTCGTCGTGAAAGATGACGCTCTCCCACCAGCCCGCTGGGTACTCGGGCGAGTAACACAGCTCCATCCGGGGCCCGACGGAGTCACAAGAGTGGCCGACATCAAGACCAGCGGCGGCACTATCAGAAGAGCATTTAACCGGATATGCCCTCTCACTGGCGGCCCGGCAGAATGTCTATGACACGCTGCGCACAGCACTAGGCGCCCCCCCCCCCCCGCGCCTTCTGGACGCCGCGCCGCACGGGCGCTGGCGCACAAGCGGATGCACTGACAGTTGGTTGACAGAAACAGCAAGACACACTTTTTGAAGGGCGCGCCCAGGCTTGTCGGGATTTACAGTTTTGTAACGAACCATATCACATTTACGCGAAATACCGTCCGCTTTGCACAGTATCGCATAGTTTACTTGTATATGGATTATACAGTTGTATCAACATGTTTGACCTTTGATAGGTGTACAAATGTGTGTTTTTTTTTATATGGGACGCAACGTGTGTCGATACCCTTGCGCCATCTCTTCTTCCCAGCACAGCAGGTTGTGCGGGCACTGCCACAGCGGAGACTCTGAAACGGCGCAAATACGTAAATCTCGTAGGGGATTATGTATTTGAGCCGTTTGGAGTCGAAACGTTGGGGTCATGGGGTCCAAGTGCTAGATCTCTCTATAGAGAGCTTGCGAAGAGACTTGTCGACGCCTCGCGTGACCAGAAGGCTGGTATGTATCTAGCACAAATTAGCATTGCCATACAGCGTGGCAATGCTGCCAGTCTTCTGGGCACGTTCGCAATAGACGGCGATGTGGAGGACTTTCACGACGCCCTTTGAATATACATTTTCTTATTTATTGTATTGTACTTTAACATTTTAATTTAATTTTAGTAGTAGTATTTAAGTAGCTATAATTGGTTTATCCTAATATTAATTTATTTTGTTATATGGAAATAAACAGCTTACCAGCACTTTAGGGTCAATTTTAAATAAAATATTTCACACATTTTAAAATAATTCGTTCTTATTTTGTTATATTATTGCAAAAAAAAGTTAATGGAAAAGTCACGTTTTGTATTCGTACAGTGAGCAAGATATTGGCATATTTGTTCAGATGTTATTTATATAAAAGCTGGGCCTGGAGGCTATTTTTATTTTAATTGAAATTAGTGGGTAAACAAGTTCTAGGAAGTAATAATCCCGAATAAGAGTAATGGACCAACCAAGTTTTATTCAATTTTCCATTGCATACACTGCTTTTTCTTACAACAGTTTTTATAGCATCATATCATAACATAAATGTAAATTGACTAATTGCCGTTTGTGATAGATCTCTTCTTTTTTTTAAAAGACCTCTATAACTGATCATACACATTTACGAAAAGAAGAACAAGCATGCAAAATCCTTTTTAAAAATTCGGCAACGCACTTGTCCTTTTTAAAACTTCGGGCATTGCTGGTATCTATGGGCGGCGGTGATCACTCATCATCGGGTGACCCGCTTGCTTACTTGTCTCCATACGCAATAAAAAAAAAACAGTAAGTATATCATGATGAGTATGTTCAGAAGTTTTTATTTAATAATAAGGTGACGACAATGCGTCGCATGCCGAGTATAATTGACATTTTGAAATAGTTAAAAATCGATGATCACATTATAGTAGTTTGAGCATGTGCGGGCGTGTTGTAAATATGGTTTTGCTAGGTTGTACACAGTTGATTTTGGTCATTCTTTTATTTGAGAACAATGTCGATAATCGATTGGCAGTGAAAAATGCGCCGCGCTTCACGTCGCTATAATTATGTGCGCCGGCCATTACTTGTTTTCTGACTGATTATCTTATCAATCTTATGTAGCCAATTATTTATAATTGAGTTGCTAACTACGTCAATAAAGTTTTGATATTCACTTGGAAATGAAAAATGTTCATTAAAATATTTTGATGCAGTTTATGAGTCCATCAGTGTACCTACACTGATGGACTCATAAACTGCATCAAAGTAATAGACGACTTTGAAATAAATATTTGAACCAAGTATGCAAACTTTCTGTACAGATTTAAATTGAAACCTCTAGATTGGTTCTTGAACTTTAAAACAGTGTAGGGTCATATCCTTAAGTTTAAGTTTGTATACTGGAAAGGACCTTAAGACTTTTTTGAAGAAAAAACAGAAGTTTAAGGAAAATTGGTTTAATAAAAAAATTGGTTTTAACAATAGACACAAACTTTATGAAAGGGTTTATTTATGTTTTAATAAGGTGTATTACCTCCACGTGCCCTTATTACGGATTCTAATCGGTTCCGCATAGATTTTATAAGGGTTATTAAAAGATCTTGCGGAATATGGTCCCATTCCCCTAATAGACAGATGTTTTTATGACATACGTGATTATATAAATTATAACTTCAACATAAATAGATAATGAATGTCATTTTAATATATCGACTTTTTATTTTCTGACATTTTAATTTATTTACATTTTACTTTCATGACATTTTAATTTATTGACATTTTACTTTTATGACATTTTAATTTTTTGCCATTTTTAACTTATCGACTCTAATTGACATAATATGAATTTACTGATATTTAAATATGACATTTTAATCAATATTGCAATAATTTTTAAGATTTTATTTATTTTTTTCTTCCATATTTTATTATGTTTTCATGGTGACACTGTAATTACTATTTTCAATATTTGTATTAATTATGATATTTCGATGTTAGCGATCTACTGCGATCAAAATTTTGCATGCCTTGAACTGGTTGAAACACTTGGAACTTTTTATCTAATTGCCAACACCATTGTAACAGTGCTTTCTGCAAAAATAAATGATTTGATTTGATTTGATTCTTCTGAAAGTGCTGTTCTTAGTGCTGCCACCGTCGTTGACAGGATTTCTCGCATATACATCTCTTTTTACACTGTCCCAAACATGCTCAATGGGATTAAGATCCGGGCAGCGTGCTGGCTAATTCATTGTTCGTATCCCAACCTCTTCGCAATATTGTCGAACTTGTGCAGCAGCGTGCAGCTGGGCATTATCCTGCATTAAAGTAAAATTTTCGCCTATCAATCCCATGTAAGGCACCACGTGATCTTCTAAGATCTCTATTATGTAACAATATGCAGTCAAACTCCCTTTATTACCGTTTTGACGGACCATGTCTATGAACACAAGTTCTGTTCGCCCGTTCATCGATATGCCACCCCAGACCATACAACACGAACCGCCTCCAAAAGGAACACGCTCCTCAATGCAACATTGAGCATATCGCTCCCCACGTCGACGATACTCTTCTGCGACCATCTGCACCATATAAACATGTCCTACACTCGTCCGTGAACAATACGGAGGCCCATTGCTCTTCTGTCCAATTTAGGTGATCACGCGGAAATCTTAAGCGAGTTTTTCTGTGAGCTACAGACAACTTTGGACCATTTGCTGGTCTAAAAGGGGTGATATCCGCTTACTTTAACCTTCTTCTTATTGTTTATGCACTCACATTTACTCCACGCACTTCATTAAGCTCTGTTTTGATGTTAACTGACGTGAGAAAACGATTTCGCAGGGAAGTTGTAACAATAAATCAGTCATCATGACAGGTGGTTGCTCGAGTCCTGCCTGTACCACGTCTCCTTCTGTAAGAACCTGTCTTCACAAATCTTCTGTATATTCTAGAAACCGTAGACTGATTTAAATTTAAATTTCTACCAATCGTTCGTTGATCCAAGCCCTCAAGCACCAGTGCTACAATTTGAGCCGCTTGTTCGGACGAAGTATCCATATTATGGTTCAAAAACTCTCGATGAGTTAAAAACTAACCCAACAATTCTGCTGGTAACAATAATTCAATAGACAAAAGAATAAAAAATCAATGCGAATCAATTTAAAACTTTGCTTTAAATAACACGCAAATCTGATACTACGAGTAAATTTTCCGTCAGTTTATATTTCTTATGTAGTAGTATATTTTGTATAATATATTTTGATTTTACCCCTTGTCATGAGTAAATTATGAGAAGTGGGAATTATAGATCAGTACGTATAATAATGGATTACTGAAAAGAAGACAAAAGATAAATGAAAATAATTGCAGCTAAATTGCAATGTTTAATGCACAGAACACCCATATTTGGCACAACAAATTACAGATCACACAAGTGATGTACTGTGTCGTAATCGAACCTGCAACACTCGGTGGAATGTTAAACGACGAAGTGACCGCTTAAACCATTACGATATACGTGCAGTCAAATATGTGTGTCAGATCAGTTAGGACAATAACATAAAACAATTTATAAACATACCTAGGATGTCCTCAGAACTCTGTTTATACGTATGTCACCCAATAAGCTTCATGTAGGTGTTGCCTCGTACATTTAACACAAAACAGGTCCTTAGGAATGTATTTTAGTCTAACTGCGAAACTAATCTTGGAAGTTTAAATTGAACATATTTCGATTTTGCATTCCAACACAGCTCTTAGGCTACCACTATAAGGTACTCCGCATTTGTAAATATTTAATTGTGGCTATTAAAAGTAATAGATAACTTAGAAAAACTGATATTCCGTCAAATCTGTTTTAACTAGTAAGTGGATATCACGGCGAGAAGTGGGACTAAGATGACGGTGAGATGAATTAACAGCATTGCAGTTTCCTAGCCCTAATCCAATAAAAAAATCAACTTTATACCTTCACGCATTCTTGAGAAAAAGGGTATTAAGAGAAGGGATAACTTGTACGTAACGTTGTAACGTTTCGATGCATTAAACTTTACTGACGATGTACGTACGTAGGTATTCAGAAACCTTATGTCACAGAAATACTGTTAAACGACCTGCTTACTGTGCTGAGCCTTTTTGGTCCAGTCACTCCAAGTTGGACTAGGGTAATCCTAGTCGGTCTCAATACATTCATCCTTTCTTTCTACCAACAGTTTACCTAAAGTCAAATGAAAAATATTTTGGTACTCGTATATTGGTATGTTTAATTAGAAGGGGGTGTAATATTACACCTTTTCCTACCCCTTCAGGGATACAGGCGTGAGTCTATAAATAAATAATTAGAAGATGCCCTCAGCAATATCCACGAATTATTTTTTAATTTTCTATTTCTAGCCGATCCCGTGGGAATTTCGAGAAATCCCTTCTTAGTGCCCCCTCCAGTCTCCAAGGAACATACATACTTGCCACATTTCAGATTTTTGCGCTTAAACTTTTTGGCTGTAGTCTGTTTGTCTGTCAGTCAGTGACGCAAGAATGTAATAAAATTATACAGATTGCAATATATTAATCAGAAGCTGATTAATATATTGCAATATGTATAAATCACGATATCTAAAGATTACATAAGATTGATTATAAATTTGACTGATTAGTAAAATCGTAAATTGTACTAAACCAAGATTTTAATCTGTCGGCGCAAATAAATGGGTTTTGTACGCTCGTTAAAAAATCGCCCAAGAAACCTATTATCGAATGGAACTCATCACATACTAATTTGAAAATCACATTTCAGATTTCTCTTCAAACATATATTTAACAAACAGGTTAGCACCAAGGGGTGCATAGGGTTCCCACCTAGAACTTAGGGTCCCAAGCCAACCTCACCTGCAAGTGGTGCACCTGCCGATCAACGGACGAGGCTCTGGCAAACAAAATGTCCCAATAAGCGGCAATAGGCTCGCCACCTATTACGTGAAATCAAAACACTGGCGAAAACTGGGCGTTTAATATGCCTCTGCCTACCCCTTCGGGGAAACTGGCGTGAGTCTATGTATGTATGTATGTATGTTAGCAGCACAGAAATAAATAGTAATAGAATGGTGAATGTCACGTAATCGCGTACATTTGGCGCGAGCCACATTTCAGCAAGCCCCGCCCACAGTGACGTGTAGATATTGAGGGGACACTAAGGAATTATTATCGATGTGTGTGTGTGATGTAGCTGTGGAAAATGAAATTATGTTATTGTTTATACAAAAACTGACCATTGCTGATTGTCGGGCAGAATAATGTTGTACAACATGTGTAAACACATGCGCTATAGTGCAATAGTTTGACACGCGCACCACGCCCATGTCACCGTTCTATTACTATTTATTTCTGTGGTTAGCAGTATGCTGACACAGGTTTTAATGAGGAACCAGAATCGTGGTCGTATAGGTATATAACTATGCGAGAGCTAAGAATAAACTTACGTTGGAGTTCTTTGTCACTGGGTTTCAACTAAACATTAACCAAAATTTTATTTTTTTCTGACTGCAGGTATGACAGATTAAGAATACAAAGTTTCAATACCCCATTTCATTCCTTGGAAGTCTTAAGAGGCATCTAAGGAAAATACACGAAGAAACTATATTGCGAGCAGCAATAGTGCAGATAGTCAACAGACTGCTACGCAGAGGATCTTGATAGTGAGTTTTCAAAAATATCGCCTGCTGAACGGTAATAGAAAACATCGTGAGGAAACCGGCTTGTCTGAGAGTTCTTCATAATGTTCTCGGAAGATATGACAATGTGAAGTCTGCAAACCTTCACTTGGCCAGCGTGGTGGCCTATGGCCTTACCCTTCTCATAGTGAGAAGAGGCCAGTGCCCAGCAGTGGGACATTTTATACAATACGTTGATATTGTTACGGACAGGGTAACGGGATTGGAAGGAAACACCGAGTAGCACTGATTCAACTTCACACACACGACGCGTCGTTCGATTTCGACGCGGACAACGCCAACACTAACGTCTTTTGCACTGCACTTCACTGCACTATACTTTCACTTCACTTTATTTCACTACTACTTCTTTCTTCCTTTTCTTCTCCACTTCTCAACTTAAACTGGCGCTCAGCGCGTCTACACCGCCTTATACACCCCTAGAAATTTTCTAGATCCATTAATTTCGATTGTCATTTCATTATTCAGTTGTTTCCTATCTGCTGTCACTTTTTAACCTTTCTATTCCTTTCTGAAGTTTCTAGAGTTTTCTTATTTTTACTCGAAATATTTAAATAATCTTTTTTTAAATATTTGCCAAATATTCATAAACATTTTCCAAATTTCATAAAAACCAAAATCCACATATTTGTTATGACTGGGATTTGAACCCACGCCCTCAGAACGTGAACGTGATGTGTTATCGGCACGGCCATTGCCTTGTTGTCAATGACTGGTGAATTTGGCGAACACTTGACAGAGTGTATACGTCACCGAACTGAAAATTGTCATTTCCAAATAACAAAATAGTCTTCAAACGTCTTCGCTAATTATTGTGTTTGACGACTGGCTAGTTTGTCGTGTAGACGTCAGTAGTCCTTGACAACCGTAGTGATGACAGTTTTACATGACAACGGCCGTCACAGTTTATTTTTTCACATTTATTCTATTTATGAAGACACATACAACATATAGCGGGATTTAATGGAATTAACTTAATTATGTACTAACTTAACCTAACATAAACAGAATCGGATCCCAACTCAGCATAATGCCATCTTACAACACAAGATGGCGCTGGTATTCTGTTGGAACCGTTTTTATATATAAATAAATAAAATAAATCATAATATATAATGGACACCAGTAAATAAAAATATATATAACTAATATAAGACTCTATTTTCATAAAATGTTACTTAGATAGTAAATCAGAATAAACTGTTAACTGTAGCAGAAAAAGCATGGTAGGTACGGCTACTTGTGTGTGTTAGGTACCTGCAATGCGAGCTCGCGGCTATCAGCTGAGCGTAGGCGGCGGTCAATACACCGAGTTGATTTAAAAATGTATGTTCACTCGTTTGTTGTGTCGTAGTAAATTTATAAACTAACGGATATCCATTCGCAAGATTCTAAACGGGTCGACCAATCACAGAAGTTGACAAACACTTGTTATCTTCCGCTGACATACATTTATGTTAGCAGCACCAAAAACAAGTTAAAAAGAATTGGTAACCCGATTTGTAATAGAAGCTACATCCAATACTGAACAATAAACAGCTATAAACAGTCTACAGTTCGTACAAGAGTAACATAAAGATAGCTCCATTGTCAGTCACTACGGAACGACGTGAATACAAACTGAACCCTTTGTCTGACTTCTGATTGAATAACTTTATATGCGCCACTAGAACTTACAATAGACGTCTTTTTCTTCCAGTTAAAAAAGCCAGCCATGTGCGGCTTGAACAAACCCTATCGAAAGTTTGTCTTGGAGATATGTTCTTTGTGTTTTTAACTTCTATATTAAAAAAGTAAACAATTAATTCCAGGTCAAACAATATTTATATTATAACGTATCGTTGGTATTTATTTCAATACAATCAGTCGAGATTTAAACCCTGTAATTTCACATTGGTCCGGTTTTCAGTTTTGGAAGATACCTTCTATTACCATTGTGTATTTTCCTAAGTCAACCCATAGGACCTCTTAGGAAATGCGGTAGTGACACTTTGTGTGCTGAAACCTACACCACACGAAAAGCATACATCGACAAACATTATATGATCTCAGATAAAAATAATAAAGCACCCACTTAATAAAATAAATAAACGATGAGAGCGGCCAATTACCAACCAAATGCTGTAAACGATTATAATAATATCTACCATATATTTAGACATGCTTTCAGTTTGTCAGCGAAACTCCGCAGTTAATTACCAATAAGCTAATGACGTGCTCATTAAAATTTAACATTGGGATAATTTCAGTCCAGACAACAAACGGATTAATATAATGGCTAGACAAAACAATTATATCTATTGCCAACTCAGATGCAGTAAAAAGAGTACAGATATAGCACATTTTAATAAAATCAATACAAATGAGATAATAACAACAACTTTGATTTGCATAATGCCTGCCTGCCTTGTTGGTTCTTAATTATATTTGATTCTCTACGTTATACCTGGATGTATGCAACATTATGTATGTCTTTATAAAAAAGAAGTATATATGTACGTATGTTTATCCATTATCTAGTACCCATAGAACAGGCTCGGCTTAGTTTAGGACTAGATGGTGAAGTGTGAATGTGGTAGAATATTATTATTTTTATTATAAACTGATACAGAGTACTATAAAATGATGACAAAAATATAAAATAATGTAATTGTCAATTATTATTCACACATTCTCTCTTGGTGTTTTCACTAGGTTATCGTTGTCCTAAGGAAATGACATAGATTACTGAAATGAAAAGCGAAGCCAATTGTTTTATATATAATTTGTCTGTAAGTGAATAAAGTGTGGCCTGCCGTATTGACACATGTTTTTAGGCGAAGTCTTCTTTTTTTACGTGATTAGTTATAAAAATTGTATATTATATAATTGTAGACTCAATTAAATAGTTTGACTGCACGGTTGGCCACCCACTACTGGTTTAAGCGCCGATTAAACCGCTAAGTACTGGTTTAAACGGTCGCCTCGCCACTTGACACTGCGCCGAGTGTTGTGGGTTCGATCCACAAACGAGACAATACTTTGTATGATCCATAAATTGTTGTTTCGAGTCTGGGTGTTCATTGTGTCCGGTAGTTGTATGTTTATTAAGTCCCCCGCGACACAGGATTGAACCCTGGCGCAGGTGCTGCCTGCTAAAAAAATTAAAAAAGAATTTAAAAAGATGGCTTTATTTTCGTTGTAAAAGTGTTGTCTTCTAAAAGTGTTGTCTTCTAAAAGTGTTGTCTTCACTTGTTACATATACAGCCAGTTATACCTTTTATTTTGACCGAAGAGAAAATGAAAAGCGGTAAATTCAAAATGTCTGTTGATATTTACCAACTGTAATACGATCTTATAATGAGAAGCTGTCATATCTAAAGGACGAAGGAAATTTGTCTTCTCAGTCAATCAAAATATAAGTGAAAGATATGGCCAACAGTCGTGACATCCATGTTAAATATTTGAAGTAAAAATATAATTTAATAAAACACTGATAAAATAAATTAATTTTGAATATTATCTTTTATATAAAAGTCGGCAAACGAACAGACGGATCGGCTGACGGTGAGCGATTACTGGCGCCCGGCGCACAACCAACAACAGCGGAGTCATAAGTACGTTGCCGCCTTGTTGTTGGAAAAACGAATAGGAGGAGGAAAGGGGTTTGTGAAAAGGAAAATGCGATGGGGTATCAGGCACTCGCACTCACTGAACGACACGCAACAGTATAGCCCCCTTAGCCAAATGGCAACTGTATTTTTTTATAGACTCACGCCTGTATCCCCGAAGGGTAAGGCAAAGGTGTAATATTACACCCACATTTCGCCACGAATTTTTAGGTCCTACGTAATAGGGGGCGAGCCTATTGCCATTCCCGGGCACATCATCAGACTCCGGGCTGCTACTGAGAATTCGGAAAAACCCAGTAACACTTTTGCCCGAGCCGGGAATTGAAACCGGGACCTCAGACCTCAGTACGCTATCCACTGGACCACGGAGACATTCGATTAACGATATCGCTGAGTGTAAAAATTTATGGAACTGGCATAAGCCTTTGATATATCACGTGCTGTATATAACAAAGAAGCAATTCCTTATGTTGCCATAGCAACCAAGAGTTAGTAGAAAGTAGCAGAAGCGAATGCCATTTGGCTAGGTCCTAGCACTACTGTTACTTTATGTCGATATTCTGTGAGATTAAAGCTTGTTTTTTATCCAGGACACTTTTAAATGAAACAAAATGCTATGACTCATTAAAATGTTCATTTATTTAATTTATTTATAGACTCACGCCTGTATCCCCGAAGGGGTAGGCAGAGGTGTAATATTAATAGGTAATTACATTAAAATGTAATTACCTATTATTCGTTTTTAGTAGTTGTATGACAATCGGCTGCTTGTAAAATTAGTGAAATATAATGTACTTCGTTGTTTTTCTTTTACATCGTTTTTCTTCTACCAATATGTGGGTGGATATTTATTTATTTTACCTATCTAACATTGCATTAATACAATTATCTGATATACATAGATAATGGTACAGACCTACAATTACGCTTCTCTAGGATTTCCTAGAGAAGCGTAATTGTAGGTCTTTTAGTGTAGGTACAATTTTAGTGTAGGTACTACTTACTTATCCCTGCTCTATACTTGGATGTTTGCTGTCAAATATTCATAACAGCCAACCTACACGTTGGCTGCGTAAATTATATAAGTAAGTTATTTAGTATAGAGCATTCAGGCTTGTTAAGGGCGGTGGTAGCCTAGTAGATATCAATAGACAAAATTGACATCACAGGTGGTCTTATATTGAAAGCCAACGTGCACCACTTACTTGGAAGTTATGTGCACGTTAAATTTATTATCGCCTTCCCTGCCTCGGAGCTTGCATCTTCATGAAGATCTCTGTCAGTCGTTATGGGGAGTCAGTAAGTATTTATTTAATATATTGTCACTTGTTTGCATGGGATGTACCTATCATATTAATATATTATTACTAATCTTTGGGTTGCGCAGGTCAGACGACATTGGAAAATCTAATTTTCTGATGCATCTGGTCAGATCGGGAATAGCTCAAGCTTCAGCACGTAAGTCTTGGCAGCAACCGTGATAATGGCTTGATGATGAGAAATGAGAAATAGAAAGTATTTAATATGTATTATGTTTTGAGTAGCGTACAATCGATATTAAACTTAGAGTCACACAACGCAATACATATCTAAAATTACCAATTTCAATTTCCGCCGAAAACTCGTCGGTTCATTACAAGTAAAAATTGCTAACCGGAACGAAAAAATCTAATCTAAAATTTAGTATATTTGTGAAAGTGGCAAATAATCGTGAGAAGCGTTGATGTGTTGTATTGTGCATCGAGCAATCTGATAGATGGCCTCTTGCGGCTCTTAGTTATGCGAATACAGTCATGTATTAGGGCTGTAAGTGTGAGGACAAAAGTGTGGATATTTTTCAATGGATAACAACTTTGGCTGATATATTTTACATGGATGTTTGTTGCTTCAGTTGATGATGAAATATAATAGTTTCACTAAAAACTCTTGATTCTTGTAGTGCATTAATTTATCTATTCCATCATAGGTTGAATATTAATATTTGAGAGAATTATTAAACTCATGTATTCAAATTATCCGTGTGGTGACGGATTAAGAATACGGATTGTCACCACCCCATATCATCCCATGGGTGTCGTAAGAGCCGACAGAGGTAGCATATTATGCAGAAAACAGCACTGTAAGAGAAGGAAAACTTGATACAAACCCTATACCAACCCGTTTGGCCAGCGTGGTATAGTAGGCCAATTCCTCCTTTCAAAGGAGAGGCCTAGTCCAGCAGTGGACTGATAAAGGCTGATGATGAGATTCAAATTATATCACCAAGTAATCAAAAAGAAGATGTAGACCTCTTTCTTTCCGGCAGTTGATTTTGACTGGACATAATATAAATTTATATCAGAAAGTATACTTTTAATATATTTTACATAATGAATATTGATATTCTCTTTTGAAAGGTAAATAGAAATGTTTAATAGGACATGGACAAGTAGGTTTCTCAAAAGGATGTCCAGGATGAATTGAATGGTAAAATAATATAGACCTAATTAATTTTGTCCCAAGTTTTGTTGGTGACAATGTTTTAACGCTTATCATTGTGAAAAGGGGCCCTTTTGTGTCTAGCACTGCGATAGCTAGAATTTATTGAATACCAGTAAAATCAAATATATATACTATCAATATCGGAATTAATACAATAGTTATTGTATTTATATTTTAAACAATGTTAATTTTGATAACAGTCGTATTTGTATGAATGCCTGTATTCAAATACAATTACTGTAATCAAAATAAATATTGTTTAAAATGTTTAATTCATATACGAAACGCGTCCAAATTACAAATAAGCTTAGCACACGACGTGTATTTACAAATTTATCCAATCGATTAAGACCGTTCACTATTCCAATCATCCGTTTACGAAAATAATTGGGAAAACGTGGGTAAACGTCAGTATATAATCCCTATGCGAGATACAAGAGTAAAACATAATAAATAAGCAGAATACAAGCTATTATTTGTGAAAAATTGACGCTTTTTTACCTGGAGTGACAGTTTGGTTGATAAGCTCAATTAATTTGAAAGTTTTCTTGTTTTCACCCAGGGTGGTAATCCTTTCTCCTTAAATAACTCTTGATACGAGAGGCTTATTATGAGACAGACTAAGTCATCCTGAGCTGCTTATAAAAGTACAACCATATTTCTATTCGGCTAAGGTTGTTAACGCACAGGGGATGATTGAAATGAGAAAGAAAGAAAAATAAACATACAATAAAAAACTTAAACATAAGATCAAGCACAGTAGTGGCAAGTAAATTTTTTTTTTTATTAATTTATATTTTTGTCTGTATAAAAATATGTTTTATGACGTTCTTGTCGTCTAAAAGATTTGACGGTTAGTGACTTACCATCAGGCCGGCCCGAGCTTTTCTTGCCGCTTCCGTAATGCACATTAGCCGTGGTAACGGAATAACTATAATAAATGTCTGACGAAATTTTGGGGCTAATAAAGTACAAATAATTTATAACCTATCCGACATCGTGGAGCCTCGTCGTGAAAAAGTATTGTTCTGTTATTGAAAAGTTAACTTATGATGTTAAAATATACCTATGTATTTTCTAAATAAATAAGAAGTACTACGAATTCCAACTACTCGCCCCCATAATAACAGAACTGTCTAAAAAATGTCTTGAAGCTTTGTTAGTTGCTGATATAATTATTAAACATATGTTTTTAACAAAGTAATAGACGTATTTGGCGAAAAATTACAGTATTATTCAAAACGTAGAGACAACGCAATTCCATTTCTGTAGAAATTGAATCCGATTGTAAACAAATACATTATGTATACAAAAAGGTCAAAAGTTTCAGAGTTCTTCGTTGTTTATTTTCGAAACTCAAATAACAAGAGTTGGAGTCACCGAAAGCAACACCGCAGTAATAATTTATAACCGTAGTTACAAATGATTAGAAATTCGCAAAAGTTGAAAAAGTAAATCCGCTATACATTTTTAAATACTTTAAGTGACGATGTCTCATGAGTCTGACAGTGATAAGAATATCAAAGTGAGGTTCAACGTCAACCAAGCACAAACATTTTTATCTTATATTTTCATTCCTAATAACTTTGTTTCATAATATCGTAAGGAGCTTTTTTATTACGAACGAATATGTGCTTTGATTTTTCCACGGCAAAATTCCTTTTGATTTACGGCAATATAATTCTGAAGGAAATTGAACAGAATACAATACAATACATTGACACTAGAAGGTCAAATTTCAATCTGAGGTTTTTTCTGTGTTTGTAATAAACAATCTCCGGCCTATCTATCCAGACAATTGAAAGATAACATCGGCGGCTAATTCAGACAGATTGCCTGAGACTTAATTCTGTCTGAGGAAATCGATGTGGCTGCTATTCAGCACGGGCCAGCGCTTAGTTGGCTACGAAACTACACTGATGACGAAGTTAAGATAACGACAAATTTATACCTGCATGCTAGTGCTCGATTGACTTATAAGAACAACTAATGAATTTTATACTTTTCCATTTTGAGACAAACTTCGAAATTTAAGTTAGAGTGTGCACACTGTCACCACCATATTGCATTCCGTGGTTCTCATAAGAGCTGATCAAAGAAAATACACGTAGCAAATAGTATATTTGGGAAGATGTGGTAACTCGACATCAAACCTATACCAACCCGTCTGTCCAGTACAGTGTAGTAGGCTAAATCCTTCTATTGCCTCGCAATGTTACTGTAACGCAGATTAGGAGAAGCACGTGTCCAGCAGTGTACTGCGAAAGGATGAATTAGATATAGAAGTTAATTCAGTAATCATAATTAATTTCATAAGTTTGTCGAACATTTTATGCGGTAAATATAATTATACTCAGAGTTACCAAGTCGAGCAAAAAAGCGGCACGGCCGTACTATCCTTTTCTCGAAGCAATTCAGGCCATTTTCGACCCCCTATAACTTCGTTGTAGATAAAACTAGAAGCCTGATTGTTAAGTAACCATGCAGGAATTGTATAAAGATAGTGTATTTCAAATTTCATTCAATTTCAACCTGTAGTTTAAGAATTATCACGACTCAAAATTCTTAATTTTGTCACTCACTGACCGATCATCTCAATTCTAAGGCACTTGTAGCAGACAAAGAAATTTTAAATTTAGGCACTTAGTGTTTAGTGTATGAACCAAGGAAAAACTAAAATATATTTTAACTTCGGTCCAGTTTTCGAGATACATCAACTGCATAAATAACTTTGTAATCCTATATGAATATAAAGGATTACAAAATTACATTTGCTGTTGGAGCTTTAATTAAGAAAATTCGTTGTTGGTGTACAAGAAGTAGAAGGTACCGGAAAGGACAAAAGTAAGACTATCTACAAAAAGAAATGAGATTGCATAAAAACAATACTTGTCAAAAATACCAAGTCTCGCGACCGTAAAAAGTTGTGAGATCCATGTAATACCAAGTCGGTTAATTAATCGCAATAAACAATCCCTACTAATATTATAAATTCGAAAGTGTGTATGTATGTATGTATGTATGTATGTTCCGTTTTCACGCTAAAACGGCTGAACCGATTTTGTTGAAATTTAATATAGAGATATATTGGACCATGGAGACGGACATAGGCTACCATAAGTTGCAAAAAATAAACTGGGAGGGATTGTAGGGAGGGTAGAAGTTTGTACGGCACAAATTTACCTCTTGGAAGGAAGAACGCATGCGCTAATAATTGAGTGCTGCGCATGTGCTAACACATATCTGTCAGTACTGTCACGTCATACATAATGTCATATTGTGCACGTTGATTAAATTGTTCGCATATGTAAACATGATGTAAACTAATAATCATACAATATAATATGCTTAAACGGCTGAAACGATTTTCCCTACTAATATTTTTATAGAGATATATTGAACATGTATTAGAACATGGCTTTGACAATTTGTTTGTATGCAAGGTGATGTTATTCCTATTATTTACTCTATTTATTACCTTTCGAGTTACTCTGTTACTCCTATTTATTACCTTTCGAGTGCTTTCGGTAGATAACGCTAGATAATGAGATATAGAGTTTCTGAAGTCTTTAAAATAATGTCTTCACACAATTTGAGACTGAAAGTAGATTTGTGTTACCCCGAATTTAACGCGCGCGAAGCGGCGGGCAAAAGCTAGTCTAATTTATATATGTTTTACTTATGAGATATATTGTGTTTCCATGCGATGGCCGAGTCAATCTTTTTATTTAAAACATTAAATATTTTTAATTAACCGACTTGGTATTACATGGATCTCACATCTTTTGACGGTCGCGAGACTTGGTATTTTTGACAAGTTTAGTATTGTTTTTATGGGATTGTAATTACACGGAAAAAATTGCAACTAGGTAAATATAATATTCTGGGTAAATCGATTATTGACCTTGAGTAGATATGTGTTTAGTGCGTCTGATGGAGAAGTTTAAGATTTCTATCAGGAGATCCGTAAATTGCTACAAAGAGTAATAAACAATATCTTCCTTGTGTATAACACACATTCATAACATAACAGTAATTTTATCACACTTTAGTATTACATGATAACATTCGTGCTATATAACTTTGATTCGTGCTTTACAACTTTCATTTTAGTAAATAATCTAATCCTACCTTTTAGAATGGTTGATGTCATGAACTAATTAAGGCTATTCTTCTTTGCAGGCGACCCGTGGCCTCGTCTCACTTGGTATCACGAGAACAACGTCATAGACGACTCCTACGAGCAGCGACCAGATGGCGTGACAGTCAACACCCTCACCTTTCCCAACGTTGGACGCCAGCATCTGAACTCCAGGCTAATTTGCCAAGCATCCAACACCAACCTAGCAGCTCCAGAGTCCAAGCTTGTGATATTGGACATCAATTGTAAGTTTCTCTATTTCTATTAACTGATGTTGGTCACCAGCAACTAGACCCCTCATTTACCAAACATCCAACGCCAACCTAGCAGTTCCAGAGTCTGATGAAAACTTACATTTTACCTATATTACGAATCTCATTGGTCAATGACTTAAGATGCCTAAATAACTACCATAGTTATTATAGTAGACGATAAACAGCGCGTATAGGCTGAAAAATTCTTATCATCCTTTTAGAAGGAAAGTTCTGGTTACCTAAAAGCATCTACCCACTCCCACACACATTTGTTTTCCTTGAGAAAATTGTGTATAATATCTTGACAGCAAAACTGCAAAAACAACAAGCTTTTATTGGGCTAATTTCTACACATTGCTGAATACAATTCAGTAGTTTTTAATGTTCATCGTTAATGCATTTGGAATTGTAATGTCTCCCTAGAAAAAAACGTAGTGGTGCTAAACTTTTACGTTATAGCAGTGTTATTGTTTAATTTCTTTGTACCAAACTAGGTCAAGCTGTCTTCAACATCTAGAACAAAAGAGAATTCAGCACTAGCGAAAATTCTGCTTGCACTACAAATAGCCCATAATAATCTATACATATAATAAAATGGTAGGAAAGTCAAAACTGTACATTGAATATTTTTTTAAAAGAATAATTGGGGTGTGATCTACTATCGATACCGAGGCCAACAATATAGTTTTTAGAATTTTTGTCTGTTTGTCTGTTTGTCTGTTTGTCTGTTTATCTGTTTATCTGTTTGTCCTTATATCCGGGCTAAAGTAAAAAAGTACTGCATGGATTTACTTCAAATTTGGTACAAATATTACTAAAAAGTCGGGTCACCACATAGACTACATATTATCACGCTATGACCTACAGGGAACGAGAGAACCTTTATTTCTTCAACGCATTCTGTAACAACGTGTAATGTAACAATGCATATTTGAATGTTGTTATTATGTTAACTATGGTATAAGCTAGCTTCACACTATAAAAATCACGCAATATAAGTAACTTAGGCTGATAAACATAATTAATTGAATATATAGAATCAAGACAATTTTAATGCAGCGCCATCTAAGAGAGTTCAAAAATATCAAGTCGAATTACATGTGTAAGCCCTTTTTGGATATAAATAATTTAAATTTGAACATGTTGGCGACGTAAATAGTTGTTTTCAAAAGTCATAGATGGAGTTGTACATATTCTTCTTAAAAATTGTATTTATAATTCGTTTCAGAGATGAGCAAAACTATTAGTTGAAGTTATTTAATTAATTAACTACACCATCGCCACACTTGATTGTTTACATCATTTCTGTCAGAATAAATAGTAATAGAGTTAGTACAAAATAAACATTTTGGTCACACATTTTGGTAACATCTGTGTGGTGACGGATTAAGAATACGGAATGTCACCACCCCATATCATCCCAAGGGTGTCGTAAGAGCCGACAGAGGGAGCAAATTATGCAGAGAACAGCACTGTAAGAGAAGGAAAACTTGATACAAACCCTATGCCAACCCGTTTGGCCAGCGTGGTATAGTAGGCCAATTCCTCCTTTCAAAGGAGAGGCCTAGTCCAGCAGTGGACTGTTAAAGGCTGATGATGATGAAACATTTTGGTCACATTGGTGTAATTATTGCTTCTTAATTAATATATTTTCAGGTCGCATGTAAACTTGCTTTAAATTGTCTTCCGGGATATACATATAGCACGTACCTTTGTTTGGATTAACTGTATATAAATATTAGTGAAATGTGGAACTAGCTAGATTATTTTGACTCACACACAGCCATTTATTTATTGTTACGTCTGAAGCGGTTTGGCGGATACTGGTGTTCTCTAGATACATGAGAAGCATCCTACCGTAATGTATTTACACGACCACCTAGACATAGATAAATATAATACTTTACAGTAACCTAGAGAACGGCCAGCGCATATATTTTGATCCCGACAGCGTTGCTGAGCTCTTGGAAAATCCGCGTCAAACTACTCTCTTGGCATTTTTCAGGCTCTGTAAAATCGATCAGTTTGGGAGGTCCCTTACGTATGACAAGATGCCTTCATATTACACGTACGACAAGCAAAAGGGTGTATTTAACCGACGTTGACAAGCAGGTGCTGTGGAAGGTTTTCCGGGAAGTTTCATCTGTTTGACGTCATCTTGGTGTTTTGTGGAGTCGCGAGCGCGGTAGCTTTAATAATAATAGGAAGGCAGTTCAGGCCATGGACAGAACCCTGCAGGACATCCGCAGGGACGAGCATTTAATGGGTGGTCAAAGTTCTGTTCAGTGACGATTCCCGACAAACGCTTCCCGTGGTGACACGGGGTTCGAGGGCTAACGAGGTGAGTCATCATCATCATCATCATCATCAGCCTTTAACAGTCCACTGCTGGACTAGGCCTCTCCTTTGAAAGGAGGAATTGGCCTACTATACCACGCTGGCCAAACGGGTTTGTATAGGGTTTGTATCAAGTTTTCCTTCTCCTACAGTGCTGTTCTCTGCATAATATGCTCCCTCTGTCGGCTCTTACGACACCCATGGGATGATATGGAGTGGTGACATTCCGTATTCTTAATCCGTCACCACACGGACATGGTGAGTGCTTCGTTGAAATTATCTTTGTTGTGGTCACGAGTTCGTATGCTGCGCTTGACCATTAATATGAGAGCTCAGCTTGGCGTCAATGCACAAGCTCAAAAATTCTAAGATGTCTTTCTAAGTCTTGGCGAAGACACTCTACCAGAGGAGAGAGGTGGACAGGTGGTGCTTCCAAAGTCTCTCAGTAGAGTTGTATCCAGCTTAGAATTAGGTATACAGCTGTATACCGTAATAGCAGAATTCGTGAGTGTGTGAGTGGCCTACTTTGACGCCCAAAAATGATCAGGCTGTAGCAATTACCGAATGCATTCTCTCGGAAATTGAGAGGAATGAAGTAGTCTACACCTCTATAAACACTGTCGTCGAGCAAGAAAACGCCACACATTATCCTGTGGAATTTCTGAACTCCCAGTCAGCAAGTGAACTTCCAGCGCATAGCATCAAGCTGAAGGTCGGTGTCCCGATTATGCTTCTTCGGAACCTATCTCCTCCGAAGTTGTGTAACGTGACCCGCCTGAAAGTCATCTCGCTCCACAGACACACCATTTAGGAAATTCTTACGGGTTGTGGCGTCAGCGAGGCAGTATTTATACCACGCATTCCTCCCATACCTCATAATTCAAGCGCATACAGTTCCCCGTGAGTGTTTGCTTCGCGATGACCATCAATAAGTCGCAGAGGCAGACATTGAGGGCAGCGGGTGTCCTGTATGTCGCTTGCTCCTGCGTCACCAGTGCTGACTCTCTTTAAATTTTGGCTGCGGAGAGCCAAACCACTAATGTTGTATATCGAGAAGTCCTATAAGTATGTATTTGACCCTGTTATGTATTCCTTATTTTCTCCATCTGCTTCAGTCACTACTTATGACTTAATTCAGCAGAATCGCCATAAAGTCATTTATTCAAAGCAGGCTGAAAATCAGCACTTTTTGAAGGTCAATTTTACAAAAGACAGTCTCCCTCTGTTACTACACTTTCTGCAGGTATGAAATAAAAAGAAGAAACGGGTAAATGAATGTTATTTTAAAAGGTATATCTTCTCTTATCTTCACGCCTTTTATCCCCGAAGGGATAGGCAGAGGTGTATTACACACCCACACTTCGCCAGATCGCCGCCGCGTATTTTTTAAAAGGTATAATCGTAGGTATTTATTTAATAGTTTGGTGCTGTATAGCGTTCACGCAGACGACGTCGCGGGCAGCAGCTAGTAATAAATAATCTTAGGAATGCTGTAAATGATTTACATCCTTGTACCCAAGCAACGGTATGATTCAAGTTAAGTGGCCATTTTCGGTTCTATTATAAGCCAGCAATTGAAATTTCCGACTGGACAAATCCGGCAGTTGAATTCAATTACTTGATTCGACTGTAGATGTTAAATATCTCTAGGCTACATAATACTTGAAGTAAAACAGACACGAAATCCGTTTGGAGTTAACTGCGCTTATATATTTTTATTTTACTATTTTTACTTACTGCTTCCCTATCTGGAACTGTTTTTGAACTTCACGTTTTCAATTTAGAATAAGTTTTTTCGTACCCTGTTCAACATTTTTGATTTGTTAGTGTGCGTACAAGTTTCAAAATACTATGCTATGAAATTAGTTTATCCGGGAGATTTCTGAATACCAATAATTGGATTAAATTTAAGTTCGTGTAAGATGTCTACATGCATTCCGGTTTACGTAATGAACTTACACACTCATTTAAAATTCAATATCTGTATATAGCATGATACATTTATTTTAGAAATGTTATATTTTAAACGATTAACCTCCCATTAAGTTGTTCCGACGTGGTGTGGAGAGACGTGCTCAATACCTACTTAGAGTTCGGACTTCGTCGCGCCAGGCACCATCACGATTACGTTCACAATCTTTCCATTAGAAGCATGGATCAGTAAAGGATCGAAAAATCCATACTCAACCGAGCAATGTAATATTTCTTATTTAAAACTTTTGCATTATGTTTGCCCATCACAAGAGTTTTGATTATAAAATCTATACTATTCTACACTGAAATAAGTTCGATTCATATGGACATATCAAAATAATCATAATAAGTCCAGCTATTTACGACGAGTTCAGAGACATTCATACATAAATATGAATTAGATATAAAATAACCCTGTGCTACAGGGCGAGGGTTCTAATTCACAACCAGGACTAAGATTTTCTTTGAATAATAAAACACAAAGGTCGTCTATTATGAATAGTTTGCCGACGAATCCAATTTGTTGCAGTGAGGCCCTTGAGCGTCCAGATTCTGAACAAGCGGCAGCCGCTGTCAGCTGACAGGAACTACGATGTGAATTGCAGGGCAGTGGGTTCGAGACCCGAGGCCCAAGTCACCTGGTGGAAAGCTGGGAGGCAGTTGAAGAGAGGTGTTAAGAACGTGAGTACATAATTTAAAGAAAACATTTTTCTGATTATAAGCGATGGATATTCTTTTTGGAAATGCAAAATATTTGATAATCGCCGAGTATTTGTATCTGTCACTGCGTTGAACACGAAATAGTACAATATCTCAGTGGTCTATGGCACATATAAAAATGATTGATTTTGTGTCTTATCAGTTTTCAAATTTATTTTTGCTGTATTGCATTTTAAGCTCTTACTTTTTACTAAAGAATAAACTTTAATTGAATTGTACCAAACTCGCTTTTCGCCTGCTTCAAAGTATCATATAACGATATATTATTTTTACGAAAAAATATAGTAATATTCCCACAATAACACACGGTAAACAAATTAATGCGTAACTTGTAGCACAAGTTGTATAAGTTCGACAATACGCGTGTTACATAAAATAACATCTTGACAACTTAAGTTTTTTTTTTATTTTTTTTATTTAAGGATTGTCTACATTACATACACTAATACACATAACAAAACATTTCAATTATTCATTTCTAGTGCTGTAATATTTACAGACAACCACATCGTGTTTCAAGTAACATTCACAAAAAACTTAAATTAAAACTAAAATTAAATTAAAACTTAAATTAAATAAAAACTTATATAAATTAAAAATAGTCGAAAAATTAAATAATTATAAAATAGGCAATAAAATATTTAAAAATAATCATAACATTTATCAAATAGGTATTAAAATAGGCAATAACAATATTTAAAAATAATCAATAAAATTATAAAATGCGTAATAAAATATTTAAAACATAATCAAAACAATTATAAAATGGGTATTAAAGATAATTAAAAAAATATTAAATATTTACATTTTAATCAATCTATAATTAATTTAATAAAAATTTGTTTAATTCATATACAGAATAGTATGCAATAATAACGTCCTTTATGCTTTCTCTGATTCTTCAAGACATTTTAAAACAGTTTTTTTGAATTGAGTGAGTTTATCAGACATTATGTCAATCGGGCAATTTTAAGTAAACGATAACGAACTTGGAGAAGACGATACTACACAAAGTGATTTAGATACGTCTGAGGATCATCTGATTACATTAAACTTGTAGCAAAAGGGAAAAGTTCTACAGTTGGTCACCGTTTGAACCCAAAAAGACGGTAACTAAAAACGAAATTGTCTCGAACTAGTTACGAACTTCACAACCTCAACAACATACAGAACTATTGCTTGGTAAATAGTTCAGTCGTATTTTGAGACATTTTCTCATTAAAAAGCCCGACATTTCGTTCCAACTGAAACATTGCTTGCTGTCGGTGAAACTAGATTTCAAGGTTTTTATTGAAGAAAAGCCAGTTTGGCAAACTATTTGCGACCTTGTATAGTGTTAGTGCGGTAAATACACTTGTTCTTTGATTTTGCTGTGAGTGTTGGAAAATTTTAATGATTTTAATGATTTTCGCTTCTAAATGATTTTGAGGTCAGAGTCAAAGTCCTTGCCTAAACAACAGGTAAACCTGTCGTTTAGGCAAGGACTTTGAATGATAACGGGATAGGGTTGCTGAATTGGATGTTTTAGGTATTAGCGATGATCGAATGTCCCTTTTTTTCTTTTTTTTCTTCGCTGTGGAAATCTATTTACGCACGTATGTGGGACTCGACGGCTGGAGTGCAAGGACGTAATACCCACTAAAACCACATTGCATATTTTAACGCCATTTTTGGGACGCCAGGGGTTCGTCTAGCATTCTACCCTGACACCCCGGCGGATAGTCCGAAGGCCACAACCTCCTTGGCGGCGGATGAAAGTGTTGGGCTCCGCCGCCAAAACACCCAGCGGCCGCAAAGGATAGGGAGGACGGCAACGCAACACCGCATCTCCTCTTCCTCTACAGCCCCACCGCGACGCAACAATGGTTAGCCCCCATTTAGTCGCGGGAGATAGGGCGCGCGGCAACGCAACACCGACACGTCTCTCCTCCCGCGACCGACAGAACTGTCCCCCACACCCGTACCTTTGGACGCATCCTGCGCAGGCCCCCTCTAAGCCCACGCGGAGCGTCCACTCCTGGGATCTCTCTTAGCTTCACCGCGGGTGTCCAAGCCACGGTTACTAGGCCCCCTCCACCACGACAAGGTGGAGATCCCACGGGGGGCCCGCTTTCTGGTCTCATCGGATTTGACTGAATATAAGCATCTTACAGAACGACTGCCTGTCTGACTTTCACAACCCAAAGGGATAGCTATATTCCATGGCTTAGACTAGCGTCAGTTCACATAAAGTCACGATTGAGTATCTAGCAAATAAAGTTGCTAATGATGATATAGCACACTCAGCAGTTATCATTTGCTAACGCAGGTAAGCAGCACGGATAATAAAGAGAGTATAGAATTTACACTAGACAATGAAGCTCAGAATAAACATCTGATCATAAAAAATTCACTTGCCTAAACAACAATCAAACTACACTACTCTACTAGCAATTTCTACAAAAAACAATTTCTACGAAAAATATTTATATATTTTTGTGAATTTTCAATTAAATCAAACGCTAAATCAGTTAGATATCGTAGTGGCACCGTTCAAGAACGATCGATTACTGTTCTAAGCCACGCTTAAGCCGGTGTTGATTGAACTGCCTCACGGCAAATATGTGCTCAGCATTAATAATCTGCTGCCAACAATAATCTGTTATTTGCTTTGTGCAGAAATCAAATATCAGCAGACTCTGCACAGGTTTTTTAATTAAATTGAAATTTGGGTGCCAGGTTTCTATTCGTTATTTTCGTAGTTTGTAAGAAATTTTCTTAAGTAATAAGGAAGGGTATGAGCTCATAGATTCATTGTTTCTTTTTATTATATGTTTTTGTTTCTGGTGTATGTTTCTAATTATTCGGTTTTGGCAATGCCCTTTCGTATTATGGTACAGAGATCATGCTGGGAAGTTTAAGGTATTCAGCATAGACAAATGATTGGTCTCGCTCTGCTCTAAGATATATCAATCATTTGTCTAGACTATTTAGAACCTTCTTTCGAAGGATATCCATGACTTTACAGATTCTATATTCCCTAATATTATCAGTATAAAGCTGGCTTATTTGAGCTATCAAATGAATGTTTTGCATTGAACACTACTATTGACTGAAGCAACCTTAACACTGAAAAAATGTCCAGCTATAATATAAGACAAATAATTATGATTACTTCTAGTTTGTTCTTTAATTTAATAGACCTCATTGCCCAAGCATATTCGTTCGCTTCGAATATTTTCTGTTATAATGGTTTGTTTATTCACTTAGTGTTTCCAAGGTTCAATTTCAACAAAAATATTAGCATCAAATCGAAATTCGCCAACACCAATGCTTTTACAACAAAATCAACAATCAAATACTTCTACGTATACCCACATAAACAATGTTCATCATAACCGAAAATACACGATGTTATGTGTGCGTGAAATGATGCCACAAATCGTTAAAACGCACGAGGAGATTTGTAATTAATAAACCACTAATTTAGGAAGTACACGCCGGGGAGTCATCGTAATTAATCAATTACTAATTATGTCGCACATACTAGATTATTAACAAATAATTGGGTGCGCTGTCTATTAATAATCTGGGCTGCTAAAACTAAGGCCTGATGCCAATATAGTATGGTATAGGTTTTCTGTGAGTGTTAATTACCATTTGGGATATATATGCCTTGAAAATTACGTTATGTCAAATAAACTGACACTGGCCCAAGGATTGCAAAGTTCAGGCGGCAGTTACTCTATGAAAAGCTAATATTTTGCTAAATCTGGTGAGACTTGAAGCGGACCTCAGTCAGACCTCACAGCTCAGTCCAAGGTGAAAGTCTTGGATGCTACTGGGATAACGTTCATCATTATCATCATCGGATGGTCGTGGCGGTTTTCTTAAGTACAAGTACCTACTATCTTTGCTTTATACTAACGTAATTGAAGACATTCTGTAGAAGCACGGAAAGTTAACTTTATCGGCGTAAGTAAGTCCTTTGTTCTAAGCATGACTGTGCAGTATTCACGTATGCAAGCGAGAGCTGACATTTTATTCTGTTTAGTGACTAGCGTTAGATAATGATCTCAGAGATTTATAAACTTAATGATTATTTAAAATTATTAACCTATATTTTATTAACACTTCTTTGTAGAATTTTACATTTTGACGATGCAAAGATAGGCATATATTTTTTGAGCGACAGTTATGGTTAAAATTCTCCCTCACTCTTTTTTTTTCTTTTCTTTTTAAAAAAAGACAGTCAGGTTATGATTTCCGAATTAAATGGCCTGTGGAATACAAGGTATTGGGAAAACAAAAGAATACCTCTGCTAGTTAACACTTATAAGGATATGTCTGGCATCTCTGTTAATTGTTCTTATATATTAAATATGTTTAATTTAGAGACATGGGTTTCTAGTATCGATGTGGAAAAATATATTAAGGCGAGGTTGCAGTACTTTTTAAGATTTTTAAACGTCTGAAAGTCCCATGAACTATGATATTTTTAATGAATAAAAATTAAAGTATAAAAGTTGAACATATCTTCTAGTAAATCGTAAAGATAGAAACACGATTTGGAATGATTGGCTCGATAAAAAAAATGTCATACATGGCATTAAATCACAATTTTAAACGTGTACTGCTTAGAGATTCCATAATGAATTTATATGAAAGTATTATCAATAGAAACAGCTCTTTATTTTAAAATAAATGGTAAAAACAGATTTCGTAATTTCGTTATCATTTTTCTCCAAGAAAAAAAATAGTAAAAATGTTGGCATTATATCGCTCGCCGGCCGTTCATCAGTGCCTGTCCGCCACTCGCGACACAACATAGAAAGATTTATTTTCCTATCTTTTCTTTATTTTCCTGCATAGTTTATTAACCTTCCTTCTCTGATGCATGAACTTAGCAAAAAAAGTACGATGGTATTCTCATGTTTGCAAGCAACAATCGTATGTCTACTAACTATAATAGTTAGTAATTATAGTTCGTACGTCACATGGGGGAGCAATATAATACATCCACTAAAATGTCAAGCAAAGGGCGCTCAAGTTCGCGCTCTATTTTACCGTAATTGTTGTTTCTTTTTTTGTAATTGGATTCTGGTTGTTAGGGTTCCGTTCGTAACACGATTTTTTATCTTGATAATGTTTAAAGTTTCAGAATCTTGTTTTAGGCTTTAATACGCTTTCTGGGTTGGTTTATCACATATTAGATATCACAGATTTAGCAAATAAAAGTCGTTTATATACATTAATATCGAAGATGCTGCTCTGGTCATTGAGAGCTATGTAACCATCATTGATGGACTCGTAATTTCAAATAGATACTAGTTGCATTTATATCAATGTAGCGTATGCTTCTACATTGTTTAACTAGTTTGAAAGGAGTATCTAGGCGAAGTACATAACAAATAAATAAGGGATCCGTTACAGCAATTAATACTTCAAGTGGCCCTTGCTTATTCATGTAAGAAATTAAACATAAATTGACAAATCAATAATAAGTTTCGTTTGTGTATACATTTCAATTATTTCAGCCAGATACTTCAGCCAGATACCATTTAATTTTGCATTTAATTAAATATGAGTTTTGGGGTGAGAGCTGTGAATATCATACCATTGAACGACTGTAATGTAATTGTGTATATTACAATAATTAAACTGATGTGTTGGTTAAAATAGTAATATTATATTCCTTTGGGTATCATGTTGCATTTTTTGTATCATATTTTACAGGTAGTAGAGCCTTGCTGATTTCAGCATGAATGGGCCGGCTCGACCGGAAGGTACTACCTTCTCACAGAAAATTGACGTAAAGTAACAGTACCTAAACTGTTGCGTTTCGTTCGGTGAGTGAGAGTGCCGGAGGCCCTATTCCCTATTCCTTCTTCCTCATCCCATTCCTCATCCTATCCTTTTTCCAGACCCCAAGGGGCGGCATCGCACTTTTGACTCCTGTGGTGTTGCTTGTGTCCATGGGTGGCGGTAATTGCTTCCCATCAGGCGATCCGTCTGCTCGTTTGCCGCCTATTACTATAATAAAAAAAATATAAAAAAAATACTTACCGCATTGCTGTGGAACGTCGATGGACACCACGGTAGATTTCTCTAAATGACTCTAAGGGTGACTTACATACATTGCTAAGCCTGCATCAAGGGAAAGATGAGCCAGTATTTTGAGTTTCCAACGGAAAGACCAAAAACTTGTCAGAAATAATCCTTACCACGAAAGTTAGAAAACACTAAAACGATGAACTATATGTGTTAAGTATCACACATCGATTCTGAGTGGGATCCGCACAATTTTCGAATTGAAAATTACTTTATAATTTCTGCGATTGTTGCAATTTATACCTGAATTGTAACAGAACTTAAAGCTCAGACGTACTCACAACAAGCAATTTGTTTATATTCAAAAGTATAGATGGACGAATACTTATTACTCTTTCACGCAAAAACTAATACTCGCATTTTGATTATACTTTACAGTAAGATATATACATCTAAATTATACTAGCTGCTGCCGGCAACGTCGTCTGCGTGAACGCTATATAGCACCAAAAATACCTACGATTATACCTTTTAAAATAACATTCATTTACCCGTTTCTTTCTCTTCAACTGGTGTACACTTGGACCTGGCTCATGAGATACATACCTTCAGGCTGGAAATGAGGGCTATGAGATCTGAGTTGCAGGAGCTGCGGAAGGAGATGGCCGACTTTAGAGCCTCTGTTAACTCTTGCCATGAGAGAGTTGATCAAGTAGAGGATAGACTATCAAAACTGGAGAAGCGATTTGAAGAGAATGGTCCCGTGACCAACCAAAACCTGGAGCACACTGTCGCTGAACTTAAGTCACAGTTGAATGAGCGTGATCAAGAAATGATGCTGTGCGATATCATCATATCTGGTGTGCCCGAAGAGAAGGAGGAGAACCCGAACCATCTGTTCAATTTGATCGCCGCTAAGCTGGGTGTTGCGGTCGACGCATGTGACCTCGTCCATGCAGAGAGGCAGGGCGCAGTATACCGTAATCGCGTCGATGAAACACAGCCACAGCGTCCACGCAAAATCGCTATACGCCTCGCACGGCGAGCTGTGCGTGACGAACTGCTACGTGCAGCTCGAGTGCGCCGCGGTCTTACTACGTCGGACCTCGGGCTTAAAGGACAGCCGCATAGGTTCTATGTAAATGAACGCCTTACTCGTACCAATGGGAGGCTTTTCCATACCGCCCGGGACGCTGGGAAACGTCTGCAGTACAAATATGTGTGGACCAAAGAGGGACGCATTTTCGTTAAAAAAGAAGATGGAATGCCCACGCAACGAATCCGCTCGGACGTTGACATACAGCGAATTTTTGGATCGTGCTTAGTTTAGGCTTTACATACACATCTTTTGCTGTCTTCATGTATAATTATATGTTACCTCTTTATGCTTATACTATATTCTTACTACGCCATTTCTTAAATAATCAGCCTTTATGCGGTTCTATCGTGGCATCTCTGATTTTCGGTTGGCCCCCTTTATATGAAGATAATAAGCTGTATATTTACATAACCCTAGATAAACAGTATTTACGTATAAATGTTAATAACTTCACAGAGAACATTGTTGTAATATTATTTATGTTTATTATGATAAACCTTGGCGCTAAAATTACTGTTTTATTTTATTTTAATTGTTTACTATTACTTCTAGCACAACTATGTTTTTCTAATGACTAGTAAACTTTTAAAATTGGTTTTCTCAATGCTGGCTCCCTAGGTACTAATCATGAGGAGTTTGTAGCCTCTGTGGAACGCCATAATGTCGATATCATGGCTATTAATGAGACCTGGCTGAGAGAGGGTGAGGAGGGGCGTGGGCCTATACTACCTGGCTATCGTTTGCGACATGTACCGCGCCCAACGAGCGTGCGTGGCGGCCGCGGCGGTGGCGTCGGTTTCTACATTAAGCGAGGTATAAATGTGCGTACTCATTCACATCCTGTTGACTTTCAGCGTAACATAACTAAGCAGATGTGGCTCGTGCTTAGTGTTGCCATGGCAAGATGTGGATTCTTTTTTGGATGCCTTGACGAGTTCCATTAACTCTTTATCTTTTTGCAAGCATACCGTCTTGCTGGGAGATTTTAACATTAATTATTTCAGCCAATCAGACCCAAATACAAAAAAGTTAGACGTTTTCTTAAAATGTCTTAATCTATCCCAAAAAGTATCGGCCGCCACCCACTTCACAGACCATAGCCAAACTCTTATAGACCTATTATGTACTGATGCCAGAGTAAATAACCTTGTTATTGATCCTATTTGTGAACTCGGTGGTCACGCATTTATATCAGCTACATTTCTGTTCAAAAGGGACAAAATCCCACCTTTAACAGTAAGGAAGAGGAATCTTAAAGGGATTTCTTTAGATAGTTTAAATGGCTGTCTCGAATCGGTGGATTGGAAAGTACCTATACCATCGCAGGACGTAAACATTATGGTTACATATCTGAATGTCAATCTGGTTGCTATTTTCAATTATCTAGCTCCCATCAAAACTCACACTCTTAAGGAGAAGTCGTATCCCTGGATAACCGAAACCTTAAAACTAATGATGACTTTGCGTAACCAAGCACGCTCGCAATATCTCAAAACGAAGTCAGATGGCAAACGCAATTATTACAAAGACCTAAATCAGCTTGTAAATAAATCACTATTTTATGAGAAGACAGCTTATTTTAAACATAATATTAACAGCAATTCGAAAAATCCTAAGCTATTATGGAAAAATTTGAAAAGCACTGCGTTACCAATTAAAAAGGCTACTGAGTTGCCACCGCACTTTAACGATCCCAATAAGTTAAATGCACATTTTTTAAACGTTCCTGGTGGTAACATAACGCAAATATCTTACTTAACCTTTCACGAATTCAATAGATTTAGTGACAATATATTTTCACTGAGCGTGGTAGATGAAAACGATATTCTAAAAATAATTCCAACAATAAAATCTGGTGCTAAGGGCTACGACCAGATCACATTGGACATGTTCTTGTTGAGTTTGCCTCAAACCCTAGAAATATTAACTTCAATTATAAACACTTCTATAAGAACATCCACTTTTCCTGACCTGTGGAAAGTAGCTATTGTTCGTCCCATCCCAAAGAACAACAACCCTGTTGACATGAAAGATCTGAGGCCAATTAGCATCTTACCGTTCCTCTTCAAAATACTGGAAAAAATTGTAAATAAGCAGCTTACAAAATATCTAGAATATAGTAACATTCTACCAGAGACTCAGTCCGGCTTTAGGAGTGGGCGGAGTACCGCCACTGCTTTGCTGGATGTGACGGATAATATTTTAACTGCTCAGGACGAAGGTAAGTGTACCTTATTGGTCCTGCTGGACTTTTCCAGGGCTTTCGATGGCATAAATCTGTCGCTCCTGATTTCTAAGATGGCATATAACGGATTCGCCCCAGATACCATGAAATGGTTCAATAGCTACCTGAGTCACCAGGCCCAGCTTTTTAAAATCAAGGATACGAAAGGGAGCTGTATTTCATCGTCTATTGCGGCTGTTGAAAGGGGCGTCCTGCAGGGATCAATTTTAGGTCCCTCACTCTTTAATTTATACAGCGCGGACATAACCAAGGCCATACATAATTGTAGATATCACATTTACGCAGACGATATCCAAATATACATATCTTTTATGCCTGGAGACTATGCGGGGGCACTGGATGCTCTTAATGAGGATCTGTCAAGGATTGTGGAATGGTCTAGTCATAACTCGCTCATACTGAATCCCAGAAAAACTAAATATATGCTTTTCGGTACCACTGCCCAATTACATAAGTTGCAGGATCATACTGACGTACACGTCAAAGTGATGGGAGAACACATTGAGCGAGTAAATGAAGCACGTAACTTGGGTTTAATGATGGACGAGGGCTTAAGGTTTGAGAATCATGTTGCGAACTGCGTGCAAAACTGCTTTTACCGCTTGCGAATATTGTATAAGATACGGCCATTTTTGAGCGAGAGTCTAAGGGCTAATCTAGTTGAGTCCATAGTTCTGTCAAAGATAAACTACGCTGACACTGTAATTGGCCCCCGGCTGTTGGCACGGACAGAGAAACTTTTACAGAGAGTTCAGAACGCCTGTACCCGGTTCTGCTTTAATATACCACGATGCAGCCATGTGACTCCATTTTTAAATAAACACCACATGCTCAAAATTAAATTACGTCGTAAACTCCACCTTGACTCTCTTCTCTTTGGCGTGATTGAGCACAAATTCCCGATATACTTGTACTCGAAAATCACATGGGTCAATTGCCAGCGTGATCGAGGGAGCCGACGTTGTGCTCAGCAACTGGCCATACTCCAGCACCACTCTTCAGCATTTCGTGGCAGTTTCCGTTATGCAGCGACCAAATGCTGGAATAACATTCCTCCACCAATCAGGTCCCTTAAAAATAGCATAAGTTTTAAACGGAACTTGAAAAAATTCCTGTTGTCGGAACAATTAAAATATGAAATTTTTAATATTGACCTATCAGTAATATAACATCAATTGCAAATACAATATTATCGCTCATAAATCGTTATCTAACCGCGATTCCTATTCCATTAAACTTACCTGACATTTACACAAAAGCTGCTAATTATCTCTAAAATTCTTTAGTTTTAATCTTAATTTTTTGACACACTACGAGTAACTAACCCTAACCTAAATTCTAATCCTCTGCTATAACTTTTTGTCATACTGCGACCTGCTCACAAGGAAACAATTATTTTTGCCTCTAGCCACCTCAGTATTATTATTTGTTTATGTGTATTCATATACCCTTCCGTATATATTTATTATAATTGAACCTTTGGATTTCTGCCTGCCGCCGTCTGTGCTTCACTTTTGGGGTTGCCAACTGAAAATCAGCGCTGGCTACTCCTCATTTGGGGTGCCCAGCTTATGCTGAGCTGGTGACACATGTCGCCATGGCACACATATTTCAATTCAATTCAATGTCATTTATTGCGATAACAGGTACAGCAGTTGTGGTAAACAATAATAAAAGGAAAGTTTCTCCATTATCTGCCTCAAGGCGTGCAATACATAGTAGGTATTTTTAATATTGTTACAGTAAGCAGGAAATTAATAGAATAAAGGCATGTCAATGTGAATATAAAAAAAAACATGAATAAATAGAAACAATGTCAATTAAATGTAAAAGTTGTCAAACGGTTATACAAACAAAATATAATAATTAAATAAGCGCTCAATAATTAAAAAGTCATCAGGCAAATAATACATTGTATGTCATGTCATAAAAGTTTCACGCCACTAACATATTCATCAACGCTATAGAACGCTTTCTCCAATAACATTTGTTTAATTTCACGCTTAAATTCAGTAACACTTGGCATTTCTAATATATATTTAGGTAACTGATTGTAGACCCGTGGCGCCATACAAAAAACACTATTTGTCATCATTTAGCTTTTATGCTGAGGGCAACAAACTTTGAGGTTGTGACGCTTGCTTTTATAATTTTGATACATATTCAAATTGTTTCTAACAAATAATACTAATTCATAAATATACAGACATGGTACCGTTAGTATTTTGAGATCCTTGAAATAAGGTCTACAGCTATCAGTTGGTTGGAGTTTGCACATCGCTCTTATGCACTTTTTCTGTGCTTGAAAGACATGTTCCTTTTCCGTACAATTACCCCAGAACAAGATTCCATATCTTAAAATAGATCCTACGTATCCATGATAAGCAGTAAGTACTACATGTTGGTTTACTTGTTTTGTGAGCATGTACAGTGCGTATGACTGACTATTCAATTTCGAACAAAGAACCTCTGAATGCACCTTCCAATTTAAATTAGTGTCTATATTTAGTCCCAAAAATTTAGTCGTCTCTATGTCACGAATTGTTTCATTGTTATACTGTATGTCAAAATTTTCCAGTAAGGCATTCCTATTTTTAAATGTCATTATATGTGTCTTACTTAGATTTATTTTTAAATTATTTAATGTCAACCATTGTATTACGTTATCTAGAGTATTGTAAATGTCGGATTTAAGAAGCAATTTATCTCTGCCTGTAAATACAATTGTGCTATCATCGGCAAACATTATGGTGGGATGTTGTGTTATTTTTGGAAGGTCATTTATGTAAACGTTAAAGAGAAGTGGTCCAAGAACACTTCCCTGGGGAACTCCCAATTTAATTTCCCTATACTCTGACAAACAAATCACTTCATTTCTCATCTTAGGACATACACGTGTTATTTGAGTACACTGTTTCCTTTCAGAAATATAAGAACGAATTAGGCTCAAAACATTACCTCTCACTCCATATGCATTCAATTTCTGTAAAAGTATCTCATGATCTACGCTGTCGAAGGCCTTTGAAAGATCCATATAGAGTGCACAAACTGGTATCTTTTTATCGACATTTTCCGTAACTATTTTCAAAAAATTATAAATAGCCATATTAATGCACTTGTTTTTTCTAAAGCCAATTTGTTCAACCGCAAATAAATTATGTTTTTAAAAAAATGAGTTAATTCTGTCATGTATGACCCTTTCAAAAATTTTAGAGATAGTTGGTATTAGAGCAATTGGTCTATAAGAACTCATAGAATGCGGATTATTCTTCTTGAAGAGAGGTTTAATTACTGTAATTTTCAATTTATCAGGAAATACACCGTGAACCATATATGTTTAAGTTTAAGTTTATTTAAGTTATTTTAAGCTAATTTTAAGTTTATTGTTAAGTTATTTTTTGTTTTTCTTCTTACTGTTTACTGATTGTGTGTGTGTGTGGCCGAAATAAATTTATTTTTCTTTCTTTCTTTCTTTCTTTCTTCTTTACATTTTATATCTACAGATAGTGCAGTAGCAGAGGGAGACTATTTTTATTTAAATTGACCTTCAAAAAAATACTTTTCAATCCTCTGACCAGACCAGGGTCCACATTGGGGACAAGTCTACTTAGCAGGTTTGCTTGTTCTTCAAAATCGCTTACAAAATAAATTTGCAAAGATTTTTGAATGTCTGTAGGTAGCAGCGAATCGATTTGATGGTAAACTTGCCTCTGGACCTTGAATGTCGACATGAACCCTGCTTTCACGATTTGATTTGCACCAAACGAAGTCATCTGGAAGGCGCTGATATAAGCTCGGATATTTTTCAAAAAATGGCTGCACTTGGATGCTCGCTATTTAGTAAGACTCTTTACAGATCTGGTGGGTCTTGCATAGACTCCAAGCGTACCTTACCAGATGCACAACACATCCCATTGAGCTCCTCTTTCCATTTCCGGGTTTGGCAGTGGGCACACACTTCTTCTAAGATGCCAATATCTCCGTGTGCATCGTAGTCAATCGCAACATTGTACATGAATCCACTTCCCTCTTTATTTAGCCACGGTTGCTCTTCGATATCGTAAACCGTGGATTCATCGACAGATGTTGAAAGTTGGTTTATGCTACGCCGCAGACGATCTCGTTCTAGTTGTGCCGCACGCTGTTCGCCTGAGATCCCCGGAACCCTTGAATTCTGTCCTGTTCTTGCGAGAGATGAGCAGACGTATCTCCACGCACGTCGTGGTACCGCCACGCTGCCGAGCAGCTTCACGACGTTCTTCACGCTGCTCATCAGTCTCCAACGACCGTGAAAGGGCATGCTGAGAGCGATCTCTTCTTAACCGGGTCTCCCGCTCTTCATGATCTTCGATCGACCGAGAAAGAGGAGTGTGACTCCACTGCGAACTCAACCTCGTCTCTTGCTGCGTGTATGTCTCTGACGCGCGATACTCAGCATGGCGCTCCCGGTCGCTTTCCAGTGGAGCTTCTCGCGCTTTGACTCTCTCTCAAAATCGAGCGGCATCAGTGCGGCTGCGCTGCAAACTCAGTCTTGTCTCTTGTTGTGTGTATGTCTCTGACGCGCAAGACTCAGCATGGCACTCCCGATCATTTAATAGTCGCATTTCGTATGCTTCTATACTTTCCAGAGACCGCAACGATGCATTTTGAGTGCGCATACTATCTAATCGGGACTGGCGCGACATACTACTTTCTCCATGTCGGACAGTGTTTATTTTGTACTAACTCTATTACTATTTATAGTACTGTAAAAATATATAAGTATGTCTTATCTTTAAGATATACATGGCATGCTTAATTTTCCTCTTTCTTCGTTATTTAGCTCAAATTGCTTACAGGAATAGCGTGCCGTTTTCGAGTTTAAATTTTGTTATAAGTCAATACAGTTCTATTTGAGTTCTGTTTGTTATTACATACAGACAAACGCGATGAATTTTATAAGACATAGATGAAACAGCTTAAAACTTATATACCTAAACACATTTTTTTATTGTCTTATCTCAAAAACGAATTAAAGATACAATTTTTAAGAAAAAAAATGCACAGATCCATCTATGACTTTTAAAAACAAACATTAACCTCGCCAACATGATCAAATTTAAATTATTAATATCCAAAAAGGGCTTACACATGTAAATCGACTTGATGTTTTTCAAATCTCATAGATGGCGCTGCTTTAAAATTGTCTTGATGCTACTTATATTCATTTAATTATGTTTATCCAAGCTAAGCTAAGCTACTTATATTAATTTAATTAAGTTTAGCCAAGATACTTTTATTGCGTGATTTTTATAGTGTGAAGCTAGCATAAAGCATGGTTAACATAATAACAATATTTAAATATGCGTAGTTAATAATCTAAATCACGTTGTTACAGAATGCGTTGACGAAATAAAAGTTCACTGCTCGTTCCTCGTAGGGGATAGCGTGATAATAAGTAGCCTATATGTTGACTCAACATCTTAATAATATTCGTGCCAAATTTGAAGTAAATCCGTGCAGTACTTTTTAAGTTTATCCCGGACATACATACAGACAAACAGACCAAAATTCTAAAAACTATATTTTTGGCTTCGGTAGCGATTGTAAATCACACCCAAGTATTTTTTTAAAAAATATTCAATGTACAGTTTTGACTTTCCTACCATTTTATTATATATATGTAGGTATGTATAGATTTCATCGGTAACTTCTGTCGCGACAGCCCACGCGAGCAGAGTTGTGGATAAAACTAGTTTGTTCTATCTATGCAAATATTTTCAAGTCATTAAAAACTATAATTAGCATCATTACGGTTTTTCTTTACTGTACCACTATTATCTTCTTCATTTTGTTGCTGAGGTATGCGTGTGCGAGAAATTAAGTAGATATGCGTTGTTTTTCTCATGCTCATTACTTTTTTTATATGTATATTGTAACCATTGGCGAAAACCTATTAATGGCTATCTGTATTTTGAGAAATCACTGTCTATCATGTTTGTAAAGCTGTTGGTTTTCCTAAGATAATAAATAAATAAAAATAAATAAATAAATTACCGTTTCAAATTATATTTTATAGTCAGTTTTTAAGTACATCAGTTGTGGTGAAAGCAAGCAAAACAATTCAGTTCAGTTCGCAGATCCATTCAAACTACACCAAGTAAGCCGAACCATTGTGTCTGTAAACATCTATGTGGCATATCAGCAGTGCAGTATCAGAATATTTTATCTGTCCTGTATTAGTCGTGCTTTCCTTCTATATCGATTTCACTTGTAGTCCAGTCACTTAAGAGTTTCACCTCGGAATTGGAGATAATAAGCTGGAAACTCGTATACAGTACTTTACTCCGGTGATCGGCCAGTACGACATCGAGCACCGCCGCGAACGGATGTAATGGGGGAAAACGTGCGAATATGTGATCGATACACGATTTGGTAATCAAATATTGTTTAGTTTCTATTCTAGTGTAATCAGTTATTCCACACATTTATCCGCGTTCGCTAAGTGCTCCTAAGTATGAATCTTTGTATAAGGAAATGCATTTCAGGTCAATATTCGTATCCCCAATCATTTTATATCAAACTTAGTAATGTGCTAAAGGCCTGTGACAAAGCGCTCCTTCAATAGCCGTCACACATATCCTTAGTAAGGACATGGTACGACTACTGTTGAGTGCATTGTCTCGAAGTAGAACTGCAAACTGAACGTTCGAGATTTTTATAACATTTTTACCAAAGTTTTAAGCTTGTTTGTGAATACATCTAGGACGTCCGTTTTTACTGTATCGGTCGTATTGATTTCAAAGCTATGTATAAGTGGTATAATGTTTTTACATATAGATGTTTGATTATGATTTAGTTTTATTTATTAGCCAGCGATAGCCTAGTAGAGATACCAAAATACTGCCATGCAGAGGGTAGCGGGTTCGAATCCACAGCACGCACCAATGACTTTTTGGAGTTATGTGCGTATTGAATAGTCAATTATATATTGTGCTGTGCCTCGGAGAGCACGTTAAGCCGTCGGTCCCGGTTATCATGAAGATCTTTGACAGTCGTTATAGGGCATTAGTTCCTTCTAAATAAACTGACACTAGTCTAAACCATGGAATATCACTATCCCTTCCGGTTGCGGAGGTCAGACAGGCAGTCGCTCTGTGGAAAAGCTAATATTCAGCCAAATCCGGTTGGACTAGTAAGCGGACATCAGGTCGAAACTGGGATAACGCTAGGAGGATGATGATATGGATTTCGTTTTATTATCTCACCTGTATTTGCGAGTTCCTGTCTAGGCAAAGTGAATATGGTTCACGTAGTTTTTTTTCAATAACTGTTGAAGTTAGGTATGATGCAACTTATTAAGTCATCGGTTGCACAAAACACTTGGTCTCGAAACAATTAGCCGTTCACACAAAGTGTAGCCTCGTGAGAGAGTCGAACCCATGAGACTCAGCGCAGTAAATGCTGAATCGATCGTCAAACCAGTACGCCAACTAAGCAGTCATATTATTACTTCTATTGATGGCTGTCTGTCACCGCAGCGAGCAATAAAGAAATACTTGTGGATAAAGATTATAGAAACCCATATTTTAAAGTCTGAGTCGCTTTCACTAGCTGCACCTGCTCCAAAAATAGATAAAGTGAGTCGCAATACATTAAAGCAAATAAAATTCTACGCCAAAAATATGAGTACTAAAACATTGCGCTCGAAATCAATAAAATAACGTACTATATGAAGCGCGCTCATGTTTGGAATTGAACAAAACCGTCCGCTTATCAATTGAGCGTCTAACAATATTTTGGCTCAAACCCAATGTTGTGCCAAATCGTCGTGAAATTTTACACACAATTTTCCAATGACATTATCTTTTAATTTTATTTATAGTTATGGTTTACTAGCTGCTTCGGCAAACGCTGTTCAGCCCAGAAATTATCAACACGATCTAGTATCATGCAGTTTTTGATGCTAAATCGTTCAAAAATATGGAAACGTTATTTCCATATTTTTTATGATTTGGCATCTTATCCCCTGGGGTATTAAAATAGCCTTCAAACAGCTATCACACATACATGAAAATCATAAAAATCGGTCAAGCCTTTTCGGAGCAGTTCGGTAACGAATTATATCGTAGTCGTATTATGCGACTACGATATAATTCGTTACCGAACGAATCGTTTCGAATTCGTTACCGAATTTTGCTTTAAGTTATGTTTAGCCTATTGAGAATTCTAACACGCTGCTATGTATGTATGGTCATTCTGAGGAAAAGCTAATATTCTGACAAAACTGATTGGGTTAGTAGTTACACTCCGGACTCCAAACTACATGCCCTAGTCGCAATCGGAATAACGCTAGGGCAATGATGAATACTATACATATGTTATAATATACAGTTCCCGATGAAATGAAAAGTGTAACCTGGTGTATTTTTAACCTATGCTATTCATCTTGGCTGTCAAATAATATGTGAATGTAAAATAGTAGGAGGTCGTAGCTTTTGTTATTTTTGGACCGAAGCCATTTTAATCCAAACGACACAAAATATGATTAGGAGTTCAAGTAGGATAGATTTTTAAATTATTTTTAACTGAAATCCAATTTTTTTTTATGAATGTTGAAATGCCTACAAGTTTATACAATATTATTTAGCGGGTCTTAGTCGCGATAATTTTATATTTCAAGGCGTAGGTGAATAACAGAGGTATTTATGCCTTGAAATATAAAATTATCGCGACTAAGACCCGCTAAATAATATTGTATGATGTATACAAATCGCGAAAGTTTAAAATCGATTATTGCCTACCAGTTTATTCATGAGTTGGGTAAAGTCACGAGGTCTTTTTTTGTAAGGCGCTTATGTGGTGGACTTGTGCAAAGAATGCTAATGACGTGGCCTACAACTGTGAGACCGTGATGGTTACGGTGGTTAGGCAAACGCCTTTAGAAGAGAGTCATACACACCCACTCTACCTCCAACAAGAGGTAGTGTGGGTGGTGGGGAACCTTCAAAATATATTATAGACTGAACTAAGGTCTGATATCAGACAAACAAACAAACTGTTGCAATGATAAAACATCGCTTCATATTTTTGAACATTTCAATTCAAAAGCAGAATCTCTTATTTCAAGTTTTTCATAGAAGACAACATTCGAATTCAGTCACACTTGAACATTACAATTATTCTAACAAAAAACAATGGTATCAACAAGTCATTAAAATGAAAACAATAATTAATCAATGACATTAATAAAGATGTTCGATCACAAAAAGTAACACCTCACTCCATTATCATTACCAAACAAAAATATTGATATAAAATAAAAAACAATTTCAACTTTTTAATTAAGACATGAATGCGATGGATAAACATCGTTCAATCATTATAGGCCTTTTGTTAGTGTCACGACAGCTCATGCGTTTAAAACGTATTTGTTTGTAGATGTCAGTGGGTGGTGATAGATCGACCAACTTTATCAGCTAGCATAAATTTTTACTGCGGTTTAAAAATGTTCTAGAATCCTTATTTTATATTTTAATACTAGCTGTTACACTCAATTTTACACCCATAACTTTCAGTATCTGACCAAAGGCGCCACCTACCGAACAAATTTTTGGAGCTGGTATCGTCTTACTAAAAAAAATGTCACAACATAGTCATGAAATCACAGACAGGCACTTAAATTTTATTTTACATTTTCATTTTACATTTTCACCATATTCTTTATATTTAATTAGTTTTACATGTCACTGCAGTGGCTAATTAATGCACGTTTTCAATATGCCCCAATTATCATTCGCACTTTAACAGGATTTCACATTTTAGGGACATGATAGCTTCCATCAAAATACTAGTAGTCAAAACGACAAAAGGCTGGATTGGAATGGATTTCAATTAAGATATGGAGTAGTCCAATTGGCTAAGCAGCTTTATTACAAAACCTTGGAGATCATTCTCGAAGTCTTGCCAATTAAACGTTGTTCCTATAATTCAATATCTAATTAAACATATTATGCCTCCGTGTGACTGCTTCCATGCTCTACTAAATTGCGTTTGTGTCCGCTATTCCGGAGGTTTTTTTTTTCCTAACCTTCTTTGGAATTCGCACCCTCTTGAAATCAAGATGGCCAAAACTAAGTATACATTTAAGACCAAGGTTAACCCTACAAGGCTCAATTTTTTGTTAGTGCGCGACAAAAATATATAAGTTGTAATTAGTGATCAGAAGCTAGGATAAACTTATAAAAATAAAAATAAATCCATATTTTTCGAAAATTGGCTGAGTCGGCGATTGTATCATAAACCATATAAATTTCAAATTAATTTAATATATTTATATATCCCTATATATTTATTTATCTATATACTTGGTTATGTACTTTACGTGTATATTTGTATGTAGGTTTATAATTTGGTATTATGTGTTATTTGTTAAGTATGTTTATAAAATATGTTTATTTGTTTGTATGTACCTAAAAATCTACGTAATTTTGTAAACTTAAATTCATTTTCTTTAGTCATACATTACACCTATTTCATTTCTCTCTGCAACATTATAAGGTGACTGGGAAAAATGCCCATGTCATTAATTCCGCTTGTATACATTGTGTATGTATATGAAGTTTAAATAAATAAATTTAATGGATAACCTGTATACTAAAAAGTTTTATTAAAATCCATTCAGTAGTTTTCGGTTAAGAAGTAATCATCATTCCATCCTTCCTCAGAAACTTTCACGTTTATTATAATAGTAACATAATTTATTAGTAGTTTAATTGATCACTTTTCACGAATAAAAATAACAAATAGTGTCCTACCATGCTATTCTGCGACATTTTGAATGTCGTTTCTATTCATAAAACAGAACCAGAGGCCCAATTCTGCTAAATAAATCTGTTCAAAATATAGTTTCGATCTAATGTCAGTGTCATACTTTGTCACAAATGGTATTCTCCTAAATTAACTGATATTTGAATGATATCGCGACTAGATCATAAATTGAAAAATGTGTCAAAATATATGTCAACCAAGTCAAATTAAGAATATATATATAGACGGGAATTAACGCGAACATGCAAATTAGGTATTTACATACCTTATTTTGCTTGACGTTTCGAGACGGTTGCACGTCCCGTGGTCGCAAGCTGACTGGTGTGGCGATGTCACGTCTCCGAGTGCGAGGTAGAAGATTCTATCTCTACCCCCGGGTCGTTGATATTCGAAGTACCGGCGCAAAACACACTAACCGTATCTGTATATTGAACATTCGCCGACTGCGCGTTAAAGTGGGGTGTTGTTAGCCGAATCACAGGATTCCACGCCGATGACAATTTGAAGCCCTCTTCCCGATTGAAATTTTTATATTTTCTGATTTCAATCGCTTCACGCACAACTCTTGGGAAAAAGTAGCGTTCCGTGGAGAGGACTTGGGGACGATGAAATTCAATCCAGTGATTGGTGCCCGATTGAAGTAAATGTTCCGCAATCGCCAATTTGTTCGTTTGACGGTTCTTTACAGCTGCGATGTGCTCCTTTATACGTTCAGCGATAGTCCGCTTCGTTTGCCCTATGTAAGAGCTTCCGCAGCTGCAGTTGATTTTATAGACACCTGGGGTTTGTAGCGGTAGAACATCCTTTGGTGTGCCCACCATGTTGTATACTTTGGCCCCTGGTGTAAATACTGTCGGAATGGAGTAGTTTTTTAACTTGTCTCCTATTTTATCCGTAACACCTCTAATGTAGGGCATGTAAGTCGATTGTCTATTTACCGCCAGATGTTTATCGCGCTTGATAGGCCGCGTCATTCGTCGTTGTACCTGGTATCCGTTCTTCCTAAGTACCTCCTGAACATGGTCTAGCTCTAGCTTCAAATGCTAAGGGTCACAGAGGTCATGTGCTCTGTTTTTTAGTGACGTCACAACGGATTGCAGGTGTCGAGGGTGGTGGTGCGACATGGCGTGCAGGTATCTATCTGTGTGCGTAGGCTTCCGGTATACGCAGTGTGTTAAGGACCCATCCGGTCTCACAGTCACTTTGACATCCAAGAATGACAACGATCTGTCAGTTTCCATTTCGTAGGTGAACCTCATTTTCGGATGAATGGCCTTAAGGTGTTGCACATATTGATCTACTTCCTGCTTACCTCCTTTTACGATACTAAAGATGTCGTCCACGTATCATATAAAAAAAAATCCGTGCTTCCCAAATTCAGCTCTGTAGTTCATAACGTTCTGGCGCTCGGGTCGCAAAATACTAGTGGCTTGGCCTTTCTTACTTCTTTGTCTCTTAACCTCTTGAAATACTCCCAGAACGCCAAAAGAAATATAACTTAGATGTTACTACGTCAAATACTAACACAACAAAGAAAAACTATTGAAAATAATCACCTTAATGTCTAATAACGAATTATTCCCCTGTTTATTGTTTTATTGTAGGTTCTTATATAATTAAGACACACAACTTAAAATGCCTGCTAAAGTAGGTTCTACAGCATTCTTAAACAAAAATGCAATAGCGTGTTGGTGCTTGTTGTGGTGACCGTTTGGTCACCCCTCCAAAATGTGAAATATGCAAAAGTTGCTTAACTTTACAAACAAATCAAGTGACGCTATAAGAGCTACTGTTCCAAACATACCAGTGTGTGTATAAACAAGACCCAACAGAAAACTTCTATCGTACTCTTTGCTCGTTCAGCCATGATACCCTAACATAACAAAATATCAGGCTAAGAGTACAAACACCATCTTGGTTTCTGAATTGTTTCCCAAGCACGGGAATAAGGTAATGTTCAACTACAAACGTTACTTGAGAGGGTTTATTGTGATCTATATCAGGGAGTAGGCGTTTACTAGATGTTTCAAGGCTTTAATATAAAATCTTGAGAGTGAAAGATACTGTAGTGTTTGTGATAAAAACTAGCTTTAATAGCGAATAAAATATTTTGTGTATGTAAGACACTATCTTTCATCTGAATTCAAAATCGGAACGACTTTTGTGTGAATTTATCTGCAAAAAATTTAAGTGGCATTTATCGAATTGTGGTTAAAATGGTCCTTTGTCTAATTTGCATTTTTTTTTATTTTCTTAAGATTGCATCTGTCTTCCAGTGGATAACTTATGCCTCTGCTGATGCAAAAATGTTACTGAGCTTTTCCGAATTCAGAGTAGCAGCATGAAGTCTGGCAATGTGCCCGAGAACGGCAACAAGCTCGCCTTCTATTACGTGGGACTTAAAATTCTGAAAATGGCGAAATCTGGGTATAGCATTGTACACCTTTGTCTACCCCTTTGAGAATACAGGCGTGAGTCTAAAAAAATTTATCATTTTGTATTGTTTTGCTGATTCCTTCTTAATTTACAAACTTGTACTGTTTGAATTTTGGGCCAATGTATTCACTTCTCTCTTCTGTTAGATTTCGAATTATTTGTACAAAGTATTTCTACACTGCCGCGATTGCATAATTTTCTTGCAAAAGTGGGTTGCAAATACAGGCAAATATAACTCTGACTTTCGCAAAATGGTCTTGAGCTCTCTGCCAAGATTATTTTTATAAAGGATCTAGTTTACCCCTAAAAAGTTCGTAACGTTCGTTACGAAGACGCTTTATCCTTCAAAAGTTTTGACACTAAGTAATTTTAAACTTGGGTCCAAAATTGTACCCGTCCAAGAAGACTTGTTGTTTCCTAAAATTGGTTTTATCCTATTTTCAGAGATATCTTGTACGTAAACAATATAAGGAAAAATAATATAATAATAATAATAATAAATTTTATTTTTTCAAGTGACTATGACTCATTTAACATTTGGGTATAGGGTGTGGTGTGTGGTAGAAAATAATACGTAACTCACGTTGTAGAGGAGTTTATTGTCCACAGTCGTACACCGTTAACACTAAGTTCAGAAGGCACAATAGAGAAGAGTTCACAAGCACAAGCTGAAGCACAGTATAGATGAATAGCGTAAGGATGAAAGTAGAAGAATGATAGATAGATGAAGTATAGTAAAGGTTAATAACATGGAAATCAAAGCTAAATCGCAATTTCGCGTGTTTATAATATTAAAGCGACAAGCGTGCGCTCCGCGTCGAGGTAAGGTCCTGACTGGTTTGACCTTGCGCGGTGAGAAGGAATGCGCCCGCGCAGCCGTAGCCAGCCGTATATGACTATTGATAATTATACAGGTATCGGTCATTAGTGATGATGGCTCTGTCGATAGTTCAGTGAACATCGACTATCGATAGAAAATTTATCGACCAACTGGTAAGGGTGTATGTATGTTGGTGTTCAGTGATTGTGTTTAAATGTAAATAAATATATGTATAAATTGTATAGTAATTTGTAATTGTGTTTGTTTGTAAATATTAGTTTTAAGTTTTAAATTAGGTATATAGATGAACATATGTAAATAATTTGAATAAAGTGTATAGTTGCCTACACCACCCCCCTCCAGAGACCGTCAAGGGCGATAGAAGTCAGTAAATTTAACACGCCTCCCAGAACGTGTTGTATAACTTGGCGGCATTTCTGGTGCGGGTTCCTCCACCTGGTCAGATAGGATGAAGGCAGGCTTTAGTCGGTCAATGGATACTGTCACTTCGTTGTTTTTAACGAGTATCTTAAATATCTTGTCCCCTCGTGTGATGACTTTATATGGCCCAGAATAAGCAGGCTGAAGAGCACCTCGCAATGCGTCTTCACGGAGGAAAACATGATCGCAAGTTTCTAGTTCTTTATAAATGAACACCTTGGGATTGCAGTGCCGGGAAGCTGGTACCGGTCGTAGTTTCTCGGCGGAATTTCTGAGCCTTGCAGTAAATTCGGAGGTGTCTACTGTACCGTTGACCGTTGGCTCAAAAAATTCTCCGGGTAACCTTAGCGGCTCCCCATACAGCAGTTCCGCAGAAGAGGCTTGGAGGTCCTCCTTAAAGGCAGATCTTATGCCTAATAAGACCCATGGCAGAGATTCGGTCCACCTATCGTTTGCATGGCAGACGATTGCGGCCTTCAGCTGACGGTGAAACCGTTCGACCAAGCCATTGCATGCCGGATGGTAGGCTGTCGTCCGCTTATGTTCGAATCCGGCTATCCTCGACAGACATTGAAACAGAGCCGATTCGAACTGGCGACCACGGTCGGTTACAATATCTGTCGGGCAACCGAACCGAGAAATCCAAATGGACAGCAATGCCTTGGCCACAGTTTCCGCTGTAATATCTTGTATCGGTACTGCCTCTGGCCACCGTGTAAATCTATCCACGGCCGTTAAGCAGTACCGATAACCTTGGGAAATTGGGAGAGGACCCACAAGGTCAATATGGATTTGCTTAAACCGAGCGCGCGGTAAGTTGTAAGTGCCGAGAGGGGAAGTCACGTGACGGTTGACTTTCGTCCTCTGACACGATATAAAAGCACGCGCCCAGTCCCTACTGTCCTTTCGCACACCCGGCCATACAAACCGCTCGGCTATCAGCTTGGCCGACGCATTGGCACCAGGGTGACTTAAGGAATGCAAGCTATTAAATATTTGCCTCCGAAAGGGTTTAGGTACGTATGGCCTGGAAGCTGAAGTACTGACGTCGCAGTACAGGGGAATTCGGCTTCCAGGGACATTGAACTTTTTAGGCTGCAGAGAAGAACCTTCGCTCAAAAGCTTACAGAGTTCTGGGTCAGAAGCCTGAGCTTGAGCTAATTTCTCGAGGTCTACGGGTTCTGCGAGCTATTCGATTCGCGACAAGGTATCTGCAACCACATTATCCTTACCAGAAATGTGGCGGATATCTGTCGTGAATTGGGATATAAAATCCAAGTGCCTGTACTGCCTAGGCGAACAGTTGTTCTTCCTTTCATTGAAGGCAAAACTAATGGGTTTATGGTCAGTATAGACTATAAAATGGCGAGCTTCTAGCATGTGCCTAAAATATTTAATGGCCTCATAAATCGCTAGAAGCTCCCTATCATATGGTGAGTATTTCACCTGTGAAGGGCTCAATTTCCTTGAAAAGAAAGCTAAGGGCTGCCATGCGTCATCTTTAAATTGCTGCAGGACTGCTCCGATAGCTTTGTCGGAAGCGTCTGTAACCACAGCAAGCTTAGCGGTGCAGTCCGGATGAGCTAGAAGAGCAGCATTGGTCAGGCTTTCTTTGCAAGCTTCGAAAGCAGCTAGTGTGTCGCCCGTCAAGGAAATTGGCTGTGAGCCTTTGACGGAGCCTGTTAGTAAGGCGTGAAGTGGGGCTTGGATTTCAGCTGCATGAGGAAGAAATCTCCTATAAAAGTTAACCATGCCGAGGAAGCCTCTGAGCTGACGAACGTTGGTTGGTGGGGGAAAATCCTTGATTGCCTGAACTTTGGCATCAAGTGGCTTAGTACCGCTCTCGGTAATCCGGTAGCCCAGAAAAGTTACCTCCTCCATACCGAAAACGCATTTCGAGGTGTTCACCAACATGCCGTATTCCTTCAGCCTGTTGAAGACCTGACGAAGGTGATCCTCGTGCTGCTTAGGACTTCTAGAAAATACAAGAAAGTCATCCAGGTAACAATATACGAAGTCTAATCCCCTCGTCATCTCGTCCACGAACCGCTGAAAAGTTTGGCCCGCATTCCTAAGACCGAACGTCATAAAAGGAAATTCAAATAACCCAAATGGGGTTGTGATAGCGGTCTTAGGAATGTCCTCGGGGCTGACAGGTATCTGATTATAGGCTTTCTCCAAATCGAGCGTGCTGAAGACTTTACATCCAGCTATACTGTGGGTAAAGTCGTGGATGTGTTTAATCGGATACCTGTCAGGCACGGTACGGGCATTCAACTTACGGTAATCGCCGCAAGGGCGCCAGCCATTGTTTTTCTTTGGCGCTAGATGTAGAGGTGACGCCCAAGGGCTCTCAGAAGGTCTAGCTGTACCAAGGGACAGCATAGACTGGAACTCTTTTTGGGCAACCTTGAGTTTGTCCGGTGCTAAACGACGAGGTGAAGAGCAAACTGGAGGGCCTGGTGTCGTGCGTATGTGATGTAGTGTTTTGTGTGGTATGCAGTGTGGCTTACCAGCTGGTCGAGTAATTTCTGGAAACTCGCTGAGAATTTTATGATATCGAGTCTCACCAGTCACGACCTTAACAGAAGAAATTTTATTACAATTAGCTACAGCAGCAATAATGGAAATAGATGTTACATTATCAATGAGGCGCTTGTTACGACAATCAACTATAAGATTAAAAAAGTTTAAAAAATCTACGCCTATTATAGGCTTCGTAACATCGGCTACAATGAAACGCCATTGAAATGTTCTGCGTAAACCAAAATCTAAATCTAAATTAATACAACCATATGTCGCTATGCTAGAACCATTAGCCGCACACAAACTATAGTCCGTACGAGCACGACGATCATGAAGCGCTGACCGTGGGAATACGCAGAGGTCGCTCCCTGTGTCGACCAGGAACTGCGTCTTCGAAGATCGGTCAGTGACAAACAGGCGACCAGAAACGGGTAAAGGGCAATCGTCAGTCGCCATTATCGACCGCCCTTGGAGTTTTCCGCCTTATAGTCGCAGGGCCGGATACACCTGTTGGCCTTTTCTCCGAACTTGTTGTGGTACCAACAATTGGGGAACTTCTTATAGTTCGATTGAGAGCGCTGCCTCGAACTGCTTCGAGTGTTTCTGGTGGAACGGGAGCGTGGACGGCTGTTCCGAGTTGACATCTGCTGGAACTGTCGACGAAGCTCAGCTATCTCCCTAGTTAGTTCGTTCAGACCCGAGCTAGGGATAGCGTCGTTCACTACGGTGACCTTCGGAGTTGTCGTAGCCAGGTCGTTTACTCTATCGGCTAAGTCAGCTAGGTCCTCGAGAGAAGCTGCCCCTGGTTGACCTGCGAGCACAGTCTGGATGCCATACGGTAGGCGACTAACCCATATCGTCCTTAGGAAGTCGTCAGGAACGTTTGAGCCTGCCAGGCTTTTCAAGTGACGAAGAAATTGCGACGGCTTCCGGTCACCAAGCTCCTCATGCATCAGCAACTGCTTGATTTTTTTCTCGTTAGACGCGGTGAGTCGCTTGATGAGCTCAGTCTTAAGTTTTTCATATTTAATACTGGCAGGCGGGCTAATTATTATGTCCTTTACCTCTCTGGAATACTGGTTGTCTAGGTGTCCGATGACATAATTAAATTTTGTTACGTCACTGGTTATTCCGGCTATACTAAATTGGCCTTCGACCTGAGCAAACCAAATTTCCGGCTCTTCAGCCCAAAATGGAGGCACTCGTACGCCGACTTTAAAGACGTTGCTGGAGTCTATCGACATCGGTCCATCACTAGTGCCCGGTGGCGGCAACGCTGCCGTGCCTTGTGCGTCTTTGAACATGTCTCTTTCCATCGTTCTTCACGGGGTCACCAGTTTGGGTATAGGGTGTGGTGTGTGGTAGAAAATAATACGTAACTCACGTTGTAGAGGAGTTTATTGTCCACAGTCGTACACCGTTAACACTAAGTTCAGAAGGCACAATAGAGAAGAGTTCACAAGCACAAGCTGAAGCACAGTATAGATGAATAGCGTAAGGATGAAAGTAGAAGAATGATAGATAGATGAAGTATAGTAAAGGTTAATAACATGGAAATCAAAGCTAAATCGCAATTTCGCGTGTTTATAATATTAAAGCGACAAGCGTGCGCTCCGCGTCGAGGTAAGGTCCTGACTGGTTTGACCTTGCGCGGTGAGAAGGAATGCGCCCGCGCAGCCGTAGCCAGCCGTATATGACTATTGATAATTATACAGGTATCGGTCATTAGTGATGATGGCTCCAACCAACTGGTAAGGGTGTATGTATGTTGGTGTTCAGTGATTGTGTTTAAATGTAAATAAATATATGTATAAATTGTATAGTAATTTGTAATTGTGTTTGTTTGTAAATATTAGTTTTAAGTTTTAAATTAGGTATATAGATGAACATATGTAAATAATTTGAATAAAGTGTATAGTTGCCTACAAACATATTTGATTAGTAAGTACTTACGAACTATGGTTAGTAAACAATAACATGACAAAAAAAAGTAGGTACATCCCATATACATTTACATCCCATGTGAGACAGCAAAACATCGATTCACATAGGTACAATCGAGTCTACTGGCGATCATGCTTAGGATGTTGTTGGGGCTGGCCCACACCCTGCGCACCAGGGATCCACATCTCTTACGTTGCGTAGAAGCAAGCCACTTTTGCATCCGCGAACATACCCGATGCGCTACAGAAGCGGGGCAGCCCCACCAACACCCTAAACGCATTATTATAATTATTGAACACGGAGAGTGTTGTACGATTTACGAGTATACCTAGCCCACAGGCTGCACGTGTAGAAAGTTGTACAGTATGCTCTAAAAAGCGTGAGCTTTACATTCTGTGAACAACAACCAAACAAACCTGCGGGCCAGCATGTTAGCTCGTATGGACAACGCTCTCCGCTCTCGCTCAATGTCCAGGTCATCGGTGAGGTTGGGGGTTAATATGTGGCCAAGGTATTTAAATTCAGATACTATTTTTAGCAATTGATTCTTTAGTCTGACAGACGGAATATTTTGAGGTGTTTTACCCCCAGCCTCAAACACCATGACTTCAGACTTTTTCACATTGTATTGCAAGCCATGTGTTTTCGCATATTTTTCGCATATAGTCACTAACTTTCTGAGCCCACAAACAGACGCTGACAGTAATGTCATGTCATCTGCGTAATTGATGTTGTTTACGCATACGCCATCTATGTGACAACCTACCCTTGTAGTGTTGAGCTCACCAATCAACTCATTTACATACAGGTTGAAGAGCGTAGGCGAGCTCAAACCTCCCTGCCGTACCCCGCATTCCATCCTGTATGATTGCGAGAGGGCTCCAGCCCATCTTACATTATTGATCTGGTTTCCATACTAAAACTTTAAGATATTAATAAGCTCCACTGGCAGTTTGTTCTCTTGCAACTTCGTCCATAAAACATCGTAGGAAACCAGATCAAATGCCCGCGACAGATCCAGGAAGCAAGCATAAACACTTGTCTGCCGCTGTGTATAATATCTGACAGTGTGCTTAAGACACAACACTGCACTTTCTGTGGACAAACCAGGTCGAAATCCGAACTGGTTGTCATGAAAATTTAATAACTTATTTAGCTGTGAATTAAGCATACTGTCAAAAACTTTCGAAATCACAGTAGCTAGCGAAATAGGCCCATAGTTACTGCTATCTGCAAGGTCGCCAGTCTTATTCTTTACAATGGGCACTACTATTGTTCGCATCATCTCACTCGGCAAGTAACTATGGCTCATGCAGAAGTTGTATAACATTGAAAGGACCCTAGCAATATGTGGCCCTGCGTATTTCAGGTGCTCGATGCTGAGCCCGTCATGGCCAGGGGATTTACCCCTCGACATAGAAGCAATAGTCTATGCAATTTCCTTAGATTTAAATCTGACCCTCACATCCATGCCGGGCTCAACATCGAGCTGCGACTGAGAGGATCCTAATGGAGACCTAGTATAAAAATGCTCCTTAAATAGTTCCGCTATCTTTACCGGTTCACTAATGCCGCCGACGCTCACCGGGATACTCGGTCGATTACGTAATTTATTAGTAGCTTTCCAAAAGCCGCGAAAGTCGTTCCTCGAATGATGCGAGGCCAGAATGTCCATTTTACTGGACCACGAAGACCAAAGTCTTCGTGGTCCTGGCACCATTTTAAGTGGGATTTAAAAACCTTTCTAGCCTCGCACATAGCTTTATACACGTGTCCCGAATTTGGTTTACCGTGCATCACCCATGACCTAAACTCTCGCCTAGCTACCCTGTGAGCCTCAGCTACATGTTTATTCCAGCCTACCACTTTTTTGGAGCGCCTAGTGCCTCCTCCACGATCTACCGCCGATGCCTCACTCAACGCAAGAACAACATCTGAATACAACTTATCTATCACAGTTTTATGACTAGGATTAGCACACAAACTTTCACAGCAATTACTAAGCTCTTGTGGAAACTCGATTAGTCTCAATCTTTCATGACATTCTTTTTCATAAAACTCTATTTGATAAGGACATCTGTCACCCCAGACTGTCGGGTTTTTGTTTACATTGATAATATATTTAGGCACTATTACATCAAGATTGCATTCTAAAAATAAAGGAAAATGGTCGGACCACAAAACATCATACTTAACATATACCCTAATAACAGTATTTAAAGCTGCGTTTGTTACCAAACAATGATCGAGCCATCTTTTTGAGCCGTGAGCTTCGCTCAGGAAACTATAAGTGTCTGACTGTACTCCTAACATTTCCGTATCTATACATGACCGAAGTTGATCACTACAGAATGCTGACAATTCAAGGTAAAATAATTCAGAGGTGTGAGCGTTAAAATCTCCTAGTACATACGCATTATCTATGCTACAGTTGTCAATGATAGCACTCACCGCGCTCAGTATGTCCGTAAACTCAGTCAGATTCACTGCGCTATCCGTGGGCATGTATACACTGAACACTAAAAATGATTTATTGCCTAACTTTACCTCCACCGCACAAATACGAGGATTATCGCACTGCACAATGGTCTTAAATAAAAAATCTCTTACCTAGGTAGGTTAGAGATATTTTATTTACACATGATAATAATTATTACGCTGGATTTAGAACCTCCTGCTCTATATCAAAGGACGTTGATCGGATTTCGTTTTAATATTTTTTTGTTTCAACTTTTTGATGTTTAAATGGGTGCAATGTTCTAAAGCGGAGTAACCTTCGGGAGAAGAAAGTCTATATAAACCTCCGTACGTACTCTATTAAAAATATTTAAGGGTTAACCCTTACGCTGCTGTATCGTTATTGTCGCATGGGACACAAGATTAAGTAATTTTAAACACATTCTGCATGTCAAGTGAATGCTACAGTCACTGGAATCGGTAACTGCATTAGGCGATTGGCTCAAAATGCGTTGTGAAGGTACATTATCATAATCATGCGCATAAAAATAGATGACCGTTTCGGAAACGTCATTGCTCTCTGATTCTGAAAGCATATAAAGTGTATCATGCTAGCATCACGGACATCTACGCCTGTGGAATTTTCTAAATTTATGAGTACTACTCTCAACGACAACCCAATCTACTTGACACCTAAAGTTTTCATTTCTACAAACAAACAATTCTGTCAATGCGGTGAGGTATGCGAGGGCGAAGGGGGCTACAAAAATGCATTCTAATTGGCCGGTTCAAATTTGCGGTACGTCATAATTCATAACTAGTGTTGGGATTGGTCTGATGTAAGACGTATAAGTCTAACGTGTTGTCAGAAAGTTTTCGCCTTACGTCTGCCGTCTAGTAGGCTGGGTTGTCGTTGGCTACTTTAAAATTGTACCATGATCACAACATCCTCTTGCGTGCTTTCATTATACTCTGAAATTCTGTTTGGAGTATATACATATTATATAATATTATACTCATTCGTGCAAATATAATTTTGTAATAGGACACATATTATTTTTTCAAAAAGTCTCGCGCTCAGTGGAATTTCCTGTATCGCATCGGATTTTACAAAGCAGATATCTGAAATCTGAAATATATGACGATGTATAGACCTAGATTTAGTTGTATAATACATTTTCTTTAAGCAAGCTCTTCAAACGTTGTCACTCAAAATGGGGCAGGCCAAATAAGCAGCTAAAGCCTATTGGAGCGACTAACTGCTATGCTTGCTCTACGGTGAAGGAAAACATTTTGAGGAAACCTGCATGTTTGGGAGTTTGAGAGTTGTTGTGAAGACTGCCAGCCTTCATTTGGTCATAGTAGTGGACTATTGCCCTTAGCTAACCTTTTTCATAAATGCGAAGATGTGCCCAACAGTAGGACAGATAAAAAATAAGGAGGTTGATGATGAATTTTATAATTAATTTCTTTATTTTTGTACGCAGTTCTCCGACAGCAATGCTACAACGAGCACTTTGAACCTGATGCCGATGGCTGAGGATCACGAGAAGTTCTTGGTATGCAGAGCAGACAACCCCAGGGTGCCGAACGCCGTCATAGAAGACAGGTGGCTTCTTAATATACACTGTGAGAATTTTTAATATGACTGATTGATGATTGATTTCTTATTATATTATTTTTCTCGCCGAGGAACAGTTATCGAGACAAAAAGTAGCCCGTGTGCTTTTCAGAAGACCAATTCTCGTATTTTATATGACATCGAAAGTGTGTTGAACGAAATGAGATTAGATTTTGAATTGACTCATAGTTCATATTCTGCGAACTTAATATCATAATCGTCTAATTTGACTTATATAGTATGACATTAACACATACATAGTTTAACACTTTGTTCAATTATAATAACATTTTACCACTTTCACACCACCATCTAGTCCAATACTAAGCAGAGCTTGTACTATAGGTACTAGATAATGGAAAAACATACATAAAATTATACTTTCTTTTTTGTAAATACTTACTTAGAAATATCCAGACCAAGACAAACATCCGTGTTCATACACACAAATGTTAGACTTGAGCGGGAATCGAACGCGACCATCGGCGTAGCAGTTGCTTACACTCCCGTTGCGCCAACCGGTCGTCGTATATTTACGATCTAGACACAGTATTATGTTCAAATTTTAGATTATTTCAAATACCAGTTAATTTAGGAGAATACCATTTATGTCGTAAGTATGACACTGACATTAGATGGAAACGGCATTTTGAACGAATATAATAACGAGAATTGGCCCTCTTAATCACTATATTACTTCAAAGTTTCATACAAACCGATCAGACGTTTTTGCTTGCAAGAGTAACAAACATCGAACCGATACTCACAAACTTTACGTTTCGACGATATAAATCAATGTGACTACAAGCAGTTTGTTAGTTTTCTGCGAATCAGAGCGTAGAAATACAAAATTTCGTAGATGTCACTAACAGTAAAATTAAAAATAGAAGTACAGAATACAGTATCTGCAGAATATTAGGATATGGACGGATCTGCATATGATCGTGCCTTTTACTTTTTGGCGTTGGAAAGTGACATCCAAAGTCAGTTTCTTTTCCAATTCAGTTACAAAGTATGCTTATGTTGGTTAAAGCAAAATTTACGCCCTGTACATAATACTATACATAAAATATACCTTTTTTAGCGTTCTAAAAGCTTTTAAGTACCTTATCTCAAGCCATTTTTTTCCCAATTTTGTTTAAATAAGTTTGTTGAAATCAGCAAGTCTCTACTACCTTGAAAAACCTTGGTTTTTGGAACACACTGCAATAAAAATACATCCCCATCGAGTTTGGTTCGTATTGACGAGTACCTACTTTTAATATGTTTAGCGCATTTAAACTTTTCACTTTTTACTCACAAACATATCCCCTCTTACTTATAAACGTTATTTAAAATTTTAAACAACTTCTGAGAGGCTGATTAATTAATTAAACCCTGTTTAGCGTTTAGTAGCCACTAAGTGATTTTCAAATAGCTGTCAAAGTTAAACAACACCGGGACCTTGTTTAAACGTCGCTGAGAGGCACAATGGCGGGTTTTACTTGAATCAGCTGTTCGATCAATGACATTTTATACATTATCAAATTTATTTATTTGCATTTTCAATTTTAAAGTTGTTTACTTATAATTAAACATAGATTTCGAAGACCTAGCAGATTTCCAAAATTATATAGAAGATTTAACTAGTATAGTTATAAATTGTTTCCTTCCGATATTTTTAGAACAACATAATAGTAGGAGAGCTGGTAAACAATTTTTGGTAACCCAATTGAGGCATTGCAATAAGTTCTGTGATTGTCAATGACGTATTATAATATAGACACGCCATACTCCCACAAAACGGCTCTGAAAAACGGCTACAAATACCAAATAATATCTTGTATGAATAAAGAAAGAGAAAGTAAATAAATACTACTAAATGGGACACCAGCAGTTGTTAGAGAGAGATAATTTTAGTTGTTTTTTAAATTCTTACATACATACATATCGTCACGCCTTTTATCCCCAAAAGGGTAGGCAGAGGTGTATTTCTACACCCACCTTTCAACCAGATATACTTTAGTCCCACGTAATAAGGGGCGAGCCTATTGCCGTACCGGGCACATTTCCTCCGTGACTCCGTGCTCCTACTGAAAATTTCGTTACAGAAAAACCCAATAACACTGCCCGACCCAGGAATCGAACCCGGGACCTCCTGATCCCACGCGCACATTTATGCCTCGAGACCAACGAGGCAGTCGTATAGGGTGTGATGTCGAGTTTTCCGTCTCTACGCAAAGATGGTATTTGCATCGTGCTATCCCTCAGTCGCCTCTTACGACACCCACGGGAAGATAGGGGGTGGTGACACTGGTATTCTATACCGTCAACCACACGCCCGAAATTTTAAATTTTAAATTCTTACACACAAATTATTGTTACGGAGCGTACAATCACAACACAGATTCGCGCGTACCTAAACGGAATTGCGGCAATTGCCTTCATTTCAGTTTGCCATTTCAGTGTGCGGGCAACGCATCTATAGTTTTTTATATATCCTGTCTTGTTATATATCTTGGTGATTGTCCTTTAATGAACTTAAATAAGATAGTCGAGGTCTAGTTGAAGTGTAGCGGCTCCCTACAAACACTTGAATCTTTGTACAGGCAAAAACATATTTTAGAGGCATTCTAAAGTATATTTTTTTATAAGGAGAGCTTATATTGGCTGTGTATCTCTTGCTCAAGGTTACTGCGAATTGCGATGCGGTTGGCTCTCGCGAAATCACGACCGATAGCACTCATGCGGTCTCTCAATAATATTTTCGGAGTAAATAAATAATTCCATCCTATATAATAACAATTACCGAAAAAGAACATTTAGTTTTTCATTTGATCTTTTTATGAAAACAAAAATACACCCGTAATGATCAAAAAAAGGCTGGCAACCCTGCCTTAAGTATATTAGCTTGCTCGTATTTTAATTTCAATAAAATAATTAAAAGTGACTATATCGCGTAATTGACCATGATAATAAGTGTTAAGTTTAAGACAATACAGTGACAAAGTTTGCAGTGACCCGTTTGTGACTAATACCTGTTACAGTGATAAGTGGTACAAAAACAATAACAAACAATTTTATGAAAGCCCGCAGTATACTGACAGTGTTTTGACTACCCAAATGCAGTAGTATTTCGATTGCGCCAAATGTATATAATTAGCTTCAACTATTAATCACAAAAACTAGTGAAGTCCTTAAATTATTAAATTTAAGAAACGTTGTGAAAAAAACATTCAAAATAAGTAAGGAAAATATACACTGCCAACAACCAATCAAAATTGGAGCGCGTTCCAGTTGTGACTAAATGTCACATTTGAGACATATCAACTCCAAGTTTGGAACAAAGCAATTTGAGATTTCTACCAAATAATTCTACCAATTTCTTTTATCAAATTAATTTACACCGAAATGGATTCAGAAACAAATATAACATATCGTCGTCCTGGCAAAGTAAACTCATGCGAAAATTTAGCAGATATTACAAATAATAGTTCTGAACAATCTCGATTTCTCGACACTACTATGTTGAGTATACCAAATGAAAGTTCTCATATTGATTCTGAATATGTAAATGAGCTGCATGAGCGAATTAAGTCATTGTCCGACGAATTACAGAGTGCCCACACAGAGATAGAGAACCTAAACAGTGAAAATTTTCGTCTAAAAGTTGATCTGCAAAATGCTATAAAACTGAATGAGACGTACAAGAAAATTTGTTTAACTCCTAGTAGGAAAAATATGACACCTAGTAGACGCAACAAGAACAAACCAGTACAACATAATAACAAAAATATAACCTTGGATGTTAATAAAATTGAAGGTACTGACAATCCTACATCGTCGTTGAAAGCAGATATAATAACGTGTACGTCCAACAAAAAAACAGAATCTGACGTAAATAATAAAAATTGCCAAACTGCAAATATAAAAGAAGACTTGCCATTAATACTGCCAGTAGAAAAAAACCCGGAAAATGATATACGGAAAATCGTAGTCTTGTCAGATCAACAAGGATATAAAATACGGTATTGTCTTCAAAAATTAGTAGGTGACAAGTTTTTGGTCAAGACTTATTGGAAATCAGGAGCCACAAAGCAAAACGTCCTGAAGTCATCAAAGGAAGAGATAAGTGTTTTGAATAAAAATGACTTTATTATTATTATAGGTGGTACAAATGATAAGCAGCCCAATGATTTAATATTTAATTTAAAACAATTCTTGACTAGTAACAACAATACCAATATTTTAATTTCAGAAGTGCCTTACAATAAGTTTTTAAACGAACGTAAATTAAATTATGAGATAAAATTTCTGTGTTCCATGTTTAATCATTGTAAGTATGTTGACATGAATTATTGTGAAGTATTGCCCAGACGCCATTTTCTTGCTCTCCACAAATCTCAATTACTTCTTAAGGAAATATTACATATTAACTATAGACTGCAGTACGACTTCTATAATAAACATAAATATGACAAACCAGAACATGATACGGTATCTTTAAGGGATCAGTGTACACAGACAGAGCAATTTCTAGAACATGTTAGCATCGTATCGACTCCAAAAAGGTGTAGTGAGCTTTTTCGTAAGTAATAATATTTCTATTCTTCACCAAAATATAAACGGTTTAGTGAGCAAATCCGATATCTTAACGGTAACCATCGATTCTGTTGAAGCCGAAAAAGGAAGACATGTTGATATTTTGTGTCTCACTGAACACAATATGACTGTGTCTGATAACAAATCTCTTAAAGTCGTAAATTATAGTCTTGGTTCATATTTCTGTAGGAAAACACGACGCGGAGGATCTTGCGTCATGGTAAAAAATACAATAAGATTTAATCCAATACCTGCAATAAATAATTATTCATTGGAACAAATCATAGAGTGTTCAGGGGTTCACTTAACGGAATACAATATTTATGTTATATGCATCTATAGACCGCCAAGGTCAAATTTACAGGACATTAATAAGTTTTTCATAAATTTAAATTTGCTACTTCATCGATTTTGTTATAGTAAAAAGAAAGTTATCGTTTGCGGCGACTTTAACATAAATATCCTAAATGATGGTAGCATACAGACTGAATTTAAACAAATTTTGCATAGTTATAATATGAAACTAGGTATTAATGAACCTACACGGTTAGTAAGTGGAACATACATAGATAACATGTTGTTTAATTTACGAAGCTGTAAAGCCGAAGTACTTGAATTGGCACTTTCAGATCATACAGCACAACTGCTAACATGTCCAGTTAAACCGCATACCTCGGTCAAAGATTGGTACATCACTGTACGAGACTATAGTAAAGAAAACCAAACCAAATTTCAAAATTGTATTGATTCTTTAAGTTTTAATGAGGTCTTTACTTCGAAGGATCCAAATGTTGCTTTCTCAAACTTTTATGAATTATTTGGTCTGTTTTATGACCTCTGTTTTCCTTTTAAACAAGTTAAGCAATCAAATATTGTGCGACCACGCTGGCTGTCTAAAGGTATTAGAGTATGTTGTAAACGAAAGCGTCAACTTTTGTGGGAATACAGGAAAAAACGTACTAATAGCTGTAAAATTCAGTACAAAGCTTTAGCACTAAGATTAAATCGCATTATAAAATTAACACAAAAGGCTCAAAACGACAATTTTATTAATAGAGCCACTAATAAGTCCAAAGCTACATGGAGGGTTATCCGCAACCACCAACGTAATATACAAAATGAACTAATACAGCACATTAATGTTGATGGTATTATCATAAAAGATCCTACACAAATGGCGAATCATTTTAATAATTTTTTCGTTGACAAAGTCCATCAATCATTACCAATTGGTCAAGAGATGCAAATACCTAACCAGCTGAAATCGTTATTTATGCATCCCACAATACCTCAAGATATCTATAGAATTATATCAAAGGAGAAATACCAAATACGGCCTGTAGCGGACATTAAGTTGTGAATCGTTGAAATTAAACATATGATTTTTAAAATGTATACATCGTTTTCGTTTCTTGATAGAGCTTCGGTGAAAGAATTTAGTTTTTAAAGATTATATATTTTGAATAGGCTATGGTAATAGCGGATGAATGTCTTATGTTGCCAGCATTAAAAATAAAATGATGTATGGTAGGCAGAAATTGTTTTAAGTAAATAATATTTTTATTATTATATTAGAAAACAATACATTTTATTTACTTTATAAGTATATTTGTAAAAAGAATCAAGAAATATATAATTTATTATATATTCCATAATTATTAATCGGTAAAAATCGTTTTGTTTTTTAATCGATAGTAGAAATATTTTTTCAAACCATTTGCAACACATTTTTTATCTGTTATGTCATTCGTGTTGCTACTGCGCATCGTGAATATTTTGCTCTGATATATTGATGTTTTCGTACGGTTTTAATGTAATGTAACTGAATATAAATTCAATAATAATGATCAGTACCTTCTACCTATGTTAAGAATATGCAGCGGTGTTTGTGATTGTGGTTAGTTTTTTTGGACGAGTATACATAGTACGAGGTTCCCTAGTACACAGGTGATTATTCATTATTATTGGCCTCTCTTTATGTAGTTTTTGTTCTTTATGACGCAAAGACATACCTTTATTTACATCTAGGTATTATATTTATGTTAAAATTCAATTTTGACGTATATTTAGTTGAGGCATAATTTCCATTTCAAATATCTCGTATCTTATTTCCACCAAAAGTTATTTAAAAAGAAATTATACAGGTTAATAGAGTAGTCATTTATCTTCAAAACACACATGGTATCGAGTTTGTCCGTGCCAGGCCCATAATGTATGGCCAAATGGTACATCTCCTTTAAAAAGCACAAACAGTACTGGGTATGATGGTATATCAACTAAAATAATAAAACTTGTATCAGTTCCACTATCACATGTCCTAAGTCATATAATAAATCTCTCCATAGCTTATGGCATATTTCCTGACCAGTTAAAATTGACTATTATTAAACCTTTATTTAAGAAAAATGATAAACATGACTTATGTAATTATCGACCTATAGCACTAGTACCCGTTATATCAAAAATTTTTGAAAAGGTAATGTTCAATTGTATTTACAATTATTTTGAAATGAAAAATTTATTCTGTTCTGAGCAAGTTGGTTTCAGGAAAAATAAGTCCATTGATATGGCTGTACATAGTTTCCTAACTACAGTGCTAACTAACCTAGACAAAGGTAAACAGGTATGTGCGTTGTTTATGGATTTGACACAAGCCTTTGATTATGTCGATCACAAAATATTGCTGAACAAATTATACGCCTATGGAGTAAGAGGAAATGCTCATGACTTAATTAGGTCTTACTTAAGAATATAGAATATAGATAGAATGCAAATAACACAGATCACAAGCATAAGTACATCTAGTAAAATTGCGAGTATTACTAACCATACCTCACAAAGCAGAAACGTATCACTTGGTGTTCCCCAAGGTAGTGTTCTGGGTCCGCTACTATTTATTATCTACATAAATGATCTGCCAAAAGTAACAAAGTATAATACAGTCTTATTGGCCGATGATAGCACAATTATATTTACTGGCGATAGCAAACCGCAATTAGAACAGGAAATAAATTTGACATTGAATAATATTATAGCTTGGTTGACATTAAATATTTTAAATCTAAACATTGACAAAACAAATTTTATGACATTCAGGAATAGGGTAAATAAAATCTCAAACATGGACATTACTTGTTTAAATAAAAATATTGCCGAAGTTGATATGACGAAATTTTTGGGGATGTATATTGATAATTCTTTAAATTGGAAAAATCACATCGAAATGCTTTGCAATAGAGTCAATACGTTTTCATATGCATTGTATATGCTAAGAAAATCAGCAAGTCAAGCAACTGTGTTGACTGCATATCATGGATATGTTGCGCCTCTTTTAAGGTATGGTATCATGTTTTGGGGCAACTCAACTGATAAAGAAGCTGTTTTTGTGGCACAGAAAAGGTGTGTAAGGTCAATATGTCATCTGAAACCTACAGAAAGCTGTAAACCTTTTTTTGCAAAGCTGAATATATTAACACTCCCATGTTTGTATATATTGGAAGTGCTTTTGTTTGTAAGGAAAAACATTCAGTTGTTTACAAAACTAAATAGTAAAAGACATAATTTAACTATAACTATGCCACCAAATAAGACAGCTTTATTGAATAAAAGTATATTGTGTATGGCATCACGTATTTACAATAAATTACCCAAATCTATTCTTCAAACTTCAGATTATAATGCATTCAAAAATAGAATAAGATTATTATTACTAAATAAGTGTTACTACTCGGTCAATGAATATTTAAGTGACAAATTTTTATAAATAATTGATTAAGTTTGACATTTCTAATAAATTGACATTATTGATTACATAATTTTAACTCCTTTATAACTATAATATAAATTTAATTAAATATTTATTGACATACTATTCCTGACATTGATATAGGCTTGACATATAAGTTGACATAATAATTATACATTTGCTTTTATTATAATTTCTGCTTAGTATTTATTGTAATTATAAAATATTCACTTGAGATAATATAGTCACTTGAATTTTAACTCAATGATAATATAATATAGACGTATTATACCGCTTTTCTCCTACGTGGACTATTATGAAATGTTAAGAATAGACAGAAAAGTTGTATTTAGCACAATTAAGTAACATTTTGCATGCCTACCTGGCTGAAATATGGTGATACCTTACTACCCCAATTGTAACAACTGATAATATTTGTAACACCCATATATCGCAAATAAACAATTTGAATTTGAATTTGAATTTGAATTTGAAATGAGTATATTACCCTTAAGGAAATATATTGAATCTCAAAGAAAGTGTAATAATAGAAAAAATCATAAATTTCAAAGTTTATCAATATTCCTCGTAGTTAAAAATAAATCCAAAATTGTTCCCCAGCTCTCAGACTTTTTGTTATTTGTCATAGCAACGATATTTTGTCATAGTCTATGACAGAATATCGTTGCCATGAAGGTATTACATCGTTGCTATGTATCTATGACTCATAGATACAAAATAGCCAAGCGTGTTCGTTCAATTGCGTTATTTAGTCGACTATTTTGGCTATAATCTGTGGCCCTCGTATGTGTATCGTTCTTTATCAGTCACTCAGCTGAACAACAGCTAAAAACGTTTATAAGTAAAGAAAATTTAAATATTGTTTAAATGCTCGAGAGCTCTTTAGCTGAGAGGTGGCTAAGTCACACCCAACGAGATTTTATAAGTAAGAAGGATCATCTTCAATACTTTTAGAATTTACGCTAATAATATGAGAAGAAATCTTAATTCATGGTCAAAATTAATTTCACTTTGTCTTGCACATAATTTGTCACAACACGGTCTAATTAAAAGCTAACAAGATATAAATTACTTATACCAAACCGCTACAATGGTAACCAAAAGCCGAATGATGTTCTCTTAAATTATAATTATTAATTAAATACACAAAACAAAGTGATTCCCGTAATTAGTTACGTGTCCAAAACTGTTTAACGTCGACATCAAAACTAGGTTTATTGGTCAAAACAAATTATAATTAGGACCATTTATATTATGTCAGTAGTACAACCCAGTTAATATCAACCCAGAAATATGCTCATATTATAATTGAATTGTCAGTAGAATTCTAATTCAAGTAACTGACGTACGCCTAGTTTAACTAGCTTTCGTCCGCGGCTTCTTTCGCGGATGAAAAGTCATATTGGACGTACGAACGGAACAAATTTATGACATAAAACGGAACACACAAGCAAACACACTCTTGCGTTTATATCATTAAATAGAGATTAAATTTAATCACGTAGGTGGATTACCTATGGTAATTAGTCCTGTCTGCTAAGCCGGAGGATGTAGGTTCGACTGCCACCAAGGTAAATTATATTTATGTTAACGAAAGTTCGTCCTTATTTTTAAGGCAAATCACAAATAAAAACCAAATGTAGTCCAAAAATAATAATGAATTCTGGAGAGGGCTATCCTTATCGTATAGAGGTATAAAAATACCTGCCACTTTTTTTGAGACCTACCAAATATGCTAAAAAAATCAATCATAAAAATAGGTCAAGCCATTTTAGAGCTCCATTATAGAGATTTTTATTTATTACATTCGGTTTTACTAAAAAGAAAGGATATTCATTTTCTAAATTTAGGCATTACCAAAGCCACTTGACCTATGAAGTTCAAATTCAGCATGTAGGCAGAAAAGGTCAGCTCAAAAATGGTTTCTGAAAATTCATTTCGAAAGGGTTAAAACGAGGGATGGAAAATATATATAGTTTTGGCATTTTATCTTTTAATTGTTGCTATCATAGATTTTAGAATCGGTTATGGGTTATATTTATACGACATCTATTAGAAACTATCGAGTTATTTGACCTCTTGCTCACGGGAAATTTGAATTTTGTTGTTCACAGAGACAAGAGTTTGACTATTTGATGGGACGGTCGTGACTTTTAGTTCTTTTTTCTACTTGGCCAGAGCCTTCATGACAGCCGAAAGCGACAGCCTAAGGTGTACTCCGTGGCAAACGATATAAACAATTCAATACAAACGCCTCATACACGCCTTTCTCCCGTCGGGGTAGGCAGAGACAACGGAACGCGACTTGCTTCTATCCTTACAAACCTCACGCGCTTCCTCTACATTCATTACTATTTTTATACATTTTACACACATAACTCCGAAAAGTTAGTAGTGCGCCTCATGGTTTCTAACCTGATATTCTCTTCATGGCAGTCTTCTGGCATACCAAACATCTGGCTCTAGCCATAGCTAGAGCCAGATGTCAGTTAAAGCTTATGCGATGATTACGCAAAAATTGACAACCGAATTGACTGTATAAGGATAACTACAATTGTTCGCAGATGTCCCAATAGTAAGTCTGAAGCTGGGGTCCAACCTGAACCCTGGCTACATCAAGGACGGAGATGATGTGTACTTCGAATGCAGCGTGAAAGCTAACCCGAAGTCTAAGAAGCTGACTTGGTATAAAGGGGTGAGTAAATTTGTTTTAATCGTTTAGTAAGAAATAAGCTCGTGACATGTCTGGTAATTTAGGTCGCGGCATAATTTATGACAGTCTCACATATGTACAAAGCCTTCATTAAAGTAATCGAGATGAGAATATCGAGCACACTCAACAAACATCAGCCCCCGGAACAAGCCGGTTTTGCCGCAGCATTTCTACTATCGATCACCTCCATTCTATCAACCAAGTCATCGAAAAACATATAGAATTTCGACTCCCACTCTATATAGCATTCGTGGATTATAAAAAGGCTTTCGATAGTATCACTCACAGCTCCATTATCGCTGCTCTTTACAAACAAGAAATCGATCTCTCTTACAATCAAATTCTGCAAAATATTTACAAAACCAGCACCGCCGCTATTAAAATTGGTTCTTTATCAGGACCATGTTTCCGCATCAGAAAGGGAGTCACGCAATGAGATCCACTATCACAGCTTCCTAGATGAATCAAATGCTTGAAGACCTTGGCACGGCTAGCCTAGACGTTGGACTCCAAATGGACATGGCAAAGACCAAGCTGATGACGAACACCGTACATCGTAGAATCGTAGTGAGAGGTTGGGAGGTCACATACGTCGATGAATATGTTTATCTTGGTCAAATAGTCTCCTTCCAGGCAAGATAAAACATAGAAGTTGCAAAACGCACTGAAAATGCCCGTAGGAGGTATTGGGCCATGAAAGATCTGATGAAGGGCAATCTTCCTCTTTGCCTTAAGAGTCAGCTCATGTACGTGTGCATTCTCCCCAACCTCACATATAGTTCTCAAACTTGGTATTTGACAAAAGGACAGAGATCCAAGCTCGAGGTATGCCAAAGATCGATGGAACGGAGTATTCTGGGTGTCAAATTAACAGACCGAATAAGGATTACCACTATCCATTCCATCACAAAGCCCGCCGGCGTCACTCAAAAGCTGCCGTCACGCTTAAATGGAGCTGGGCGGGACATATCTGTCGAATGTCAGATGACAATGGGCCAAATTAACAACCCTATGGACCCCCTTAAATCGCAGGCGACACCGCGGCAGGCCTAGGCGACGATGGCGGGATGAGCTAGACTCCTTCTAAAAAGGACCAGTTCCAGGACGACACAGGCACTTAAGAAGAAAATGAGTGCTGACCTCATATTATGATCCGATATGAAATATGCAATCATCATCACCAGCCTTTAACAGTCCACTGCTGGACCAGGCCTCTCCTTTGAAAGGAGGAATTGGCCTACTATACCACGTTGGCCAAACGGGTTGGCATAGGGTTTGTATCAAGTTTTCCTTCTCTTACAGTGCTGTTCTCTGCATAATATGCTCCCTCTGTTGGCTCTTACGACATCCATGGGATGATATAGGGTGGTGACATTCCGTATTCTTAATCCATCACCACACTATGCAATGCGTGTAGGTGATATTGGTGAGGTACCAGAAATGTATACCTTCACGACTACGCATGGGTGTCTTTAAATACAACTCAAAGTCAAAAGTCAAAGTCAAAAATCATTTATTTATCTAGGTCACAAGGTGACGCTTATGAACGTCAAATTTTAATGTACATTACTTAATGCATTTACATTTACTGCCCATTCGCAAAGCAATAGGTAGAACCACGAGAAAGAACGGGCAATAAAACTCGTGGCCACTCTTTTTAATCGCCAGTGTTATGTTATATATTTTGTTTTTGTAAGGAGCTGCAACTGTTTCACATTGTAATTAATTACTTGTAAATAGTAATTAGGAACATACATAATACTTAAATAATTAATGCAGTTACCAATTTAAGTGCTGTAGTAGCCTTCCAGTGTGCAGCATCCACTTACGTCTTATAATGTAGGCAACTCGCGACCATGTTCATAACTATGGTGGAAATATATGTTACAGAAGTGACTGTATATGAATACACAAAATTACTAAAACATTAGTTTACAGCCCATAATTACGAGTTATCTTCATCTTACAGTGCAGTAAAACAACAATGCAAATGTAAATGTAGTACCTAAGTTGAATGACCTAATAATACATGAACAGTAATTTAAAAGAACTAGAAATATTATATAAAGTCTATGTCATCAAGCACTAACAGTTGCGTGCGTTTTCCTGCGTTTTTCTTATCTAACACAAGCTTGGCGCCACGAGTTCTACACATTGCCATTTAGTATTAAAAATACAGACCAGCAGCTGCTGCCGCTCACTCAAGAAAAAAAGCGCATTGTATATATTTCTACAAAGATACCATCTTTGTTCTCTATGATATTATTATAACCAATTTTCGATTTTAACATTGCTTTTCATCATCCTCTTAGCTTTATTCTAGTTGCGAACCAGGGTTATCCAGAAGTACTGACTCCCAATGATCTTCATTACAGCCAGGACCAACGGCTTAACGTGCTCTCTGAGGCACGGGGCAAACGTTAATTAACAATTCAACACGCACATAAAAGTCGGTGTCACTCAGAAAAGTCGGTGTTGCGCGACGTGGATTCAAACCTGATAGCCTCTGCATGGCGGCCTGTTGCTATCTCCAAGATACTATCGCTGCTTTTTAATTTTAACGTCTGTCAAAACTCAAAATACGTCTGTATGTTTCTAGTTTTCCAACTTGAACAGAGTTATTTCGAGTTTTTAAGCATTATAAACATGTTAGGTACCATCTCTACATTCAGTCCAGTCTGTGTCGTCATTTTGAAGTTTGTAACAACTTATATTCGGCTACTTGCAGTTTTTAGGTCAGACGCTTATATTTGTACAACATTTCAGCTTGTAGCTTGTGCAAGTAACCGTCTTGAGATAAATCCTAAATACACATTTCGAACTATTTCTAAGAAAGTAAGGAAGTTTTGAATTTCAAATTCTGTTTCTAGTTATTACATTAAATGACATGATGTTTATGTTCTATTGCATTTGAACGTAACGTGTACGTTTGACAGCTTATAAAAACCAAGAAAATAAAATAAATATAAATAATAGTACCTTATAAATACAATATCACATAATATACCAAATAAACAATAGCAAAAATTTGCAATATATTTAACCAAGTTCACAACGAGTTCCAATCAATGATATTTGTTCAGTTTACGATTCCAAAAGCTAACTGTCATGTGTACACCACATTCCCATTGAAATTATTTTAAAGCCGTTTGCATCAAAGTCCGAAGTGCTACAATAGCAGGAGAATAACTCGCTTTACGGTCGTATAAGAGAAGCAAATACGACAAGATACCAGGAAACAGCAAACAGGACGGTGTCACTGCACCCAAAAAGTCTGGATGCCCGCATACAACAATCTGTGGATTCAATTTATAAACAACAAATCTTTGACAGTTTATGCGTATCTGTCTATATTGTAAATATGTTTTATTGTATATTTTATTTGTAATTCTTTTTTGAAATAAATTGCATGCAAGACCGTTATGGCGATACGGATGTGAGTGCCAGTCAACCTGCCACGTCACTGACTGGTCTGGTGCGGTGTCCGGATTGTTCCCAGGACCGCTTTTTCAAAGGTAAGCGGGGCCTGAAAGTGCATTTTGGTAAAGTACATAAATCCCAGAATGTACTTCCAGGCCCTTCAATACTTTCACAATCTGGATCAGGAGACACCCACCAAATTCCTTTTTGGCAAATTTTATCTAAATTAAAACATTCGGTTCCGATTATTAAAAGAATTCCCCGTGGGGCAAGACCATCAGTGTCAAAAAAATTGGCTGAATGCATAGGTCTTGTCGTAAGGGAGAATTCCAAAACGGCCTGGGAGCAATTATTGACATTCCCTTATAGGATTTTACATATTGATAAAAATCAGGCAGCCCAAAATTCATTAACATCCCAAATTAAGTATAATTGTCAAATTTCGGCCAACACTTTAGACCCTAAATTCACGTTATACAAGCATAAATCACTCTATCAATATGTGGAATCCAAATTAAGGGATGGTGACATACGGGGCGCGTCTAGACTATTATTCAGTAGTGATGTGGTGGCGCCTTGCTCTCCAGAGACGCTTGCGGGTCTGAAGAGCAAGCATCCAGCGCCCATTAATGATCTCTCCTTTCCTGAAGCTCCCGACAGTGAATCAGAACACCTGATCACCACGGCCAAGGACGTGTTAGCAGCAGTTTGCTCCTTCCGGAGTGGCTCGGCAGGTGGCCTTGATGCCTTGACACCACAGCATCTTAAAGATCTTGTGTGTGCAAGTGCTGGGGTGGCTGGCGATACACTCTTGAAGGAGTTGACTGCGCTAGTCAATATGATGCTCTCCGGTAATGTGGACGATGCCATCATTGACATCTTGTATGGGGCGAATCTATGTGCCCTTAACAAGAGGGATGGTGGTATTCGTCCCATTGCCGTAGGTTGCACATATCGGCGTATAGCAGCCAAGATATGCTGTAAATTTTACAGCAGGGAGCTATCAGAAAAATTCCAACCCCTACAGCTAGGTTTTGGTTCCAAAGGGGGTTGTGAGGCTGCTATACATGCCCTTTCTACGTACCTTGGAAGTGGTGATGGAGAGGTCATTTTGAAGGTTGACTTGAAAAACGCCTTCAATTCAGTGAATAGGGACATCTTGTTGACACAAGCAAAATTAGAAACCCCCAAAATTTTTAAATTTCTTTGGCAATGTTACAGGTATCCCACAAAATTACTATATCAGGACAATCTTTTGGAATCTGCAGTTGGATGCCAACAAGGTGACCCTCTTGGACCAGTCATTTTTAGTTTAGCTATACAACCCATTATTCGACAAATAAATTCTAAATTTAATGTATGGTTTTTGGACGACGGGACCCTGGGGGGCGAAGTAGACATAGTATTGCAAGATTTGACTTATCTTAAAAATAAATTCGCTTCTATTGGTTTGGAACTAAATTATAGTAAATGTGAGCTGTTTGTAAATACAACAGACTCCACCAAAAAACATTCGATAATATCAAAATTTAATAATTTGGCATCAAACTTAAAAATTGTTGATAAGACTTCTCTCCGCCTCCTGGGTTCTCCAGTATTTGAAGAATCTTTCGATTCTTTCTTAGAGGAAAAAATACAAAATTTTTGTGAAATTTCTGATCGCTTATTCAAAATTAATATTCATACGGCTTATACCATTATTCGATATTGTCTTTTCGTCCCAAAATTCACACATGCCTTAAGATCTTCCCAACTTTGGAAAAACAAATCACTTTTAGAACAAATTGACAAAATTATCCAAATTACTTTAAAGAGAATATTAAATGTGGATTTGAACGACCGAGCCTGGCTACAAGCGTCTTTGCCCATACGTCTAGGTGGGCTCGGTATACGCAAAATTTCTAGTGTTAGTTTACCGGCGTTTCTATCTTCGGTCCACAGCACGGAAGAGTTAACTAGGAAAATTTTATTACCTACACTAGTTAACTCAGAAGTGTTGAGCAAAACCGAAGCTATAAACGCCTGGAAAATGGCGTGTCCAAGCACTGATTTGCCTACCAACCTATTCTCCCAAAGACAGTGGGGCGCGCCGCTTTGTAACATTGTAAGAAAAAGTCTTTTGGATACATCTCTTAATGTTACAGAGCGTGCTCGCTTGCTGGCTGTGGGAGAGTGGGAATCCGGTCTATGGCTTCAGGCACTACCATCGTCTAACACAGGAACCATGTTGGACGATGAGACATTCCGTATTGCCACCTGTCTGCGTTTAGGTGCTCCGTGTGTTTCTCCGCATCGATGTCATTGTGGAGAAGACGTCGATAGCCTCGGACACCATGGGCTATCTTGCAGCAGAAGCGCTGGTAGAATTCCTCGTCATGCCCATCTAAATGACATAATCCGTCGTGCTCTTGTCGCGTCTGGCGTACCAGCTGTACTTGAACCAAATGGTTTGGTACGTGACGATGGTAAGAGACCTGATGGTATGTCATTGTTGCCTTGGAAAATGGGTAGGCCTTTGGTGTGGGACGCAACCTGCGTAGACACCCTCGCGCCATCACATGTTCCAAGCACGGGAGGCCACGCCGGCGCTGCTGCTGCAACTGCGGAAACCCTCAAACGGCGCAAGTACTGTAATTTAGTGAGTAATTACGTGTTTGAGCCGTTTGGGGTGGAAACGCTAGGCTCATGGGGTCCGAGTGCTCGTTCTCTATTCCGGGAAATTTCTAAACGATTAATCGACGTCTCACGTGACCAGAAGGCTGGTTTATTCTTTGCTCAAAGAATCAGCATTGCCATCCAGCGTGGCAATGCTGCCAGCCTTCTGGGCACGTTACCCGATGACATTGATGCGGAGGCATTTTACGACGCCTAAACCTTGTAAATATTTTCACTTTTAGATTTGTTTTATGTTTTTTTGTATTAGATTAGGTTAGATTAGATTAGATTAAGCTTCAGATACAAAATTATGTTTTATTATTATGTCCCTATAAATTAAGTTATAAATAAAAGCATTAAATGAAATATCTTTTCACCATCTAATATATAAAATTCTCGTGTCACAGTTTTCGTTCCCATACTCCTCCGAAACGGCTTGACTGATTTTGATGAAATTTTTTGTGCTTATCCGGTATCTATGAGAATCGGCCAACATCTATTTTTCAAAAAAATAAAAAAAAAAATTGCAAAACAACGTTTGCCGGGTCAGCTAGTCTAATATATAAAATTCTCGTGTCACAGTTTTCGTTCCCATACTCCTCCGAAACGGCTTGACCGATTTTGATGAATTTTTTTGTGCTTATCCGGTATCTATGAGAGCCGGCCAACATTTATTTTTCAAAAAAAAAAAAAAAATTTGCAAAACAACGTTTGCCGGGTCAGCTAGTCTTATTATATGTTTCACGAAACAGAATTTGTTATTTAAGTTAAATTGAGTCACTATGGTGGTTCATCGCGCTGAAGTGAAAATAGCACCAGTTCTGCTGTGTTCTGATACACAAACAGCATCAGGCGTGCATCTTTTGAACCACCTTTAGTGTACGATTAAATGAACCACCACTCAATTGAACTACTGCGTAACAAAAAGAAAATAAATCTCTAGGGCTCCAAGGCAAGGAAAATTATGATGAATGAAAAAGTTCCAGCTAAGCAAACACCTCTATTACATTTTAAGCAATAACTTAAAAGAGTCACCGGAGTATTTTACATTTAGAGGACTTCAACAACCATTTATTCGTAGAACTCAGGTCAACTATTTTTCCAGGTAAAAGAAATCCAGCACAACGCAAGTGCCGGTGTAATCCTGAGCGACCAGAGCTTGGTACTTCAGAGTGTGACGAGATCCGCCGCAGGGGATTACAGCTGCCTCGCGTACAACAATGAAGGCAGTGCCACAAGCAATCCGGTGTCGCTACAAGTCAATTGTAAGTTTGTTTTCTTGGTTTAAGTGAATATCTGTGTGGAAATTATAGCAAAAGACTAACAGTCGTTTCGCGTACAAGTGCGGTGTAGTTCTCTAACCAATAAATATCTGGAGGGTATAGCTGCAAGACAAATGTATGTCCTGAAATCGTGTTTTAAGTGCGTTTTATGTGTAGGCTATAATATTTGTAAAACATATATGATATTTCTAACAATAATTATAAACATCCAGCTCCTGTTTGTAGATCCGATGTTTTGGGATTCCGATGGGTTTGACCCGCTGATTAGGATAAAATTGCAAAATATTAAAAGTGAACACATACTCTAAAATTTACTCGCGTAAAACATAAAAAATCTGTCGGTTTTCCATGATAAATAGTAATCAAACAATACTAATATTACTTGTTAGAACAAAATAGTTAATTTATTACAAGTTTATTATGCCAACTTTGTATGGCTTTGAAAATTATAAATACCTCTCTTTGATCCACTGACCATAAAAAGAGATAGATATTTTTTTTTTCAGAGAACTCATTTATATATTCGCATAAATATTAAGTCAATCTCTGTCTTGTTTCCCGAAAATAAAAATATTTTGAGTCAGTGACGATTTTTATTACTACCCGTCGTATTGTTGACACCCAGCTTAATATCATTTTATAATTGTTGACGCCGGTTACAACACAAACGGACTGACAAGTCTTGGATAGTATCATTGTCTGCTAGAGTCTAGCAGAAGATCTTCTGAAGCATCTTTATTCCTTACTAGATGATGCCCGCGGTTATACCCGCGTTATTTAAGGCTAGGTTTTTTAATTAGGGTGCTACCTCACAAGAACCGGTGAAATTCATAAAGTGGTATCAATTTTCATTATTGAAACTCGAAGAACACGCGTGTCTATTCATTTTGCCTGCCAAATATAGCGTACCCGGTCGTGTGCGTCCTCTTTGACGCGCAACCAAAAACCGAGTACCGACTGACGGCGGCTCGCGCTGCGAGCTAGCTCGCGGGGTACGCCTTCCCCAAGAGTGTACGCGGCGACCGTAATGCGTCGCATATTTGTTATTTATTTAATTATTTGTCATTCACACGTTCATGCAGAAATAGTGCAGTGTCGGTAATCGGTTTGACTGTGGGATCCAGTCTCCGTACAGTAAATTAGAACGTTTACATAGATAAAATTACAATAACTACTTATAGCTAACTTCACTCTTAAATTCTAGCACTTATCTAAGTAATATTGCTTAAGTCTCCTTTTAAATATAGTTTCATCATTTTCGTTCCTTATGTCCTCTGGGACATTGTTTGGCGGATATGGCAAACGTTTTTAAAGTTCTACCACCGTAATAATTAAACACTCTTGGTACAATATATTTGCCAGAGGCCATCGATCGGGTGTTATGATTATTTGTAACTGGTTCCAAGTTATGCCCAAGACTGCCATGGTTGTTTACAGCCAATAAGTATTTATGTTTTAGGGAAATTGGTAGTATTTTACGAATTTTAAATAATTGTGTGTAGACATTTTTATGTTGATTTCTAGTTTTATTATTGACAAGATGTTTAAGAAACTTTGTTTGGATTGATTCTAATTTATTTATATATGTTTTGAATGAAAGACCTTGGCAATCTAAAGCATACCGAGAATAGGCTCCTAGAGTGACTTATATAAGGATTTCAATGTTCCTTTAGGTACTTTAAAGCTTAAATGATAGAATTTTCCAAGTAATACTCTGTTTTACATCTGTTTTAAATTGTATGATGAATACTCTGTTTGTCACAAAGGTAATCTAAATGATGGGACCATGAAAAATGTTCATCTATTTTCATGCCTAAGTATTTAAAACAGTTTACTTTTTCAATAGGTTTACATTGACGCTTTGATAAATTATGAAAGCTTGAATGGTTGTGTGTATATGTGTTCTACTGATGGTCGCAAATATGTATAGTTGTTATTAGCAGTTTGGTTTTCTCTGACTTGATGACGATGCCGTTATCGTCGCATAGACCGACATCTTTGAGACAGGATGAGATGCGGTCTTTTCGAAAGGACAGCCGAGGTGAGCAGCGATGCCGTCTTGAACGGGACGACAAAGAGCTGCCTCATGACCCCTCCAGAAGTTTTCGTCTCCAAGTACTCATGGATCTCAGAGTTGCGAGTGGGCCGGGCGGCGCCACTTGTAGTCCTGAGGATGTTATTTTGGGCTCTGGAGGCATTGGATGTTTGATTTGCAGGCTGAGGACCACAGTTGGAATCCATAAGTCCATATGGGTTTTATAACTGAGCTGTAGACTTTGGGTTTGTTACTCAGGGACGGAGCGGATTGTTTACCGAGTAACCACAATAGGTTTTTTTTTAAACGAAAGTTGACTTCGTACCGTTTATGTTTTACATGCTCCTTCCAGGTCATACGTTGATCCAAGTGGAGGCCCGGGGGCTTCACACATGTAGATTGAGGTAGCGGTACATGACCGGGATTTGCTGTTGGGCATAGTTTCTTTAGCGGCATGAAAGTGATGTGGTGCGATTTGGGGGCACTCGCTCTAATTCGCCATTTTTGCAACCAGCTATAGGTTTGGTCTGGTTGGATTTGTAAGGGCCCCCTGGCTTCATCTGGGTCACTACTAGATGTCAGAAATGCAGCGTCATCCGCAGGCGTCGCAATAATTACGTTTGGGGGCTTGCGGTAGGTCGTGAGTAAATTTGTTATACATATCTGGGCCAAGGACCGAGCCTTGAGGCGCTCCTGAATCGCAAGTGTGCGGAGGGGATCTGGAGCCGCGTTGCTTGACTTGGAGGGTTCTATCCCTTAAATATGATGCCAAAAGAAGGTAGAACGTGTGGGGCAGGGTCCTCTTTATTTTGCACAATAGGCTTTTGTTCCAAACCCGATCGAAAGCATGTTGGACATCGAGAAATGCTGCTGATCAGTACTCCTTATTTTCGAGACTGTCTTATCTTTTGGTAGATTCTATGCATTTGCAACCTGTGCGAGAGCAGTCCTTAGTTCAGTGATCACCCGGTTGAGTCGTGTTTTGTCTTCTCTATTGCGTGAATGTTGCCACACTCTGCGAAGTCTGCGCTTTTCAGATATCTTGCTGCGGATATCAACTGGAAATAGTTTTCTACGATTGGGTGTTTCTAGAGTGGGAGTATTTTTCCAAGCCGCTACTTGTATCAGGTTGGTGATGTATGGGCACGCGTGGTCAATGTTTTCGGGATTTTTCAGTGGAAGTTTAAGAATTATATTGGATTCCAGAAATTCACGAAAATTACCCTAGTCTGTTTTTGCATTTTACAGGTTCTCATTATAGAGTACATAGTAAATGATTGTTGTGCTTATCATCAGCATCACTAGACTATGGTCCGAGGAGACGTCGAGGCTTGATACTATGTGAACGTAAAGGGGTTGAATATTTTTGGTGATATAAAAGTCCAACAAATCTGGTATCTTGCTGCCGTCTGTGGGCCAGTATGTCGGTTCACCAGTAGATAATAGTATAAGTCGATTGGAATCGACGCTCCTTTTTAGTTCTCGACCTCTTGTAACGGTTACTTGTGATCCCCAGTAGGTGTGCTTAGCATCCCAGACCCCACCAGCTATGAAGCGATTCCCCAGAGACTGGAAATATTCTGTGAACATGACTTCTTTTATGCAATGTCGCGGTGGGCAATATATGGCCGAGAGGTTCATATGACCATAGCCGTCTTCTATGCGCACTGTGGTAGCTTGTAGGTGATTAGTCGCGTACGGCTGCGGTAGGCAGTGTTTTATGCTATTTTTAATAACAATCGCAGAACCAGCATGAGCTCCACCATTCGGGTGGCAGGTAAAATACACGCTATATCCGGTGATGCAAATTCGGCTTAGATTCGATTGTTTGTATGTGCTTCGGATATAAGGCATGCATCAAGTTTGTTGGAGTGGAGGAATGCTTCAAGTTCATGAGAGTTAGGTGCAAGGCCATTAATGTTCCACGTTGCAAGGTTTAGAGAAGTAATTTGTTGTTCTATAATGAGCGTTGTGATACGGTCCAACATGGAGCACATTTGTTGAATTAGGAGATCGATCGTCTCACTTTGTTTTATGAGTATGCTTTCAAGAGTCAAATTTTGTTGATTGTCAGTAATATCAGTGGTGTTATCAGAAGCTGGTGTAGATTTTGACTGCGTTACGGTCTCGGCGGCTACCACACCTGCATGGGATCTCTGTTGTAGTTCACAATCTTTGGTGGTTGTTGTCTATGGTGGAGGTTTTTAATGACTAAGCGGTAGCTTTTATTGTCCTTTGGGGTGAATAGCCGATAGCTCCATTTGACCGGATAACAGTTATTTTTTCAGTCATTTATAACACGTAGGTATTGTTGGTAAATGTCAATCTTGCTAGAATTGGATGGGTTAGCAAGCATTGCATTTATAACACGTAGGTATTGTTGGTAAATGTCAATCTTGTTAGAATTGATTGGGTTAGCAAGCATTGCATTTATAACACGTAGGTATTGTTGGTAAATGTCAATCTTGCTAGAATTGGATTTGTTAGCAAGCATTGCATTTATAACACGTAGGTATTGTTGGTAAATGTCAATCTTGCTAGAATTGGATGGGTTAGCAAGCATTGCATTTATAACATGTCTAAGCTTCTATAAGCGATTTATAAAATGTATTGGTCAGAATTGGATGGGTTGACCAGGATTGTAAGCTTTTACAAGCGATTTATAAAATGTATTGGTCAGAATTGGATGGGTTCACCAGGATTGTAAGCTTTTATAAGCGATTTATAAAATGTATTGGTCAGAATTAATGGGTTGACCAGGATTGTAAGCTTTTATAAGCGATTTATAAAATGTATTGGTCAGAATTGATGGGTTGACCAGGATTGTAAGCTTTTATAAGCAATTTATAAAATGTATTGGTCAGAATTGGATGGGTTGACCAGGATTGTAAGCTTCTATAAGCGGTTTATAAAATGTATTGGTGAGAATTGGATGGGTTTACAAGATTCTTTAATGTTGTTTTAAGTGCCCCCTCTCGCCGAGTGTAAGGTTTATGTTAAGTTTGCTTGATTGCGTGTATGGGGACATACACGAGGTCAGGATGGACGAGTTTAGGGTCCCCATTTTTATTAAAATTAATATCGATTGGAATTTAATAATTTGTAGTCGATTGACTCGTCCGAGTCACATCACTATCGAAATAATTCAAAATGGCGGTTGGCGAGAGCGGGCATTCTATTCCGGGCGACGGGACTGAACGGACGGTGGCTCTTAGGAAATATTATAATATCTGTACAGTGTAAAGGTGTGTCCGAAATATAAATTGTATTGGAATACAACTGGAGTTTTACTACAGTAATTAAACACTTATTTTTACTCCCATATTACCATAGTAGACTAAGTTATCTAATAGTATCATCGTTCATTTCTTAATTTGTTGATATATCCAAGTCACAATCACGTATCTCCGCGCGTGTTAACCGGTAAATTGGCTTAAAAAACGGGAACGGCCTCTTAATGCAGCGTTTGTTTAATGCAGGTAAGTATTCATGGCACCCACATTAGGTATGCAAAAGGTGCGACTACAGCTCTAGCTTGAGCATTTATGTACTTATACTTTTCTGGATTTATATTTGAATGAGCTATTTCTGTTTCGTCCCTTTTAGACCCCTTTTTACGTAGTCGGGTTACAGTTTTTAAACTTATTTTTTTATTATCTACTAGTACTTACTTTACTTATGTCAGACTTGAGCAATTAATGTATTTAATAAATGGTTGCTGACCCAGAATGCCAAGACGGAAGTTGTGTGTCTGACTCGCATCTGTGATTGAGATTTATTTAATGAAGGCGATTATTTGTTCTCTGTCTGATTTTTGTTTTTAATATGAATATACTTATTTACAAGTATTTTATCAGTTTTCCTGTTGTCATAGTACATGATCTGCCTAGTTCAGAATCGATTCTGTTTTTTTTTCAAACTTCCTAATATTCACTTCTTTGCATATAACATTAAAAACCAGAACTTGCTATGTTTCTAAATGTTGAACAACAAGAAATAACTGCGATGTGAATGCGAGATTACCACAAAGAGTAACAAATTATTGATATTTCTTACTTTTACTTTTATTAAACACGTGAGTACATACTGTGATGTTAAAAGACGCCGCACATAAAATTACATTCTATTGTATTACACCTGTGAACTCAATGTGTTTAATACAAATTGTCAAGTTCTTAACCGTAAGTTGCATAAGTGCTAAGCTCAGACATGTAAACCGTTAACCATTGTTCAATTTGCATAACTTAACACTTAACAAGACGTGCTATGAAAACAAAATTGATAATAATTAGGCTCGACATTATTTCAATATAATCCTATTACTACTTGCAAACTATCAAAGTAGTTGTAATTTCTAGTTTCGTTATTGGATGCTATCTAAGTGACAATTTGTACTTAAAAACTTACCTAGCCTGTCGGAAATTGTTTGAAAGCTTTGCTTTAAAACCTTTGAAAATTTTTAGGGAGCTTTTAGGACTGGTAAAATGTGAAAGGGGCTTTTTACTACTGAATGTTTATTTTATGTTGTAAGTGGTAATATAATTAAGGGTTCTCAAAAACCTTTAAGCTTTCTCTAACATAATTCTTGCATTACTCGTAAAATACATCTTACACAGCCACATGCAAAAATCCACAGACTATATATTAAAAGAATATGTTAAAAGTATTTGATGTGCGGTAATAGATTGATCGTCCATGTGGTGACGGATTAAGAATACGGAATGTCACCACCCCATATCATCCCATGGGTGTCGTAAGAGCCGACAGAGGGAGCATATTATGCAGAGAACAGCACTTTAAGAGAAGGAAAACTTGATACAAACCCTATACCAACCCGTTTGGCCGGCGTGCTATAGTAGGCCATTTCCTCCTTTCAAAGGAGAGGCCTAGTCCAGCAGTGGACTGTTAAAGGCTGATGACGATGAATAGATTGATACCACCGTATGGGTCATGGGACATTTCACAGGTAAAAGGTTAGATAAGTGTCGCATAAATTAGACTATCCATATTATTTTCCAATTCTATGACGGATAAATTAGTGAGGCCCAGTAAGTTGTTTTCGTAACTATGAGGTTAAAGGTTTTGTTAATCGCAAAGATAAAATAATTTTTATGAGTTGTTGGACATCACAGGTAGTTGTCTGACATTCAACTTCATAATAACATTTCAATAGGTACCTTGTTCGTTTCGCTAGATTGAGTGTCTTTCTTAACAGATGTGAATAAAATTGGCAGATACGGATATTGTTACAAATGTGTAATATTAACAGAATAGGATATTAATTCACATTTATTATCGGACTGTCTCTGTGGTTCTGTGGTAGTGAACTGCGGATGAGGTCTTGGGTTCGATTCCTGGGTCTACCAGAATCTGATATTGGGTTTTTCTGTTACGAATTATCCAATGGAAGTGCGTAGTTCGGGAGTTGGCAGTGTTTCACCCCGTACCTCAAAGCACGTTACGCCATGTGGTGAGGACGTTCATCTGTAAAACATTTAGCGCATTTGACACATTTATTTAGTTGTAATTTGAAAGTGATGATGATAGTCATCATCATTAGTTTAGCGTTGTCCCGGTTGCAAGATTATCGTTTCCCTGGAGCTCCGGGCCCGCAATTTTACTACAAAATATCAATAACATCAGTTCCATCCTCTATTGCTTCTCCCTCATCCCACTCCTCCTCCTATCCCTTTTCCCAACCCGGGCGGCAACGCACTTGTGATTCCTGTGGTGTTGCTTATGTTAATAGGCGGAGGTAACTGCTTACCATCCGGCGAACCGTCTGCTCGTTTGCCGCTTATGACTATAAAAACTAAATAACGATTTTATCTCGATACACAGACGCTCCTCTATGCAAGACCGTCAGCGACGGCGAGGTATACGGAGCTTTCAAGATGGAGACGGTGGTGCTACAGTGCGTGGTGGACTCCAGCCCTCCGCCGACTTACTTCAGCTGGTTCTTCAACAGCTCAGGGGAGCAAGCAGAGATAGCGCCAAGGTAAGTTTGTGTACCTTTTTAAAAAATCTATTAATAGGAATATAATGCATGTAAAGAGGATTTTACAGACGTTTATTCTTACCTAGATGGATCTATGGATGGAAAAGAGTTTTTAAATATTTTATATTTGCATTTTTTTGTAAATTATGGTACGTGCAGCAAGCAGTCTTTTCAAAAAACATGTTTTATCAAAGCTTATTTTATTTTTTTGAAGACAACTCGCGCACATATTTTTTATTCTGTGTCGCGGAATACATTACATACATTCCATCAATTGACACAAAGAACACTCAGACTTGAAACAACAATTTATTGATCACACAAAGTGTATTCACGAGTAGGAATCGAACCCAAGTCTTTCGGTGTAGTGTTAAATAGCGAAGCTACCTCTTAGACCACTACGTTATCTGTCCAGTCAAAGTGTTTATTATCCACAATAAAAATTAATGTATTTTCGTGCAGTTTTTCATTCTATACAGTGTAGCCAGCAATAAAAAATATGTAGTGGGGTCATAATGCAGAATTGATGCGGAAAAATGATTTATCTTTGGTTATGGTGGCAACGATATTACTTTTTTTAGATTCATGATATGAGTAGTTCGTAGTGTGAATCATGATGCTGCTTTTTATGATAAAAATAGCGTAAAAATACAAAAAATAATACGAAATCGAAAAAGCACTCATAACTTTTTCTGAATCCCTATCAGTGTGTATTTGAATATTCAAAATAATTGGTTGAGTAATTAAAGTTAAGTAAAAGCATTACAAACAAACGAACACATACACCGCTGAAAATTATTTTATGTTGTTTACTATAATTACCCACAAAAACAATACGTATCGACAGTTTTACACAAAATAAATAATCACTATATTCGAATCGATACTGTTTATTAACTAACCAATGATAATAATTTGTGCTGGTGTACCAAGACATTAATTGTTTTGTTTTTTTTTTTGTTTTTCGTGTGAGTGTGTGGCCAACTCAGGTGCCGGAGTTTCCTGACCGCCTTAAGGCCTCCGACATGGCTTAACGATCCTTATCCTAGACAAGAACCGGAACCGACAGCTTTACGTGCCCTCCGAAGCACGGTAGCGCTCAGATGTAAATGCCACACCGTGTCACCCATCCAAGTGGCGACTTGTGCAAGCGTTGCTTAACTTTGCCGATCTGTTACGAACGGCAAGCCAAGTCTCGCTATGAGCGCAACATTAATGTTTATTGGACATCGCTAGTTTGGTACGTAAAAACAACTCCACCAAAGTAGAAAATTTGTCCCCGATACGGTCTCAAAACAAACTTAACTTTCATTATTAACTTGTAATAGAACAAGGAGTAACCGAACTTCATGTGTCACGCTCGACGTTTGGTTATAATTCGATTTTACATACCAAAAAGCTTATCAAAGTAATATTGTCGGGTGAAACACAGTACACGTGACCAAAAGACTCGGGTAAAACACAGCACACATGTAATTTCAACCGACAGACGAAACGATAATATCACGTCGCACAGAATAAAGCATTTGCAGGCACTTTCATCATCATCTTCCTGGCCTGGTCTGCTATTATTATGCTGGGTATATTATTAGATACATATATACTAGAGCCTACTCTAGTAACATAGGCGTTTTTTTTAAATTTAACAATTTCTGCTCAATCCTATGGGAATATACATGCCAAATTTCAGCTTCTAGCGCCTAATAGTTTTGGCTGTAGCTTGTCTGTCAGTCAGTTAGTAACGCAAGAATTTTATATAATACAGATAGGCCTCTCCAATGGCTCGCCACTAAGCTCAGAAACGTTACAGAAACGTAAACAGAGATTTAACTGTATCATCTTATTTGTAAAAATGTTACATTACAAGTAAATGCTCAAGTGTGTACTCACCATTAGATTACGACTTAGCGAGTAGGAACTTTATAGGTCACATTAATATTTTGTTATTTACGCAGAAATGTTGGCATTCAATTCATACGTAAAACTGTGTCGAAAAAGTAGTATATAAAAATGATTTTCCTGAAAACGAACTGGATAAGTGTGGGTTAGTAATTAGTTTTGTTGACATATTTTATTATAGAGATTATGTTGAATATGTATCTCTAGTTAGAAACCCATGGGTAGATCGGATATTGAAATTGGCCGTAAACCACCACGGTGTCCATCGACGTCTTGTAGTGGCGCACGCCACTAAACGACCATGTGAGATTCCTACATTTATGTATTGGACAGACCTACTTATATGTAGTGGGTGCAGACTAAAGATTATGAAGATGACTATTATTCATTGTCTTCCATTTAATCCTATTTAAGATCTTTTGTCAGAGTGAACGACATTGAAGTAATTCAATGTCACCTTATTTGTTTATGGAGTGCTATAAAACGTTTCAGCCGCGCTCGTACAGACGTGACTTTATTTCAAAATAAATACAGTAAACGAAGTTAGTTTGCTGTGACATGGCAGCATGTTACAGAATTAATAAACAATTAGGAATGCCGAAAAATACTGTTGAAATGTTTATAGTAACGTTTATCAAATCATAAATTTTTTTTTGGAGTTTTACTTATAGAAAAGACTTTTTGCAGTCTTATTACTTTGGGGTCATATAACTCATAATAAAGTACATGATATAGCCATTGATATACAAAAAGCCCATGTCCAGGTTGTGCATAACTACTTATAATCATAATGGTCGTACTATTTTGTAAATTCAACTAAACACACCTACTTGTCTTGAAGTTTTCTTTATGTCATCGTGACATATTGGTATTTAACGGCTGCGCCGGGCGACTAACAATACAATACTATTTAGAAAAAAATATGCAAGTGCAGGACATTATATATCAATGAATATATAGATAATGTTTTAATTTGATCAGACACACGCAGCGTATAACAAAAATTTGTAAAGTATTTTAAAAAAATACCCAAAGCGTTCAATACTTTAAACAAAAATCTGATAGATTTTTGTTGTTAATACAACAATTTTATCATACATACATACATACATAGACTCACGCCTGTTTCCCCGAAGGGGTAGGCAGAGGCATATTAAACGCCCACTTTTCGCCAGTGTTTTGATCCCACGTAATAGGTGGCGAGCCTATTGCCGCTTATTGGGAACAACACAACTTGCCTGCTGGACAATTTTATCAAAGTTTCAAATATTTAGCATTTATTTACCAAACCCATTATTTATTTATAGTCTCACGCCTGTATCCCCGAAGAAGTAGGCAGAGGTGTAATATTACACCCACATTTCACCATGAATTTTTGGGTTCCACGTAATAGGGGCGAGCCTATTGCCGTTACCGGGCATATCACCAGACCTGCTGCTACTGAGAATTCGAAAAAACTTAGTAACACTTTGGCCCGGGAACTGAACCCAAAACCTGCGATCAGCAGTCGCATACGCTATCCACTGGACCACGGATTCATATTGATTTATAATGACTTTTTTAATTTTCTTACCAGTTTATACACAAACCACGGGAACACCTCAATTCTTCGGTATACCCCGAGCACCGATATGGACTTCGGGACTATTCTGTGTTCCGCCACCAACTCTGTCGGCAGGCAAGAAGTGCCGTGTCTCTATAAGCTTGTTGCTGCAGGTAAGAAATCACTTGTAATTTGATGTAGTGGACAGATACTTTGGCAAAGAATAGGTCAATAAACTTGAAAGTTACAGAATTGACAAAATACTGGCAATCAACTTCTAATGAGGTCATAAGTATATTTTCTTGTAGTTATCAAAAACCATATCGATGCCTTACGGCCAAAAGAGGCTAACCGCCACTTAACAAACTTTACAGGAGAGTAGTTTAAAGTTCAAAATAAGTGAAAAAAAATCATAGAAAATTTTCTGTACGTTCCAAAAGTTTCAAAATTTAGCCATATAGTTTTTGATTAGGTCTCTACGAAATGACATTGTTAATTAAAACAAATCACACTCCTAACACTATTTACTGTCGCTTACCCTCAAATGGTCCTAATTATACTAACAGGAAAAAACGTCGTAAATGAAAACAACCCAATTAATGAGTTCCAACCCAAATGATTTAACTGCACCATTTATTTTATTTCTGTTGAAGAAAAAGAGCATACCTGTGCTTTTTCAGTTCATCAAGTGGAGCCAATATGACATAACCGGCTATTGGATAATGGCAGAAGAACAAGGAAATTGTTATAAGTTAATTATCTATAAAAAATACTATAAGCTCTTTTATACAACGCGAAAGCGCATTGTGATTAATTCTTATAAAATTATACATACATACTTACATACATACATTAGACTTTTATAAGTTTTTAAACTGGCTAACCGACTAAGGTATGAATTAAAAAAAAGAGAAATTGTGCTCAATCAGTCTTTAGTTTAGAAAATTAAACAAAACAATTGTTACTCATTGTAAGTTAGTCTTGCATTATACATTCATGCTGACATTCTAGGTATGAAAAAAAAAATATAAACTTAAAATTTCGTACCTAAGGACCACTTTTAGGTATGACGCTAGGCGTTTGGTCCTCGTCATCCACATGTCCGCGTCTACAGTTGTCGTAAATCACCTCGCGACGTCCCACGGTGGTCAATGAGCGGAAAAAATTCAATTTTGCAAAGTATGACTATTCGAATACGTCATACCAGTATTGGATATTACAAGCCTAAATAAACACAAACACATAATAATTTTATTTTTATTGCGTTATCTTATTAGTTTAATAAAATTACAAAGTTGAAGTTAAAAGGATATTAAATTTTCACTTGAAAAAAGCCCTAAGTTAGTGGGTTGTATGTTGTGTTTTTTAACTATACTTAAATTTTCTGTAATACTACACGTCTTAGAGAATCTACTAGATAATTAGTATTGTCGATAAAGTGCTTAGTATGAGTGCAGGATAATTAGAGAAGAAAGCTTGTTTTTAAGTAAAATTCTTAGTTTAAACGGCCATATCTAGGTTGCGGCGGCTTCCGGCGGTTTCTCTTATAATTCAAATAATAGGCACATTTGTTTAGATCATTAATAAATCACTTCCAGCTGCGAATACCTGCGAATCCCCATTTTTTAGCCATATTAGTTAATTAACTCATTATTACGTACATTAAGATGGTGCCACAGACACTAACTTGTTTCTAACAACATTAGTTCCTCTCCGTCTCAATGACCAATGAAAACAATCTTCGGTGTATTGGAAGAATGAATCTCCTTCTTCAACCAGGTACTGTAGACCAGTACAGTTTCAGTTCATGAAAGAAACTACAGTCGTCAGTAACAACGAAATTGCGAGAATGGAAAGTGAAATAGCAAATCTTAACGAAACATAAATATTATTATTACATAACCAAATATCGATGAAAAATATTTTGTTTTACTACTTTCTAAAGGAATAGACAACCTTCACAATTATTTCCGCTGCCGCATACAACATGTACTCCGTAGCCGGGAGAGTCCTTCACAGCAAAGAAACTACCCAAAACAACCGTGTCCGATGAAGACATGCGTCAGGCGGAAGGTGAGGACACCGTGGCGGCCTTCAGCCACTCCAAAAAGAGGGTTCTTACTATCGCTTTTGCCGTGTATCCATTCATTCGCGCTCACCCATCCATTCACTCAATCGATAAAACAATGACGATGACACAAATGTTAAATCAGTCACGGTGACAAATCTTGAGGCAGAATAACAATTTGTAAAAGAGGGACCTACTAACGCTAATATATGTGCAAAACAAACGTGTAGTTTTTATTCTCTCACTCTCATAGCCCCATAGGCAATTCGACACAACAGAGTCATATCAGTCGCAGGATTAACTCTTGACTGTTACTGAGAATTCATCAAAAAATCCAATAATTCCTTGCAGGCCCAACCTGGGATTCGAACCCTTGATTATGCTCCTAAGCCAGGCCAGCCAACAAAAACTCTGTAGGTACTTATTTAACCATTCAGTATTGTCTGAACAAGATAGCAAAAGAATGACTTCTTACCTATAAAACTTAAAATAACTAATTAGAATACACAATTATAGATGAATATAAAAGTCTATTAAAATAATCTTACCGTTTTATTTCCTTCGAAAAACTTCGCGCCAAACGGACTCGCAAGCACGGAGGTGCTTATGCCCGCGGTGAATGTTTGCTGTGCAACGCTAACGACATTTTGTTCGAACGAAGGAGTGAGATAACCGACGCTGTTTGTCATTCTTCTGTAAGCTAACTGCCAAACCTTTGATTTACCTTGTTATCTAACCACCATACCAGATATTTTTTGGGGAGGGAAAAAAAGGGTAAGCGACAATGTAAGGCGACATTCGTTTGGATAAATTATCCTAAGCGCCTTCGATGATTGATTTGGTGACTAGGGAAAATAAAAATAAACGCCAAATAAAGTCACGGAAATGAGACCTAAATGTAATAAAAGACATATATTTTATCCAAAGGAACTGCCCTAATATCCTAACCGAAAGTTTGGTACACAAAGATTCAATTAAAATTTGCCTAATGTATTTTTTACAAAAAAGTATTTACAGCCCAAACTACTTAACGTTCAAGTAAAGAAAAAAATATTCAAAGCCAAAAATGCTTATCTCACAGTTTTGAAATATAATTTTTATCCAACCACCATAATACAAAATACACCAAAAATAACTGTCGTTTATGACAAAAAACTTAGTGTTAGAACCACAATTCCTTTACCGCCTAAGCGACAAAAAGTTTGTCCTAGAGCTACGAAACTTAGACCATTAGACGCAGAAAAATAACGAATATCACTATGTTCGAGAACTATAAAAGTAAACGTCACCATTTTAAAGTTTGTTGTCCTCAGCACAAAAGTGCTATGATGACTAATAGTGTTTTTTGTATGGCACCCCGGGTCTATAATCACCTACCGAACAATTTATTAGAAATAATTAACATAAACCAATTTAAACATAAAGTTAAGCAATTTCTACTAGCAAAAGTGTATTATAGCGTAAATGAATTTTTAAATGACATCAAAACAAGTATGCTATTATAAACTATGTACATCCTTATGATATTAGAATTGTGACTGTATTGACAATCCATTTTTTATTGCATTACCTATTATATTTTGACATAATTATACTGATGCCTGTTTTTCTATTGACATAACTATTATTTTAATGATATTGACATTGTAATATAATTGATGTTTCGAGATTATTATTAACATTGACATTATTGTTAATTAAATAAAATAAATTTTAATAGTCACTCTGTTATAGCATTACGAATCGATTGCCTGTTGTATAACTAATTAATAATATTTTACTTTTAAAATTGCATGCCTTCTGGCTGAATATGGAGATACTATTTTACTATGTATTGTTTGTCATCACAATTAATTGTATGTACCCATCTTCGCAATAAATCAGTTTGAAGTTTGAAGTTTGAAAAAAAGCCGATTCTAACCATATATATATAAGTCGATTTCGCAAAAAATGTCGCTTACCCCCTTTTGGCCGGAAGGCATCGATATGTATATATTTGAAAAATTCGGCTGTACCTAGATGTTTATACAAACGTTAAACATAAAAATAAACTTCTTAAGCATATTACATTTTTGTTATACTATACTTCAACTTTTTGATGTGAAGGCAGCCATAGCCGAGTGGATATACCAAGAGAGTGCCATGCAGAGGGTATCGGGTTCGAATCCACGGCGCGCACCAATGACTTTTCGGAGTTATGTGCGTATTGAATTGTTAATTATCGCTTGTCCCGTGCCTCGGAGAGCACGTTAAGCCGTCGGTCCCGGTTGTCATGAAGATCGTTGACAGTCGTTACAGGCCGTCAGTAACTTCTAAATAAACTGACACTAGTCTAAACCATGGCATATCGCTATCCCTTCGGGTTGCGGAGGTCAGACAGGCAGTCGCTCAGTGGAAAAGCTAATATTCAGCCAAATCCGGTTGGACTAGTAAGCGGACCCCAGATTGAAACTGGGATAACGCTAAGAGAAAGAAGAAGAAGACTTCAACTTGTTGATGGTCTAGGAGGCGGCTCGGACCGTACAAAAGTCACGTTAGTATTTTTTGTAACTGGTACCCATAGTCTGTCATTTTATGAACACGGCTGACATACATCATAGCTATGCTGAAACCTGGCACTAATTCAATTAAAGGGTTCTTTCTCATATTTCATATTTATGCAATTGAAACCTGTCTCATGTACAAATCGCAAAAGATTCAAAGTGTTATATTTCAATTTAAAATAGTTTCTGCGCGAACCACTTCTTCAGATGTACTCCGTTTCAGCAGGTAACCCCACGCCACTGCAGAACTGCTCTATAGTGAATCAGAGCTACACTCTGCTGGTGGAGTGCTTAGAAGGCTTCGATGGAGGCCTCCCTCAGGTGTTCTATATGGAAGTGCTGGAACTACCTTCTCTGATGGTGAGTGGTCACTATTTTAAGTGATAAGACAAGGAATTTGGGTTATAAATTATGATTTTGATATTCGTATCGAACACTTCGACCCCTTCGTGCAGGCACTACTTGCAGACAGAGTAAATAAGACAAATTTATGCTTAAAATATACGTATTATTTTGAATAAAATATGTGCTAAAAGTAACATTTATTCACTGCGAGGCAAGCAACCGTGATCGTGAAATCAGCAGCACTTTAACCTCAATCCATTGCACTAGTTGAACCTCATTTTTGGTAATTTTCCACGTATAACTAAAATAATATATTATTCTTCTTCCTAGCTTTATCACAGTTTCAACCTGAGGTCCGCTTACTATCTAACCAGATTTGGCTATAATATTTTTGGCTATAATTCTTGTTTCTTGTTTACATTAATGATTTGCCATTTTACCTGAGAAACATTTGTGACGTGGTATTGTTTGCTGACGATACTTCATTGATATTTGAAGTAGATAGAAATAAGGAAAACTTTACCGAAATAAACAGTGCTCTTATTCAGGTGACTAAATGGTTTACTGTAAACAACTTAGTACTGAACGCCAAAAAAACCAAATGTGTTAAGTTTGCTTTGCCAAACGTCAGAAACCTTGGTACTAACATCGTTTTAAATGGTGATGTACTGGAAACAACTGAATCTACGTTGTTTCTAGGAATAACACTTGATTCAAAGTTGCAATGGGGCGCACACATTACATATCTGTCAGCGAAACTTAGTTCGGCTGCTTATGCCATTAAGAAGGTGCGTAGTTTAACAGATGTCGATACGGCTAGGCTGGTATATTTTGGCTATTTTCATAGTGTTATGTCATATAGCATATTACTATGGGGTAGAGCTGCTGATATCGAAAGTATTTTTATATTGCAAAAAAGAGCAGTTCGGGCCATTTACCAATTACGAACAAGAGTTTCGCTCAAGGAAAGATTTAAGGACATCGGTATTTTAACTGTAGCGTCTCAGTATATTTATGCCAGTGTTTTGCATGTGCGTAGGAATATAAATTCATATTCAAAGAATAGTGATATTCACTCTATTAATACAAGAAATAGACATAAATTATGTGTTCCGTATTTCCGTTTATGTAAAACTCATAATTCTTTTATAGGACAAAGTTTACGCATCTACAACAAGATACCGATATGTATTTTAGACTTGCCGTTTAGCGCATTTAAGACAACGATTAAAAATAACCTAATGCAAAAGGCTTATTACAATTTAAATGATTACCTTAATGACAAATGCGCTTGGCAATAATCTGTTTTAGTATTCACATAATTATTGGGTAAGTAGGTAGATAATATTAAAATTTTCATGACATGTAATTAAATATGATTCTATTGCCAATAAAACTATATAAGTAAATGATGTTTTTTGGAATCGCCACCATATCATTAGATGTCTTTCATGTCGTTAGATACTATTTATTTATTATGTTTAATTTTATTGTCTTGTACTCAATCAGTTGGATCGGTGGTTGTATTTCAAAAGGTATCACGTTAGTTAAATATGGGTACTACATTTGCATTTCTTCACACGTTTTCACAAATTTATGCTATAATTAATGATCTGGAAAATGGAGGTAATTCGCGTTCATGGTCAGTATACCAACAGATTGTTAATTTTATTACTGCCGGTTCGTATACCGTTGTCGTCATGCTCACTAAAATGTCATTTCTTGTGGTGGCCTCGTGTGTCGGGTCATCCCTATCCCTCTGATATGGCGAGAGGGATGATGGCTGGCACATGCGTCATACTCGTGAACGGGTGCTACTTGCGATGACTGGTCGATGGCGGTCTTATGGACTGGTATAATTTTTTATTTATATTTAACTTCATCATTTCCATCATGGTTCTGAACAATTGCGCGGATTGCCTGCATTGTTAGGTGCATAATGTAAGTGGATGCTCCTGTTTCACCATGTCTATGTTCAGGAGGCTAACTAAATGAACATCAAAATTTAACTTGATTATGCTTGAGTATCATGTAAAGTAAATATATACAAGTAACATAGCAGGTATAACAGCTGCAGCACCTTACAAAAGTTTAATTGTTATGTATTATTAGAAACCTGGCGATGAAAAAGAGTGACCGTGAGTTTTTTTGCCCGTTCTTTCTCATGGTTCTACCTATTGCATTGCGAACGTGGCAGTAAATGTAAATGTAGAAGCATACAGTAATAATGTTTAAATTTGACGTTCATAAGTGTCACTTTGTGATCTAAATGAATAAAGGATTTTGAGTTTGAGTTTGAATTTCTTTTCCACAGAGCGACTACCTGTCATACCTCCGCAACCCGAAGGGATAGCGATATTCTATAGTTAAGACTAGTGTCGGTTTATTTAGAGGTACTGCCTCCTTATAACGACTGCCAAAGATCTTCAGTATGCTGTTGATTTCAACTTACGTTACTTGCCAGCATTGATCTGTTTAACAACTTGCCTGCTTCTTTTCATGGGAATTTTCCTTCGAAATGTTTGTCGTTTTCTCTTTTAATACTTAGTTGACAATATAGTCATATTTTCTCAAATCAAATCTAAATGTTTATTTGCAAAATATACATCATATTATTTAAATTAACTAGCAGATATTTCTCTAAAGTAACAAAATCTAAATTGTCTTACGATTTTGCACACGTATTCGGTTAAAATCCCCACAATATCACATATTATATAAGCGGTATTCGCGGAACCGTTTAACCGCATCCATTTTACTTACGACGCGAAATAGTGCACATATCCTTTGTGGTGCGTTTTCCTTAAACTTCTAAGAAGAGAAGTCTGTGCAAACAAGATATTGTATAAAACGCGAAACGGTTACTACAACTTACTTGAGGATACTAGCTACGTTGATAACATAAAGTCACGCTTGTGTAAAGAAAACTATGTCCTTTTTTTATTTTTCTTTTTCTTGTGAACATTTTACAAAAAAAATGTTCTAATATTAGTGTGAATGGGTTAAGTGATTACTATCATAAGATACTTTCTAGATATTTGAAATTTTGACTTAATAAAGCTCAATCAATCAAATGGTCTCCTACATACATGTGTTAAGTCGCATTCACAGTAAGTGTGGTAGCTCCGATCATCACACGAAAATATTTTTTTGTATTATATACGACTTTTTTGCGCTTGTTTCACACTTGTTCACCCGACCCAAAAAGCGTTTGTTATAGAATTGATCGTTCCATGTATTTTCTCCATGCTTCTGTCTTAGGTATGACTTCTTCTTAATGAATGGACTACTTATGACACGGTTCTTTTTTTTTCAACCTGATCTGATCAAGATTGTTCTTAGCTACAAATATGATGACTAGGAAGTCTAGCGGGGCTGCGACTGCTACGCCGTAGGCCGCGTGTTCGATTCCTGCTTAAGTCTAACATTTTTGAGCGTGAACATGGGTCTTTTTCTTGGTCTGGGTGTTTCTTTTTGTAACATGCTTAATTTGGGAATAGATGGACAAGTATATATTATTATGTATACGGTAGAATGCTATATTATATTTATTTTATTTATTTATAGACTCACGCCTGTATCCCCGAAGGGGTAGGCAGAGGTGTAATATTACACCCACATTTCGCCATGAATTTTTAGGTCCCACGTAATAGGGGGCGAGCCTATTGCCGTACCGGGCACATTACCAGACTCCGTGCTGCTAATGAGAATTTCCTTATAGAAAAACCCAATAACACTTTGCTCGACCCGGGAATCGAACCCGAGACCTCCCAATCCCACGCGCACATTTATGCCGCGAGACCAACGAGGCAGTCTATATTATACAAAATAAATTATTAAGTTACAAAGTATTAGATCTTCATAAAATGTGATCGGGAGTTACACAACACTTTAAACTTTATTAACATAAATTTAAACCTCAATATTCCTTGTAAGATCCGAGTGAACGTCACATCCAACCACACGCCGACCTTCGAGGTCCACAACTGGGACAGCCGCTCCAGCTACGCGCTGGTCCTGTACGCGGCCAACGCTAAGGGCCGCAGCGAAGAGGTCACCCTGTATACAGTCGCTATACGACCGCCCGATAAGTATACAGGTAAGTTGAACGTACATAGTTGTTGAAGGTTTAATATCTACACAGTATGTATTAGCACTAGCCATGTATCGTACTGGCCATCTGTCTTTTATTGTCACTAGACGTCTATATGTATTTTAAATTGTGGGTTTACTTCTATAGTAAGAAATAAAACATTGTCAGTCTTTGCCCCTCGTCTCTGGGAATACGTTGCTTTATTTCAATAGTATTGCATAAATAATACATAAGGTGTTTGATAATCATAATAATAATTATTATTATTTTATTTGCATAAAATGTAGGTACATAAGTTGAAAAATCTAATTGGAGACATACACATTTTGTCAAACTGTGACATGCAATTCTTTTTATTATTTTTATTTATTTATTAAGGGCCAACAGTGGTTATTACAATCATTCATACAATATTATCATTAACAAGGTTTTTGTTGGTTGCATAACCTTTTAAGTTGGCCACTGCATGCACAATAATGAGCTAAGAAAATAAAATAAATGTAATCTAAAATAGTAATCAAAATAAAAAATCAAAAATTAAAAAGTCAGTAGTCACAATTAAAAGGTTATATAGATCAACAAAACTTATATTCTAAATGTCAATTTTTATGAAAAAATATTGGAAAAATATGTCAAAAAAAATATATATATATGTAAAAAAAAAGATACGTCAAGAGTAAAAAAGCACATTATAGGAACAAATCAGTAAAATCAGTATAGGGATTAACATCATCTAATTAAATAATAAATTAATAATTCATATAATTTAAAATACTATAGATAAAAGACAAGAGAATAACAATAATTTATAAACAAATCTATTATAGGTACTCTTTAGCCAATTCCCTTTCGGAAACTAGCGAGTGAGTCAAAATTGATATCTATTTACTCGCTGCATCCATTCAAGAGGCGACACATACGCGGTATCAAAGAGCACCTGCCAAATTCTGTTTTTCTAAAAGGCGCAACGAGTGGAGCAATCTGCTTTCGAGGAACTCTACTAGGCACGTTTAGATTAAGTCTGTTTAGGATCCCGGGGCAGTCAAACTGACCTCTCATGATCTTATACAAGAAAGTTAAATCTAAAAAGTCTCTGCATTTATTCAAAGATTGCATATCAAAGTGAAGCAGCCTTTCCTCGTAAGATTTAAGAATGCGTGTCAATCCTGAGCAGCGACATAGGTGCCACATAACTCTTTTCTGAACCCTTTCCAGCCTAAGGGAGTGGACGGCGTAATGCGGTCTCCAAATCGGACTGCAATATTCTAAACCGCTTCTTACTAGGCTATTGAATAATAATATTTTGGTATCGGCTTTTTTAAAAGCCCTGGCATTGCGTACAACGAAGCCCAACATTTTACTAGCTTTCGTGATCGTTTCGTCAATATGGGGTATAAATGTCAGTTTGCTGTCAACAATCACACCTAAGTCTCTCACCGAATCAACTTCCTTCAGGTTGTTGCCCTGTATGCTGTATATAGACTCAATTGGCTTAAGCTTCCGGGAAAAACGCATGAAGTGACATTTTTGGTGGTTTAAATGCATCCCATTTGCCTTACACCATTTCTCTAACCGGTTCAGGTCTTCCTGCAGTGCTACTACATCGTCCCTGCAAGATATATTCTTAGAAATTTTTAGATCGTCAGCATAAAGATAGGGTACAGAATAGGCAAAACACGAGGGCAAATCGTTAATAAAGATATTGAATAAAATTGGTCCCAGATTTGAACCCTGTGGAACCCCAGAAGTTATTTTAGAAGTCTTGGATCTATATCCGTTGACTGCCACATAAAAACTACGATCGGCTAGGTACGACTCGATCCAAGAGAACATGGAACCAACAAAGCCATATCTGATCAGTTTCTGCAGCAACACCGAGTGGGAGACCTTGTCAAACGCCTTACTAAAGTCCGTGTAGATGACATCTATCTGTCCCTGATGGTCGAGTGTACAGACTGCATCATCCACAAAACCAGCGAGATTGGTACAAGTAGATCTACCATTGACAAACCCATGTTGATGATCTGTTATAAAGCATTTGAAATGGCTCTTGATCACAGGACACACAAGCGACTCTAATATTTTAGCCATTGTCGAAAGCATGGAAATTGGATGATAGTTTTGCACCGCATTATCCTCATTACCCTTGTGAATGGGGACTACTTTAGCTAGTTTCCACGCTGCGGGAAATTTGCCAATCTGTAGAGATTTATTGAAGATGATATGAAGTGGTACAGATAGTGTTTTTGCACAGAGCTTTAAGAATAAAGGTGGTATATCATCCGGTCCCACTCCCTTATTAGGATTCAGGTTCAGAAGATGCCTATATATGGTATGGTGATCCAGGTGCAAGTAAGAAAACATTTGACAAGCCTCCGGGACACTCCTTAGATACTCTGAAGCTATTTGTGAACATGAGCCTGCATCATAGACCGAGGAGAAAAAGTCCGCGAACATATCGCACATCTTTGAACCATCCGTGGTAGTTTGAAGACCATATGTCATAGTTGCAGGATAAACACCGACATTACCTCGCTTAGTTGTTATGTAGGACCAGAAATATTTGGAATCCTTATTAATTTTATCTTCTGCCGCCGCAACAAAAGCATTGTAACAATCCAAAGACGTTTTGTTACAATGCTTATCAAGGTCTTTCAAAGCCAGTGCATCAAGAGGGTTATTGTAGAGCTTTTATTTGCGAAGTAACTTCTTCTTCTCCCGGAATATATTAATCAATCTTCTATTATACCAAGGCGGATATTTGTGTTTCCTAAAACTTGATTTTGGCACAAATTGATCTATTACTATATTTAATATTGAATAGAACGTATCTACCATAACATACAAGTCGGATTGAGGATCCAAAGCCACCGTCCAATTTACCGAGCTTAGGTAACCGTTTATTTGTTCATAATCACCCTTAACAAAATTAGGCCTCGTATAGCTCACGCATTGATGAAGCTTAAAAGGAGATGATAAAGAAATGTTCAGCTCAAATGGAGGATGCAGCGGGTCGATAGTACTCAGCGCGTCAACAGATACCTGAAGCGAACTAAGCAACGTGTCATCTAACAGAGCCAAATCTAAAGTTCTATTTTTATTGTTTTGGATTGTATTACATTGACGTAAGTTATTGACACTAATAAAATCAAGCATTGCAGCAGACAAGACCCCGCCGAGCCTGATGGTGAACTAACACCAGTCCAAACCATATTAGGCATGTTAAAGTCACCAACGATACTGGGTAATACCTTAGACTTATCAATGAAAGTATTACAATTTTGGATAAACGTATCTAACAATGTTCTATTAACCGGCGGAGGCAAGTAAACTGCACAAAATGCCAAGGTAGCAACTTGTTTTTTTATAGGCTTTTCGATTGTTACCCACAAGTCCTCACAATCAGACTCCCATAGAGTTTGTCGCTTAGGATTGTGCTCTTTTAAAATGGCTATCAATACACCACCCTCATCGCACAATTATTCTATAAAGAGAAAAGATGTACAAGAGAGAAAGAAAGCAAAGTCGTACCATTTATATTTTGATCCTGACGATCTCAAATAAAACATGCATTTAAACGACACAGAACTCATAAAAAATAAGCTTACACTAAAAACTAATTTGGTTTTCTATTCGTTAAACTAGACCAATTGCAGTGGTCGTTTATTTTCAAACAGTTGCTTGTCCAAACATTTAACTTATTACACTCCATCTGTGTAAGTTAGCTCCGTGACGAAACTCATAATCCAAAAAATAAATGGGATATTTTCGCTTTCGCGCAGACGCGTGTAAAAAATTAAAAACTTCATTCAGTGTGAAAGGCACAGTTTGCGGTGACTTTGTTACTGCGCAAAATACTTGTACCTTATTGCAGGATTGAAAAGCGATATTACGGAAAATAGTCTGCTATTCTTAGTGTATTAGCAAACTTTCACACCTTAAAATTAATTAGTATGCTACCTACATAATAATATACAGGTTGTAAAAAGACCCTTAACGAAAACTGAAATTCCATGTTGGTCCAATCACTAAATTTTTTCATCAATTATTATGTTTAAGAGTTATATAACCATCATCATAACGCAGACTGCCTAATTTCTGATCACATGATTGTATGTTAGGATATCACAGATATTTTTATTTTGACAGTAACTGTGTATTTTAAGACAAGTCATAATATTAAACTCTTTTATTTAAAGAAATCAAAGCACAGCCAAAAATAGTGTTTTCATAAATAAAATAGCGAGTCCGCTTCATATGTTTTACAAGAAAAGGTCTGTTTTTACTAGATATTCATGATAATATTAGATACAAGGCAATTACAAGACCTTAAATATAGTATATCTCGTGCTTTGCTACTATAGAGTGCAATCGCAGTACCTATTGCTGTTTCTTGCAAACTCCAGTGAATAATTTCTCGTTGTACCACCAATGAATATTGCACTTGCAAATTTACTAAAAGAAAATATTAGACTTCTCAATTTCAGAACCTACCTGTTTCTCGCACTAAGCATTTGAATAACATTCTGTTAATTGCAAAACCACAATGTACGCTGTATTAAAGCCTCATATAATTTAATTGGTATATTCAAAGCAGTACAATATGTAGTTAAATACAATAAATATCGTGCTACAATGGCAAGTTAAATAAACAGTAGTTTTGCAAGTGCAATATTCATTGGTGGTGACACGAGAAATTATTCACTGGAGTTTGCAAGAGACAGCAATTAGGTACTACGATTGCACTTTATAGTGGCATAACACGAGATACACTATATTTAAGGTCTTGTAATTGCCTTGTATCTAATATTATCATGAATATCTAGTAAAAGCAGACCTTTGTTTGTAAAACATGTGAAGCGGACTCGCTATTTTATTTGAAAATACTATTTTTGGTTGTGCTCTGATATCTTTCAATAAAGGAGTTTAATATTATAGTAGAGGAGACGTGGAAGATCGACCTTCACCGATCTGATAACCAGATGAGACGTATTCTTTATGTAATATAATTTATAAACAAATATGCCTATAATAACTTGCCTATCAAAAAAGTGCTCGAAGCTATTTTAAATTTAGTAATTTTAATCAACCGCAAATATAACTTTGTCGTTTATACAAATACTATGGAAAACAAAGTTATTTCTGGTGATGGAAAAGTGATCGTGATATTTGGTTAAGTGAAGATAAAGGGTATGTTTAGTGGATACCTGAACTACGGGACCCTTACGGGACTCGCACTTAATCTAATTATTTGATCTTTGTTGCTATATTGCTTCCACTCCAAGATTGTTTGTTTAATAATTACTAGCATCAGCCTTAACACTTAACATACCCTTCATCTTCACCTATCCAAATATCACTATCACTTTTTCATCACCAAAAATAACTTTGTTTTCCATAGTGTTTGTATGACGATGAGACGTATTTTTTATGTAATATAATTTATAAACAAATATGCCTATAATAACTTGCCTATCAATAACTTTGTCGTTTATACAAATGCTATGGAAAACAAAGTTATTTCTGGTGATGAAAAAGTGATCGTGATATTTGGTTAAGTGAAGATAAAGTGATGTTTAGTGGATACCTGAACTACGGGACCCTTACGGGACTCGCACTTAAGAGTCCTGTTACATTTTTTATGCAAATTCATGATTTTGGACGCTGTAATTTTCAGCAGTAGTAAGATATTTTAATTATTTGTTTAAGATTAACGATAGTACTATTCTCTTTCTTGTAAGTTGGAATTACTTATTTTCATTTTTCTTTTCGTGTAATTTACTATAAATATTTTACGAACACAGTTTGCAAGAAAAACCGTTGGTGATGGAACTTTGACGCTCAAATTTACATTGTTACATTCAATTCTTATAAATGCTAAAATTACTAAAACATACTTTGAATGTTTTACTTGTTTATTGGAGTTATAGAATTCCTTTAAATTCCTTGAGTTTTTATGGAAAAATCGTAAAGAAAGCCTAATTTAAGCCATAAATGTCTTGATTCAGCGTCCATTATATTCCAAATTAACGCAACTTTATCAAATAAACTAATCTTAATATATAAAATCCTTGCGTTACTGACTGACTGACAGACACGCTACAGCCGAAACTACTGGGCGCACAAAGCTGAAATTTAGCATGTATGTTCCTTGGGTACCGTAGGGGTGCACTAAGAAGGGATTTCCCGAAATGCCCACGGGATCGGCCAAAACGGGTAAATTTAAAAAAAATGGAGGCGTAGCTGCTGGCGTCCTCTAGTATGATATAAAACTTCAATCTACAATGAAAACGTTTCATAAGTTTTCGTTTCTCATTTGAATAAAACAAAATTGCAATAAATAAAGTTAAAATGCTATATATTCTGCGTCAATTCGGCGCGCCCCTCAGTACCGCGCGAGCGCTTAACGAGGTAGGACCTGTCACCGAATTTTTCGCGCGCGATCGTCCGGAGATCGCTACTATTATCGAGTCGTGTACGCCGATCGAAATAATTTGATCCAGTAAGTAATTTTTTACATCATATATTAAATGTATTATTTTTGGTATGAGTAAGGTAAAAGTAATCAATATTAGTACCTACCTACATATTAGAATTTAATTTTATCTTTTATTTATAGGTAAGTATGGGTCGGAAAACACAACTGTATGCCTGCATAAAAAAAGGAAGAGGCATAATTATGCCCGCTTACAGACAGCATTACAAGTTAGAATGTCACGAAAAAGGTAAACTAATACACGATGTTATTAATTTAAACCGTATTACAAAACATTTAAGTGGCTGCCTAAAATATACATTTTATACTAAAACAAATATAAATCAGTATTTTCTTTTCTAGGACATCTGAAACATCGGTAGAAAGTAAAAATATGGTAGTAGAACCAACAGTGGAGGAATCGTCTACTTTCGATCAGGTAAAGTAGGTACTTGGTGTACCATAATTTTTTTGCTTTGCTATAATTAGTTCAATAATCATACGCCTAGGGTTGTTATTTCCTTAGATGCGGTAGCTAACCAGAAGCGATCCTGGCAAGAGGGCTTCTAGTGGTAGTGTGTCTTTGTCTGACGTGCCAGCTCAACTAATCATTGGGTTTGGTAGAAATGGTAGAATTTTATTTTTTTTGTGATTTACCAAAACGAACGATTAAGAAACTTAGAAACGTATTTAAATATTTTTATTGTTCATGTAATTAATAATCAATATTGTATACAAAATTGTTTGTAAAAAATAATCCATTAATACTGAGTCAGAGTAGTATTTAAATGTTTGGCCCTGGTAATACCGAATGTAAGATGGCGGCTTGCTTGCTTGGTTGTTTGGTTGAGTGAGCCCGTAGCAGCACGGGCTCACTCTATGCCGTGTGAGTCAAAAAAATATCGTAATTTATTTTCGTAATGAATTTTGTTGTAGTGATAATTGTAATTACTTAGTACCGCTATTAAAATTACAAAAGAAGTATTTATAAGAATTGCCTATTGTTCTACGTTCTGATTGTAAACATGTTTGTATAGGAGAGTGCCTTCTGTATTCTATGTCGGCATTGTGACGTAATTCATGAAGATGTGAATAATTAATAATTTATTAATGCTTTCGATTTATGACCAGTAATTCCTTCTTTTTTTTAGAGCCAAGAGCCTTCTACATCATCAGAAAAATGTATGCTTTCCAGTTCTGTTGAACAATCGCAGATGGAAATATCTTCAGAACTTGAACATTTTGAAGATTATTTGCTAATCGTGGAAAAAGAATCATTTACTGATGATGCTGAAAAGTTACATATATTTTTTACACCTTGTTAAGAAATTCGAACAACAATAATATTTTTTGTTATATTGTATGTTTTACGTTTTTGTTTTAGTAATTCAAAGGAAGAAGGATTGTTGATTTTCAATATTTTATGGATCAGTTATTGTTAATAGAAGCTCACGGGGATAAATTCGGCTGCAAGTTGCAAAATTTAAAAATTTTTAAAGAAAAACAGACGGGACTAATTTCAAAATTTTTCGTCAAATGTAAAATGTGTGGATGCAAATTTGACATAAATACTTCGAAAGAAAATCAACATTTCAATGTGAACACTGGCGCAGTATCAGGGGCCATTGCAATAGGAATAGGACTATCGAACCTTAACGAACTTGTCGCTTCTATGGATTTGCCCACAGTGCCATTTCGTATATACAGCAAAACACATGATTCTCTTTCTGAAATGTGGAAATCTGCTGCCGAAAAATCAATGAAAGATGCTGCCAAAGAAGAGAAGGATGCAGCCATATTACGGGGTGATGTCAGCAATGCTGGTATTCCGATGATGCCTGTGGAAGCAGATGCCTGTTGGAGTAAGAGGTCGTATATAAGTAATTATTCGGCTCTTTCTGGGGTTGCGGCAATTATTGGCGAACATACAGGTAAAGAATTACATGTAGGAGTGCGAAACAAATACTGTATTATTTGCGTACGCGCCAACGTGAAAAAAGAAGAACCTTGAGCACATAAGTACACTAAAAATCATACTGGTTCGTCGACTTCTATGGAACAGGCTATATTAGTAGAAGGTTTTAAGCATTCTGTGCAAAAAAGAGGTCTTATATATAACACATTGATTGCTGATGGAGACGCTAGTACTTATAAAAACATTTTAGAAAGTAGGCCGTATCCAGATATACCCGTTCAGAAAATAGAATGCACTAACCATCTGTTAAGAAATTATAATGGCAGGAATTTGCAGCTACAGAAGGATACGTTTGTTCCATTATCTGAACGCAAACTATTGACGGGAGAGCGCCTGACCAGATTACGAACTGCAATACGCTCTGCTATAAAATACAGAAAATTGGAAGACGGCACTATAGCGGATAAAATAAAAAAAATACAAGAAGACATTTTAAACAGTCCACGACATGTGTTTGGAGACCACAATCTTTGTAAGAGTACTGCAAAGAAGAGCGCAAAAGGAGCCCAATTATGTCCCAATGGCAGCGACTTTGATGTTAAAGTTGCAAAAGGATGTCTCTCAACTTGCCTTCCACTCAAGAAGCCTTTAGCACACCTTCACAAACAATCGTGCCGAACAGTTCAATAGCATCGTGGCCAAAATGGTGGGCGGCAAAAGAGTAAATTTTTCTCTTAAAGACTCATATAGTGTAAGATGTTATGCAGCAGTAGTAGCCTTCAACACTGGGAAGCCACAGTACACCTTATATAAGACTATCTGTGACAAAAGTCCAGGAAAGTTACTAAAATGCGTTAAAGAAGCAAGACATGCTCAAAATTTAAATCACCTGGCAAAGTCGCAACAGTACCAACGTTGCCGCAAAAAACTTAGTTTTGCTAGTACAGACTCAAACTACGGTCGAAACTGTGAACGTCTAGATATGGACAGTGACCAATACGAACAAGCAAAAAATATATTCATAGACCATTTAGAACAACAAGCTCTAAACCGACAAGAAATAGAAAGGAGCACTATATTGCAGGCTGAAAGTGCTTTACGGCTAGAATTGCGTAGATGTATTGTAACTGCGTCAATTTTTAGCAAAATTTGCAAAAGACAGCCAAACCAAAACTCTGCACCTCTTGTGAAGAATGTTTTATACAGTTATAGCCTTGATCGTGTACCTGCAGTGAAACATGGAAGAGAAAATGTATCCAAAGCTTTGGCAAAACTTAGCATGCAAGAGAAGATTATTATTGACAAGCGCGGATTGTTCATCGACAAGGAATTTTTTTCTTAGGAGCGACTCCGGATGGACTGTTTGAAGATGGTTTGGTCGAAATAAAGTGCCCCCTCTCCGCGTTTGGATTAGATCCTGAAGAAGTGATTCAACAAAAGAAGTTGAAATGCTTCAAATTGAATGATCGATCTGAAGTTATTTTAGATCGGAATCACGACTGGCACTACCAAGTCCAAGACCAGCTCCATATTGCTGATAAAAAATTCTGTTTGTTCGCAGTGTGGACTGGGGATGATTACCCGATGAAAGTCGTTAAAGTTTGTAAAGATGATGTATTTTGGCGTGAAAAAATGTTACCGAAGTTGAAGACATTTTACTATAACTGTATACTTCCCGAGTTAATTGATCCTCGTAAAACACGATCAATGCCATTACGAGAGATATTTTAGTAATTTTTTGTTATTTAACTTTATAATATATTTTTATTTTATGGACTCTCTTTGAGTGTTTTGATTGAAACTCATCCCAGATTACCTGCATCATAGTGTTCAGACACTAGATAAAAAAAAAAACATCCTAATCAGATTAGTATCAAAGTTGCTTCGCGGACTATAGTTATACTCCCAACGCACACCAACGCAACCTCGCGTATTGCACACGAACACAAGCGCGCGGGCGCGCGAAGCGAGCGTTTACGATCCGTAATAGGACTCTTAATCTAATTATTTGATCTTTGTTGCTATATTGCTTCCACTCCAAGATTGTTTGTGTAATAATTACTAGCATCAGCCTTAACATTTAACATACCCTTTATCTTCACCTATCCAAATATCACTATCACTTTTTCATCACCAAAAATAACTTTGTTTTCCATAGTGTTTGTATAAACGACAAAGTTATATTTGCGGTTGATTAAAATAACTTAAATTTAAAATAGCTATGAGCACTTTTTGAGATGCAAGTTATTATAGGCATATTTGTTTATAATTATATTACATAAAAAATACATCTCATCTGGTTATCAGATCGGTAAAGGTCGATCTTCCACGTCTCCTCTACTATTATGACTTGTCTTAGAATACGCAGTTACTTTAAAAATAAAAATATCTGCGATATCCTAACATACAATCATGTGATCAGAAATTAGGCAGTCTGCGTTATGATGATAGTTAGATAACTCTTAAACGTAATAATTTATGTAATTTTGAAAGCATGCATGTAAAAGATAAATTTCACTGAGCCATAAAATGACATGACAATGCCACACCATACTCGTGTAAACAAGATTTGTACTAGATGCGAAAATAAACCAAGACTAATAGAAGAAAAAATAAGTGGATTACCTTGGAAATCTGGTGCTCTCGGATTAAAAGCAGCAGTACCAGAATTATTTTACGTCGATTTTCTATGAGATTGTAGTACTTACTAGCTTACTAGCTTGCTAAAGCTGAACACTTTACGTAAAATAGACCAAACTTATTATTTTTTTAATCTATGTATTTACCTACAACAAAAAAAAATCGTTGCGATGATAAATTTTAACTTTACCCAAGTAGATTTCTTGATGATTCTACAACTTAGTATTAGACTATACAGTTAAATCCTTAAGGTGCATTCTAAAGCTTTCTAATAGTCCATTTTACCGTGAAGTTCCAACAGTACGATCCTAAATAATACGCCGAGGAAACCACAGTAATACTGCATTCATACTTTGTGTATTTAAGGAATAATTGGTCGCTTAGCTTTCAATATCCAAGAATTGCGAGCTGCTATAAATTTACTCTAATGCAGTCTTGTTTTATTACCCTTTGCTTTATTTTATCCATTGCTTTTAATATAATGTTGTAAATCTTTGTACCAAAATGGCCATGAAAACTATAATATTAATATCATAATTAAATTAAATCTTTACCTGATTTTGCCTCCTAGCTCCAACGCAACCGTTTGACTACTGTACCCTTGGTTGTTGACCCGCTGCAGCTAATATGTCACCAATTTTGATTTGCAGGACAGGATGTAGGTATATGTATACCATAATACATAATTAAGAAAGGCTTCACCCATAAATACATAACAACTTTCAAAAGGCCTATAGATCAAAAGGAGTCTGAATAATAATGACCAGTTATACCCAAAATAAAACATACCCTCTATGATATAGGACAAAAAAGTGTAGCCAATACACGTATACTTAATAACCATTCAGCGAAATGCAGCCGTAACTCACAGAGCACCCGAGACTTTCTAAAACTTTACTACAAAAACACGCTAGCTAGCATTTAAGTTATCACCATCAAATGACAGCGGCACTCAGCGAAACACCAGCTTCACTAAAGCACTTGCTCATTTTATACGAGGCCCACTCAGAATTACGAGGCGTTTCGCTTAAGTAAGCTCATAAGATAAAACTACTAGTTTAAGTTTCGTTGCACATATCTCTCTAGTTGCGCAAAAAATGGATGGAATTGAATTTAGATTGCAGAGAGTGTTTTTATATACGATCGTTAATAATATAATACGGCGCAGTAGTCATCTTTGAGAGCCGGGCTCCACTTTCCAGCCATCCAGATTTGATAGAAAATAATTCTAGGTTGCTTTACCACAGAGCAATTGGCGTCTGACCTCCGCAAACCAAATGAATAGTTTCTTCCATGACACCAGTTTAGTTTACTGACTAATTTATTGATTCATGGATACTGAATGACTGCCTCACTACAACGGCTGTCAAAAATCTTCATGACAGCGGAACTGACGCGGCGACGCTCTCTGTGGCACGGGGCAACTGATGAGTAAAAAATTGGGCAAGTGCGAGTCGGACTCGCGCACGAAGGGTTCCGTACCATAATCTATAAAAGAAAATCACGATCGTTGCATGTATACTTAAATACTTTATAAGTTTCTACCTGTTTATTAAAATCGAGTAACAAATTGCTTAAAAATTACGTTTATTGTATGGGAGCCCCCCTTTATTATTTACTTTTTTTAAATTTAATTATTTATTTTGAAAGGTAATATACAACTACATATTCTGTGAAAATTTACGTCTACCTGTTACAGTTAGTAATTTTGAGCAAAAAATACGAAAAAAAACACGTTTTTTGTATGGGACTCTTAATATTTTCATTTTTTATTTTTAGTATTTGTTGTTATAGCGGCAACCGAAATACATAATTTGTGAAAATTTCAGCTTTCTAGCTATCATGGTTTATGAGATACAGTCTGGTGACAGACAGACGGACAGACAGACAGACAGACAGACAGACAGCGGAGGCTTAGTAATAGGGTTCCGTTTTTTACCTTTTAGGTACGGAACCCTAAAAAGTACTGCGGTGGAGTAAATAAAGAAACTTATTCGGAATACACTTAAACAAGCTAGTACAAAAAATAAAGTAAGACGCTCGACCTCAGCGCAAGTAAATAAAAACAATACGTACACGTGATATAAAAATAAATTCAAATGATTTTCTACCGGGTATCTTTGTACAGGTTAGGCCACTTTATCTTTGTGTTCGTTGTATTACAGTACTTACCGATGTTTTTTTTATATAGCCTCACTTCTGCACGGTTATCCATATAGCCAGAGATGCTTAGAAATATAATCTTTAACCCTAGATCACTAACCTTATTTTTCGACCCTTATTACTAACCTTGGGATAATGGGTTTTATTTGAATTAAACATGCATATTTCTTATTTTTATTATAAATTTATTATATTCTGCTTATTAATTAATATATTTACATAAACCAAATTGGCATATTTATTAAAAAATCAGCCTTACAAATGAGATCGTAGGTTTTATGACAAATTTACAATGGTAACATTTTAAAAGATTTTTTAAAGTATTATTTTAAAGTAAATGTGAAAAATAATTTTCAAATATTAGAAATAACGAATGAAATAAAGAAACGAAACAAAAATTTTGGTAAGAATCTATCAAGTTATACATTTTCTAGTACCCATAGTACAAGCTTCTGCTTAGTTTGGGACTAGATGGTGTTGTGTGAATGTGGTAGAATATTATATTATATTATTATTATTATATTTGTGACAAACGTCAAGTTTGTGCTCCCCGCACTACGATTTATTGCTCTGGGTGCAACTACTTTTAGTCATCCTTCGCTTTGCGGAGGGACACGAGGCTTATATTTTCCTTCTTTAGGTAGGAGGTACATCATTCGCATTATTTTCGCAAAGAAAATAAATAAACAAAACAAAAAAAAAACGCAAGAGTTCCCGAACTAAATAAGACAAAATGTTGCTTTAATACTAACCTTCGTCAATCTGACGACCCATGGTTGCTGGAACGGCGCTCACGGTGCCCCCCCACTCAAAACACTACCGTCAGGCGGGGGGGCAACGGGTCGACTGAGATTATCTAAAGTGTGGAAGCAGTGCGATTGCGCGCGCAAAAGTTAGCACGATTTAAACAAACCCGCGTAGTCAAATTGACGAAGGTTAGTAGTCTAGGGTTAAATAATTATATGTACAATTGAGAGTCGTTGTTTCTATGATGTTACTGATTTAGTATGAAAACAATATGTATTGCATAGTCTTCTTTTTACTTACCTTTAGTTCGTAATTGTAAGTAAAATTATTATGTTTTTAACAAAGTGGTGACGATTGATTAATGTTAACATTGTTTGTTTTGAGCTTTTATTGTTATATTTCTCAAAATAAATTAGAATTTGTATAAAGTTGTATTTTAATTTTGTACAAAGGCATATGGTACATTCAGACAGCCAGACAGGGGGCACATTCGTACGCGTACGAATGTGCCTTAGATTTTAATAACCACCAGTACCTATACCAAAGTTACGGGATCCTGCCGTTTTGCCGAAAAGATTTTGACAAAAGGAGAATGACCAAAACTGGGCTATTTTGTGGCACGTTTGCTTCTAAACCATTAATATCTAGAAAATTTTCTTTTATTTTATAATTTTATATATATTCATTTTAATTTAAAGCGAAACGGGGATTTTTAGTTTAAAATTAAAAGAATCTGCGTTGTTCCGGTCGTGACATCGCCATTTCATATTCAAAACTCATTTTGCATATTTAGGCAAATGTTTACAGTTTCTTGCAAACCCTTTTTAATAGGGAAAAATTACATTCATAGTGAAAACAGAGTGACATAACAAAAGTTCTAATAAGCAAAATAACACCAAAATCTTATGATATTTTGAAAAATGTATTGTGGTGAAATATTTTCTATAAATAATAATTATGTTTATCCTTTTTGCAACATATTAACCACGAAATGATGTTTTGTACTTATCGAAAATATGGGAACATATTTTTATTATACTGGCATCTGTTATGTCTTACGCAAAGAAATATAACTAGTCCAACCTCTCTGGTCTTGCGTCAGTTATTTTGACATGAAAACAGTCAAATTGCTTTTTCACCTATGCTCATATCTCTTTACTTATTGGAAAATAAGTAATTTACTGTCGTTTATATTGACTTGAACAATTCTTTGTGGACCAAACAAGTTTATTCCGTGTTATCAAGACTCGTGGGTTGACTAAAGTATGAGACAGTCTTTATTGGTAACATTAGTATGTCGTCTGGACTTAGAACAACTAGTTGTGGTGAGGATTGCAGTTATGTTAACTCTTCCTTTGCGGTACCTCGGCAGCAACACGTCCGTTCTTTGGACAAGCTATCTGATTCGGAGCTCAATATTTTGACATCATGGATAGCGCCAGTCTGTGTAAGTGTTGTTTACTTCTCTTCTCAATTCCTACAATTCACTCGTGCTCTCCTCACTGAATATTCAAACTACTTTAATTGTTTGTTTCAGGAATTGAACGGAGTCTTACGTTTAGAATGCTATACATTAAATTGAAGCCGTTGTAACTTCTGAGGCCATACCTGCACCACATTATGGTATACGATATACAAACTCCTGCTTCATTTTGAGGTGAATTATTTGAAGAAGATTTAGGAATAATAACAAATAAAATGAAGAATAACATAAAAACTGTGTTTCATTTACCTATTAAGCATAAAACAGTGTTGTTTTAATGCCAACTTTGTAATAAGGTCCAGTGGAATGAGTTTATCTTTTGCGAACTAGCCTCACTGAAATTCTCATTAATTGTACCAAATGGTATTAAGAATTCTCAGTAAGAAATATATCAGACTGAAAAAAACCGCAATCTAATATAATGTACAAGCGTTTGTTTCGTAGCTCCACTTCTTTTTACAACTATTTTCTATATTGTATAATATACATAGAGGCTTCTAATAAATGATATGATTGGTGATGATATGATTTAAACATATTACCGGTAATATGTTTAAATCATATCATCACCGTCCTAGAGTTATGTCGGTTGCATCCAAGACTTCAACGCCTAGGAGCCCTGGGTCCGCTAAACAGATATGACAGAATATTAGCTTTTCCATAGTCTGACCGCCATAACCCAAAGGGAAAGCGATATTGTATGGTTTAGACCAGTAAATATCGGTTTATTGGAGGGTACTGACTCCCCGTAACGACGTGCGATGGTGAAAGATCTTCAAGAGAACTGGGACCGACGGCTTAACGTAAGTACTCTTCGAAGCACGGGCGATAATTAACTAATTTACTACTATTTATATGATTAAATCATGTAACTATCACAATACTTAACCTCAAAATATTTGAAATCCTTAATGTCCGATAGCTAAGAACTGCCGCCGAATATCGTATTAATTTTTTCCTAATTTAATTAGGAATATATTTACTACATTTTACGGGTCAAATCATCGAGAAGCAAACTTAGCCCATCTTCCATACAAATTTGGTCATTCTCCTTTCATTACTCAAAGAAATTTTAGCAACCTTTTTTAATACCATTGCAAAGTTTCGAAAGATTTTAGTACGCATATTTTTATTTGGTCAAATTTTTACTTCGAAAAATATTACCAAGAATAATGTCATAATGGCATTTGGTCTTTAATCAAATGATTTATTACAGCAAAAAATCTTAAAACATTAAACGTTTGGTGATATTAGTTTAGTTATGGAAGAACTTAGAGTAGGTTAATTATAAAAAATGGTTAGGTTAGGTTAGAACTGTGAACTCCTACCTACGCACGAGCCGAGCGAGCGAAGCGTGCGGTACCGCGATGGCGGCAGGCGAGTGCCAGAAACGACTTGCATTAATAGAACAAAGAGATTGTTTTTAGGTTAGCCGGAACTGAACTATTTAGATATGGATAATTATTGATTTTGCGTAAAAACTGTTATTCCAACTGACATATTTGACTAAATAAAAAATGTCAAAAGTACTAGTTGGTAAACAAGTTATAGTTTAAACGTTCATTTCCCAAACATTAGGTTTGCATTACAATTTTTTGTGAATAGATTTTTTGATAAGTAATATTTTGGCAAATGAAATTATGCGAAACATTTTTTGGGAAGTGAGAATTTGACAAATTCCTTTCGGTCAAACAAGGGAGACCCCAAAGTTATAGGTCAGGAGGTCCGTAGACTGAGTCTGAAGAGGAAGGACCGTAAACCTGATGTGAGCAGAGTGTCGGCTTACATGCCTTAGCTAAAAGGAGTGACGGACAAAGATGGAACAGTTCACAAGAAATACTCCATCAAGACTGTATAAGTATAGTCTGCTTTCCAAGATAGCACACAATCAGCGAAGCCCAAAGGATGCCATTCCTTTTCAAACACCTTGCGTCAACAAGGTCGATTGCAGTTGTGGTAGTTCCTACATCGGACAGACCAAGCGAACAATTGCGGAAAAGATCAAAGAACATATTGTAGCTGTGAAAAATCGGCAAGTAAATAAGTCCGCTATAGCTGAACATTTATTGGAGTCAAACCACTGGATGGAACTACATCACCCACAGGCCTTAACCGCTGAACGTCACTATTACTCCAGGATAGTACGTGAAGTTCTAGAGACTTCAGAAACTCTATAGGGTACAAAGTACCTCGGTCAGTATCCATGACATTATCTACCGAAAGGTACTTAACTGACACTTCACCCCACCCCTTCCCCCCGGACCGCTGAGCAGATCAGTCATGTATAACTTATCCCTGTTATTTCCGCTTGCTTGCTCCGCGCCGCAACCCACGCCGGCCCTTCTGCCCGGCCACTTGAAAGCGATAACGATCAAATGCCCGCGCGTTTTTATCGCCTCGGCGCGCGGGTCGGGTTCCACACAATCGGTTCGTGTGACTCAATTTGTTTTGAAAGGTTGTCAAGTGTTATATTATTTATGTTTGTTATGAAACTAACTATACAATGTTATCTTTGTTTATTTAGATTACGACTCTGGTGTCGAGTGATGCTCGTTTGAAATTGAGATAGCGCGTTTTAGAGCTCGCTTTGTATTTATAAGTTTATACCTCAAAACTTAAAGTGGTGACATATCGTTTTTAATATTTAATTACGTTACTTATATATAAGATAATAAGATAAAAATAAAAAAGTACACTTGTCTATACATATTTATGAATTAGAGGCCTCTGATTCCAAACCATTACCTGGCGCCGCGCGGCGTAATTTATGTTAAATTTGATAAGGCCATATAATGCACAAATAACAGTTTTAAACATACAAATAAATAAACACTAAATAAGTAGTCTCATATTCTTTTAAAACAAAAAAACATATACGGATAGCATTCACCACTTCTGAGTAATATGAACATTTCTGAAACAGTTCCCATGTTCTCAGTAAAATCACTGTTGCGCGCCAAAATCTACTTAAGGTCTCGAAAAAAGTCAATCTTATATTTCATGCTGGAATTATTATATATACGTGTTAGGTATTTACATACCTTGATAAACACAATAGATCTTAAAGAATAAAACTAAATTTAACAGAAAAAACAGCACAAATACACTCACACATTCCGCACATTCCGCACCGACTCAACACTCAATGACAACATTGACAACGAACGTTTTTTTTTTTAAATTTTTCTATGGAGTCGAAACTCGACTGGGATTAGTATGACGGGAAATTTAACGTAGAAACGAGATACATAATACAAACTAAGCCCTAGAGCGACTGAGACGAGTATGTTTCACTCTTTCGACTGCGGGAGCCATGTCATATACAGTATGACACGGGCAAAGTAGACTGAGATGCGATGTTATATGCCATATAACACGGGCAATTTAGTGTTTGAATTTTGTTATATGCCATATAACACGGGCAAGCAAGCGGATATAATAAAAAAAATTGGTTGCCTGTAAAGTCGGTATACGGGCGAAAGTTTTACGTGACAACGACTTTGAGTGGTAAAATAATTTTAATGTGAATATTCATTCGTATAGTAGGAAGAAGGATGAAAGACGCGTGCCTTTCACTTTTTATGTCTGTCTCTCTCGCTCTTAGGCGGGACGCGTGCCTCTCACTCGCTCTCATTGTGAGCGCATAACGTGAGCGGAGCGTAACGCAGTTTCTTGAAGTGTCACCCGGCAAACCAATTTATAAGACGTTGTCACGTCAAAAAATTCAAATTAAAATAAATCATAATAAATTGCCGTTAAGTACTAGGCGATCATCATCCCAGAAGCGGGCGCCCAAGACAACTCGCGGTCGTGTGGAACGTCAACTACGCGCACGAGCATACATCTGTACATGTGAGTCAATTATACAATACAACATCTTTAACTACGAGCCTAACAGATCACACATTTAGGTATCGTCGTCCTTGGGATATGGAATGAGACACTGTTTGACGGATAACACGTTTATTGTGTTCGCGCTAGGTACGCGAGTAGGTGAGTGAGTGAACCATGAATACAGTTGTACATCATATATATAGCTTAAGCATACACAGACAATATTAGTATGGATACAACTTTATTTGTAGTTGTAGGTAACCCCTACAACATTCCTCCCCTTTTTGAAAAAAATACAACAATATTACTTAAAAAGGTACATTAGTTTAACATTAAATTCATTGGTTTGTTATGCAGAGTTACTAAGTTGATACACATTACAATACAAAAGATAAGACAATAATGTTGTGAATGTAATTCTATACTGAATATAATACAAGTATCAACTTTCACTGGGAACATTTGCAGGTGTTAGAATAACGGTGGTCCTAAGCGATAATACCTATAACAAATTGAATACACACGTTATGAGAACACAATAATTACAATAACAAGTAGAAATTAAGGTTTAGTTTTATAGATACATACATACGTTTCGACATCAGGCATATGCAGTTGTAGGTTGTTGACCAACTTTGTCAATCTGGTTTAAGGATATGGCGGAAATCATTTCTTTCCTGGTCCATTTCTTTAATCGACGTTTACATCTCGATAACATTATGCAGGAACCAATCAGCAATAATAATACCATAATTATTGTTACAATAATTGAATACTTTTCTATCTGTTGTTCTAACGAGCTATTGCTTGCATTGTTTGCACCGTTTTGTGCAATTACAATTTCTTCACTTTTACTGTAACTTTTACCCATTGTATTAAGCTAAGAGTGTATATAAATGTGTAAAAACTTGTATAAAATGATGTATAAAATATAATGATGTGAAAAGAAAGAAAATAATGCTTATTCTTAACCTACTTACAATATTCATAATACTAATGTCACAGTGAATGCGATGCGAGGCTATGCTACGTTTATTTATGTATCAGCCATTTGAATGCAGATTGTATCGCATCGCCTAGCATCACATTCGCTTGGACTGTGCGCTTAACCTATAAAAACCTGACTGGCGGTTTTATCACGCGGCCAGTGCGTGTGGTACGATATGTAACGGGTGCGGGTTCGGTTCCCGTTAGATTATTTGTTACAACATTTGACAATTATTTGATTCGTTTGAACGATTTGCCTGGTTTGAATCATCTGTGTTTTCACATAAAACATACGCTGGTTTTAGCCTATCTATAGATACATTAGCTTGTCTGCCAGGCAACTGAAGAGTGTAAATCTTTGATCCTCTATGTAAAACGCGGTATGGACCGTCGTAAGGGGGTTTTAAAGATTTACGCACTGTATCGTCACGAACAAAAACAAAATCGGTTTTGAGTAAATCTGGGTGTATGAAACATGTACGAGAGTTACTATGTGGTTCAGGTATCGGCCTAAGGTTCTGTATATTTTGTCTTATTGGCTGTACTAAACTACATGGCTCTACCAAACTAACCTGTGTGGTGTCATAGAAGTCACCAGGGAGACGCAATGTTCGTCCGAATGTTAATTCTGCGGCTGAGACACCGGTGTCGCTACGACATGCAGCGCGCAGGCCTAATAGAACTGTGGGCAATTCCTGAACCCATGATTTGTCACTTAAACGGGCCATAAGGGCAGCTTTTAGCGTCCTATGCCAACGTTCGACTGTTCCGTTAGCTTGGGGATGGTACGCTGTAGTACGTATCCTGCTAATGCCTAAAAGTTTCATGAGCTGCTGAAAAAGGTTGCTTTCGAACTGGCGACCTTGGTCGCTCGTGAGCCTAATTGGGCAACCGTAACGGCATATCCAGTTGGTATATAACGTATTCGCGACGGTCTCTGCATCAATATCTTTGATGGGAAACGCTTCGGGCCAGCGTGTACATCGGTCTATGATCGTTAAGCAATATCTGTATCCATCTTGAGATATCGGTAATGGACCGATTAAATCAATATGAATATGTTCAAAGCGGTTAGCTTGAGGAAATTGACTTAAATTAGAAAAAGTGTGGCGATCGACTTTTGCTCTTTGACACCTAAGGCACGTTTTAGACCAATTATTAACATTGACATTCATGTTAGGCCAAAAAAACTTTTTACTAACTAATTTTCGCGTAGCGCGTATCCCAGGATGACAAAGATTGTGTATACTATCGAATGCAATACGCCTAAATTCTTTTGGTATATATAGTCGTGCTGTTTCTGTGGATACGTCACAATATATTGGTTTATTACAAGTAGGTATGTATAATTTCTTAAAAGTGTTATTAGTTGCGTTAGACTGTGCCTGTTGCACGTAGTCGTCCGTTTGTTGCAACTCAGCGATTCTTTCGAAGTCGAGAATCGTGGGACAATAAACTGTGTCGACGCGTGAGAGTGTATCGTCTACCGTGTTGCTATGTCCGCTTATATGACATATGTTGGTAGTAAATTCGCTTATGTACATTAGATGTCTGATTCTGCGAGGTGTTTCGTCAGAATATTTACCTAATTTAGAATATGCATAAGTTAATGGCTTATGATCGGTATACACAGTAATTTGACGTCCTTCGAACAGTTTACGAAAGTGTTTTATTGCCATGTATATGGCTAATAACTCACGATCGTAAGCTGAATATTTTTGCTGAGCGACGGTTAATTTTTTGGAGAAGTAGCCTAACGGTTCCCATATACCATTGACTTGTTGCTGAAGAACTGCACCTACGCAAGTGTCTGAGGCGTCGGTCATTAAAGCTAGAGTCGTATCGGTCATTGGGTGTGACAAGGTAACGGCCTTTTTAAGACCTAATTTACATTGTTCATAAGCATTACTTGTCTCTTCAGACCACTGAATTTTAGTCTTATCTTTCTTTTTAGAACTGCCGAGATACTTGTTTAGCAATGACTGATATGACGCTGCGTTGGGCAAATGAGAGCGATAAAAGTTTACCATACCTGTAAATCTACGTAAATCTTCAACTGTTTCAGGTTTTGGGTAGTCGGTGATGGTCTATCCTCGGTCGGGCGAATACCTTTTGTTGATATGAGAAATCCTAAATACTCTACAGATGTTTGACCAAAAATACATTTAGATAGATTAATAGTTATGCCATAGTTACTTAATCTTTCAAATACGATACTGAGATGCTTGCGGTGTTGAATTTCATCTGAACTAGCAACAAGAGTGTCATCTATATAATTAAAAATAAAATCTAGACCTTGAAAGACTGTCCATGAACCGTTGAAATGACTGTGCTGCGTTACGCAGTCCGAAGGTCATTCTCGGAAATTCGAAAAGTCCGAACGGTGTTATTATGGCTGTCTTCTCAATATCGTTAGGCGCGGTCTCTAAAAAATGATAAGCCCTATTGATATCTATTTTTGAAAATATTGTTTTACCAGACAATAAATATGTAAAATCCTGTAAGCGCGGGATAGGGTATCTATCGGGTTTTGTAATTGAATTAAGGCGACGGTAATCTCCGCACGGCCTAATGTCACCGTTTTTCTTTTCCACGACATGTAAAGGGCTAGACCATGGGCTTTTTGATGGACGACAAATACCTAGTTCTACCATTTTTTGAAATTCAGCTTTAACACGTTTGTATCTAGCGGGGGCAAGCGGTCTAGCTCGGGCAAAAACAGGCGGCCCTGTAGTCTCGATATGATGTTGTACTGAGATAGGTAGGGTGTCCACGAATGACATAGGTTTTGTGATGTTGGGAAATTTAGATAGGAGTTCGCTGTACGGGTGGTTAATGTTTACGGAAAACACATAAGGTTCAATAACATTTACAATAGATGTCGAAATATTTAAATCTGTGACCTTATCGATGAGTTTTCGTGAATTTATATCAACCAAAAGCTTGTGGTAGCACAAAAAATCGGCTCCTAAAATGGGTTGTTTAACATCTGCTATTATGAAATCCCATCGATATGGTCTACGTAATTTAAAATTTAAAATTAGGGTCTTAATACCGTACGTTTTGATTTCTGTCCCGTTTGCGGCAAATAATTTGTAGTCACTACACTCGTATTGTTTATGTGATTTTGTGACTGGTAAAACTGATACGTTTGCACCTGTATCTACTAAAAATTGCAAACCTGTGTTTATATCCGTGATGCGAAGGCGGCGACATGGGGAGATGGCACAGATGTTCGCCTCGGTCTGCGCCTCTTCTAGTTTTCCGAACGGGATTTCCAAGCGCAGGGTTCGACGCATTTTCTTGCTCTCGTATTGAAGCGCTAATGATAGTAGCACAGCTCAGACTGGCTGTCCGGGGTTCGACGCTGACGCTGTGCGGAGGGGTCACGGCTTAGGTTTTGAGATGCTGAGCGGCTGTTATTCCAACGGCGTTGATATGGCTGATATGGCGGCCTTGATCTTCTCAGCTCAGCTACGTCGCAACTGATCTTCGAAATTTCAGTCATGATCTTCTCGATATCCGTGGATATGTTCGGCTGCGGCTTCAGCTACTTGTAAGGGTTTAGACGTCTCCAAAATCGTATCTGCAATTTTAGCGAGGTTTTCTAAGTCTTTCAGATCTGTAACGGCTAGCACGGCACGCACTGACGATGGAAGATGCCCTTGCCACAGTAGTCGCAGTGTATCGTCGGGGATTTTATCTCTCGCTAGGTCCTTCATACGCCGGAGAAGCTGCGAAGGCTTCTGCTCACCCAACTCCATCTCGCTGAGGAGCTTTTGGAATTGGCGTATCTCCGATTCTTCGTAAACGGTAAGTAAACGGGTCTTCAATGCTTCATATTTCTTGCTTTCAGGTGGTTTCAGGAGGATGTCGCCTACCTGCTGTATCACGTCCTTGCCAAGTTTCGTGACGACGAGGTTGAACTTGGCCTCGTCGCTGAGTTTTTGTGGGCTCAAGACGGCGTCGCATTGTACGAACCAAAGCCTAGGTTGGTCGCACCAAAATTCGGGTATTCTCGATGAAACTGTGACTGTAGCCAGTTCCACTACCTCCGGTTGCGGTTTCGTTGGGATGGACATCCTTGAAAATTTTTCGGCGGGGTCACCACTTTAGGTATCGTCGTCCTTGGGATATGGAATGAGACACTGTTTGACGGATAACACGTTTATTGTGTTCGCGCTAGGTACGCGAGTAGGTGAGTGAGTGAACCATGAATACAGTTGTACATCATATATATAGCTTAAGCATACACAGACAATATTAGTATGGATACAACTTTATTTGTAGTTGTAGGTAACCCCTACACACACATATACAAACAAGGGGTCAACTTAAACTGGACGGAAAGCTACTTTGTTCCGAACCGTCGATCCACGACCAGTTAACGAGACCCCGTCTCTAGCGGCGGACGATTAGAAAGTAACGCGTGGAAGAGCGAGAAGACCATACTGCGCAGTAGCAGGGAGTGTGAACGAGACAAATATATTACACTGCATACTAATCTTACACTACTTGCTGCAAGCATTCATTCAACACTTACAATAACTGCTACAAAGTTTCTGCTATCCTGGTAGTGGCGACAACTGTTTGCATTGCTAAAATAAATGTAACTTTTTAGTACCTACCTATCTTAACCCATTCACAACAAAAACAGTATCTAAACAAAGCTTGTGTGCGCAATGCCACTGAAGCATACACCACCAAAATTTGGGAAGCAATTACCGGGGTCTGACACCAATTTAAGCTCTAACGCCGCAACAGACACGGAAAATGAGGCATCGAGTCGTAGTGCTTCAAATAGAATGCGGCAGCGCAAACGCCCACACGACGATGAGCTGTCGGTATTTATGAATGAGGTAATAGAGAGTATGAATAAACTAAAGAAACAGCAGGATGATCAATATAACACCCTAATCAGCTCAATACACGAAATTAAGGATCAAAATAGCGAAATTAAAACATCTATGTCCTTTATATCGAAGCAATATGAAGATATGGAGAAACAGCTGAGAACCATCGAATCAGATAGAAAGGGATTTTTAGCACACATACAACATCTTGAATTAAAAATAGACTTATTGGAAAAGTCACAGAGATCATCTAGTATTGAGATTAAAAATATACCCCCTAAAAGCGGCGAAACCAAAGAAGATCTTAAAAATCTAGTCGGAAACATCGGTCAAGTTCTTCAAATAGACGTGCAAGACTCAGAAATCCGGGATATATATCGCATTAAGACGAAGTAGGAAGTAAATAGACCTATTATCGTCGACTTTACCACCACTATTCTTAAAGAAAAGTTACTACTCAAGGGCAAGAAATACAATACTGGAAATGTAGGAAATAAGTTAAACACATCTATGTATGTTGAAGATTGCTGGGCCTCCGACACCCGTCTACTTATCTGAAAACTTAACAGCAAAGACTAGAAACTTATTCTTTAAGGCCAGAGAATACGCTAAACAGAATGAATATACTTTCTGCTGGGTTACCAATGGCAAGATATATCTCAGGAAGAAAGCAGGTGCGTCTCACATCCGTATAGATTCAGAACAAGACTTACTTACTCTAAAAGCGCAGGAAACGGCGTAAAAATATTCTACCTACTGTATACTATATTTACTTGCATGTTCCTAATTATTATTTTGCATATAATTATAATGAACCGTGAACTGTCAAATGTTAACTTTATAAAATCCACACACACACATCATATACACAATTTACCACTCCACATTGATATCACTCACCCAAAGCACACAATACAAACTTTCGACACTATTATGTATAAACCACACTTATCTAGAACTCATATAAAACACTTACAATTCGCTTCTATAACAAGTGATGCATACACTTACAATTTATTTAAGCTGTTATATACTTCAAATCAGCGCTGTCCCCTAAAACTAAACAGATACCCAGAACATTTTGCTAACAATACGCGTATTTCACTTCTCCACAAATTATGACAAAGTTGTCATAATTTATCTATAATATTAGTCGATATCCTGAGATATATTAGGTAAAGTTACTTAATATATCTCAGGATATCGACTCAATCTCGGTGTCAGAATCCTTAACCTTTCGTATGCTTAAGAGCAGATCTGCACGAGACACAATAGATTTTAATTGTGTCTGGTAACTCAACATACGAGAGGTTAATCTGCTGTCCAGATCAATTAAAATGTCATATTAAAAAAACTGAGAAATGAAATATAATCCTACACCTAAACATCAGAAGCATAAACTGTAACTTTGATGGCCTAATGTTACTACTTTCGCGGACGGGTACTTCTTTCGATGTAATCGTGCTTTCGGAATGTTGTTTGAGCAAAGTAACTAATCTTCCTGTATTGGATGGTTACTTGTCCTACTCATCGGGCTATTCAAATCAGAACGATGGTGTGGTGGTTTATATAAAAACTCTCATCTCACACAATACTAGAGAACCATTATTCCAGGATGCAAACTGCTTGATAACTACATGCGGACATGAGCTCGCGATCATCTCTATTTACCGCTCTCCTGCTTATCAAGCATTTGACACATTTGTTGAAAGTCTCGATCAGGTTTTAAATTCACTTTCTCATGTAAAAAATGTCGTTCTAATAGGCTAATTGACAAAAAAAATTTATAAGTCCGTCCTTTAGATTATTCAAAAATAAGCGACACGTATTTTTTATTTGTAAATTAAACCAAAAATGACCAAGATATAGCTCATTAAAGTTACGTATAACGTCATGCCGTCCTGCATTTTTTCGCACTAGATGACGTCACACGTAACTTTAATGAACTATATCTTTATTATTTTTTATTAAATCGAAAAAAGAAAAAATACGTGTCCAATATTTTTTTATAATCTAAAATACGGACTAAATAAAATGTAATTATTTTGACCCTGGAAACTACCCTATTGGAGATTTAAATATCAATATTACACCACAAGGGAGAGATGCCGTATCAGAGCACTACCTGGAATTAACGGCGTCGCATGGACTCTTACCGGGGCATCTATTGCCCACCCGCGGAGAAAACTGTATTGACCACATTATGCTTAGATCTACCAAGCGTTGCGCCACATTTGTTCTCGACTCTTTTATAACCGATCACGCGCCAATCGTTCTCTGTATTTATCCTCCTCTGCCTCAACGTAAACACTTGACTCAGTCCACCAGAATAGATTTAACCAACTTGTTACTAGAACTCAAAAATATAGACTTCTGCTCAGTAAACTCAACTTCTGATCCAAATGTTGCAGTAGAATCTTTTCTCAACCTATTATCAAATGCCATCAAAAAACCCTCAAAGCTTAAAAACACTTCAAATAGCAAAACATGTATCAAACCTTGGATAACACCAGGCCTAGTAAGATGCATAAGGCACCGAGATAACTTACACCTTAAAGCAAAATTATCTCCACAGAACGCAATGTTAAAAATCACGTACTGTAGATATCGTAACTATTGCAACAATCTCCTTAAGAAAGTCAAATCGCAGTATGATAAAAATGAGTTACAAAAAAATAAAAACAACCCCAAGGCGCTGTGGCATAGTATTAAAAATATAACCAACATGAGGACATTAACAAAACCGCCTCTTGAATAACTAAATCTGTCAAACAGCCCTAAAAACTCAGTGAATTCTGTCAACAACTTTTTTGCAGAGATTGGAGAGAACCTGGCTTCCAAAATATGTACACACAGTACTCTAAATCATACACCCCTATTAGGCCACAATAAAAATTAAAAACACAACAACCAACGCGATTCAATGGCTCTCATAGATACGGATGAAACAGAGATCGACGCAATTCTCGTAGGTTTGCGTAATGATTGTGCAGTTGGAGTGGATGGTATACCAGCATTAGTAATCAAAGCTGCAAGAAATGTACTTGTTCCCCATATTACATACCTATGTAATCTCTGTATTGGTGAGGGTGTCTTCCCCGATCTTTTAAAGAGAGCCCTAATTACTCCAATACACAAAAGTGGAGATAGAGATAGTATCACAAATTATAGACCAATATCGGTACTTACTACTGTTTCCAAAATACTAGAAAGAGTACTAAACAGAAGGCTTATCGAGTACCTTGAACAAAAAAATCTTATTTCAGAACGACAACTTGGCTTTAGGAAAGGTAAGTCTACAGAAGATGCCGTACTCGAACTTACGGAAACAGTAGTCAAACACCTTGATAATCAATCAAAAGTTGCTGGTATATTTCTGGACCTCACCAAGGCCTTTGATACTGTCTCTATTCCCATACTTGTTTTAAAAATGGAATCTCTGGGAATACGTGGCACTGTCCTAGATATATTCAAAAGCTATCTGACCAACAGAACTCAATATGTCAAAGTTGATACGTTTATGAGTGAAGCAGCCAGTCCTATTTTTGGTATTCCGCAGGGCAGCGTTCTTGGTCCGACTCTCTTCCTCATCTACATAAATAGCCTGTGTAAAGTTCTACCTCATTGTAAAATACTAGCGTATGCAGATGACACAGTACTGTTGGTTGGTACATGGGAAGAACTGGGAACAAGTGCGTAAATTCAGTGAGGCGGCTCTACGGGATCTCCGGTAATGATGTGGCTAAGAAGTAATTTACTTACACTAAATATTCTAAAAACTAAATACATCACCTTCTCCTCTCGGCAAAATTCGCTTCCTCCAGTAGACTCACTTTGCCTAAAAGCGCACTCTTGCAACTCTCAAGTCGAAATATGCAGCTGCGTTCGGTTAGAGCATGTCAACGAATTTAAATACCTAGGCGTAATTTTAGACAATACATTATCGTGGTAGCCACATATAAACAATTTGGTCGCTAGGGTCAGAAAACTGATGCCAATTTTTAGGAAGCTACGATTCTCAGCTAATCACGAAACACTGATTCTTGTATACTATGCACTCGCACAATCAATACTGTCTTATTGTATATTAGCTTGGGGTGGAATAGGTCCTACTTCCATGATAAGACTGGAACGCGCGCAGAGAGCAGTGCTTAAAATTATACTTGGTAAGCCAAGACGGTATAGCACTACTGACCTATACAAAGAAAGTGCAGTTCTTACAGTGAGACAACTCTTCGTTAAGCAACTAATTCTGCGTAAACACATAAGTCAGACTTATAACAAGGAAAATGTCAATCGCAGGAACAAAAGAGTCTGTCCCACTGTCACCCACAGAACTGCTTTGGTGGGTCGACAGTATTATGTATTAAGCACCCGTATCTACAATAGGGCAAATGAGTTAATTAACATCTACAAACTCAACTCAAGGCAAGCCAAACATTGTATTAACATCTGGCTCCAGAGTCTAACATACGCAGAAACAGAAGAACTACAATTTTTTTTGTCTTATTATCTAAAGATCTAATCTAAAGAAAAGATTTTGTCTTATAAAAGCGAATATTGAACTGATGGAAGGCGCTGACAGCCGTCACACAGTTTCTATACTAGTACAGCTGTCAACGTTCATACTTATTAACAGCATTTATTGTAACATGTTTTTCTATACCTTTAAAAACAACCTGTAATGTATTTTTGGAAACCAATAAATTATTCATTATTTTATTTATTTATTTACTTATTGCTATAGTAAGCTATTGTAAGCCGTGCGGCGTGCGCATGTTTCTCTGTCTGTATCTCTCTCTCTTATAGAAAGCTAGCATCATGTTCATGCTTACTGATCACGAAAATTACATCTATTTGGGAATCCAAGATGGTGGACGAGACATTTTTAATAAAATTAATATGGGTATCATTTTCGGGGTTTTTATGGGTTCTGGTCATGAAAATGACATCTATTTGGGAATCCAAGATGGCGGACGGGACATTTTTAATAAAATTAATATGGGTATCATTTTTGGGGTTTTTCTGGATTCTGGTCACAAAAATGATATCTATTTGGGAATCCAAGATGGCGGACGGGAAATTTTTAATAAAATAATATGGGTATCATTTTCGGGGTTTTTATGGATTCTGGTCACAAAAATGACATCTATTTGGGAATCCAAGATGGCGGACAGGACATTTTTAATAAAATTAATATGCCTATCATTTTTGGGGTTTTCATGCTTTTTGATCACGAAAATGACATCTATTTGGGAATCCAAGATGGCGGATGGGACATTTTTAATAAAATTAATATGGTTATCATTTTCGTGGGTTTTATGGATTCTGGTCACGAAAATGACATTTATTTGGGGATCCACGATGGCGAAAGGGACAGTTTTTGTAAAATTAACAATTATTACTAAAATTGAGCCTACTGATTAAGTTTATTTAACATTATATTTGTTAATAATAAAAAATATTATTATAACTTAAAAAAAATAAAATTTTATTACACTTCCTTCACTAGTTAATCGAAATGAACTTCGTTCCATATAGGTGTCCCTTGACACCTCTCAAGCAGTTTTTTAATAAAACTAAAGTATTCGTCCAGTCGTTAAACTGGATGTTACAGTTTCAATTACCACCATCATCGTCCTAGCATTATCGACGTTGCCTCAATGACTTTCTTCTTGGAGCTAGGGTCCTAGGACTAAGTGTATGTGACAGAATATCAGCTTTTCCACAAATTAACTGCCAACTAACTTCTACAATCCAAAGCGATAGTGTCACATGGTTTAAATCAACTCTATCAGTTTATTGGCTATCACTGACTCCCCGTAACGATTATCAAACATATTCATGACAGCCGAGAGCGACGGTTTAACGTGTTTTCCGAGGCACCGCGCACTCGATAGTAATTTGCAATTTAATACGTAGATAATTTTGAAAAGCCGGTGGTGTGTGCCGTAGATTTGAAAACAATACCCTTCGCATAACATTTTGTTGATATCTTCACTAGGCTCTCGCCTTCATTTCGTAGTTTTGATTACCACCCAGTACAAATCTTTGTATCATGAGCACGATTATTTGCGCTGCCTCTGGGTGTAATGCGTGTGTAACTCCTTATAATGCGATTCAGATTTTTAATCTCTTCGTCTTTGTTGTTCCACCGTTATCCGTTAGATGTCGCATGTGTATGTGCTTCCGTCATAGCACGATACATTTTATATGTAGGTATCGATACATGCATGAGTGGTTACAATTAACACGTCTGCTGCACATATCTGCACACACAAGGCAGGCTATGGTACTATGTTGTTGACATAATCATCAGTGTATAAATTAATAATCTTAGTACGCTAATTCACTGACTTGGATAAAAATGACATAATGCTGTGCATTGCTGCTCTAGTTCTCACTATACAATCACAATGATTTATTTACAATTAGTAGTAACTAAATTGAAGCTACTACTTTTTTGTGAATATTAAAAAGTACTTGGCTAGCTTAGCGTAATCTTAATATATAAAATCCTTGCGTTACTGACTGACTGACAGACACGCTACAGCCGAAACTACTGGGCGCAGGAAGCTGAAATTTGGCAAGTATGTTCGTTGGGGACAGTAGGGGTGCACTAAGAAGGGTTTTCCTGAAATTCCCACGGGATCGGCCAAAACGGGTAAATTTAAAAAAAATGCAGGCGTAGCTGCTGCGTCCTCTAGTACACTATAAATTGCCACCAATATTATGATTTCTAATGAATTCAGGCATGAAACCTCTTCTTTATAAAGCAAGAATTATGTGAATATGAACTCAATATATCTAGTCGTTCAGCTACGCGTTCACCAACGAGTACAAAGTTAGTCAGGAAAGTTGAGTCTTTGTACGAAAGAAAACATTTTGGTATTTAGAAGTTTGTTAGGTCTAGGTTAGGGTTTTGGAGTCAATACTTTTAATATTTTGGAAACTTTTCCGTGACATGAGGATCGTAAATAGAGCTCTTTTTAATTTAAACTAAAAGTGCTAAAGTTTGAAGATAGAGCATCCTCAATATTACGAATATGATAATCTTCTCGCTGTTACAAAATAAGCAGCGAATACTTAGTAGAAAGACCAACATAATTAGTCCAATAGCTTTTAGATGTAATGTGCTTATTAAGTCGTTAATTAGCAAGCGCTGAACGTCCAGGAAAATATCGTCGGAAAAAGTGCATATCTTAAAGTTCTTCGTCTTATAAATCAGGTGAATTCTGCTTACGGTTATGTTTTTGGGCTTAGCCCTCTCCAAAAGGCCCATACCCAGCAGTGGGACAGTTTATAAACAAGGCTGACGATGATGTAGCTAACCCTAGCCAGAATATAAGTTATTCCAATTTTGCTTGATCTTGTATCTCTTCAACAGGAGTAAGTACTTCAATACCGCTGTCTCCGATGCTGGTATCACTGCTATCAATCGCAGCTCTGCTCTGTACTGGAGTATGTGGTGTCATCACAGCGTTGTATCGCCGCCATGCTGCTAGAAGACATGATATTGACAAGCATCCACCGTCCACGTAAGTTTTCTTCCTCTTAGCGTTATCCCAGTTTTCAATCTGGGGTCCGCTTACTAGTCTTACCGGATTTGGCTGAAAATTTGCTTTTCCACGGAGCGACTGCCTGTCTGACCTCCGCAACCCGAAGGGATAGCGATATTCCATGGCTTAGACTAGTGTCAGTTTATTTAGAATTTACTGATGCCCTGTAACGATTGTCAAAGATCTACATGACAACCGGGACCGACGGCTTAACGTGCTCTCCGAGGCACCATTTTAGATCCTACTGGCTTTATCAAACTGGTCCTTATTTGGGATTACTTGGGCGTTCCAATTCCTTTGATGCTTTGGAGCCCAAAAACAAATTATACTTTATCGATGAAATACACATGTTTAAATATATTACAAATATTTATTAAGTAATGTTTTTGTTCCTTTTTATTTGATTGTGGTGTAGAAATTGTGAGCTCTTATTTAGCAAATAAAATACATTTGGCATATTATTGTATTTTTGATAGCCGGTGCGTCTAGTGGTCAGTAACCCTAATTGCTTGGCTGGAGATAGTGGGTTCGATTTCCTCCCAGGACTAATCATTGTGTGAGGAGAACGATTATTTGTGCTGTACTGCCAGCCTTTTGCATAACTCCAACTGCTTCTTCCTCTCGCATACAAAAGAGGTAATAAGGATCTTTAACCCTCTCAGTTACTTATTAAATGGGACAATTGAAGGGACTGTACACTCAACGTCATCAAAACTTCAATAGCAGCTAATTTTATGAAGCAAATGTGACAAAAATATGTTAGCAAAAAATCGAGTTTTAGTTGCAAATTATTAGTTTCCTTACAACCCTAATACATACATACATATCGTCACACCTTTTATCCCCGAAGGGGTAGGCAGAGGTGTATTTTTACACCCACTTTTCGCCAGATATACTTTAGTCCCACGTAATAAGGGGCGAGCCTATTGCCGTACCGGGCACATTTCCAGACTCCGTGCTGCTACTGAGAATTTCGTGACAGAAAAACCCAATAACACTGCCCGACCCAGGAATCGAACCCGGAACCGAACCCGATCCCACGCGCACACCCATGCTGCGAGACCAACGAGGCAATCGTATAGGGTTTGATGTCGAGTTTTCCGTCTCTACGCAAAGATGGTATTTGCATCGTGTTATGCCTTAGTCGCCTCTTACGACACCCACGAGAAGATAGGGTGGTGACACTTGTATTCTATGCCGTCAACCTCACGGCCGACAACCCTAATAACTGAGCTAAAAGTTTTAGAAGCAGATTTACGACCACAATGCATGGGCAAGACTCGAGTACGTACTATCTTGATCAGCTGCGAGTTTTTCATACCACTAAGATACTGCTATTACGTCTTGAGTTTAAACTTTCATTCAACAATAATAAATTACAGGAACCGTAAATACTTAGTTGTTTTGTTAAGTAAATATGCCGTGAAATTTGGCTCTATCTGGCTAAATTCGAATGTAACAAAAGCTTGAACTATTTAAGGAACTTTGACCCCACAGCGCCCCTTACGTTCTAATGAATAAGCGACCAAAATATGCCACTCTACTTGACAAGATGCGATACATTTTCGCTATGTTTTTCTAGTATATATTTTTATATTTTCTGCTCGAGTAGAGAACAAATAATCATGTCTATTGTTTTGCCTCAAGTTTAGCTTACAATCTCCTACTCACCTTATCCAACGATACTAACTCTTCAGCATCAAGTGTAATCCGGTCATCATCTTCTTTATTCTAGCGTTGCACCAATTACGATCCAAAATCATTACCTTGGAACATGGGATACGCAAGTTTAGTTTGTCCTGGGGTCAGTTCAGGACTATGTGATGTTAACTTGTGAATAGCGATTAGTAGTAAATTTAAACATTAGTATTGCCACGTAACGACTGCCATTTGAGATCTGCAATTCAAAATAGACGATATTCTTTGCTTTGAATAAGTGTCAGTATATTTGAGAGTACTAACTCTTCGTAAGGACTCAAACATATTATACTCGTAAAAGCAACCTCACTTAAAGTTTAGACTGTCGCTAAATCTCACCACGGACAGCTAATTAAAAATCTTAAAAGGCTCGTGGTCGATTCTGTGCTTTTCCACTAGGCTATCGCTGCTCACAGCTATTCTAATTCGACTACTTTATTCAAGTCGCCAGCATCATCTGGCCATCCATTTTTACTCACATTTACTAAATTGCAGTGCCCACTCAAAGGTCAGAACACAAATTCAAATATATAGAATTTGTATTACATTTTGTGTAACATATAAATTTTGGTATCGTATAGATAAACTGTTAGATGTGTGGTCTCGAATCGACTTACGTCAAGCCATTTTTTATTTATTATTGCGGTCGATACCGCAATACTTGGAGTAGTACTAGTTCCAATAGTACTTTTTAGGATTCTGGGCATGACAGGCACTGAAGGGATCCTGTCATTAATAAAAGGGTCTCGTTCGCTAAAGCCTCCGCCGTACATCCGTTTGTCTGCCTGTTAGCAAGCTATATTTTACGGAATTGGTTGAGTTGTAATTTTCTTAGAGAAATCTATACGTAGTAGTAAGTCCCCTTTTCTTCCTGTCTTTCTGTATAACGCGATAAGCTTAAAAACTACCAAACGGATTTATGTACATGTTTACCATTACATAGTAAGCACATCGGCAGTGGATACTACGGCCGGCATGTTACGCGGCCGTCCGTACGTAGGTCTAGCTTTGCTTTGGCGAACGAGTGCGTTCCATAATGTGTCGGTGATTAAGTGCAATAATCCGCGAGTGATCAAAGGTCAGTGCTAGTGTTTAATGTGTATATGCCTACAAACTCGAGTACAAATCTAATGGATTTCACGGATTGCTTAAGCTTGGTGAGTGCTATTATTAATAGTTACGGCATTGAAAACTGTTACATACTTGGTGACTATAACGCACACCCAACAGAACAATTCTATACCGAGCTGATAAACTTCTGTAGAGAACTTGAATGGAGTTGTGTTGATACTGAGTTGTTAGGGATTCATTCTGATACATATACTTTTGTAAGCGACTCACACGGCTCGAGGAAATGGTTAGACCATTGCGTAGTTACTAAAGCGGCCCGTACCTCGGTAGTTACAGCGTGTGTGCTGTATGATACGCTGTGGTCTGACCATTATCCTCTGATGCTTGAGTATGTTTTTGATGCTGTATGTACGAAGGATTATAATATGAATAAATCACCAAATTTAATTATATGGGCGGATAAAAGTCACGAACAAGCGCAGTGTTACAGTGCAGCTTGTCATGAAAGATTAAGATGCATTGACTTACCAGAACAATTAAGAAACTGTTGTGATCAAATTTGCAATGATACTCGTCATCAAAATATCATTGACAGGCTGTACAGTGATATTGTGGGTGCGTTAAGTGAATCTGCAGTAATTAGTTGCACACGGAGAAGAAAAAGAAAAAGCGTTGTAACTGGTTGGAACAAATATGTAGATCAAGCATCAAATCAAATCAAATCAAATCAAATCATCTTTATTGTGGATCATAGGTAATTGTACATAATACAGATGGTCTTAATTAAATATTCTGCGAGCAGCTATGTCCTACCCTTAAGGCGTACAATAATTATAATGTAGGTAAGTCATCTATACTGATTTTACATCATATTATTATAATATATAAAAAACATGCATGTCAACAATAATAATTATAATAACACATCGCAAATTATAGTTAATTGAATATTAATTTTAATAAATTTCAGTAAACAGTTTTGTAACTAAAAGGACTTTCTACTTCATGAACTCGAAAAAACATGTTGCTCATCACGTATGTATACAAAACGCATCATGACCCAGGCAGATTATATTTTAATAGTGATTTGTCGGCAAAGAAGTCTTTCATAGAGTAATAGCATTTGCTCACTAACAGTTCATGGAGTTTCTTTTTAAATGATTTTACTTCAGTAATTGCTCTTATAGGTCTTGGAATGTTATTGTATATACGGGGAGCCGCGCAGAAAATACTTTTGTGTAAGAAATGAGTCTTACTAGGAACTATGTCTAGCTTGTCCTGATGCCGTATAAGGGTTCGATATTTAAATAGAGCAGTATTATTTTTGACAAAAACTGCGACCTCAAAAATATACAGACACGGTAATGTTAATATGTTCATTTGTTTGAAAAATGGTTCACACGATTCGGTTTTTTGTAGGTTGAAAATTGCCCTGACACACCGTTTCTGTGCAATGAACGCGCGTTCCTTATCAACACTATTGCCCCAAAATATCAAACCGTATCTAAGGTTAGAGCTGACGTAACCATGGTATGCCGTTATTAGTGTTGGTAGGTTTGCAATTTTGCTTAATCTGTGAAGTGCATATGAGAAGTTGCTTAATTTTTTGCAGACATAGTCGACTTGTTTTTTCCAATTTATTTTGTCATCAACGTGTAACCCTAGAAATTTTGTTGTTTCTGTTTCTTCAATGTGTTTATCTTGATACTTGATGTTTAAAGTACCCGTACGTCGAGTTCTTATTTTAAAATTCATTATTTTGGTCTTGTCAATATTAATCATTAATTTATTTGAATTAAGCCAGTCATTTACTAAAACTAAAGATTCGTTAATGTCAGATTCTAAGTTAATTGTATTGTCATTAGTGAATAGTACAGTGCTATCGTCAGCGAATAATGTCATGTCGTGATTTATTACCGAAGGCATGTTGTTTATATAAACCAGAAAGAGAGGAGCGGATAAGATACCTCCTTGTGGAACGCCAAGTTCTACCGTTCTGGATTCAGACGTAAAGGTTTCTTCTATTTTTGTGACTATGTTTACTTTCCTTATCTCTGTAATCTGTTGTCTATTAGATAGATATGATTTTATGAGATTGTATGCATTGCCTCTCACACCGTATGCATATAGTTTTCTCATAAGAATACTATGGTCAACGCGGTCAAAAGCCTTTGACATGTCCATATATATTGCTACAGCCGGTAGTCCTTTGTCCAAATTATTCATAATTTTTCCTAAGAAATTATATATTGCTACGTTAATCGACTTATTTTTCCTAAAGCCATATTGACTTGGAGAAAAGATGTCATGGCTTTCGAGGAAAGTGTAGAGACATTTATAAATGACCTTTTCAAAAATTTTGGCAAAGATAGGTAATAGCGCTATGGGCCTATAATTGTTCATATTTGTTCTGTCACCTTTTTTAAAAACTGGCTTTACAATTGAAATTTTCAATTTGTCCGGAAATATGCCTTCTTCTATACATAAATTTACTATATAACTTAGGGGTTCTGATATTATATTAGCAACATCTTTAACAATATTAGTCGCAATACCATCATAACCGGTACTGTTTTTATTTTTTAATGAAATTATTATTTTATTGATGTCTTCTGGAATTGTTGGGGTCAAAAATATAGAATTAGAATGATATGTCAATTTATTAAAATAATTATTAAGTGTATTGAATTGTTTGTTGTCATTATTATTTATGTCAAGGAAAAAGTCATTAAACGATTTAGCGATGTCTTTGGGATTGGTTATTATTTCGTCATTGGTAATTATTTGTCCCACGCTATCAACCGGAAATTTATATTTGATGTTATTAATAACATCCCACGTCGCTTTACTTTTGTTTGTGGCAGTCCTAATGTAGTAATCGTTTTGGGATTTTTTTGTCAGCCTTATTATTTTTTTGTATCTTTTAGCATAATTTTTGAATGCGTTTTTGTTTGAAGCGTTTGGTATTTTTCTATACTGCCACAAGAGATGGCATTTACGTTTGCTACATATTTTTAGGCCGCGTGAGATCCAGTTTGGTCTTGATTTGTTAAAATTTTTAATTCTGGTTAAGGGGAAACATAGGTCATAAAGCATAATAAAGTTTTCGTGAAATTCGTTGTAGGCACGATTTGCGTCTAAACAGCGGTAAACATCACTGTTGGTTAATTGTTTTAAATATTTAATAAATAGTGCTCTGTTATCTTCAGAATAAATTCTTTTGAATGAATACCAATATTTTAAAGTACAAGTTTTTTTAACCGGGATTTTAATAATTTGTGCATTGTGGTCTGACAGTGCTAGCTCCTTGGTAGTGACTTTACACGATTTTAAGTTGTGGGCTATATTATCTATACAACTTTTACTAGCAAAACGCGTTATTTCCTTGACCTGTAGTTTCAAGTTATAACTAATTAATAGTTCAATAAATTCGCTGGAAACCCTAGATTGCTTTAAAATATTAATGTTAAAATCTCCGCATAGGATTATTTTCTTTCCATTTGAGCTTATGTTTTTTAAAACCTTATTTAATATCGTAAAAAAACTTGTTATTGAATTGCTATCGGAATTTGGAGGTCTATATATACATATAATTATTGTCTGATTTTCCACTAATTCGATAGCAGAGCATTCAATTATATTACTAATAGATAATTTTGAAATGATACTTAATTCCTTGAACTTGATGTTGTTTTTTAATAATATACACGAACCTCCATGTCTGCTATCCCTCATAAAATAAGACACAAGCCTGTAATTTGAGATTGTAAGATAAACATCGTCACCTTCCGTCATGTTGTGTTCAGTGATACATAGAACGTCAACAAAAACATTTTGTGTAGCTAATTCATGGATACAAATAGACAGCATGTCAGATTTATTGAGCAATCCATTAATATTTTGATGGAGAACAGTAACAAAATTATAAACGAAATAAATTATTTGGATTTGGGCTTTTATTTTGGGCAGATTCATGGTCTTCTGGCTTGTTCCTTAAATAGCTAATGCAATCGGCACTTTCTCTGTTGTGATTACTCAGCCCATTTTGATCAAAATCTATACTGACTTGGACACATTTGTCTACAGATGATTTACTATTTTTATTTAGTAACATTGTCTTATATTGAGATACTTTTAAGTTATAACTTAAAAGCATATCGTGCTGCTCGAGAAAAATACTCTCTGTGGCGATATTTAGGCAAGCCTACATCTGGCGTTTTATATAATGAAATGTGTGACTCGAGAAAGATTTTTAAATCGCGGTTAAAATGGTGTCAAGGCCATGCGGACCAAATAAGAATGGACGTTCTGGCATCGTATCATTCGAATTCAGATTTTCGCTCATTCTGGAAGCATACCAACAGGCTGAGTAGTAAACCTGGCCTTCCAGTATCCGTTAACGGGGTAAGTGACCCCAGAAGTATTGCTGAACTCTTTAAGGATCATTTTATAGTAAAATCACCACTGGGTCCCTCTCAGTCGATGCCTAATGCTCTAGACCAAAATGACCTAGGGATCAGATTCACAGCCAAAGAAGTGAACCACGTTGTGAGTGGTATGTCTAGAGGTAAATCCCCGGGTCATGATGGTCTCAGCATTGAGCATCTCAAGTTTGCAGGCCCTCACTTACCATCAGTGTTAGCAATGCTTTTTAATCTTTGTGTGAGTCATGGTTACATACCTAATGAAATGTCTAAAACTATTGTGCAGCGAATTATTAAGAATAAAACAGGTGACATTGCGGACCTAACCACTTACAGGCCTATTTCTCTGGCCACCGTGATTGCAAAGGTGTTTGACAGCCTAATTAATACACAACTTAATAAATTTATTAAGATACACGATAATCAGTTTGGATTTCGTCCTAGTTTATCTACGAATAGTGCCATCTTGTGTCTTAAATGGGTTGTCAAATATTACGCAAATCGTAAAACGCCCATCTACGCTTGCTTTCTCGATCTTTCCAGGGCCTTTGATTTGGTTTCTTACGATATTCTTTGGAGCAAATTAGAAAAGACTGGAGTACCTAGTGTGCTCATAAACATATGTAAATATTGGTATAGAAACCAGATCAATCTTGTGCGCTGGGGAGATTCACTCTCGGAACCATTTAAACTCGAGTGCGGGGTGAGACAGGGAGGTTTGAGCTCTCCAACTCTCTTTAACCTATATATGAATGAGCTGATTGAGACACTCAGCAGTGAACGCGTTGGATGCTACATAGATGGCACGTGCGTCAATAATATTAGTTACGCTGATGACATGGCGCTGCTGAGTGCTTCAATTTGTGGTCTGAGGCGGTTAGTGAGAGTTTGTGAAGCCTATGCAATACAGCACGGATTAGTGTATAATGTAAAAAAGAGTGAGCTCGTGGTCTTTGAGGCCGGTGGTCGATGTCCAGAACATGTACCACCGCTTAAATTAAATGGGTCACCATAAGCTCGGGTCTATACGTTTAAATATTTAGGACACATTTTGACGGTCGATCTCAAAGACAATGATGATATTGAAAGGGAACGAAGGGCGCTGTCGGTTAGAGCCAATATGATAGCTCGCAGGTTTGCTCGTTGCTCTAAACAAGTGAAAAATACATTATTTCGTGCGTATTGTACATCTTTCTACACGTGTAACCTGTGGGCGAATGATACTCAAAAATCTTACAGCGCTCTTCGTGTCCAATTCAATAACGCGTTTCGGGTGTTAATGGGACTGCCCCGTTTCTGCAGCGCGTCAGGGATGTTTGCTGAAGCGAGAACGGATTGCTTCTTTGCGACAATGCGCAAAAGATGCGCGTCTCTGGTGCGCTGCGTGCGGGCCAGTCCCAATAAAATACTAAAATGTATTGCTAATAGACTAGACTGTGAATATGTCAATCACTGTATTAATTTGTCTACGTCTGTTACCGTGCAAATAAATAAATAATTATGCGAACTACTAAAATAGATTGTAAGTAAAAATTGTTACTAACCTGTTTGAGTCAATGTTACTTGATGAATAAATAAATTATTATTATTATTATAATGTGATTCTTGAGGAAGGTTTAGCTGTATAATTTACAATTGCATACGAAATTTTCCTTTTGGTACAGTAACGTCCTCTACATGGAACAGAGTGTGGAGTCTCTATCGAAGCAGGACAACTTAAACACATATTGCGCGTCACCTAAGCTGGACTACTGCAGTCAGTACGAGCTGAAGATGGAGGGCAGCGGTGAAGACACAGATCCTGATATCATACCTTGTCACTATGGTAAGTCACACAATTTCTCTGGTAATTAAGAATATTTTTTTAGTAATATACTGGTATTTCCCGCGATGTCGTTTGCGTAGACAGCATTCATATTATATTTTCCTTACAAAATCTTTACTGGCTACGAACTACATCCTACTTGCCTATAGCCCAAATAATTGATAGCAGATATTCTAAAATATTACCCTTTATTATTAGCCAGGGTTTGAATCCACGGCGCGCACCAATGACTTTTCGGAGTTATGTGCGTAGGTATTGACTTGTAAATTATCGCTTGATCTGTACCTTGAAGAGCATGTAGAGCCGTCGATCTGGGCTGTTACGAAGTTCTTCAGAAGAGCTACTCATAAAAAAACTGACACTAGTCTGAATCATGGAATATAGCAGCAGCTATTCCTTAGGGATGCGGAGTTCAGACAGGCATTCGCTCTGTGGAAAAGCTAATATTCAGTAAAATTCGGTTAGACTAGACAGCGGACGTCAGATTCTAACTAGGATAACGCTAAGAGGATGATGATTATCCTTTAAAATTACCTGCATTTTAAACTGCACATTTAAATGGTTTTTTGAATAACTATGCTGAAAGATTTAAGAATGAATGCAAAAGGTACATTAATTCTCTAGCTAAGAGGTCTGTTGGAATAAAATATTTAGTTCAGACGAGGATGACCCATTTTTTCATATCATACTCTGTAATAAATATTGCAAGCTGTGTCTTTGAATATTTTTAAAACGCCATCAGATGATACTGAACTAGACTCAAACTCGTTTGAGGAAAGGTTGACAATGATAACGGTACCATATTATATAACAGGGTGGCAGAGCCCTTTATCTAATTATATTAAGGTCCTCTATGATTTTAATAAAGGCAATTACAGTATAACAGTGACGAAGGTAATATTAACGCCTGAAATAAGCAGGGTAGCAAAAATCTGTGTAGAGATAATGTCGACTTTTGGGTGCGTATGGCCGACTGATTATAATAATTATAATTTTACTTTGAGCGTGGATTTATTTACTTTATTTACGTATAGCACTAGGGTGGTCTGACCCCCGCAACCCACAGGTATAAAGTGGTTTAGACCAGTGTCAGTACATTCAACGATACTGAGGAGTCAGTAACTGTCAAAGATCTTTGTGACATAGGGGACCGTATGGAACGGACCAATTTCAGGATTATCGGTATCGCCTAAAGCTTTAAGTTGTCTCACCTGTGGTAATAAACACATGTTTCTTCCTTTCAAAAAAGAAATAATACGTGTGTCGTATGTACATCTGTGCACCAACCTTTGCCCTAAATGGCTTTAACTTAAGCTGTTTTATCTGAGATCCATATAAATTTGCATAAGCTAAATTAGATTCGTGTTTTGTGTGAAACTTCCATGCTGTTTAGAGTCACGTTTCATTCAACGCATATTTTGATCAAACATTTTCAATTTTTTCTGTTCTGAGGTTATTGAATATGTTTACAACATACTACTCACCCTATCCCACCTATATGGAATGTAATATCTAGGGGATAGTGGGCTTTATCGTAACATAAGTGCCTCTTAAGCAAGTTTAAATTAATGGCACATAATGTGACATGCACACGCCTAACCAGAATGGAGGGTTAAGTTATTATGTTTTGTATTATCACGAAGGTGCTCTTAGTGGCAGCAATTACAAACTATAGTCAAGAGAGACAACTTCCAGTAAAATTAAGTATTCATAAAATTTGTTTATGCGCAGCTACAACAACAGATTGACGACGAAGTAAATAATTGTTTGTTTGTTTTCTGTCATCTTACTTTCGTTCATAATTTTTAGGCTTTGCTATTTTCGACGCCCTTACATCACAATTAATAATTATAATAGTTACAATGTTATTTGCTGTACATTAAAGTTGTCTTTTTCAGCATAAAAATCAAAAACATCCTACATATTTTTTTAATATTTACTAAAATACCTTTACTTAATGACTTAGAGTTATCTATCTATATATCTATTTAAAATGTAAATAAAGCAGCGTCCACTAGTAGTAGTAGTATAAAGAATGTGGGTATTGCACACTTCAGGAATTACATTGTTCACTTTGTTACAGATAAGAAGCTAATAAGTGACTACAGTAAGCTGCCGACCCTTGGCCTGGACACAGATCCACACAAGGTTTTCGGTGAACGACCCAATATTCCTGCCAGTGCTGTAAGTATGAACACTTTGACAAGAGACATGTTTTCTCCTAAATCCATTAATACGAAAAAACTCAGAACATTATTGTGCTATATTTTACTAATTAGTCATCGCTCGCGGCAATCTGTGAGTCAGTTACCGCTAAATGTATTATTGTGTAGGGATCGGTGTGCCGAGGCACACAAGTGAAACATAAGACGTCTGAAGATACACTCTTTATTTAATAAGAAGCACGCATAATATATAGGAAGGTGTCACTACACTACACCTTCATTGCAAAAGAAAATAAAAAATAGGTAACAATTTTTTATGTACTAAGAAACTAATGTAATTAGTAAAATATAAAAGATTATGTAGGAAATGTTACTACACTACACCTCCATTGTAAAATAAAGTAAAATAGGCTACATTTTTAATGATTTGAGAAAGTATATAATATAATTAGGCAGTATAAACAATAGTTATACATTTTTATAAGAAATAGTTTCGTTTCAATGTCAAATAAACAAAATATATTTAGCTCATGTCCGGTCGTTTCTTGGTAAAAGTACAAACAAGTAATTTCATAATTGTCATATCCGTGCATAAGTCTAGTCCGATGTTTGTAATTACATTACCACGTTGGCCATTCGTGAGTAAAATAATACATTCAAAATAAGTCATAATCGTGTCACGTATAGGTACGTACATAATCTCTTACTACATATTTTCTTTATAATTATTTCATATTTTATTACTTTCATTTCTTTTCATTATTATAATAAGGATGAAATTATGAAAGCTCTAAAAAGTATGAGGTCAGGAAAGTCTGCTGGGTTCGATAGAGTGACGTCTGAAATGTTGAAGGCTGGCGAGGGACTTACAGTAAACCTGCTGCATCGCCTTTTTAATCTGTCCTTGAAACAGGGCCAAGTTCCAGATGACTGGACCAAGGCAGTGCTTGTTCCAATTTATAAAGGCAAAGGCTCGCAGCAGGAATGTCAAAATTATCGCGGGATCAGCCTTCTCAGTGTTGTTGGAAAAATGTATGCCAGAATATTGATTGATAGAGTAGTAAACGTGACTTATGACAAGATATGGGATGTGCAAGCAGGATTTCGGAAGGGAATGGGATGTACGGATCAAGTCTTTTCCTTGCGCTGCGTTACCGAAAAATGTCTGGCAAAAAACCAGAAGGTATATTGCGCGTTCATAGACATGGAAAAGGCTTATGATAGGGTAAATAGAAAGGAACTATGGAAGGTGCTATCTATGTATGGGGTGGACAACTTTATAATAAGGGCTCTAAAATCTCTTTATAGGGATTCGAGGGCCTGTGTCCGAATTAATGGTGCCTATACGGACTGGTTTGACATCTCTAAAGGTGTCAGACAGGGGTGTCCAGCTTCACCCTGGTTGTTCAACTTATTCATGGATAGCTGCATGAAAGATTTGAGGGAAATTGATTGCGGGATTGATATGGTAGGATTGCGTGTTAAGTGCCTCTTATACGCCGATGATCAAGTAATTCTTGCATCATCGGCGAATGAGTTGCAACAAATGATGGACTGCATGAACGAGAGTTTTAAAGCAAAAGGTATGAAAGTTAATGCAAGAAAGACGAAAGTGATGGTGTTTGAGAAAGATGAAAGTTTGACTGAGTGTAATATTACGATTGAAGATGAAAATGTGGGACAAGTTGAAAGATTTGTATATTTGGGAAGCATGTTTACAAGAGATGGAAGATGTGAAGGTGATATTGAAAGGAGAGTGATAGCGGGGAACAGTGTGAATGGAGCGCTGCATGCCTTTATGAACGGCCAAACCGTGCCTAAAAAGGCGCGACTGGCGGTTCATAATGGAGTGCTGGTGCCCACCTTGATGTATGGAAGTGAGTGTTGCGTATGGCAGAAAAAGCATGCAAGCAGAATTAACGCAGTTGAGATGCGATCACTGCGTAGTATGTGTGGGGTGAGACTGATTGATAGAATTCCGAATGCAGTAATACGAGAGCGATGTGGCCTGAAAGAAGATGTCGTGACAAGGATTGAGAAAGGAATGCTGAAATGGTTTGGACACGTGGAGAGAATGAGTGAAGAAAGATTGACGAATCAAATATATATGGCAGAGGTGTATGGACAAGCCGGTTGCGGCAGACCTCGTAAGACGTTCGTGGACCAAATTGGGGACGTCTTGAAAAACGGAAAAGTCCGAAGCACCCGCAACCGGCGAGCATGTATGAAAAGAATAATGAATGTAGAGGAAGCACGTGAGGTTTGCAAGGATAGAAGCAAGTGGCGATCTGTTGTCTCTGCCTACCCCGACGGGAAAAAGGCGTGAGCATATGTATGTATGTATGTAATTATGTAGTACCTACATTTAGTTGCATTTTTATAAATCTCTATAACATCTCAGTTCTTTCACTAAAACGACTCGTGTATATAATGATCAAGATACTTGATAAAATTTTATTAAACTTGGTTTTTAATAACCTTCAATACATTTTAAATACAATAGTTTATTTTTCCTCAAATCCTCATATATTTCATGGTATATAGCGGTACATATTATAATTTGGTTTTTAGAAATTCTACAGCACATGGTTAATCACTCCACTTACCAGTAAAAATAATAACCACCAAATAATAATGCATAGTCACTAAGTTTCGTCATAAATATTTGCTACTAATAGTACAATCATTTTTTGAAAGTACATCAAAATATCATCTTGTCTGCACATAACATTATCTTAATATATAAAATCCTTGCGTTACTGACTGACTGACAGACACGCTACAGCCGAAACTATTGGGCGCAGGAAGCTGAAATTTGGCATGTATGTTCCTTGGGGACCGCAGCGGTGCACTAAGAAGGGATTTCGCGAAATTCCCACGGGATCGGCCAAAACGGGTAAATTAAAAAAAAATGCAGGAGTAGCTGCTGGCGTCCTCTAGTTACGTATATTGTAAGTGCACCATATTTAGTATGGAATGCAAAACATTACATCTTTCTCGGTTTCGGTGAGCAATAATATACTTACTGGTGTCAAATGTATAGGTAGCGCTTTGGCATGGAATGTCGACCAAACGACGTATGATAATAACTAGTTTTAGAAATAATTTTTAGTAGACGAATTAATTACTATTGTTATGAACCTTTAAAAAAGTATTTCATTATTTTAATAAGCACTTTACACTTTGTAGTGTGCAACGATTTGGAACAACGCGCACTCAATTGGCTTTAGCACTCACAACACAAATGTACACTAACTTTTCGCCTTTTTCACAATTTGGCCACTTCCTTCACGTAGTCGATTCGTCATTTTCACGAACTCTGAGCCGGTGACGCGATCTCCTAGTGGTTTCGTCGGTTGCCTCTTGCCTATCTATAGGTATAGGCACCTAATTCTCCTTTGGATATGTTGTTCCGGATATCCAAATTCCAATCCTTGATGTTCTCCACATTCTTTGCTATCCAAAAACTCTGTTCTCCACATTTTCCTCTCCAAAACATCTGCTTTCCACATTTTTCTCTCCAAAAACTCTGTTATTTACATTCTTCTCGTCTATATCCTGATTTGCGGTACAGGTACTCTCCAACTATACCTGTGTGATAGTCCTTTGTTAATGTAATTGCGAACTAAGCGCCTTTTTTCTTCTTTTTCTTTTGACGCCTCATTTTGCCGACAAAATAGTTGTTTAGTTAATTTCTTAAAACCTTTTAGTATAAACTTAGTTCGATGTATCGAATTGGTAACGTATGTAATCGCGTTACATGATATGCGGTGGCAGGGTCGCCATGTAGGGATAAGTGTGCCGAGGCACACAAGTGAAACGTAAGACGTCTGAAGATACACTCTTTATTTAATAAGAAGCACACATAATATATAGGAAGGTGTCACTACACTACAATTGAAATGCCACCTATGTCGCTATCTTCACACCCATATATTATACATCGCTCTGTTGAGACATGAAACAAGGACAAACAAATAAATACACATTTGGTATTTAGGTACTTAAAATATTAATAGGGATTTGTTTCTGCATTAGTTGCCGCTTCGACTATTTAATTTCATCATCATCAGTCTCTCCTGTGAAAGGAGGAATTGTCCTACTATACCACGCTAGCCAAACGGGTTGGTATAGGGTTTGTATCAAGTTTTTCTTCTCTTACAGTGCTGTTCTCTGCAATAATAATATGCTCCATCTGTCGGCTTCTACGACACCCATGGGATGATATGGGGTGGTGACATTCCGTATTCTTAATCCGTCACCACACGGACAACTATTTAAGTTAATGGGGTATTCCTGAAAGCGCAACTAAAAAAGCGCAACTACTTTATTCCACAAAGCGCAACTAAATATCAAGATGCAATAGTGCTGGTCAATAACAAACGGAAAATATCGATAGTTGATAAGACAGTACATTTTAGTATACTTTAGCTGTGGCTGTGCGCCTGAGTTTTACCTATACCATCCAGTGCCTTATTTCTGATTCATGACCCTAAAACCAGGTTGTTATTAGGCTACTAACTTCTGTTAATTTATGTTACCCTGGTACTTTTCAAAACATTTTACTGATTGATCTTTGTTACCAGATTCTATAAACACTTCTAACCTCTGTTCATTTCTGTTATTCTGGTACTTTTGGAAACGATCACCATAATATAATAAATAAAAAGTGGGCAGATGATTTAAAAATCCTATCGATAGTAAATAGTCCTTTGAGAATCTGTTATGCCCCTTCACTATTTTTCGACGAGGTTGCGCTTTGTGGAATAAAGTAGTTGCGCATTTTTAGTTGCGCTCAAAAATAGTTGCGCTTTCAGGAATACCCCAATTTATGGGGGGATCACGCTCTAAAGCTTTACCAACCATTATTTATTCTTCTTTTTATTTTTCTCCAACAGTCATCAGTAAGCATATGCGTAGTCAATCGCGGCGTGACATCCCGCAGTGCAGATATCGCAGCCGCAAGAAGACCGGAGGTCGTCACCACCGCGAGGAAAGTTCAAGAAAGTTGTATATAAATGTGACATTGTGATCGAACTTATATAGTTCGATCACAATTTAATATGAATGTCAGAAAGACAAGAAGTTGAACCTAAAAGAGATACCTAAGTGCAAATCCGTATGTGATTAAATCTATCGACTCTTATTCACTGTAGATATAAGATTCGGATATGATTTCACTGGTCTCGATCGCTAATGTGTCAGTAAAAGACAACTCGTATTGTGATTTGGGGCTTTTTGGTTGTAAAAAGCATCATATATCACCACTTTGAGGATAGTACTGCAAATGTGTACAGTGTGGATATTTTGGATATAGCTGAACGTTACTGTGACAAAAATCTTTCTGATACCCTATGATATATCACTTAAGTTACAAGCACCGCAACAGCATAGCTCGAACTAAGCGATTAACTTGTCATTTAAATTTGACCATTAAATAGTATGTCGTAAGATATATTTCACATCGACAGAATAAACAGCCAAGCAGGTTGTCAGTGCGCTTACTCCGCAACATTCAAGTCAGCGCCGAGCTGTGCTGTTACGGTGCCGGTACACTATGCCATGACCTTCAAACGTCCCGAGTGCGTACGCAGGACGATAACGCCCCTGGTTTATAATGTATGGGACTGTGTGAGACACGAAACCATATAACGCGTTCGTATACGTACTTGTCACATACATATATAACCTGCCACGGACGATTCCCTCGTCCTTTAGCTTTAGTTACTACGGGATATAAATCATTGTAACGATAAAATAAAAAATAATGTTTGGATTCCACAATTTGTAGTAAGGTGCAGATTACATATTATGATTAACTTTGTCAATATTTTAATAGCATTTCAATATAGACACCGAAACATGTTACAAATCTCACCGAAAATTATGGCCAATTGAAAAAATAGCGATAAGGCATAATAATTGACCAAGTAATGAATTGTATATAAATATTCTAAATTAAATTATTAAGTACATGCACATGTACCTACATCCACCCAATCCTTCGAACAATTCCATACAAAGACTGTTCAATAATTTGAACATCATAGTTTATTGATACACATTTATTTAAAGAACTGGTAAGATCAGAGTCCTTTCAATTCTGTTAGCATTTATTGTTGAGTAGGGCAGCTTGGAAGGTCGACTTTGTGATGTAATAATAATATTATAAGGTTTCATTAGCAATTTAAGATGTAACTACAATTATTTTAAAAACAGTACCATTGAACTTATTTCTAAAAATAAGAAAATAAAAAATATAGTTTTATTTCATTTTCGCTTTAAGTCCAGATTAGAAAATTTCTATCAATAATGTTAAGGCCGCTTATCTAACTGCGAAAAAGATCATAATTAATTAAAAGATTATATAATTTAAGTTTCTGTTTATCATGTTTAGCAATAAAATTGATATTTTTTTACCAACAACATTGAATATATCGTAATAGGTACAATACGTTGTTGGGTCTAACGAGTCTCTAGTCTTGTCATCAGACATTACTTTACTCTAGTAAGTCCCTCACAATATGTAGTTCCTACTATAGATTGATCACGATCTCATTTGAGCGATGAAGGCAGAGCTTCGAACAAAGGTAGCTTATCTGATTGTGCTGAAACGTCTGCTCAGGTTGAATTAGTGTCCAATCTGTCTAGCCGTATACTAAACGGTATAACTTTGTTTTAGAAGCAATTTGTATATCAAAATAAAGACGGTATCTCTATAGAAATTCCTTCTGATAACTGATCAGCTTATAACATCATAACCTTACGCCTTTTAACCCCGAAGGAGTAGAAAGAGGCATATTACATACCCACACTTCGCTAGCTATGTTTCGGTCCCAAAGTAATAGGGGGCGATCAAAGCAAGGAACCTATTGCCATCTACTGGGCACATTGTTAAGCGAGCGATAATAACATTTTTAATACACACATAACTTCGAAAAGTCAGAGGTGTGTGCCCGGGGTAACTGGAGATCGAACCCGAGATAATAAAATTAAAATTTATATGAAAAAAGCGTAAGAAAAATTACAACTTAAGAACTGATGACAATTTATTGTTATCCACACTGGCTGCTCCATATTAGTATTCAATAATACAATCCTATGTCGGCCTCCCAAAGTCGAAAGATGAAAATAATTGTCTGCTTACTTTTACAATTAATATTTTAGATAGGATGTGGAATATTAGCCGATCCGTTCCGAGTGATTGATTAAATTTAAACTTTCTGTGTCAGGGTTGACCTACCTCGATGTTTCCCGTTGATATTGTCGTTATATATTATGTAATATAGTTGTGTATTGTATGTTTTAACCTTTAACGCATGCTGAACTTGCAATTTTATGAGACAGTTCCAGTTTCGCCACCTCTGGATAGGCTGTATCTTGCAGATAAATTCAAAGTGTGGACATAATGTTTTTGAAATATCTAACAAATTAATTTAACAGCAACTTTATCAGGCTGCGGTGAGACTGGATAGGACATATAGTTCATGGATAGTTTTATCTAAAGATTAATTTTATTTTCCTTTAAGCATTATCAGGCTTGTAAATAAATACGGCTGTATTTATTCCGAATATAATATTAATTTAGGTAACTTAACTTTTGGTTAAAATTTAGTATGATATTGTACAGTCAGTAAGTCAATATAAAATAATGTAAATAAGATATTATTATTATTCACGATAATACAAATATAAATTAATTATATAAGATGTATAATATAATTAAGAAGTTATGTTTTAAACTGCTAGGAATATTCTGTTAGGATTTTTGTAACGTTAAAATATTAGTCTCAAATTGCTTTCGACGCGATATGAGTAAATCGTTAAATAGGATTAACATTTATATGGAATGTGGAGTTAAGTAATTTGTTGTGTCATGAAGTACGACAAGTTAACATAGGTATATGTATGACAGAAGATATGAGGTTACAAAAAGAAAGGTTAAAAATCTTGCTTGTTTGTTATCAATGATGTTAAAATTTATTGCAACTGAAATTGTTTTTGGGGTTTTGAAAGCGTTAAAATTACTGGCAACACAGAATAAAGCCACTTTGCTCGCTGCGAGGCACACAAGATACTTTGCTCGCTGCGAAGCACAGAAGCAAAGAACTATGGCAGAATTTGGTCTGGGTTTGTTGTGGCGACCTTAAACTTCATATGAAAAAAAAAAGTTTTTTTTCTTCGATTTTTAATATTTTCACTTTGTCTTGTTAAAGCTTGGAGTATTTTATGATGATAAAAAGTATTCCAATTGATTACGAATACTTTATTATTTGATTGTTGCCATAGACAATGGTGTGACAGGAATAGACGTGAGTGCTATATCCGTATCGATTATTAAATAAGTAATCGATACGATCGACCTTTATAGAGTTGGTTTGGTTTAAAATGCAGTTATTTGATATTTAATCAACATTATATCAATAAGCTAATATTTTTGAAGCAAAACAACGTTTAAATCAAATAAAAACGTCACAGCATCGCTTTAAAGTTGTATCGATTTCACATAAAATCGATTTAAAATGTGCAGCTCTACTTCTTTGTCTTTGGCTGTGACAGTTAGATGCTACAAAATACTTCCGCGTTTTGATGTCAATCTGACATATGTCATTTGATAATTCAAACGTACCTACCTACATTGTCTAACTTTCATACTATAACTTTCCTTTTACCTACATTGTTCATTCTCAACTAAAAATTCAAACACCGATATCTTCTTTTTCCACCTTTCCTGAGTGAAAATAGAATCATTTATAGACTCTGTTACTTACGCCAAAATTTTTGATATATTTTTTATTACTGTTCGCTTCAATTTAATTTCAGACATTTTGATGTATGGAGATCTGCCATTATCCTTTGCTGGTTGCGAGCGTACGCGCCACTTTACTCCAAACGAGGCAGCCTCAAATGGAGTAAGTTACAAAGTGACTATTGTCTAGAATAAGTAGTTGTTACATAATGGTATTATAAATATATATACTAGAATAAGCAATTGTTATGTTGCAAGCAATTAAAAATGATATAAAATATAATATTAATATTTTTTGCTTTCGAATCAGTCAATTGATTTTTATTATATTTTTTTTCATTGAATGCAACATGAAATTTATTTATAAATTGCACGAAATGACGAAATTGATAAATTTTAAATCCTGTTTGTTGTTAAAATAAAAAATACGTTTTATTATTAGGCGAACCTGACTGATATTACCTATAGTGATATAATGTAAACGATGATTGTGAATGTTTTAATAAAAACAATTACAAAAATGCTTTACTTTGTTTTATTTTTGGCTTTTGTATCCTATAGAGGTGTCAACAAACATAAAGCTTGTCCGAGGGTATTTAAACATACTTTTTCAACGTCAGTGAAACAACGGGTATGATACCCACTACAGTTACCAGCTTTGTGCAAAGTCGGAAAGAGATGAGCCGTAGGTATTCTATTGGATGCCGGGTGATTAGTAAAATTTCATAATAATAGAGTGAACGGAGCTCTAAAGGCATTTCTGAACAACCAAAACGTTTCTAAAAAGGCGCGTTTGGCTGTGCATAGATGGATATTAGTGCCTACCCTTTATGAATGGTAGTGAAAGTTGGGTATGGCAAAAGAAACTTAAAAGTAGAATAAATGCTGTAGAAACGAGAGAACTGAGAAGTATGTGTGGTGCATTTTTGAACGACAGAGTAAATAATAGTGAAAGAGAGTGTTGTGGGGTAAAAGAAGATGTTGTGAAGCTTCAAGAAAGGCATTATAAGATGGTTTGGGCACATGGGGAGGATGGATAATGAAAGACTGACAGTGACAAAGAAATTATGTAAGGCAAGTGTGAATGGGACAGGACAAAGGGCAAGACCTAGGCGGACGTACTCTGACCAGATTGGAGACATCCTAAAAAAAAAGAGCATGCATGAGAAACTTGATGGGAGTGAATGAAGCAAAAGAGATTTATCAGGATCGTTGTAAATGGCGTTCCGTAATCTCTGCCTACCCCGACGGGAAACAGGCGTGAGTATATGTATGTAAAAATTGTATTGATTGACTGATTGATTTGCTTGATTATCGATTCATTAATGTTAATTATAAAACCATATAAAATACTGAAAATTTACTTGTTGTTATGAATATTTAGCTGTTTCTGTGGATGCATACCCAAAATATTCTTCAGCACAATAGCCGAGGTTTTAATCCTCGGGTGTGAAGATTCAACAGGGGCAAACAAAACTTTAACTTGCCCTTCAACATTGGAGGCTACGTCACCTATTCCCCGTATACAATTGGGAAAAGAGCCCATATTAAATTTAACCTGCCCTACCAAATAAGTGGAAACAATGCATCCTTGTGAACCTGTGTCCAATATAGCACGGACAACAACAGAGGTCCCCGTGGGTCCCCAGACCCTAACAGCAACTGTTGGTAGGATAACGGTCTCAATGGGGGAGGTTGGAGTTATAGGGCAGGGGTCAATGACCTATTGTTGCCTGGGCGGCGACCGTTAGCCAGTACCAGGCAAGTCAAAATGAGGGTGCGGCTTGAAGTCTTCAAAGGCGCGATGACTCGATCCGCGCGCCATCTGTGGGGGGTCATAATGACGCACCCACCCAAAACGAGGTGGGCGCGAGTCAAGGCGGCTTAACAAAAACTTAACAAAAGTTAAAATTGCATTAACATTTTGCTACATATCATCATCCTCCAAGCGTTATCCCAGTTTCAATCTGGGGTCCGCTTACTAGTCTAACCGGATTTGGCTGAATATTAGCTTTTCCACAGAGCGACTGCCTGTCTGACCTCCGCAACCCGAAGGGATAGCAAAATCTCATGGTTTAGACTAGTGTCAGTTTATGTTAGAAGGTGTCGCACGAGTGATTATTTTAGTGTTAATCCGACCGCGAACTACGGCTCGTGATTAATTGTAATTTCGCATATAAGTCATTAAATTTATTCCACACAGACTCAATTTTTTTAATATCAAGACTGCCGGTATCCACCCTATTCAGTCGATGAAAACAATGGTGTAGCACGGTTTCGACCTTCTGTTGAAGCTCGGAGGTATAGTTTGCTTCCAACATAGATAAGTGTTTATTTGATCTTAATAACGACTTTTCCACTTCAGCCACATCCTCCTCTGGTGGGAAGGGTGAAGATAATATATCCTCCGAGGGAATTTTAACTGAAAGTTTAGCGATTTGTTTGCGGGGATCGTCAGGCTTTGAAACGCCGCGTATTGTGGTCTCATATTCTAATTCCGCTTTAGTTAATAATGAGAAATTTATAATGTAAGCCATTATTACAAAACAATAATAGAAAATCTAAGTATTTACGCCGGTACTAGAAAAAAAAATTAAATATCGCCAGAAAATCGAATACCGTGCTAGAAAAAGCTGAAATACACTAAATTATACAATGGTGTGATGATTGGTAAAGGATAAAAAAAAAATTCTTAAAGGTCACTCAAAGGTTGAATCACAATATTTTTTTCGCGAACACGAGGCACGTTAGTTCAACGGCTAAGCGGTTAGAACCGGTTGGCGGCTGGGCACGCTGCCCGCGGTGAAACGTGATTTTAGACCGACGTCAATTAAATCACCGTTATGTTATTTACACAGTTAAATTGCTTATGGCCAACCATAATAGATAGAAACTGTACCTGTACGCAATTCACCACACCAGAATATATGCACACACAGGAGAAAAATATACAAGAGAAAAAGAAATTATTTCACTCACCTGTAAAGTGCCAACTTACGTTTTAAAAATATATTTAAAAATTCTATTGGGCGCCAATGTCGCACGAGTGATTGATTTCCACGGGATAGCCGGGATCGATCACTCGCCGAGCAATTAAAGAGAGATAATTAGGTTGTCTTACGGGAAATAAATAAAAAATATCACCAGGAAAGATTAAACTCGCGTTATATTCCAGATACACAATGGTTTTAATTACACAAAAGAACTGACACTCGAGATTAACCGACTAGACAATTATCCAGGGCGTGGGTGGTAGGTTGGCACTCCACAGGTCTTCGGATGGGTACTCAGCTTTGTCGTGTTGTCTCCAAGCAGAAAGAGGGCCCAACCACGTGTGTCGCCGGTATATATAGGGCCGGCGAGCGGGAGAGGGCTCCCCACTGCAGTGCGTCACTCGTAGCGAGGCTTGCAAGCGCCGGGGCACGACGTCGCAAAGGTACTGACGCCCTATAACGACTGTCTTCTTTTTAAAAGATCTTCATGACAACCGGGACCGACGGCTTAACGTGCTCTCCGAGGCACGGGACAAGCGATAATTGACAATTTAATACGCACATAACTCCGAAAAGCCATTGGTGCGTGGCGTGGATTCAAACCCGATACCCTATGCATGGCAGTCTGTCAGTACGGGGACCGCCGACGCGACCTGCGGCACGACCGGCGGCGGCGATGCGACAATTCGCGCGACGCGAAAAACACGCCGCGTGCACACGCGCGCGCCGCCGCGACCAATGTAGACCAGGAGCGAGACGAGATTAGCCGAGATTTTTTAACACTTTCACTGTCCTAAGACAATTATCAATACAATTATTGCACGTCCAATAGTGCGTTATATACAATGCATGGACGTATGAACTTCAACCGCCGACCAATAGTGTTGTCCAAGTACGTCGAAACACGATCGATGTATAGGTAACAAACATGGTCACATCGTTGATCTCGTGTATATTTTGGCAGACTGTATCATTGATAAACCTCTACGAGGAAAACGAAAGAGATAAATGTACCATAATAGAAGAGATAAATGTACCATAATAGATAAGTAAATTGCATAGACATGCCATTGACAATGTTATTTTGTTTTTGATTGTGTGTTTATTGGTGAATAGTTATAATATTTTCTATTATTGGTCTTGGCTTCATTTTATCAACCATGACTCGGATTGTATCAGGCGATGATTTAGTGCGTATTTTAGAAGATAGTGATTGTGAAGATGGTGAAGTTAATTGTGTGGCACTTAATGCAGTATATTGTATCGACTGTAGAGGTTACTTATTATGTCTCAAGAACAGTTTATTAAGCCTGCAATACATGTTGGTCAAGCTTAGGCCAACGCGAGCGTAGGCAAATTATTACAAGGCAAGTGTTACTGTCTACACGTTGGGCTCGGTCAGTTTGTACATATTGTGAATTGAAACAAGATGGATGACGATTGGCGTTCACTCGGCGACGCTCGGCCAAGCTCGGCCAACGCGAGCGTAGGCAAATTAATACAAGGCAAGTGTTACTGCCTACACGTTCGGCAAGTATATCGAAAACCAATGCAAAAACGACGTAGAAGTTATTGTAGCTGCTGCTTTTATTTGATGAGCGCTTATAATTATTATGTCAGTGTATACCGCACTAAAGTTGAGAAAAATAAAAGATGAAAAAGAAGGTGTTGAATGTAGAGTATTCACAAAAATAGAACAAGGGTGTAATGGCGCGCTGACAAACATGTGGACACTATTGGCCGAGTGCGCGCGAACGCCTTTGATTTGTGCAGAAAAACCGACAGCGCTCCGAAGTGCGGCAAGTGGTCGCGCGCGACCGCAAGTTGTGACAAGCTACACCAAATGAGTTCTATACACGTTGGCGCTTGACTTTAGGGCGCGGCAGGGGCGATGTACTACGCATCATGTACATGACGCGTTTACTCTGAGGCGGCCGCGCGCCGCGTCACAGTAAACACGCCATGTACATCGATAACGCTTGCCGCTGCCGCCCGCCGCTGTAGGCCGTGACCGGGCCCTTACTCGGCTAACTAGGCGAGCAACAACGAGCGATGGCAAGACTATGCAAATATACTGTCTATACGTTGGTATTGGCGTTCACTCGGCGACGCTCGGCCAACATGTATACCAGGCTTTAGCGTAGACCCCCCCAAGAAATAAAAAAAAAAATTAAAGTTGAATTTTAGTAAGAAAAACATTTTTATTTTTGTTTGATTAAAATATACCAAGTTTTACTTTTATTTTTTTACATATTAGATATGGCATCCAAGGGAGCCAGATTACGTACTTGGCAGGTTGAAAGAATTATCTGTTTATTTTATTTGATTGATTTTTCAAGTTTCTTGAACAACACTATTCTTGGTGGTTAATAGTGTATTGTATGCCATGCACGGACGTACGGAGCGAACTCATCAGTGCATTACATGTAATGCATGGACAGTGAAAGTGTTAAAGTTAGCTCGATATTGTTTGAACTTTGGAGGCCAGCAGCTTTTTGCTCAAGATTTTATATTTGGAAGAAATAGAGGAGTACAATAAGTAAACAGAGGTACAGGGTCGTAACACCGCCAAAACTCAAGGCGCTTAGGTACACACTCTGTACTGAATGCGTACTGAACCCGACGATTGTAGGTATAGCGGGCGTTCCGACCATACACAGTTAAAATTCGGTAAAGGTTAAGAAGGTACTTTAGCGTGATTTAACTAACTAGGCATATGCACTTCAAAAAAGTTGCTCAGGTATTTTGAAATCGCAGACAGACACTTTAACTTTATTTATAGGTATACTGTATACAAACATATATAGATAACATCCAGATTCCTATGTATTTAACGTTTCAAATAGCTGGCCTATCAAATTCCTAAGAATAATATCATGTTCGCGAAAAAATAAACTAAAAAACGTTATACAGGGTGGCGCTTGCATAGCGGCACTTTTTGAACAAAAGCATAGCTTACAACATTCTTAAGCCTTTTACCAAAAATCAATTAAATCGGTGCAGTAATTTAGCCACAATATCGATTTTAAGTTCCGCAATTTTTGCACACGCTTTGAGTTCCATACAGCTGATACAAAACGGTCAACGACCCTACATTGCGCGCCGCTACGCGCTAGGTACTACTCACGACGCGACGCCTCGACGTCATCCGAAGCTAGGCTCATCGCAGACAGAACAGAGCGCAGCGGAGAGTATTTTATCAACGCACTTGAAAATAAACTTTAATGTTTTTACAATAAAGTTCATAAATGCTTGAACCTGAAAAAAAATATTCGCGCGTCCTCGAAGATACGCGGAAATCCCCGCGCAAAGTCGAGTCGGCGCCCGCGTCGTATGCGTATTTCCAGGATTTAACGAACTTTCGCGGCAAAATATTTACTGTAGAGTGGTAACCCAGACCGTTTTACTCACGCAGGCTTGCGAGGTCGCGCGCAATCTTGAGCATACGCAATCCGTAAAGAAAATGCCCGAGACCGCGCGGGGATTATTCCTCTCTGTCTGCGTTGACCCTTCGACGACTTAGGACGATGACGTCTTCGTGCAACGTCGCTTCGCCTCGAAGGTACCTACCTAAGACTCGTCGTTGTAGGTTTTTGCGCCCAAGTTAATGCGTAACATTTTTAACAGAACAAAACTTTTGAAACTTCCTAATTACCTTTTCAATAAAGTTACATAATAATAAAATGGATCGGTTCCGCAAGCACGAAAAAATCTGATTAGGTGTGCACAGTAAATGCACTACGTGTGACAAGGACAAACATAGTCGAGCCAAATAGAGTTGCCCAATTATGAACAAAATATTGTCAATAGTATCGATAAAAAATACGCACCGTAAAAGTTTGTAGTTTATTATATCGACATTGATTGTATTTAACGTTAATGTAATCGTCTTATCAATGATAGTATCGATAAAAAATCCTACGCACCGTAAAAGTTTGTTGTTAACTGTATCGCCATTTTTTGTATTTAACGTTAATGTAATCGTCTTATCAATGACTTTACGTTCGAAAATTTCAAAGTGTGGTACAAATAAAGACGACGTTTTTTAATAGCTAAACAATGATAAACATGTAAAGATATTCAATTATTTAATCATTTGAAATAAGTTAATAATTATTGACTATTTTAGCTCTTTCCGTATGGTATCTTTTAAATCGTCTAATGGGTTCAATAATCTACTTAAGAATTATAATAACTATGTACTAAAACAACTGAACTAATTGAAGTATGTGCATAGTATTTCATAAACTTGTTTAACTGTGTCGTATTAGCAACACAATTAAGCAATAGCATTATTGTTAATACAAGTAAGAATGCATAGTTCGTTGTATAAAACATTTTGTGTTATTTTGTTGTTAACGTGTCAAAAATATCGACATTCATAGTACCTATTGCGCATCTCTATTTCCTATCCTAGACATGTCGGCGCCAGCGGCTCACGTGCATTGGTGATCGGTGACTCATCATAGGTTTGTTTAGTTAGTGCCGCAAAAACTATTGGATGAATAAGTCGATCAGATCGCGCGCGCGCTTATCCGACAGTTGTTTTTGATATTGAATTGTGTGATTGTATTTAGTTGTGTTATTTAATTGTGTTGTTGTTTAGTGAACTTTATCATTCGTCATTTTTGCATTATTTGTGTTAATAATGACAAACTTTATGTCGTCCGAATATGCGGATATGATTGTGTAACGTGGGTTCTTGTTGTGAAAAAGACACCAGTGCTTTCCTAATTACTGAACTTTCATTAGAGTGATTTGTAGAATTACTGAAGTAGGTAATTCGTGATAACAATGGCGGCCATTTTGAGAATTTGAAAATTTTGTGCTACCTTTTACGTGGGTTTGTGTTAAGTGGGTTTTTGATAATATGAAAAAGACACCAGTGCTTACCTAATGAGTGACCAAACATTGGAGTGATGTGTAGAATTACTGATATAGGTAATTCGTCAATAAATGTTAACTACCTCCGTGGCATCGTCTGCCGCATAGCACACGTTGCCGTTCTTATAAAGGTCAGTAACCTAATGTCATATTGGTCTACAAATGGTGTTTCGTTTTGCTACTCATATTTTATTGTTTTATTTTGTTTGAAAATTTTATTATTTTATTTTGGCCCCATGACCTTTTTTGTTGATATAAAACATTTTATAGGCATCAATGCTACGTCCTTTTTAAATCAATGCCCCTATGCAAGCGCCACCCTGTATATTAATCAGCTCCGGCAGCAGTCGCCGCGACTACCGCTCGACGCCGTGGCATGCGCCGTACTAATTCATACATTTGTTTTGGTCGCGCGACGTGTCGCGCGACTCGCCGCGGTGCCGCTCGGTGCTATTCGCTGGTCGCGTCGCTGGTCGCTGCTGCGCGTGGCATGCTTAGAACATTTCTATACATTTGATTCAGTCGCAAGTCGCGTTGCCGGTCGCGTCGCGCAAATTTTCGCTTCAGCGAATTGTCCGTGGCCAGACCGTTACACTTATCTGGTCTAAATCACATTCGTCTTCAGAAGAACTAGTTTCTGCGAGTATTTCTCGAAGCAGTGACATTTTTTGTGGTTATATTCGATGCATATCAACAACAGAACAATAGAACTGACTTTAACAATAACATTAACCGGCCAACATCGGGCGGTTACAGTTAACCTAAAATTATGACGATTTTACGTATTTTTAAATAATTATTATATATTAATTTGCGCCCATATATACAACGGTTTGATGCAAAAATATGTAGGTACATACTTATGGCTGCCTTAGTAAATTTGTATATGATTCGCAAAGTATAGAACATTTTTTGCCAGAAAAAATAAAGAGATAATAATGATTTTTTGACAAAATAGTACACAGACTGAAAATGTATGCTCGTTGGGGAAAACTTTCATGCTTCTCTTATTCTTGTGAATGAAAGCTGTTGACTTTCTATAATCACATAAATTAACAAGAAAAAGAATATGGTCCGCATGGGAAGCGTTGCGCCAAAAGCGGTGGCCTATGGCCTACTATTTTTAAGGCGTGACGAGGCACGTGCTTGGCTATTCCACAGTTTAAAAACAAAAAGCTGACATTAAAGTTGTAGACGGGCCAAGGAATCCAACACAGTGTAAAGAGTAGCTAGATACAAATGGAAAGTAAACTCACGACACTATTGAAAAGAGATACTTGCTTTGAATACGGTTTTTCTAATGGCCCGCATGCGACGTGTCAAGCCAAAGGCGAGGGCATATGGCCTTACCCTTCTCATAGCGAGAAGATTCCTGTGCCTTGTTGTTAGACAGTTCAAAACTAAGGTTGAGATTAAAAGTATTGGATGACCAAATAATCCAATACAGTGTAAAGAGTGCCTTAATACAATTGGTAAGTAAAACTTCACGGCACTCTTGAAACGAAATGATACTTTTTTTTATGGGAATAGGCGCCAAACGAGCAGACGGATCGCCTGATGGTAAGCAATTACCGCCACCCATGGACACACGCAACACCACAGGAGTCACAAGTGCTTTGCCACCCCTTGGGGTTGGGAAAAGGGATAGGATGAGGAGTGGGATGAGGGAAAAGGAATAGGGGAAAGGGCCTCCGGTATTCTCACTCACCGAACGAAACGCAATAGTTTAGGTACTGTTACTTTACGTCGATTTTCTGTGAGAGGGTAGTACTTCCCCGGTCGAGCCGGCCCATTCATGCTGAAATCAGCAAGGCTCTACTACCTTTGACAACTTGATATGGATACGGTTTTTCTAAATAATTATCTATATATACCTCTGTTGCTGTATTTGTTAGCTGAAAGCCAGACGCGATAAAATTTCATTGCTCTCATAGAAAAGGTTTTTCAAAGAGTTTTTACAACAATAATGAAACGTATTGAAATGGAAATGTTTAAAATTCTGTTGCTGACGGTGTGAGTAGGTACCTACAAGGATTTTATTGATGGAGTGCCCTTAATTATAACTTACTAGATGAATTTATAGCATGATGTTACATAGCCTAAAGCCTTCCTCGATGAAGGGCACCACAAAAATAATAATCCAAATAGGACCCGTAGTTCCTGAGATAAGCGCGTTCAAGCAAACAAACAAACTTTTCAGCTTTTTTGTATTTACTTCAGCTTTATTTATAGATGTAGAAGATCTAGATTTACACGTAATAGTTACCTGTAAACAAGGCCAAAAATATTACAATTCCATTTGCTAACAATCTGTATGGTGAAATTTAATTCAAAATGGATCCAAAAACACAACACAATTTTCCGGAAAAATCCCTAGGATCTACTTTGGTTTCATTCATCGAAGTTGATTAAGCAGTTTATCCACGAATGCATGACAGACAAAGCTATTTTGATTTTATTACATTTCTTATTTTTTGTTTTAATTTTAAGGCTTCGCTCGCGGCTCCATTCACGTGGAATAATACAATAACCTTCCTTAAAATCACACTACATAGACAAAACGGACGGCAACTACAATTTAGATCATGTCGAGATTTTTATTTAATTTTATTTGTTATTAAGGGCTTTGTTTTAGTACAAGATGTAAAGACAAAAAATATACAAATAAATACAACGCGTCACTGTTAAACGACCGACACCAAACGGCATAATTTGAATGCTGCCTCTGATCCAGGCTTTATCAAAAAGGTCTGTATCAGAATATGGCAGCTGTATTTCATATTTCGGTTATATTTTTTACTATTTTAACTTTAGCAAGCAATATTTTAGTGCTAGCTACAGATACCCCGTGTAAACTTTTACAACTTTGAAAGCATGGTATGCGCATGTAGAATATTTTATCAAGCTCTTCCTAACTTTATGCCTAGAGCTCGGATTGAAGTGATTCGTACGCACGTTCGAACGCTTGTACGATTTAGCTTACCTATTTCACCAGTATTTTTGACAGAGGCATTTTGGTTGGATTTCATCTAAACTCGGGTTGCAGTTGCAACATGATTTTCTGCAAAGGATATTTTTAGTATAAATGGATTCGTGTTTGATCATACCGGTCATGTATTTGGCAATATAGTATTCTGTTCCAGAAGGTTTCTGTTTTATTGACGAGTTGAAGACTCAAGAAATTAGTGATAAACAGTTGCTGTTGATATAATTCTTCAAACTTCAAACTCATTTATTGCGAAAATGGGTGCAGTTGTGGTGACAAAAATACATAATATAGAAATGGTATCTCCATAAGCCCGAAGGCATGCAATAAAAAAATACAATATTACAAATCAATTAATTATATAGATACAAACATTCGATTTAAAACGGGTTTCGTGCAACATATTAACGTAAATTACTTCGATGACAATGATTAAATTAATAATATCAATAATTGTCTGAAATAAAAATATTGTCTATGATATGTTAAATCGATAATATAAGTTTAGTAATATTTTATGTCGCTCACTATGGGCCTTATCAGAAGGCTTAAGGTCACTCAGAGGGCGATGGAGAGAGCTATGCTTGGAGTTTCCCTGCGAGATAAAAATGAAATGAGGAGATCCGCAGTAGAACCAAAGTCGCCGACATAGCTCTCCGGATAGCCAAGCTGAAGTAGCAGTGGGCAGGGCACATAGCTCAAAGAACCGATGGCCGTTGGGGCAAAAAAGCTCTGGAGTGGTGGCCACGTACCGGACGACGCAGCAGAGGTAGGCCCCCCGCAAGTTGGACCGACGATCTTGTCAAGATCGCAGGATATTATGTTGGATGCGAGCGGCTCGGGACCGGTCTGTGTGGAGAACCCTGGGGGAGGCCTATGTCCAGCAGTGGACGTCGTTTGGCTGATATGATGAATATTTTGTTTTGTCTATTGTAATTTTTGACTCTGGTCACACTATGAACTGTCAAATCATTCTCATTCTTGCTTCCGGAAAATTGTTTTGTGTGCACGCCTTTTTTTGCTTATCGCGTGTTTTGTAGAATTGAAGTAAATTTGTCTTGTAAATTCTTGTATCTGCCGCTTTTGACCACTACCGGCAAGGGTTGTAATAAATTTGTGAAATATTGAACTTTTGCCTACCATCGACGTTCACGTGCCTTGTCTCCTGAAGACATCAGTTTGGAGGAACAGCTAAGTGGATAATTCATTCAGTCTAATATTGGCCAATTTTAGATCTGTGTGTGTGTGTCTAATTTAGCTCCAAGCCTGACATCACCAAGATACCAGGTAATTCATTTGTTTAATTTCATCGCTGTGAATCACAGTAACATATGTCAGAAATTTGATTGCCTTAGAACAACTGGATGAATACAATCACGCTTCCATTGCCCTCTGCAAACAATTCGCAGTCCTTCTAGGCAAATTCTGAACAATAATAATAATAATTAAATTTAAAATGAATTTTATAACAATTTCAATATTAATGTGGGAACGGAACGTAAGTGTGAGTGAGATGGCAAACGAATGAAAGAGATGAATGATGATGGATGAAAAAAAAAAGCAAGATGGTGGATATAGCTATAAGGTGTAAGACGTTGCAGGAGTATTTAAAAAAAAATCAAAGTATATTATATGTATTTTCTTTTTGCTCTGAGCCCCATATCTCACAAAGTTGGGGGCTCGTCCGGGATATACTATCCTCAGAGTATCTATAGAAATATGGTTACGACGAGAGTCACCGGCGAGTGGCGGCGTGACCAACCTACTGCAAGACGAGGAGGTAACAAAGACGATAAAGAAGTAACGACGCAATTCGTAGATCATTGCGATCGACGATGGCAGAAGACGGCAGCAGCGGTAAAAAAGATGAGGCTAGCACGAGTTCGGCGGCGGCGTCAGCGGCGGCCATGTTGAACAGCTTCGATGGAAGCATTTCACAATTTAACGGTGAAGATAAATCATACTCATCGATGAAGTGGGCCCAGGATATAGACGATAACGCGGCAATATTCGGATGGACAGTACAGCAAAAGTTGGTGATCGCGCGCAGGACTTTGTGTGGCACGGCGAGTTTGTGGCTGAAATCCGAAAAGGTATTTAAAACATATGAAGATTAAAAAAATGCTCTGCAAAAGGAATTTCCGGAGGCGCTATGTAGCCATACAGTATATCATAGACGGCATTGAGGATCGGCCTGAGAACAAAGCGATATTGTACGGCGTGACTATATATAGCGAGCTCAAGGAAAAGTTGGCAATATTCGAGAAGATGAAGGAGGACAAGCGGAAAGCGGCGCGTCCGGAACCTGTAAAAAGAGGAGAAGCATCGTCGGGTTCATCCAAACGTCGTTGCTACAGTTGTGGAGAAACCAGTCATATATCTTCACAATGTGCAAACGGCATCAAGTGTTTCCGGTGCAATGAGTACGGCCATATTGGGACAAAATGCCTTCTGATTGGCGGCAGCTCCAAGTCGGTAAAGCAGGCATCGAATCAGACGCAAGTTCGTGCGGTTGGCACTCGTGATGCGCCAGCGTCGATAAAGCAGCGGTCGGCCATGTTCGGAACCACCAAGATGGCGCCGGCAATCAATCAGTGCGGCTGTAGCGGCAATGATAGTTGCGGAAACGTCATTGGGACGTCACTGTCAGTGGTGTCAAATCATCAAAATGTAAACAAAGACTCTCAAAGCGTTACTTTCGGTAAACCAGTGAAAACCGTGTTAGTGGCGGAGAATTATTATTCCCGTGCGTTGATAGACTCCGGTAGTGACGTAAATCTAATCTCAGAGGAACTTTGCACTAAATTATTCAACGTAGAATGCAATGTTGGCGGTCTAACGTTGATAGGTCTAGGTCGTTCACACGTGCAATCACTAGGAAAGATAATGACGAAGATTATAATAGATGGGCAGTGTTACAGTGATGTTACATTTCATATTATTCCTAGAGACTGTATGCCTTATGATATAATTATAGGTCATGAGTTTTTGAAGGAAGTGTGTCTATCTTTAGAGATGAGGGTGAGTGGTTAGCTAACATAAATTGCGTTTCAGGCGAATTTGAAACATTGCTCGAACATGTCCATGACCCACTAGTGAAGCGGGAAGCGTAACGATGCATAGAAGCTTATAATCCTGTTCAAGTTAAGGAGACACCTGTGGAGTTAAAGATTGTATTGAAAGACGATATGCCAGTGGCCCAGCGACCTAGAAGATTATCAATTGTGGAGCAGGGTATTGTAGAAAAACAAATAGACGAATGGTTAAAAGATAATATCATAAAGGTAAGTTTTTCTGAACACTCTAGCCCATTGGTACTAGTGAAGAAGAAAGATGGCACAACCCGTGTGTGTGTGGACTATAGGCAGCTTAATGCTAAAATGGTCAAGGATGAATATCCTCTTCCGGTTATCGATGACATGATCGATAAATTATCACAGGCTAAGGTCTTCAGCGTTCTTGACCTCAAAAATAGTTTTTTCCATTTGAGGGTCAGCGAGGATTCTATCGGGTATACTTCATTTGTCACCCATCATGGTCAGTGGGAATTTCTACGAGCACCATTTGGGCTCTCGGTTAGTCCTTAGTACTTTATGAGATTTGTCTTCTCAATTTTCAGAGATCTACTAGCCCAGAAAACTATGATGATTTTTTTTGATGATATTATTATTCCAGCAGACAGTGAAATCCAGGCTTTGCAGAGGCTGAAGCAGGTTTTGGAAATAGCTGAACAGTATGGGCTTAGAATCAATTGGAAGAAGGCTAAGCTCATACAGACTGAGATTGAGTACTTAGGTCATAATCATCAAGGATGGTGAAGTACAACCAACACCAGAAAAGACGGTTGCAGTTATTAAATTGCCGGCACCTAAAACAAGTAAGCAATTGAGAAGTTTTCTTGGATTAACTTCTTACTTTAGGAAGTACATAGAGAATTACGCTGTTATAGCAAGTTCACTTAATGATTTGATGAAAGAAAATGTGGACTTTGTGTTTGGTAAAGAGCAGCAAGAGGCTTTCTCTACACTAAAGAATAGGTTAGCATCTGCCCCAGTGCTCAAAATATTTGATCCTAATTTAAAAAGTGAATTGCTCATTGAAATTAAACTACAGTTTACGGATTTTATCGCGATGTATTGGTTTCACTGAGTTATTACATTTGAAACTAATGATCTAGAAACTACATTTTTAATTTATTACTAGCCAAGCAAGAACAAGCCAGCCAAAGTAGAGAGACAACCTGCTGTCCTCCCATACATGAAGGGCATGACCGACAAGATTGGTTATATCTTGAAGCGAGCTTCGACCAAAACTTTCTACAAGCCGCCAACGAAGATAAGCCAATTATTATCATCTGTCAAGAGTCAGTTACCCTTACAAGAGGCCGGGGTTTACAAGATAGACTGTGAGTGTGGGCTCTCATACATTGGACAAACCAAGAGAAGCATAGGCATTCGACTAAAGGAATATATAGCTGACATTAAACACAAACGCTCGACGAAGTCTGCTGTGTGTGAACATGTAGAACAAGGAACCAACCATTACCTGCGATTTGATAAACCACAGATACTCGCAAAAGAACATCGCTTTATTCCAAGAATGATACATGAAGCTATTGAAATTAAAAAACATCCTAATTTCAATAGGGGAGATGGTTGGAATGTTCCTCCAGCTTGGGACCCTGTTATCAGGCTAATGAAACCCAAGAAGGACAAAGTCACCAGAAGACATCAAGACACAGTGAGCACATTCTGCGTAGATAGTAACACCAATAGTTGAAAAATTTTCGGGTACTTTGAGATAACTTTGAAATTCAAGACCTCAAGACCTCAGTCTGCCGTAAACATGAATCCTGTAAAGAATTCGAAACGTCGGCTAGTAATAAATTAAAAATGTAGTTTCTAGATCATTAGTTTCAAATGTAATAACTCAGTGAAACCAATACATCGCGATAAAATCCGTAAACTGTAGTTTAATTTCAATGTGTAACATTCGCGTAAACCCAAGAAGATACTAAGTGAATTGCACACAGATACTTCAAGTATAGCCATAGCTGCTGTTTTAATGCAGTATCACCCTGATAGTGAATTTTCATCCCGTTCATTATATGAGTCGTAGGACTACTGAGGTGCAACGACGATATGCAAGTTACGAATTGGAGGCTTTGACTATAATTGAAGGCATTAAAAAGTTTCGTCATTATTTATATGGCCACCATTTCAAATTAGTAACGGATTGTAAAGCTTTTCAGCAAACTCTAATGAAGAAAGACCTGACGCCAAAAGTAGCAAGGTGGGTGCTTATGTTGAATGAATATGACTTCGAAGTTGAGCATAGAGCTGGTGCAAAGTTGAGACATGCTGATGCCCTTAGCCGGAATCCATATGTAGCTACAATAACTACCATGCATGAACAGATGAGGCAAACTCAGGATTGTGATGATGGTGTCAAGGCAATTAAAGAGATACTTAAGGAGAAGTCTTATCAAGCTTACCTTATTGATGGAGACATATTATATAAAGGATCAAACAGATTGCTTGTTGTTCCCAAAGCTATGGAGAAAGACATCATAACAAGAATTCATGGGAAAGGTAATTTCTCTACAAATAAAATGAAAAAATTAATGTCAAGATTATTATACAAAAGATTTGGATAAAAATTTAGATGATTTTGTGGTTGCTTGCATACCATGTTTACTGGCTACTAAGGAAGCAGGAAAGCAGGAGGGATTTTTGAATCCTATAGAAAAGGAAAGTATCCCTCTAGATACATTGCACTTGGATCATGTGGGTCCATTGACTGAAACCAAGAAGTTATACAACTATATTCTTACTATGATTGATGCTTTTACCAAGTTTGTGTGGTTATTCCCTACAAAGAGTACATCAAGTGCCGAGACACTGAACAAGTTAAGAGTACATCAGCAAACATTTGGAAATCCAAGGAGAATTGTCACCGATAGAGGGACTGCATTCACAAGCAATGAATTCCAAGACTACTGTAAGGAGGAAGGTATTCAACATGTTACCATTACCACAGGCATTCCTAGAGGGAATGGACAAGTCGAGAGAGTCCATGGGATAATTATTCCCTTAATGACTAAGCTTTGCATAGAAGACACAGGAGTGTGGTATAAACAGGTAAGTAGAGTACAAAGAGCTTTGAATAGTACTTACCAAAGGAGTATTGATACTACGCCCTATGACTTGTTAATTGGTACCAAGATGAAATGCAAAGAGGATGTTGAAATTTTAGAATTACTGCGAGAAGAAACTGCCAGATAGTTTGAAGAGAGTAGAGAAGAGTCCCGTCTAAAGGCGAAAGAACAAATAGCGGCTATATATAGAAGATATTTTAATAGAAAAAGAAAAGAAAGCCAAAAGTATGAAATAGGGGACTTGGTGGCTATAAAGAGGACTCAGTTTGGATTAGGACTCAAATTAAAACCTAAATATTTAGGACCTTATAGAGTTACAAAAATTTGTTTGAATGATCGCTATGATGTGGAGAAGGCGGACAGTTCAACTGAAGGTCCGAATCGCACCTCTAGCTCAGCTGATCAAATAAAGAGGTGGCCAGGGAGATAACATGAATAGGTGAGTATGATGTTGGTATGCTGATGATGAATGTATGGAGTAGTATGAAAGAATAGGTTAAATTCAAATTCAAATTCGTTTATTCATTTGGGTCACAATGTGACGCTTATGAACGTCAAAATAATAAATTTATAAAATAATTACTTAAAGACTCTACATTTACATTTACTGCCACTTACTGTTAGTATTATAAGTTCAAAATTGTAAACCCTAAGTAACGTATCACCATTGTTAGTATTAAGTTACTATAATTTGGTTAGTATAACTAAAAATTCTTTGTGATCTCGTACATCCGTTTAGTTAAGGTGTTGTTACTATACTGTAAGATTTGCTCATTGTACCTTGTAACTCTAGTACTACTAAGTACAATATTGTAAGTATGTATTTGAGTGATGGATGTCTGAGGACAGACAGATGAGCAGGACGGCCGAATGTGAGAACGGAACGTAAGTGTGAGTGAGATGGCAGACGAATGAAAGAGGGAAGGATGAAAAAAAAATCAAGATGGCGGATATAGCTATAAGGTGTAAGACGTTGCAGGAGTATTTAAAAAAAAAAAAGTATATTATATGTATTTTCTGTTTTTGCTCTGAGCTCTGAGTAAAATTGTTATATTAATGTGGGATATGGGATCCCACATTAATATAACAATTTTACTAAAAGGAAATAATAATTATAAGTAATGTCAATTAAAACATTAGAAATGATTATGCCAAACAATAATAAGATAAACATTAAAATAGGCAGATGTAGTCACAAATCAAAGATGTGGTTATATATTTGTTTTGGATTCATTTAAAAAATAACTTACACTATAATCCGCTTTTGCAACAAGGAATTGTTTGAGATCATGTTTGAATTTATTTGTACAAATAATTTCCAATAAATAGTTCGGTAGGTGATTATACACGCGGGGTGCCATACAGAAGACAATTTTCGTCATCAAAGCACATTTGTGTTGCGGACAACTTACTCTAAGATGATCATTGTAATGAGATCTTACAAATCATCGGCTTTCTTTTCCAATAACAAGACTTTACCCAATTTTCAATAATACTACCGTTACCCCTAACGAAATTTAGGTTTATCGTAGCCATAAGGACAGATGTTAGAAGTTATATCAAATAACAATGCATCTCACTATTTGAGTGATAAAAATATCATCACTATTATTACGTTACAGGCTCTGGGAGTCCACTCTTCTTAATTTTCGTTCATTGATCGTTTAACTCAAGTAACTTAGATTTTCTATATTTTACACGTATTTAGCAGTTTATTTCTTTGGCAAAAATAACTAGTACTAGTCTAACTATTCTTACGGTACATTTAAGAATATTAAATGGACAAAGAACAAACTGAGAAAGTTTACGACCTCCTTAAGGAGGTGTCTTGTGTTGCCGACCAACTTTAATATTGCGAGCGTCCGTCAAAAGTCTTAGCGCACTCAATGAGTTGTTTTCAAAACACAGAACGATACAATATCTTGAACCCTTTTTCAATATCCACTGCGTACTTACTTCAAATCTTTCCATAACTTTGTCCAGTTAAAGAGTAATAGATTTGAAGTTTACGTTTCTAAGCGTCCCGGTTTTAAGTAGAGGTCTTCCAAGCTAACTTTTAATCATTGTTGAAATATCTATTCCCAAATTTGTTCTAAATGTAGAACTTCACCGGCCGTTCGCTCGTTTGTTCAAAAATTTGAAAACATTAGAATTTGTAATGGTCTCTGTAAGTCATTCTGAGGATAATGATTGAATTATTACGGGAAGCGATGTAGTTTTCATGCTAATTTGCAAGTGGGAAAAATTAATTCCGGCTTAAATTTTGTTATCTGTTCCAGGAGCTTGGATATTATTAAATTGTTATTTTAATTGAGATAATTAATCAACCTTATTACTTTCTGCAGAGCTTCGTTTGGAAAACAACCTAATTTCGCGCACGTAGAAGTTTTAGATTCGTTTTTAACATAAGCTCCATACAAAATATGTCAAATACGAATCTTGAATCTCAAAATCCATGTATGGATCGACTATCGAAAATGGCCTTTAATCACGAATAGATTAAATATTCGGATCGACCCGTGATATCATTTTTTCTGAAGCCACATTTAATTTTTCTGATTCCACGAATTACTTATTAAAAGCCTAGTTAAAATTGATTTTGCTTTTACGACAAGACTACGCTATCTGGATTTAATTTTCGCGTGACTATTTTCGATATTATTTGACAAGGTAGTTTGTGCCACACACACATTTTTTGTTAGGTAATAATAAATTAATAGTTTAAAAAACACGTGAAAACACGTCTTTATAAATGTACGTAAAAAATAAACATAAATTATGGATCGTTCAAGTAGTCCCCATTTCTGGGCTCAAGTGTAAACTATATGCTTGTTCACACATGAACATGCCATGTCATATCAGCGATATTATCCTACGTGAGTTTTTACCGCAACAATTATTGTTCGTGATTTCTATTAAATTAAGAGAAAATCACGTACTCACCTAAGGTACATACCACTGAGATGGCACCTTTCACACACAGCACACAACCGTAAAGTTGCGTGTGTGTACATAGGATAAGTTTAGTATATAAGATTATGTATTATAAGAAATGAACCAGTCACAAGTTCAATCCGACTTTGACTCGATACCCTTCCCATACCTCTGACGGTGGCCAAGACACCTTTAGCCATCAGTACTGATCAGCTCGGTGAGTCTGTCGAGTTGGCCGTCAGAAAACCATCTCCACCATACCTAACTCCTACCCACAGTCCGTCTGCCATCATAGGTCTCCGGTGGCAGATATCCCGCACCTATCTATATAAGTATATATAAATACGTATAGTAGGGCTAGGATCTAATAGGGATTGTAGGGACAAATAGGGTTAGGTTCTAGACGCGTACGAATCGTAGGTCTGTATCACAGCATACCACAGTAGTACCACGATAGTACGTGCCATAGGTTAGGCGCTTAGTAGTAGGTGCGTATAAGTGCTGGTCTGTATCACAGAATACCACAGAGCACCAAGCCTATACGCATTTTACGCTAGGTGCAAGTTAGGATAGGTTTAGGCTACATATAGGTATAAGGGTTAGGATAACTAGGATAGGATATTAGTTATAGGTGATAGGCTACGACTCAAGGATAGTATAGGTTTACAAGTTAGACTATTTCCTTATCATTTAATTAATCCTCCTCTACAGTGGGGTACATGTCCGTGTGGTGACGGATTAAGAATACGGAATGTCACCACCCCATATCATCCCATGGGTGTCGTAAGAGCCGACAGAAGGAGCATATTATGCAGAGAACAGCACTGTAAGAGAAGGAAAACTTGATACAAACCCTATACCAACCCGTTTGGCCAGCGTGGTATAGTAGGCCAATTCCTCCTTTCAAAGGAGAGGCCTAGTCAAGCAGTGGACTGATAAAGGCTGATGATGATGATGATGATGACAGTGAGGTTAGTAGCGTAGGGCTGCTATCCCGCTGTTCAATGCTTTTAATTATAATATTTGATTGTAAAAGCGTGGGGCACTGGAACAGGAAAGACGTTCTTGTTTAACTTGTTCAAGAATCAGGTGAACAGATATTACGGGAAGCAGGTTACACAGATTGGCGCTCTAACTGGAGTTGCAGCACGACTAGTAGGTGGCTCTACATTAAACAGTCTGTTCAAAATACCAGTTTGTCGAAATCAGACAAAACATGCGCCATCAGCGAGGAGAGACGACATTCACCGAAATTTTTAACACTTCTTTCAGAAAATTAAGTGCATAAGGGTAACGCGTCAACAGTGGTAAAATATAGAGTTCTTATTCGTTTGGTAAGCCTTTGGCGACATCAACGTTATGCTCTTGTGCGACCTCATGCAGCTTCCGCGAAGAAGTTAATATAAGTATTTGTTAACAATAAAGTCTTTCCTGTTCCAGCGCCCCGCACTTTTACAATCATATATTGTTCAGAACTTGCCTAGACAGACTGAAAAATGTTTGCAGAGGGCAATGGAAGCTTGATTAGATTCATCCAGTTGTTCTAAGGCAATCAAATCTCTGACATAAGACCAAGTTTCTTGGTGCTAAGAATTAAGCAATCAATTACCTGGTATCTTCACTGATTTCCTGGAGTAGACCTATTAAATTACACTCACTAATTTGGCCAAAGTGGTGGTGAAATCTTTATAGCTACTGGACTCCAAGGCGTCGGCGTCTTCAGGACACGCTGCACAAGGTGCGGGTTTACACAAATTTTGCAAATGTTCAATATGTCACAAAAACTTTGCTGGAGGTCAAATCGGAAATTACAAGTATTTACAAGACTATTACACAATACAATTTGCGAAGCCGGTCCAACCATATGCTTTTCAAAAGATGATATTTTACGAGACGATAACGTGTTAATTTTTCAAGGCAAGAGCAAAGAGTGTTATGGTCATCTTACAGTGTGACCAGAGTCAAAAAATTACAATAGACAAAATAAAATGTTACTAAACTGATATTCTCGATTTAACTATTATAGACAACATTTCTATTTCAAACAAATATTATAATTAAATCCATATCCGATCCATAATTATTTTGTTGTTTTTACGTGCTGAGACGGTGGGTCTCAGGTAGGATTGTTGGGGTTCGATAGAAACACTGCAAGACTGAACAGGTTTTTTATTACGTCTCACTACCGCTTACATACGGTATGACCGAACTAGGTAAGCACTGGCTTGAAGGCTGGAATGTAGACTCCTGCTGCTCTCCGACGCTCGCAGGGTAGCTGCACGTAGGGTCGCCGGTGAGCTGGCCGAAGTGCACGCTGGGCAGGCAGCTCGGTGGTCGAGGTGCAGGCTGAGCGGAGGCTCAGGTGGTGCAGCCGATGTGGGCCGAGCGGTAAGGCTCAGGCGTAGGCCGGTGCAGTCAGGCGTCCGTGGCCTGGCTGTAGAAAGCTCGCAGGCAGGAGCTGATGCGTAGGCGGTGGCTGGTAGTAGCACGGCGCCAGCAGCTCGTAGGTCGCAGCTACAGCAACCTGCAGGGAGAATTGTAGCCCGTAGGTAGAACGTCAGATGTAGACCGTAGGGACAAATGTGGTCCGTAGAAAGAACGTCAGGTGTAGACCCGTAGCGGTGTAGACCCGAAGAGAAAACTTTAAACAGCATAGAGAATACACAACAACCGGTCAAGAACAGGCTGTCCCCAGATCGGCTGTTATGCTTAGGAGACAGATACTACAGACAGAACATATAGGCACACAGACAACTAGAATATGCTTACCCCCAGCGGGACAGTAGCTAGAGAAGTAGAAGAATAATACTCGGTTGTCACTACAACCAACAGCATAGCGACGTCTAGGGAAAGTGACCGATTTAGATCGCGCACCCATCTTATATAGTCATAGAACAATGAGTCACAGACTGCCTGTGGCCCGTCTATGACCTTATCTGTATATATAAAATCCTTGCGTTACTGACTGACTGACAGACACGCTACAGCTGAAACTACTGGGCGCAAGTAGGTGAAATTTGGCATGTATGTTCCTTGGGTACCGTAGGGGTGCACTAAGAAGGGATTTTCCGAAATTCCCACGGGATCGGGAAGAAATTTTTAACTTACAAATAATGTGCGGGCGAAGCTGCGGGAGTATTCTAGTATGGTAATAATTCCCAGCAAAGCGCTCTTCGGACTAAGCTGGCTCCACTCACTGCGTTAAGCGCCTGTGAGATATTATAACGCAATACGGAGTATTACGTTACAATTCAAATAACACAAAAAATACCTAGTGATCACACAATATGTGTTTTCATGCAGTATCGATTCCAAAACCCGCTAAATGACAAGACAATCGCTTAAACAACTAATAAGTATAGTCCACGCAGTCAAACTATCATCTGAATCTTCATTCCTTGGTGCGCAAGATCGGTCTGTCGAGATCCCTGGGGTGGGCCTATGTTCAGCAGTTGTCGTCTCTAGATTGAAATTATGAACACCTTGCTAATGTTTTTTTAGCCTTGGTCAGCTTTATCGACCAATGAAAACTCAAGTGAAATAGTAAACACGATATTATACATACCTGAACCAAGAACTAAAATTGAACTGAAATTCCCGGAACAAAGACCTATAAGTGGAAACGATTTTGACTTTTAAAGGAAACTATGTTAGAGAATTTACCAATCATCGATGTATATAAAATTCTTCCGTTACTGACTGACTGACAGATATTATATGATTGACGTGATTTACGCCATGAACCGCGCAATACAAGATTTTACAATGCTGTGACTCAGCATTTTTTTATTGATTTGTGAGAATCCTGTGTCGTGGGAATTTTTTAAACATTCTATCAACGAATTTCGCCTAGACACAATATAATAGTTTTTGAATCACACAAGTGTTTTCCCGTGTGGGAATCGAACACACAACATTCGGCGCTATTCTAAATGGTGAGGTGGATACTAAAACTCGTAAAGATCAAGGCTTTATTTAAACCTCTGCTGAACACCAATAAGAACGAAATAGTACAGATTTACAGAGATGCAGTTGTTCCTATAAAGTGTACATAGCATTTCGCTCGCGCCGAAAATGTTCTCGACCACAAAGTAGATCTATTATATTTGACAGCATCCTCGTTCGGAATGCAAGTATCTGTCTGCCACGATAGAGTATGAAAATGGAACATGGAAGCAGAGCTATTTGCGTACAATAAAGATATTGTAACTTTTTAGGATTTTATTGAGGTGGAAACTAATATTGTGTTATTTTTTATTTGCTAAATAGGTAGGTAAAGGATATATTCCCTTTACCTACTCCTTAATCTGTTGAAGAGACAGATTTGTATGTAATTTTGCCTTGATATATTCTTCAATGACGTTTACTTTAATGCTGTGTGGTTAAAATAAATCATAACATATCAACAGCTAAAGTTAAAGTATAAATTTATGTGGTAATACTGCATACATGAGATTAACTTTTCCGATTTTTTTTTTTACTCTCAGGTGACAGCCAACTTTAAAACTTCTTAATCCATATTATAGTAGATATAGTACATAGTAAACTCTACAAAAATCCTACCAAAATATTTTTACTGAAAACAACACATTTTCTGCCCTAATATTTTCTTTCAAACCATTCAACTTTGGCCCCATAAAACATAGTTGACCTCAACTTTATAAATTACTTAGCGAAGTAATTTCTGGACAATGAATCTCTCACCAGGGTTGTAGTTAATTCAATCAGAGTAAAAATACGGCACTTGTAACCAAGCAATGAAAAAATAAAAGATAGTGCCTGAAGGAAAATGTCTCAGCGTAATCATTAAAATAAAGATTATATTTTAATTAGTAGGTAATGTATATTATATTTTAATTATTAGGTAATGTATAAATTTTTAAGAATATTGTTAATACATATTATGTCTCGTTGATTAGAATTTCAATGTTTTATAATAGATAATTTATTCTGTCTAATGCAAAATTTCGATCTGAAACAACAGATTTCTGTTGCTTTCAGCCTTACTAATTAGATAAAAATTGTAATTAGTTTGAACAATTAATTAGATTTATTGGGTATAATTATATTAGATGGATTATTGGTAGGTGTGGTTACATAGAAAGCGATTGTCAGTAGATCCATTGAGGCCACAGACATAGATCTACATAGATAACGCAAATGCATGCACTTCGCGTGTCTGAACTCCGACCAAGCGTCGAGCTTGGTCGCCACTAACTTCAGTCCCCGCGCGTCCGTTTTACCGTTAAGTAAACTTTACTCACATTACGTTGCCGCGTTTGCTTCGGACGTTTGATCTGACGTTGTGTATTAGGAGACGATCAATATCGCACAAGCGATACTGTCGCGCATCGCTTCGACTTCGTGATACAGGCAACGTCACAGTAGGTATTAAAAAGTCGGCACGCATGGTTTCAATACAAATCGTGATAATTGCGTTATCTATGTAGATCTATATCTGTGATTGAGGCCTTTATATGCTTAGGAACTTTTCAAAGGTTCAGAAATGTATGCTGTACTGTTTAACTGCGAAACTGTTTTATCTTGTAAGTCTTCACAGTCTACTTCAAAGATTTATTATCAGGCATGTTGTTGGACTAAGTCCTTAACCTTCTCAAAGTTAGAAGTGCCTGTGCTCAGCAGTGGGCAGGTATTTACATTTATAACTTTCTGGTATTAGTATAAATAGTGAGCCTATTTACCCACACGGCAATAATATAGGAAGTATCTTCACTAACCTTATTTTTCGACACTTATTACTAACCTTCGTACTTTCGACTACGGTATTTAATAAAGGGGATAATGGGTTTTATTTGAATTAAACATGCATATTTTTTATTTTTATTATAAATTTATTATATTCTTCTTATTAATTAATAAATTTACATAAACCAAAACGGCATATTTATTAAAAAATCTGCCTTATAAATGAGATCGTAGGTTTTATGGCAAATTAACAATGGTAACATTTTAAAAGATTTTTTTAAAGTATTATTTTAAAGTAAATGTGAAAAATAATTTTCAAATGTTAGAAATAACGAATGAAATAAAGTAATGAAACAAAAATTTTGGTGAAAATCTATCAAGTTATACATTTGTGACAAACGTCAAGTTTGCGCTCCCCGCACAACGATTTATTGCTCTGGGTGCAACTACTTTTAGTCATCCTTCGCTTTGCGGAGGGACACAAGGCTTATATTTGCCTATTTTAGGTAAGAGGTACATCAGTCGCATTATTTTCGCAAATAAAATAAATAAACAAAACAAAAAAACGCAAAAGTTCACCAACTAAATAAGACAAAATGTTACGTTAATACTAACCTTCGTCGATGCGACGAGCCATGGTTGCTGGAACGACGCTCACGGTGCCCCCCCACTCAAAACACTACCGTCAGTCAACGGCAACGGGGGCAACGGGTCGACTGAGATTAGCTAAAGTGTGGAAGCAGTGCGATCGCGCGCGCAAAAGTTAGCACGATTTAAACAAACCCACGTAGTCGAATCGACGAAGGTTAGTAATCTAGGGTTAAAAAAATACCAACTTTATGTCATCATGCCTAGCCTAGAGACTGCCGCTGCTGGTCATAGGTCTCCCCTAAGGTTCTCCACACAGACTGATTTTGAGCCGCCTGCCTGATTTTAACTTTGTGTATTAAAGATAAAAGCCAAACCATAATTACTCGCTTGCTATCGTGAGACACTAACTGTTGTGGTTTGACTGCTGTCAGGAAATAACGAATTAAGACAAGTTGTTGACATTAACATATTGTGCTGGAAGAAAACCTGTTAATAATTGAGTGTTAATTCAGATTCAATGTAATAACTACTGTCTGTACGTTGTAATAAATATCTGCTGAGTAGCAAGTTCTTATATAATTAACTAGAAGATGTTTGCAGCTACGCACGCATTTTACCATCTGAGTCTCGGGAATTCCCTTTTTAGTGCACTTGTACGCTCACCAAGCAACATACTTGCCAAATTTTAGCTTCTCGCGCCCAGTCGTTTTGGCTATGCATTGTCTGTCAAACAGCAACGAATGATTTTTATATGTATAGATAGCAAAAAAATCGAATATTCTGCCACCAGTACAGCTCGTTTGTGCTGAGAAGAGCTTCCAAGCAATTCAACAAGACTTATATTTATGTAGTACTGACAAATTTGTTGATAGCTAATTGATATAAGTACAAAAATGACACACGGTTCTTCAAGTTCATTCTCACAGCGGTCAGCCAGTGTTCTCGGTAAATAATAACTAAATATTTAGAATACCACATATTTAGGTATGTAAAATAAGAACGCACACACTGTTTTTTATCTTCTATTAATATTTCAGGAGGCATAGCAAACTTGTTTTAAACCGCTCACCTGGTCAAAGTAAATATGCCATGCCTTACTCGCAATTTAGTCAATAAAGTGTTAAACATTTCAGATCATTCAATTATTTCATTATACCTACGTGTATATTCAACTTGATTTAATTTAAGTTCAAAATAAAATTCATTTATTTGTTATCACACAAGTGAATGTATTTGAAGATACTTCTTTATGCACCAAAGTTAAGACCAGTTTTCATTGGTCGTTGTCACAAAAGTATTCGGAAGAACAAATACCATAGTTCTATAAAAGTAAGACTGAGTAAAAGTTACAACAGTATTACCGAAATTCTAGCAACAGTGCTATCAGATTCGATTTTTAACTTTGTCTCACATAACTCACTGTAAAACCTATTTTGCACACGCAGCCTGCAGCGCTGTGCCAACCTAACTGCTTTATTTTCGTTACATCGTTCACTGAGAGATGGGAGAAAAATGCAGTGATATTGAGAGGCATTGGAACAATTTTGTGATTACAGTTACTGACAGTTTCAATATCGCTCAATGTGTTATTTTATGTGATATAATGTACGTGATTTTATGTGTAAATGCAAATTTTTACTTTATTGAAAACTGAATAAGTACTATAACTTTTATTTTGTTGCTGTTATTACTACTTTTATGTGTAACCATTTCTGATATTATAACTAACACTGTAGTAGTTCTTATTTTACTTTAGTTATTTAAATTGAACTCCCGCGCTAGCTGTCAGGTATGTCTTGTGTCGCGGGTGACTTTGAAAAACAATCCATTAACTTACACAAAGAACAATCAGACTTGAAACAGCAATTTGTGCCACGCACAAAGATCAATCCCACAACAAAAGATGCATTTTTAAATACATAACCAGCACCCCATAAAAGCAGTCAACTTATGTGGCAATTGAAGTATAGAAAGATAGTAACGTCTTTATGGTGCATTTATATAAATAAAAAGGAATCGAATAGTCCAAAGTAAGTAATTTTTTTTATATACTCACGCCTGTATCCCCGAAGGGGTAGGCAGAGGTGTTATATTACATCCACATTTCGCCATGAATTTTTAGGTGCCACGTAATAGGGGGCGAGCCTATTGCCGTACCGGGCACATTACCAGACTCCGCGCTGCTACTGAAAATGTCCTAACGGAAAAACCTAATAACACTTTGCCCGACCCGGGTATCGAACCCGAGAGCTCCCAATCCCACGCGCACATTTATGTCGCGAGACCAACGAGGCAGTAAGTAAATATTTACACGATATTATATGTGTCAAACAAACAAGCATTGGCCAAGAACAAAATTAAAATGAATGTTTTATACAAGCCTTGGCTAAATCAAAATACACCGACTCCACGCCTCTGCGGTTGTGAATTTAATCAAGTTTGTTACGTTAAATATCTGACCCGAATGTTAGCGATAATTTTAATGAAACTTTACAAAAATAACTGATATTCCCTTGAAGCTATTTGAAATATGCCACCTGTGTTATAGGATCAATAAATAAAAATATAATTAAAACTTTATCTCTAAATTTTATTTATGTTGACGGGCTTGTGAGAAGGTATAGGGTTTTCGTATTTTATTTATTCGCCAAGCTTAAAATATTTAAGCGTGCGTTCACACTGCGCCGGACCGGCTAATAAGCCGGAAGCCGGCGCCCGGAGCGAGTGTTCACTCTACGCCGCGACCGGCTAATTAGCCGGAGGACGCCGGCTCCCTAGATTAAATTTACTTTATAGATGGAAGTATTGCATCACAAGATCATCACTAAAATAATCTGACATTGGTGACCATGGGTGGCCATGGTCACCAATGTCAGATTCTTTTAGTCAAAATTAAATAGAACTTCATGTGAAACTTAGAAACTTCATTCATAGACATTTTGACTTATGCGTATAAAGATTGTACTGATATTTGTAGGGACGTTGAAATTTTATCGATACTTTTATTTAAAATGTTTTTGAATGAAAGAGAAACAAATACATCCTTAAAAACTTTCGCGTTCATAATAACAGTTTATATATAAAACAATTTTCGGCAAACAGCTACTAAGCTATGCATGTTTAGTCGCGATTTTTTCCTAGATCATAGCAAGCGATACTTACCTAATAAATGCACATAACTTCCAAAACTCAGAGACATGGGTTTGAATTTGAATTTTATTGCCATTTAAATTAAGTACACGGTGCCTGGTGGCAACCAAACATTGACGTTACTGAACTTCAATGTCCGTTTGACAATGAAGTCAGCTAAAAACACGATTTGTTTATTTGTTCCTGACTTGGTTACATATAATAATAATATGCAGGTTTTAATTTGAACAGGTTTTGTAAATGAAATCACAAGTGTCTGTTCCTACGTTAAAATTTATTGATCTATATTTATGTTCCATCGATATTTACTTTATACCTACTAGGAGAGCTGGCATCAATTTTGGGTAGGTATTTGAGGCATGATTGCAGACTTGGCTGGCGAGCAGCTAGGCTATAGAAAATTATGAAAAAACGAACAAAAATGTATTTGAGGCAATATGCAATTTTTTAATATAATAGTTTAATGTACCTATATAGAATACAAACAAACATAAGTCAGATGATTTAGTCGGGGCTTTATTACATTGCCAGGCGTTTTTATATTGGTTTGAAAATTATTATTGCATGCGCCGGGCTATGTTAAAGCCACGACTAAATCAAATAATATAATCATTTATATACATTTATCTTAGGCTGGTTTCAGAGTCACGCGTTTGACCGGCACCGGCCACACGCGTGCGCTTACAATTACACTAGATTAGTAGTAGCGTTTCATAGTCACGCAGTTGAAACGCGCCGCGTGTGAGACGCGCGCGCCGGCCGCGCTGCCGAAGCTTCATACATTGCAATGAGAAACGAGAACTCGTTTCACAGTGGCCCGCGCGCCAAACGCGCTGTTGAGACGCGCTAGCCGTCGCGCGACGGCGCGTGCCGCGCGCATCACTCTGAAACCAGCCTTACTCTACGCTAGAAAAATCATAAGTCAAAATGAAGTAACTATGTATATTGGACAAGACTGCTATTGTAATGCGGTATCTATAATATTTTCTTTATTCTAAGGCCAGCTCCGATCAGTGTTACCAACTTAGTAGAATTAACACTAAAACTGGGGGTTTCAACATTTGCCTTAAATTGAATACAACGTTCGTTTTAAAATAATTTGTACATTTTTCAATCTATTATTATTATATTACTTGATGTGTTGATTTAACATTTAATTTGCATTTTTCTTTACATATTACCATTAGGTAATATGTAAAGAAAAATGCAAAAATGCAAAAGTATACAAAAATAATAATTCGTTCTATTAAGAACGAATTATTATATATCGTGCGTTCAAAGCAAATAGACGTGCTCTGTACCAATATTTATATCATTACATGTTAAAAAACAATTTATAAAATCTGTGACCTACTTGCCGCGCTACATACGTTTACGCTGAGTTAGTGATTGTGTAGCGAAAAACCAGTTACTATGTCTGTTGTTACATAAGTTTAAAGATGGCTAATGTTGAAAACAGCCCCTTCAATCGAAGTACAATAACCCCACGTAGCCCTCCGTGCACCCCTCAGCCACGACACCATGACGATGAGGACGTAATAGAAGCTCTGTCAACCAATAGCCTTAAAATCTGGCTGAGCACAATTGAGCAAAGCCTCAATGAAGTATGCCAGATTGCCGCAGAAGGAAAGTTAAACTCCGATCAGAAGCTCAAAATCAACGCCCTATCAAGGAAGGTAAGCGGTGGAGCTGCACAAATGTCTGTACATTATCAGTCTTTGAAACAAAAGACTATATTGATAAATGCGAAACTGGAAGCCCTCAAAGAAAAACAAGACCTATTTGAATGTTTCAATGACTTCAAAAAATCAATCAAAGAAAGCATACAAGAAAATTGCACAAAACCAGAGACGGAGAAGATGACCTTTGCTGACATGGTCAAGACTCATAAAAATAATTTCATTCGCCCTAAAAATTTGAGTTCAATCGCTATCTATCCATGCGATAAACATAAATCCAGCGATGAGACAAAATCTCTAGTCCAGAAAATCATTTGCCCAGAACAAATGGGGCTACAAGTGAGAGGACTACGCAAAACAAAAAACGGAGGTGTGATTATTAGCACGGAGACAAAGGACGACATAGAGAAGCTCAGGCAGTCAACGCAACTAAGTAGTTCAGGATTCAAGGTGGAAGAGCCACTCAAACGAAGACCTCGTATTATAGCTATAGGAGTATCAGCTCATTTGCAAGAGCAAGAAGTCTACGACTGTATATATGAGCAAAATATAAAAAAGAAACTCAGCATGACCCGCGAAGCGTTCTTGTCCTCCATAAAAATCAGCCACAAATCCGGTAGAAAAGAAGCACCTACTTGCAACATCATACTAGAGGTATCTGCCACTATCAGAAGAGTACTGATGACCCAGGGATACGTTTGCATTGATTGGAAATGCTGCAATGTCAGAGACTTTACACTTGTGACCAGATGTTACAAATGCCACCAATATGGACACGCTGCAAAGACCTGTCGCGAGACCGTAGATACGTGTGGACATTGTGGCGAAGTAGGCCATCAAGTAAACGAATGCAGTAGAAAAGAGAACTCACCTAAATGTGCGACATGCCATCGCTTCAAGAAACCGAGCGACCACAAAACAGGTGACCCCGAGTGCCCAGCAAGAAAAATGGCAGAGGCAAGGTACATTAATTCTATAGATTATAGTGAGGGCGCCTAAGAGCGCCGCCTTTATTTCTTAAGTTTTGCAGTTTCTACAGTCTACAACACTTTTAATTGATACACTTAAAAAAAACAATTTAGTTTCGTAATTATTATGGCTGACGAATTAATTAACGAGTTAGATGATTTTTCTGTACATATATCAAAAATGTGTGATACGGAAAGTTGCAGTTTATACGTGTCAAGATACAATAAGCCTTTAACAATACTAACCCAGAACATCCGTAGTATCTATAAAAATATAGATGGCTTAACCATTTTCCTGAAAAGATTGAATTTTGAATGCGACGTTATCATTCTCACAGAATGTTGGCTTGCAAATAGAAATGGCAATTTACCAGTTTTGTCAGGCTACAATACCTTTTACACAGCAAAATCCCTTAATCAAAACGATGGTGTGGTAGTATACGCAAACAACTGCCTATCTATCACTTTTGAAGAACCAAATGTCCAAGAATTCAATTGTCTGGTGATGAAAATTGGATCCGATATCGCCGTCATCGCTGTTTATAGACCACCATCCTTCAGAAACTTAGATACCTTTAATAACTCCTTAAATCGCATCATACAAACCCTATCAGCTTTTAAAACCGTTATTCTATCTGGGGATGTAAATATATCTATAAACGCTGAGAACTGTGACGCCGGGACGCAAGATTACTTAAATATGTGTGCATACCACGGCCTTTCCCCCTCCCATACCTTTCCAACACATCAGAGTGGTTCCTGTTTGGATCACGTCTTGCTTAAGACCCAGCTTCCGTGTCTAACGCTTGTTGCTAACTCTTCAATAACCGACCATTGTGCTGTCCTAATTACACTTGATTTATTGCAATCATCGGACGTTACGCGACCTCAGCAGAAATCAAAAATAAATATGAGTGGACTTGAACGAGATTTGTGCAACATTGATTTTAGCCTGGTTTACAATTGTGCTGATGCAAACAACTCACTAGCGTATGTTATTAGTAAAGTGCAAGAGAGCATTATAAAAAATACGAATATCTACAAACTTAATAAGAGAAACTATAATATTAAACCTTGGATAACTCCAGGTTTGATTAGATGTATTCGGCATAGAGACAAGCTACATTTAAGAGCTAAACATAGTCCTGAAAACGTAATTTTACAAACATCCTATAAACGATACCGTAATTTTTGCAATAACCTCTTGAAAAAGCTAAAAACAGAGTACGACAAACTACAAATAAATGAAGCAGGCAATAACAGTAAAAAACTATGGCAGTACCTTAAAACCGTTACTTATACGTCTAAGCAAAATACACCCGATACGAGTTTATTAAATACACATGACTCACCACAATCATCGGCCGATAGCGTAAATGAGTATTTTGTAAACGTAGGACTAAAACTTGCGGAAAAAATTCAAGTTCAATGCGGCATAGATCTGTGTGACAGTCACTCAAGTTACTCAACCTATCTGTACAGCGGTAAATCTTTCGTAATGTTGGAACCGGACGAAGATGAAGTTGAGCGAACTATACTCACCTTAAAAAATAACACTGCAGCAGGATGGGATAACATCAATTCTAGCGTTTTGAAAAATTTCAGACATATTCTTGTACCTCCCTTAACACACATTTTTCGATTATGCCTCGCTGATGGCATTTTTCCCACTTGTCTTAAAAAGGCTGTAGTAGTTCCTATTCACAAAAGCGGAACAAAAGGTCTCGTAACAAACTATAGGCCTATTTCGATATTACCTTCAATAGCCAAAGTCTTGGAAAAAATGGTAAATAATAGGCTCATGAATTATCTCGAAAACAATGCTCTCCTATCCGTCACCCAATTCGGTTTTAGACCTAAGTTGTCTACTGCTGATGCAGTACACCAGTTAACGAATTATGTCTCAGAAGAACTTGGAAAGAAAAAGCACGTCATTGGAATATTTCTTGACCTGGCAAAGGCCTATGATACAGTGTCTATTCCTAAACTCCTTAAAAAATTGGAAGCCATAGGCGTCAGAGGTAACCAATTAAACTTCTTTACTGAATACCTAAAGAACAGGCACCAATGTGTACGTATAGGCAACGTTATTAGTGCAGATATGAAAATGCCCCAATTCGGCATTCCCCAAGGAAGCACCCTCGCATCAACCCTCTTCCTGGTGTACATCAACGATCTCTGCAACCAAAATTTAGATCATGGCAAAATCATTGCATATGCTGATGATACCGCCATCCTGTTTTCCGCTGACACTGCTGAGGAGGTACATGAATTTGCACAACGGGGGTTTGACATAGTAAACAACTGGCTGAAATATAACCTATTGACCTTAAACGCTGAGAAAACCAATGTCATCAAATTTTCAATGCGGAAGTCTCAGACTACGACATATAATAATACATTACAAGCTCATTATTGTATTAACCCTGCACTTAACACATGCACTTGCCCTGCTGTTCGCTACACTACTAACATTAAGTACCTAGGAATCATTGTAGACGATTGCCTCTCCTTTAAACAACATATAAGTGCTCTTACATGTAGAATTCGTAAATTATTCCACGTTTTTAAAAAACTCCGTTGTATAGCAGATAATAAACTAATCATACGGGTATATCAGGCTCTATGTCAATCAGTTCTGCAATACTGTATTACTTCTTGGGGTGGAGCCCCAAAATCTATAATGTTGCCGATTGAACGAGCACAAAGAGCACTCTTAAAAGTAGCAACTAACCGACCCTTCCGATTCCCCACGCAGCTCTTATTTGAGAGTTGTAAAGTACTAACTGTACGCCAACTTTTCCTGTTGTATACGATCCTAAGGCATCACTCTACGCTTATTTATAACCCTAATCTCACTAACAATAAAAGACGTAAAGATATCGTTTGTACTGCACTTTCCGAATCTAAGTTTATATTCACGAACAGATTTTATGCATTTCTAGGACCTTTTGTTTATAACAAACTTAACAAAGTACTGTGTATTTATGACGTAAACTTTTATAAATGTAAACAATTAGTTTATAAGTATTTGCAACCTTTGAATTACGAACAGACTGAAGATTTGATGACTGTACTAAAATAAATATTAGCTAGCCAGGCATAACTCGTGGTCTTGACATAGTTTCTTTTAGGTAAGTAAAATGTAATTTGCTTAATAGCTTAATATAGTCTTTAATTATTGGTAATAAATATATACTTTATTTTAGATATTACATAAGTAATACATTATGATTATTGTGCCTTTACAGCCTGTGGCACAGGTCTATCCTAGTACAGGCACCCATTGTAACTTAGATCTTATCTCTTTCCTAGAACTTCATATATTTATTGTAGAAGCTATGAATAAATAAACAATTTATTATTATTTATTTATTTATTTATTTATTATTTTTGTATACTTACCAATTGTTCTCCGAAGTGAAATAAGTATTATAATGATAATTTAAGTGGGTGTCATGTGTCTAGGGAAATTTTATGTGTGGTTTCTGGTGGAGAGCTTAGTTCAACTGTTGGTAACACAATGTCACCGGCACTAGGCATGGGTCTGTGCACGTTGTCATAACTATCTATATTTCATAACTATCTATATCGTTCGATCACCTAATTTGAAGAAGTATTTACTCGTAGATATGTCTAATGCATAACTAGAATGATAACAGCAAGTGGTTTGGTAAGGCTCGTTTTAAAAAACCATTAAGAATGCTAAGATTGTTATCGAGACCTATAATGAATCGTATTGAGGTGGCAAAAACTACGGCAAAAATAGCAAAAAGTTAATCAACAAAAAATATTGTGAAAAAGAAAAATCTAAACAAATAACAAATGTGGCAAGATTAAAGAAATTTAAATATAATGCAAATTTAAAATAAAATTAAACTATGTGAAGAATTCGCCAAAAAAAAAACAAAAAGAAAAAAATCTAATAGTATCACAAAAAGCTGTTTTTTTAAAGTTTACAAACATTACAAAACGTTAAAATTGAACAAATAAACCGTAACAAGACAACAAAAATACGCCAAAATGAGAGATATTAAAAAAATACATGTACAAAAAGTATACAAAGATATCAAAATGAAATTAAAATATAAAGTTAAATTAAACAAAAAAGTTGCTAATAATAACAAAAAGCTAAATGTAATAAAATTGAGCACAAAAGTGAAAAAAAAATAGAAAAAGTAATACCGTTACGTACAGATAAAATAATTATATTTTTATCTGTACTATGTAACATAAAAAGTTTAAAAAATTACATAAATCCAAAACGTGTATAAAAATGGTAAAAATATATCAAATAGTAAAATTATTTATCAAAGAGTAAAGGAAACTCAACAATAAATATATCAAAAAAAAAATACAATAAGAAGAAATAAATAAGCCTTGGAATGTTACAAAATGTCTATCTAAATGGTCACCGGCCAACCATTCTTCTGTCAAAAAACGCTACGTTAAAATATAACTACATAGGTAAAGTCTGACCGCGCACGGCATTTCATGGTGGTTATACTCGTTATGAAATTTAGATAGTCAAACCTAATATAGCATATGATCGTTGCCATAACGATCGGTATATTCTAACGCATACTCTTAGCTCAGCTCTACGAGTCCGTCTTAGTGCCCGGATCCAGTCTATTGACCGGATCCAGCTTAGTGTGAATAGCTTCATACAAATTGTTCTGCCACTGGCTCGTTATTCGCCGGTCCGGACATTAAGCCGGACCGGCTAATTAGCCGGTCCGGCGTAGTGTGAACGCTCGCTTACCTTTTTTAGTTAGCTAAATAAGTTAAATGTTAGATCGTTAGAATATTCACAATACCATTAAAATTTAAGGATTGTGATATAATTTCACAAAGCGCATGTTTAAAAAAAAAAGGCTAAAATGTATCTCCTTGAAAACGTGGGTTTGAAGTCATAGAGGTGAATAAGGCTGTTAGCCTCTGTAGCTTTAAATCGGCGTTTTCGATTTTGATTATGTTTTTTACTCATGTTCCTAAGGGTGGCATTGTACGTGTCGGACGCGGCACGTTGCGTCGCGTCGCGCCGTATACCTACGTGTGGTTCCACCATTGATAAAATGTGTAAACTGTGTCTGTGTGGGTTTAAAGTTATAGGGGTGAGTGATGTTGTTGGCCTCTGTACCTTTAATGGTCTATCCACACACATCCGGGCCGTGGACGGGACGGGGACGGGCCGGGGACGGGCCGTCACCGTGCTTCCGGGTCCCGGCCGGGATATTTCGTTCACACACGTCAGGGCTGCAACCGGAGCGTAGACGGGCTGTCACTAGAGCTTGAATTTTAAAATTCGAATTATGGTTTGTGTTAAATATTCCAAAGGAAATTGCAATTTCCGATTCTAGTTCGAACGACGTTCTCAAAATTGTCCTAAATACCAATAAGCACTTTTGAGATTTAGTTGACATTCTTAACATATACGTATTTTAGTTATTTGATTTTTCTTGCGGACGAACCTCTAAAAGGAGGAGTTCTCAAAATAATAAGAATAATAGCCGAAGAAAAAGAATCATAATAATAATAAACATCTATGGGGGGCAGTCATTATCTCAACATGAGACTAACGCAATCGGAGGGCAGAGTGACAGCTCTCAAACATCACCTTCATCTTATGATAAACAAAAACAGCATCACAGGATGAAAAGAAAGCTTACAAATCACAGGGCAGCTTTGTGGCGAGCTGTCAGTGCTCAAGTCACGGCCTCGTCTTTAGCTTGCCGTTATTGCATGGTTGGAGTGGATTTCCAAAAGCGCCCGCAACTTCACCAACTTTAATATGCGTCTCATCGCACTGATTGTTGGGCCCAGCAAGACCATGTCGTCCGTACCTATAGCTGATGTTGTTCATAACAACTCCATCATCGATGACCGGTTGGCGCAGCGGGAGTGTAAGCGACTGCTACACCGATGGTCGTGGGTTCGATTTCCGCTCAAGTCAAACATTTGTGTGCATGAACATGAATGTTTGTCTTGGTCTGGGTGTTTCTATGTATAATATGTATGTATTTACAAATAATGGAATGCGTTACGGCTTGTAATGTTTTGATCGATGGACAGCGAGTGGAACAAGTGAATGAGTTTGTTTACTTAGGTACGTTGTTTACAAGAGATGGTAAGAATGAAGAAGATATTGAAAGGAGAGTTAATGCAGGTAATAGTGTGAATGGAGCTCTGAAAGCGTTTATGAACAGTCAAAACGTGTCCAAAAAGGCACGTTTGGCTGTACATAGAGGCGTGTTAGTGCCTACCCTTATGTATGGTAGTGAAAGTTGGGTATGGCAGAAGAGATTTGAAAGTAAAATAAATGCTGTAGAAATGAGAGCACTGAGAAGTATGTGTGGTGTGTCTTTGACCGACAGAGTAAAGAATTGTGTGATACGAGAGTGGTGTGGGGTAAAAGAAGATGTAGTGACAAGCATTGAGAAAGGCATGTTAAGATGGTTTGGGCACATGGAGAGGATGGATGACCATAGACTGACAAAGAAGATATATAAGGCAAGTGTGAATGGAACAGGACAAAGGGGAAGACCTAGGCGGACGTTCTCTGACCAGATTGGAGACATCCTGAAAAAAGGACAAGTCAGAAGTACCCTTAATAGAAGAGCATGCATGAGAAACTTGATGGGAGTAAGTGAAGCAAGTGAGGTATGTCAGGATCGTTGCAAATGGCGTTCCTTAGTCTCTGCCTACCCCTCCGGGAAACAGGCGTGAGTCTATGTATGTATGTATGTATGTATTACAAAAAAAAAGTATTTATGTATGTTTATCTATGATCTATTACCCATAGTACAAGCTCTGCGCTTAGTTTGGGACTAGATGGTGATGTGTGTATGAGGTAGAATATTATTAGAATATTATTATGACAGTCGACACCAGCCTTGCTGAGTACAACAATTAGCTGATTAATAAATAATAAAAAATATATATATAAAGGCGTGGCGAGGTGATTTCCTCTTGCGTCACGCCAGATTTCAGCCCATATTCCTCATGCACAGCTGTACGCGCCCGCCTGGCAGTGTTTATTGGATTTGCATACCAATATTGTAGCATTCACGTACCTACCTCATAGTTCATACCAGTATCTCATCCATCTCACTCTCAGTTTTTAACTTAGCCCATACAGATCGGCAAAGTTAAGCAACGCTTGCACATGTCGCCGCTTGGATGGGTGACCACGTGTGCCATTTACATCTGAGCGCTATCTTGCTTCGGAGGGCATGTAAAGCTGTCGGTCCCGGTTCTTGTCTCAGGATAGGAATCGTTAGGCTATGAAGAAAACTCCGACTCTAGAGTTGGCCACAAACTCTCACGAAAAACAACAACGAAATAACAAATTTTAGGGGCCATGTATATATCCAGCAAACTATTGAGCACCTTAGTTGTAATGGTTGCCAAGAATACAGGCCTATAGTTATGAAATTCAATAAAGAAAAAAATTTGAATATAAAAATATCAAACAAGTATTCGAATAAAAATTTAGAACATTTGCAAGCCCTAGCCGGGACCTTTCATCTGTCACTATTTGCACTTGGGCAAGTCCAATACAAAACACCGATTAGGGAATAACATGGATTGGACATACCTACCTACGAAATTAGCGTCTATATCTACGAATTTGTAAAAAATTAAAAATTAATTTTGTAAAAATATGTAAATTTATATTTGCAGTAAGTTACTTTAGTTAGTTTAAATCTTTTCCAGGTTAGTTTATTCCATTACGCAAATGCGGGCAAACAAGGTAAAGCAAAAAACGTCCCTTGTCATGAAGACAAACTAAACATGAAACAAAATATTCTCTGGTAGCCAGTATTGATACAGTGTCGCTGAGAAAGAACCGGACATGAATGGCGCCATTCATACCGTAATGAAACACACTGCCACACTGAAATACCATCGTAAAGACCACGGCAGATGGCGGGTCGGAAACTTGAAAATATTTGTAAATTAGTTAATTGACAAAATATATGTCGAACAGAATGTGGTAAATTAACATTTGAATTTTTTTATGTATTAGTAAACATACTAATAGTATACCAAATTGGTGACGTTCTGAAAAACGGAAAGTCCGAAGCACCCGGAACCGATGAGCTTGTATGAAAAGAGTTATGAATGTAGAGGAAGCGCGAGAGGTTTGTAAAGATAGACGTAAGTGGCGTTCCGTTCTCTGCCTACCCCGACGGGAAAAAGGTGTGAGTATATGTATGTATGTATATTAGAAAACAAATAAAGAATGAAAATTATTGCTTTATAAAATCACCTATCAGGAACCAATGTTTCATCAAAATCTGTGCTTAATTTGTTCAAAATAATAAAAACATCCATCTTTAAAACATTCTCGTAACACAGCAATAGTAGAAACATCTGTATATAAACAATTCTTCCGTTACTGCCTGACAGAAAACTCACAGCCAAAATGTTACTGTCAGAAGGCTTACGGTGAATCGACTTTATCATAAACTCGTGCTTATGAGTGGTACAAAGCATTCAAAAGCAGTCGAGATGTGATGGAAAATTTGCCTCGCTCTGGTAGGCCATCAACGTCTGCAACTGAAGTTAACATCGCAAAAGTGAAGGAAACAGTGTTTGAAAATCCTTATTCAACTTTGAGAAAGATAGCCGCCGAACTCTCGCGAGTCAATCCGTACCATTTTAACTAATCATTTGGGTATAAAACATGTTGCCGCTCGGCTAGTTCCTAAAGACCTGAGTTTTCTCCAAACACTCAATCGCATCAGAGCCGTTGAGGACATGCAATAACGAGTCAATTCCGACCCAACATTCATGAAACGCATTGTTACTTGTGACGAGACGTGGGTTTACGAGTTTGTCATGCAAACTAGGCAACAAGTTTCGGAGTGGCGCCTTCCAACGGAACCGAAACCGAAAAAAACACGCCAAATTCGTTCGAAAGTCAAAGTCATGTTGAGTGTTTTCTTTGACTATCGCGGTGTTGTGCACTCGGAATTCTTGACGGAAGGTCAAACGGTAAATAATTAATATTACTTGAGCGTTATGCGGCGTTTAAATAACAAATTTGACGAAAAAGGCCAGATATGTGGAAAGAAAATTCTTGGATTATGCACCACGATAATGCGCCTTTGCCCAAGGTCATCATTGTGAACGAATTTTTGACCAAACACTCAAAAAATACTAATTATCACTTCGTGGCACCGTTTTCAATCAGTAGAAGACATTAAGAAGAATTCGCGGCGAGAACTGAACTCAATTCCGGAAACAGCGTTTAAAAGTGTTTTGATGATTTGATTATTCGTTGGCGTAAGTGTATCGTTTCTGAAGGAGCATACTTTGAAGATAATAAAACAAATGTGGATGAATAACAAACAGTTTGTGTATTATTGATCTTTTCCCGGTACTTTCTTGACAGAGTAGTATTTTTTGGGGATTGTCCAGGATGCACTGAGAAGAGGGTCCCCCAAATTCCCTCGGGATCGAACTGAAATGGTTAGATAAAAGTTTATGTGCGGGCGTAGCTGCGGGCACTTTCTAGTTCATTATTATATTAACTATCATCAAGAAAATTTACAATGTCATATGTAGGTATTTGATCGTAACAGAGATCGATATCGCTTAACATCTGAATAATTGTAACGATGCCGGGATTAAAGTGTGGTGTTTGTAGTAAGTTTATGACACCAGCAGATGGCGTTAAATGCAATAAATGCAACATTGTATACCATCGTCAGTGTGTGGCCTTGCCACAGACGGGTACTCCAGCTGCAACATGGTACTGTCCTGAGTGCAAAAGAAGGACAAAAGTTCTACCTCGGACTGACGAAGTCTCGTCGATTAAGTCGCCGTCTATAAATGAAGCTGTCACGCAGGAGGCAGTCGCTGACATCGGACAGGAGCTGAGCCGCTTTCGGGACGAACTGCGTTCTGTAAGGGAAGAGTTCCAGGCTTTCCGAGCTGAGATGGCGGAACTGAGGACTCTTAGCGCTCGTGTTGACAGCCTGGAGAAGCGCGTTGAACTCCTGGAGCAGTCAAACAGTAGTCAAGCAAGGACGTGTTCGACAGAATTTGATGAGGTCGTAAAACAACTGAAGCTCGATCTCAATGAACGTGACCAACAACTCCTTGCCAACGATATTGAGATCACAAACATCCCAGAGAGCAACGGTGAAAACCTTATTCACACTATGGGTCTCATAGCTACCAAACTGGGTGTAGCTATTGAGGACCGAGACATAGTGAGTATACATCGTGCTGGCGGGCGACATCTCAATGTGACTAACTCATCGGGTCCTACTGAAAGCCGCCCGCGTACCGTAGTCGTCCGACTTGTACGGAATGACATGCGGAACACCATATTGAGAGTGGCTCGAGTACGTCGTGGTGCTGACACATCTGGTCTGAATCTCTCCGGACAGCCAAAGAGATTTTACATCAACGAGCGCCTTACCAACCGAAACAGGGCGTTATTTCGTAAAGCGAGGGAAGCCGGGTTGCGTTGTGGGTGGAAGTTTGTCTGGACCAACAGAGGCCGAATATTTGTCCGGAAAACACCCGGCGACGACGTCTGCCCCATACGCTGCGAGGCTGACATTGTGTCCACGTTTGGCGCCGAAACTGGAACGCAAAATAAAACAAAATAATAGTTCGTATAATTTTTATTTGCAGATTCTTACTCACTATAATAACATACATATCTGGTTTTTGTTGAACATACGCATTATTAACATTATGATAAATGCCAAGAATATATTACTAAATAATTTCAGATATTTTTATATTTTATTTTTCTGTGTGTATGAGCACTATGCTACTAAAATGTTTTTTATGTACATTACATAATAATTTCGTGTGTTATTTACAATTGCAATATTTACAACTGCATATCATGTATCAATGACGAAAAATAAATTGTTTAAGTTAGGTCTGTTCAATGCGGGCTCTCTTGCTACTGGACAAGATGAATTTATTTTGGCTATGCTTTACCACTCGGTGGATATAATGGCAATAAATGAGACATGGCTACGAGTGGGAGGAGGGTCGAGCTCCGGTTGTGCAGGGTTACCACCTTAAACATGTACCTCGTCCGCTGAGTGTGCGTGGGGGGCGTGGTGGGGGAGTAGCGTTTTATGTTAAGGATGGTGTACGTGTACGTGTATTGACTCATCCGGAGGATGCACAGGTCGAACAATTATGGTTGAGCATAACATTAAATAAAAAGAAACTTCTTGTTGGCACCGCGTATCGGCCACCATGGCTAGATCTGACTTGTTTTATTGACTCCATGACAGCGAGCATTAGCGCCTTGGCCCCATACGACAATATTATACTACTAGGGGACTTTAATGTCAATATGTTAGATAAGCACACATCAAAATATAGGCAGCTGGTAGATTTTGTAAATTATTGTGGTCTTGAGCAGATAGTGACCACGCCGACACATTTCACTCAGGAAAGCTGTTCACTTATAGACATAATTTGCACAGATGCCCGTCATAGAAATATATGTGTGGATCATATTGTTGAGCTGGGCCGTCACTCTTTTGTCAAATGTGAACTTATAATAAAAAAAGACAAACCCCAGTCAAGAATAGTGAAATATAGACCACTCAAAAATATAGTTTTTGAGAACTTCGCTAGCGACCTGGATTCTATTCAATGGGATTATATATGTGAGGCAGGGAATGTCGATATTATGGTGTCTGTGTTTACTCAATGTATTATACAGCTTTTAGACGCACACGCCCCTTTAATGGTTAGGGTTTTCCGTGGCCCTGCAACCCCGTGGATAACAGACACGATAAAATTAATGTTTGGCCTGCGTAATGACGCGCGTAATCGTTATCACGATTCTAAAATGGACAGCCACAAAAATTATTACCTCCAACTGAAACGTCAAGTCAAGGAATCCTTGCATGCCGAAAAAACAGCCTATTTTAATAAGCATATAAATGAAAAAATACATGATCCCAAAAGCTTGTGGAATAATTTGAAGACACATGTATATCAATCTAATCAGGGGACTACTTTGCCATGTCATTTACATGATCCAAATGCAATAAATACCGCTTTCCTGGACGTTCCTGGCAGTCCACATGTGTCAATTTCTCAATTAACCTTCTTTGAATTTCATAGTTACGGAAAATCAGGGATCTCACTTAAAACTGTAGATCAAGAGGTTATTTTGAAAATAATTAATGGTATTACTACAAATGCTCAGGGAATAGACGGGATCTCCATAGAGATGTTGAAGCTCACACTACCACAAAGTCTTTCTGCAATAACAGATATAATAAATACTTCCATTAATAACAATACGTTTCCTGAACTTTGGCGCTGTGCAAAGGTCTTGCCATTACCTAAAAATAACAGCCCTCGAACTTACAAAGACCTGCGTCCGATAAGCATATTGCCTTGCTTATCCAAAGTTCTGGAGCGGGTTGTATATTTACCAATGATGGAATATCTGGAAACAAGCAACATTCTCCCTGAATTACAGTCCGGTTTCAGACGGGGACGCGGTACGGCAACGGCTCTAGCGGATGTGGTAGGTAATATAATTGAAGCGCGGGACAGGGGGGAGGGTACTATTCTGACATTATTGGACTACTCCCGTGCTTTTGACGCCATAAATGTGCCACTGCTACTTTCAAAATTAAAATACTATGGTTTTAGTGAAAGCGCAGTCAAATGGTTCCATGAATATTTGAATAACAGATCGCAGTACGTCGAGATTCAGAAAGAGGATGGTTCTTCAATATCATCCCCTCCCCAATCTGTATCCCGAGCAATTCCACAAGGTTCCATCCTTGGACCTTTGCTGTTCATCATCTATACTGCTGACATAACAAAATGTTTGACAGATTGCCAATACCATATGTACGCGGATGATCTACAACTGTATGTGTCATTTAAATCGGAAGACACCACTGCTATGGCCTTGAAGATCAATAAAGTTCTGAGGGAGGTGGTCAGATGGTCTAAGGATAATTCCCTGGTTTTAAATCCACTCAAGTCTAACTATATGATACTGGGCAGTAAAAAACGAATAAAAGACATTTTATTAGCTAAACCTGTTATAAAAGTTTAAGGGGTTGAAATATCAAGAGTGGATTCGGCATGCAACTTAGGCTTGATAATACACCCGGAACTTCACTTTGAAGCGTATGTAAGTAATGTTGCAAAAAATTGTTTTTATAGGTTAAAGTTACTTTATAGGTTTAGAAGTTATTTAAGTGTTGCATTGCGGAAGAGGTTAGTAGACAGCCTGGTACTAGCAAAATTTAACTATATGGATGTTGTGTATGGTCCATGTCTACTGTCTAGAACCACCCGATTGATACAACGGGTTCAAAATGCTTGTGCCAGATTCTGTTTCGATATCCCATGTCGTAGCCATGTCACACCATACATAAATCAAGCCAATATTTTAAAAATGGCGGGGCGACGACAGCTTCACCTGGCCACGCTATTATTTGGAGTTGTAAACACACAAAAACCGATGTACCTGTTTAATAAATTAAGTTGGAGACAGGACCACTATTTGTACTCCACTCGTTCCACTTCCAATCCGCTCACAATGCCAAAGTATAAAACAACAGCATTTCGGGGCTGTTTCAAATATGCCGCCACGCGTTGCTGGAACGATTTACCTCCCCCATTGAGATCACTAAAAACAAAAACAAGTTTTAAATCTCACTTAAAAAAATATCTTTTATCAAATCAATAAGTTATAATAAACATAAAAAACACTGTGTTACTTACGTAATGGTTGTGATCTGCGGACGAGGTAGGTATGTCGACGTTTGGGCGTCACGAGGCGGCTACTCGATAAATTATTATTATTTATCATCATTGTATCAATTAGGCCTGATGGTTGGAAGTGTGACGAATTTTATTGATGCAACAGTTTGTGGTTGATGAATGTGGAACTGATAACACTAATATAGGTACTTTTTTAATAAATAACAAACTGTCCCTTTGTACTTTGTAAACAATGATTACATAAGCGCACCGCGCGCGAGCTAATGCGGTGGCTGTATGCCACCTATATGCGACGCGCAACGCGCCATCCTGCGGACTGGTCGCCCACGACCGCGCCGCTGCATAAACATTATGCGTTGAAAATAAAATCCATGGATTCGATGTGATACATGCGCCGACTTAATTACGAAGTAATTGAGTCGGCGTATGTATTATGTTATTATATTTTAATATATTGTTTTTAATACTTTTTTATCCTGTTTTTGTGTAATAATAATTCTTTTGTTGCCTAGATACACATGAGTATATAGGTACTACTCATGTGCTAGATTATGTACCTATGTATATTTTATTTTTAAATGTTTCTTTTATGTTTTTCATTAATTATTGTGCTCTTTAACGTTCGTGCGGCATTTAAGGTGCACACAGAATAACAGCGTTGTATTGTGGACACTACCACAATGCAACAATATAGCTGAGTGTGCACCTATCTGTCACAGATTACTGTTATGCCTTGTGATGTCTTATCTTATATACCTATGTTATACCTTTCCAGTGTATGTGACAAATAAACAGTTTTTCTTTTTTCTTTCTTTTTCTTCTCTCTTCTTTCTATTCACCCTATCATAAGCCTTTTCCAAGTCTATGAACGCGCAATACACCGTCTGGTTTTTTGCCAGACATTTTTCGGTGACGCAGCGCAAGGAAAAGACTTGATCCGTACATCCCATTCCCTTCCGAAATCCTGCTTGCACATTTTTTTTTTTGTCTTTTTTTTTGGTGTCGGGTTGGAAAATCCTCATGGAGTCCCTCCGCCCTGGGGGAAAAGGACGAAGGGGACTGTCAGACTCTTACTGACTAAAAACCAACCCGTGTTCCTCACGTACCCGTGTGTTGGAGGGTCGGGTATCGCTGAAGCATTCCTCGCTACCCCCCGACGGGTATTGGCCCGCCAAATGGTCAGGCGGGCCCCGAACAAAACCCCCTTGGCGGCGGATGAAGGTGTTGGGCTCCGCCGCCAAAACACTCAGCGGCCGCAGAGGATAGGCAGGACGGCAACGCAACACCGCATCTCCTCTTCCTCTGCGGCCCCGCCGCGACGCAACGATGGTGCGCCCCCATTTGGTCGCGGGAGAAAGGGCGCGCGGCAACGCAACACGTCGGTGACGCCTCTCCTCCCGCGACCCAACTGTGAGGGACAGAAGAACTGTCCCTCGCACCCGCCCCTTTGGACGCGTCCTGCGCAGGCCTCCGTCAAGCCCACGCGGAGCGTCCCCTCCTGGATCCCTCTTAGCTTCACCGTGGGTGACCAATCCACGATTACTGAGCCCCCCCACCACGACAAGGTGGAGATCCCACGGGGGGGATCCTGCTTGCACATCCCATATCTTGTCATTAGTCACATTTACTACTCTGTCAATCAAAATTCTGGCATACATTTTTCCAACAACACTAAGAAGGCTGATCCCGCGATAATTTTGACATTCCTGCTGTGAACCTTTGCTTTTATAAATTGGAACAAGCACTGCCTTCGCCCAGTCATCTGGAACTTGGCCCTGTTTCCAGCATAGATTAAAAAAGCGATGCAGCAGGTTAACTATGAGTCCGTCGCCAGCCTTCAACATCTCAGTTGTCACTCTATCACATCCAGCAGACTTTCCTGACCTCATACCTTTTAACACTAGAAGTGCGGGCGTTCCAAATTTGACCCATTTCGATTTTCTTTCTGCTCTAACTAATACTGTATTGTTTTTTTTTTTTTATAGTAATAGGCGGTAAACAAGCAGACGGATTGCCTGATGGTAAGCAATTACCGCCGCCCATGGACACAAACCACACCAAAGGAGTCACAAGTGCGTTGCCGCCCCTTGGGGTTGGGAAAAGAGATGGGATGAGGAGTGGGATGAGGGAGAAGGAAAAGGGGATAGGGCCTCCGGCACTCTCACTCACCAAACGAAACGCAACAGTTTAGGTACTGTTACTTTACGTCGATTTTCTGTGAGAACCGTGACCGGGGAAGTACTACCCGTACTTCCCCGGTCAAGCCGGCCCATTCATGCTGAAATCAGCAAGGCTCTGCTACCTATAAAAAGGTTCGTATAGTCGTAACTTTTTTGACTTTTCATGAAATATGATGATTCATATTTATGCGAGACCTCAAGCACGTAAATTCAAAAGAAATTAATTTAATCCCAATTTTACCTCTAAGCGCGACTGTGCCAATTTTGACCCAGTCATGGATATCAGAGTTTGACTTTATATTTCTTCTAAGTTAATAAAAAAATGTCGTTGATTGGTCAATGTATGTACTTATGCACTATAATATATACGCGGCGAAGCGAAGCGTGGCTGTAGGAATGGAGGGGTGCCATTGCACCCTAAAAATAATTATGCAGGGTATGGCCGTTTAGATATGGCCTAAAGAAAGGAAAACATATCACTTGTAAGTAACTTTTTCACGTCTATCCTTGCTGAAAATCTAAAATGAAACGGAACAAGTATTGTTGGCACAATAAATAAAGCTCGTCGGCAATACCTGCTTGCTAAAACCAAGCAATATAAGAGTTTAGTAGTTTGTATAGTCCAGTGGTACTAAAAGACAATATTACTTTAACAGGAAAAGGAAAGCACAATAAAAATGTTCTCTTTAGCACTATGCACACAGGTATTCAAATAGAAACTGGTACATACAAGGAAAACCTGATGAACTATTATTTTACAATAGTTCAAAGTATGGGGTAGATGTTGTGGATGAAATTACTCGTTGGTACTTTGTCAAAGCCCCGTCTAGCCTATCTAGGCGTTTGCCACTTCACATTTTTATAATATGAGATATTGTATTGTGACCTAAATGGGAAAATAATCAGCAGTCGGGATTTTATCTAACAGGAGAAGAACTAGCTGAGTCATATTATTATGCAAATTGCATAAAAAGCTCTTATGCTCATATCAATATAGCAAATGAAAATGAAAAACCTAGACGTCAAGCAAAACATACTCATTGGCAGGTAAAGTCTCTTTGAGACGGTAACAAGTCTCGTGTCAAATGCCAAGCTTGTAAAATAACAGTTTGCAGGAAGTGCACATCGAATGAGTGTTCCAATTGCTTATTTTGCTAGTTCGAACTCTAATCTCACTCATCACAGTCATAACTTTAACTCTGATTATTTGTGATTATGATTTCTATTTTATTTAAGCCAAAAGACATCAAATATATGTGTAATATATAATAAAATCATTTGTATCTTACCTAAAAGTTTTATTTGTATACGTAACTTTACATTACTGTACCGAAAATAAAATGGACAAAATTGACCCATCCGCGCTTCTAGGGGTGTCAGGATGTTCCGCGCTTCTAGTGTTAACGCTTTCATAATTTCATCCATGCCAATTTCATCAGTCGGGCTCACAAACATATCTATCGTTTCTTCTCGCTCCATTTCACACACATCTTTCTCAAATAAGCTCTCAAAATAATTCTTCCAGCGCTCTAGTATCTTTTTTCTTCATTCATGACTTCACCTCTTTCATTCCTAATCACTTTCATCGATATACTCATATTTTTACCTCGCGCTTTTTTCACGAGTTTCCAAAAGAGTTTTATACTCTCTCGGAAACTTGCGCCGAATTGTTCCTCATACTTCTCCTTCTTCTTCCTCTCTATACATTCTTTGACTCTAGTTTTCACACATCTATACTTGTCTTTAATTTCTTTAACACTATCTTAATTCATACCACCACTAGCTCCATTCGCCGCCTCTATTGCTAGGATATCCAGCCGTGCTTTTTAGGGTTCCGTACCTAAAAGTTAAAAAACGGGACCCTATTACTAAGCCTCCGCTATCGGTCTGTCCGTCCGTCTGTCTGTCTGTCACCAGGCTGTTTCTCATAAACCGTGATAGCTAGAAAGCTGAAAATTTCACAAATTATGTATTTTGGTTGCTGCTATAACAACAAATACTAAAAATAAAAAATATGAACATATTAAGGGGGGGTCCCATACAAAAAACGTGATTTTTTTTCGTATTTTTTGCTCAAAATTACTAACTGTAACATACCATACAAGAAACGTAATTTTTAAGCAATTTGTTACTCGATCTTAATAAACAGGTAGAAACTTAAAAAGTATTTAAGTATACATACAACGAACGTGATTTTCATTTCTAGATGATGGTACGGAACCCTTCGTGTGCGAGTCTGACTCGCACTTGCCCAATTTTTTTCTTTTCCTCAACCATTCTTTTAGTTTCATCATCCCACGAGTCAGCTTTCTCGCATTTCTTACTTCTTCTTTTACTCATACCGCATACAGCACATTTCACAATGTTGGTTTTAAATACCAACCATACCTCACTCATACTTTCCTAATTTACAAGATTCCAACTTTTGTCCATCCGTTCGCTCAATTGCTTTTTGTACATATCTTTCATACCCTTATCTTTCAATCTTTCCACTTTTATACGTTCTAATTCTGTAGTGGCACCTTTATCTTTGTGCCGCCAGCGTTAGAAAAGACCACTTATTTTACTGATAACCAAATAGGGGTCTGTGCCAACATAAGGTCCGCGATAAGCTCTGGTATCCACTACTTTCCTTCTCATTCTTTCATCAACTATCAAAAAGTCTATCATGCTTCTTAACACAACATTTCCTTCCTTCTTTTGCCGCGTGTACATAAGTACCATTTTATGCTGGAACCATGTATTTATCACAGACAGATCCATCTCCACACATACATCTAACAAGTACACGCCGTTGTCATTGACACTCTTATCTCCAAACGTTCTAGAACACTTTCATACCCAACACGCTTCAGTCCCACCCTTGCATTCAAATCTCCAAGCATGACGATACGTTCATTCCACATACGCAATAACACGACTTCTCTCATTTGTGCCCAAAATTCCTCTCTTACTGCCTTACTATAGGAAGAGTCCGGAGCGTATACACCTACCAAAAAAAAAGGTGTTAGGCCTACTTTCAACCGGACCCAGATAATACGCGGACTTACGCACTCATACTCATGCATGCATTCTGCCATTCGCTCTGAAAGAATTATACCGACGCCTTTACTGCCATGGTCTTCATTGGTAACCCACGACCATATGTCTGTGAACGGGCCGCGCGTCAGCATGTCTTTCCCCTTACGCTTTGTCTCATTCACACACAAAACATCTAGTTTTCTTTCATTCATCACTTCGTAAACATCATCCATCTTTTCATTCATTCCTCCTCTAACATTTAAAGCCGCAAATCGGCATTCAGTTGCCCACTTTCCGCCCCGACGAGAACAATTCCGCATAGGATTAGGATGGTTTTGGCTTGACGTATGGCGAATATCGTCGAAAATACGAAAAAAAATCACGTTTTTTGTATGGGACCCCCATACAAAAAACGTGATTTTTTTTCGTATTTTTTGCTCAAAATTACTAACTGTAACATACCATACAACAAACGTAATTTTTAAGCAATTTGTTACTCGATCTTAATAAACAGGTAGAAACTTAAAAAGTATTTAAGTATACATACAACGTACGTGATTTTCATTTATAGATGATGGTACGGAACCCTTCGTGTGCGAGTCTGACTCGCACTTGCCCAATTTTTTTCTTTTCCTCAACCATTCTTTTAGTTTCATCATCCCACGAGTCAGCTTTCTCGCATTTCTTACTTCTTCTTTTACTCATACCGCATACAGCACATTTCACAATGTTGGTTTTAAATACCAACCATACCTCACTCATACTTTCCTAATTTACAAGATTCCAACTTTTGTCCATCCGTTCGCTCAATTGCTTTTTGTACATATCTTTCATACCCTTATCTTTCAATCTTTCCACTTTTATACGTTCTAATTCTGTAGTGGCACCTTTATCTTTGTGCCGCCAGCGTTAGAAAAGACCACTTATTTTACTGATAACCAAATAGGGGTCTGTGCCAACATCAGGTCCGCGATAAGCTCTGGTATCCACTACTTTCCTTCTCATTCTTTCATCAACTATCACAAAGTCTATCATGCTTCTTAACACAACATTTCCTTCCTTCTTTTGCCGCGTGTACATAAGTACCATTTTATGCTGGAACCATGTATTTATCACAGACAGATCCATCTCCACACATACATCTAACAAGTACACGCCGTTGTCATTGACACTCTTATCTCCAAACGTTCTAGAACACTTTCATACCCAACACGCTTCACTCCCACCCTTGCATTCAAATCTCCAAGCATGACGATACGTTCATTCCACATACGCAATAACACGACTTCTCTCATTTGTGCCCAAAATTCCTCTCTTACTGCCTTACTATAGGAAGAGTCCGGAGCGTATACCCACTAAAAAAAAAGGTGTTAGGCCTACTTTCAACCGGACCCAGATAATACGCGGACTTACGCACTCATACTCATGCATGCATTCTGCCATTCGCTCTGAAAGAATTATACCGACGCCTTTACTGCCATGGTCTTCATTGGTAACCCCCGACCATATGTCTGTGAACGGGCCGCGCGTCAGCATGTCTTTCCCCTTACGCTTTGTCTCATTCACACACAAAACATCTAGTTTTCTTTCATTCATCACTTCGTAAACATCATCCATCTTTTCATTCATTCCTTCTCTAACATTTAAAGCCGCAAATCGGCATTCAGTTGCCCACTTTCCGCCCCGACGAAAACAATTCCGCATAGGATTAGGATGGTTTTGGCGTGACGTATGGCGAATATCGTCGCCGCCTACAGCTGTAAGCTTGCTCTCCCCAGAATACGAGGAGCAGCCTCGTCCTGCAAATACAGGACGAGGAGGGGATTCTCCGGCTCCGCCGGTACCCCCCTAGGGTACACTTACAGTAATATTACCCACAGCCATGATCACGTCGGTTATGATTTGACTGTATGTTTTCTTTGGAGTTTAACAGTCAGTCCCTAACGGCGGGGCAGACTGCCGGGTTTGTTTCAAGTTTTCCTTCTCCATGGTCGTATGGTGGTATGGTATTAAAACGTCAATATTTATTTTATTTTGATGACAATGCATCCGTTGAAATACCTTAGTCACCTTTTACGACACCTCGGTAGGAGAGAGGGAGGGCTATTCTACTCCGCCGGACACCACACGGCAATACGCGCAAAAGTGTTAGTGAGTTTTTCCGAATTCTCTGTAGCAGCACAAAGTCTGGGAAAGTGCTATGTAAGGGAAATAGACTTGCCCCTATTACCTACAAATTCATAACATGGTGAAAGGTGGGTGTTATATTACACTTGTGCCTATCACTTCGGGGATACGAGCGTAGTCTATAATATAATAATGAAAATTATGATTTGCTCGTAGTCAAACTTTTTTCCAATAAAACCACAGCTAGATCGATAAATGGAGTTTTTTAATTGGAATGCAGGAAAAAATACGGAATTACGTAATATGGTCTAATCGCAAATTGCGTTCGTTTAATCCTTAGGCAACCCAGAATGTGTGAGGCGTGTAAATAAAAATAAGAAATAATATTTTAATTACTAGTAGTCTCACTTTTGAGAAGCGTTTAGAATAGAAATAATCAAAATCCAACTTTGACGTAAAAAAGTTATGCAAAGTTAAACTTATTAGGTTCTAGTTTTCTAATTGTTAAATGTACTTAAATGGGTACTAGGTATGCGGATATAGGCGTGACGCTATAAAAACAAAAAAGACAATGTTTATGTATCGTGGCTTGATCGTATCAATATCCCTTAACACAAGAATTCGTGCCAAATTTTAGCCACACAATTCAAATACTAAGAAAACATACAAAACCAATATCAACAACGAAAACAAGGTCTATTTCAAATCAATACGTTAATCTTTGTAACGGCAAACCAATAACTGGAATGTGTTTGGTTTGCGTGTAATGTGAACAACGCAACCCCTATTACAGTAACTCGATTACTATCGGTCACGTCAGCTAGACGTCAAGTATATTCATAATAGCATTGTGACGGTACGATCTAAGGCTTATCTGATCTTGAAGTACGTGGACATTTTTCTAGTCCAACCAGGTTTGTCAGAATATTAGCTTATTTACGGCATGACTGCCATCTGAATATATTATGTAATATAGGTTTAGAAATATTTTATGGCCGAGACCAGTATCAGGTTATTTGGGGTTGCTGACACTTTGTAAAATCTGTCAATGGGATAGTTGAAGGTTTGGCATCTTTTAATGATCTTTATGACAGCCAAGACAGCACATTTTGACTTTTGCGTGTAATACCTTGGCTTTTAAGTATTGTGAGGTCTATGCTTTTAGAGTTTAGTGAGTGACTGTATCTAACGATCATACTCATACATATTTTTATGATACTATATTTAAAAAAACCAGGATTTGACAAAGTCGCTTAGGCTCGATACCTTCGCTTGAATGTTCTTTTTCACGGCTCTTTAGTCGACAAGTATGCCCACAGCCTTAGTTGCGATGAAATAGCCGGGGAGCTAAACAATGGCAATAAAAGTTACATTAGCCCCGCGACCGAATCCGACCGGGGCCTATAAATGTGTCCCCGGGATACAGGTTGTTTTTATTAAAATCAAGTTGACTTTATTTTTGTAGTAGCGTTTTAACCCAGTGCAGTGTTGTTTTACTGTAAACGCTTTTTGATAAATGCTGTACTAGACTTCGCCTGCGTGGGTGTGGATGTTGATTATCGCGAAATAAAACTTATGTTTTATTCTGATTTTTAAGCTATATTACTACAAAGTTTTATCAAAATCCGTTCAGTAGGTACTATGTGAAATAATTGCAAACGATCATAAATTTAGCTTTATATAATTCAGCATTATATAATTCAATGGTCTGACGTATAAGAATTGTTAAAGAAAAATAGAAACAGCCTGATTCTGTTGCTCAATCTACAGATATTTTGCTCTTGATACTTAGCCAGTAATATACATATTGTTACGAGCCGGGGTTCGACGATAAATTATAACTCACTATGCCACTTAAAATGAACTTTATTCAGTAACACAATAACACTAGACACACTTATTTACACAACCAGTAAAAACACACTTATTTCACACTTTTCCACTTCACTAATAAGAACAACACTAAACACTTCCGAATTACTTCCTGCGCATTTTGTTGATCGCTTCGATATTCAATTGTAACTGTCCCCGGTCCGTTCGCTCCCGCTCTATTTATACTGGCCGGATAACATCACTAGCGCATTCTAGATACTTCCACAAAACTGTCGAATAATCGCGGACAGTCCGATGCTCGATACAGCAATCGCCATCTAGTACAGAGTAGCTGAATTACCTTTAAACCACCGATACATTCAACCTCTTCTAGTTCCCCCATTCACCGATAGATGGCGTAACACTGCCCCCCTCTTAAACGTGTTCGTCTCGAACATCGTTGGACCCATGGTAACGAGCCAACCGGTCCTCATGTACAATCTTCGGTGCACCTCGCGACCCCTTCTGGATTCGATAGGTGACGTCGTTCATCCTGATAATTATGCGATATGGCCCGTCCCACCTGGCTTGTAACTTAGGCGATTTACCGCTGCTTCGTACTGGGTTATGAAGCCACACCAATGTTCCCTCATCGAAGCCTTTGTTGTTTGCCTTCAGGTCGTAGCGAGTCTTCATTTTTTCAGACATCTGTTGTCCTGACTCCCTGATGTGCTCGTATACGTCGTTCATCTTGTTGCGTAGCTCGGTCGCGTAATCCGTTATATTGCGTGGAGATTCTGGCAGAATACCGGTGATTAAGTCTGCTGGTAAACGTAATTCTCTGCCGAAATTGGCAAAAGCTGGTGTTACTCCTGTGGTTTCGTGGACCGCACTGCGATATGACAGAAGGAATGGTTGGATGTGCTTGTCCCAATCTCTTTGTTTGCTCTACACGACCTTCGCCAGATACCTTTCCAGTGATTGGTTAAATCGTTCAACCATGCCATCTGATTGCGGGTGATAAGCCGTGGTCCTGGTTTTATGTGCACCCATCACGCGACAAGTCTCCTTGAACACCTCGGATTCGAAGTTCCGGCCTTGATCGCTATGGATTTCCAAGGGTACCCCGAATCGACAAAAGACTTCATGCACAAGCTTGTCGGCCACTGTGGTAGCTTCTTGATTTGGGATTGCAAACACTTCAGGCCACTTCGTGAAGTAATCCATCACTACCAAGAAGTATTTGTTTCCATCCTGGTTCTCGGGAAACGGCCCAGCGACATCCAAGGCTATGCGCTCCCATGGGGCTCCCACATTGTACACCTTTAATGCACCTCTGCTTCGAGTATGTGGCCCCTTGACAGCCGCACAACTTGTGCATTTGCGGCACCAATCCTCGACGTCATCCCGACAGTGGAGCCAATAAAACCGCTCCCGGATCTTAGTAAGGGCCTTCTTAACTCCCATGTGACCTCCCGAAGCACCATTGTGATAGAGCTGCAAGACTTCCGGCACCTTAGTTTTAGGCACTACCATTTGCAAATGGCACTGGTTACCGCGAGCGTTTTACCATTTGCGGCACAGAACTCCATCCTGGACGACCAAGCTTTCCCACTGTGCCCAATAACTCTTGGTGATAGGGCTCATTGCTGCGATATCACTCCATTTGGGCCTAGGAGCGTCTGATTTCTTCCATTCGAGAATCGGCGGTATGTCCTTGTCGTCTTGCTGAGCACTCTGCAAAGCTTCTTTCCATCCGTCGCTCAGATCCGTCTTCAACATTCTCACTAGCGCTGCTGGCTTCGCTTCCTGTCTTGCACAGTGTTTGCGTTGGTCGGGGTAAGCCCTACCTGTCGGAGCATCTGTGCTACGTTGCTCTTGCCACCAGACAGGTACGTCAGGTGACCCCTTTGGTGGAGACAGGGTACCAACGTGCCGCTTACGCTTTGGGCAGCTCAAGCGGATATGGCCTCTTTCCCCGCAGTTGTAGCACCGTGGTGAAGAGACAACTTCGCTGATACGGTAAGGTCGATCCTCGTGACGCGCTGCTTCCACCTCCAGAGCGTAGGCCAAGGCTGCCTTCAGGGACTTGAAGTGCCCAAGTCTTACCGCTGCTCTAACTTCCAGGTCCCGGATCCCATCCGTAAACGCTTGTACGAGGTTCCCATCAATGAGCGCAGGCGACGACTGGTATGCCTTCCTGACCAGCCTTTCCACCTCTAGAGCCCACTGCTGCAGAGTTTCTCCGGTGCGTTGTATCCTGTCCTTCAGCTGAGCACGATACACATGTTCGAGGTGCGCGTCTCCGTACCTCGCCTCCAACGCCTCCAGAAGCTTCTCGTAGGTCACGTCTTGCCCGAGTGCCTCTAACACCGTCAAGGCCTGATCTCGAAGGCCCAAGGTTAGGGCGGTGAAGGCCTGTTCTTTGTCCCACCCATTCGCTCGCATTACGGCCTCAAACTGAACCTTGTATGCAACCCACGATGACGAGCCATCAAAAGGTGGAACCTTAAACCAACGAGGCGAGGGCGCCACAGCTGCAGGTGTAACGTCGTTGGTCTCAAGCCCACGCAATTTCTTCTCCAATCTGGCAATACGGGTCTCGAGCTGGTCGTGTACACGCTTCTCAATGTCGCTGATACGGGCCTCGTGCTGCTGGAGTTCCTCCTTGACCGCCTTCAAGTCCTTCCCCACTGCGGCGCTGAGGTCCTTTATGTCCTTCACCAGCTGTTCCTCCAGACGGTGGGCGTGCCCCTCCTTGTCGCGCGGCAGCTGCTCCTCTAGGCGGCGCGTGTGCTCCTTTTGACGGCGAGCCTGCTCCTGTTGACGGCGGTCCTGCTCCTCCTTGTCGCGCTGTAGCTGTTCCTCCAGGCGGCGAGCCTGCTCCTCCTGACGGCGGGCCTGCTCCTCTTGACGGCGAGCTCGCTCCTCCTTGTTGCGCTGTAGCTGTTCCTCCAGGCGGCGCGCGTGCTCCTCTTGACGGCGAGCCCGCTCCTCCTTGTTGCGCTGTAGCTGTTCCTCTAGGCGGCGCGCGTGCTCCTCTTGACGGCGAGCCTGCTCCTCTTGACGGCGGTCCTGCTCCTCTTGACGGCGGGCCTGCTCCTCCTTGTCGCGCAGACGCTGTTCTTCCATGCGGTGCGCGTGCTCCTGCATGAACGCCATCAGAGCCGCGATGTCGGGCACCGCCATGGAGTGTGCGCTTTCAGGCTCCACTGCAGCCGCGGAGTTGCCTGATCCACCAGACGATGGAGAAGGAACGTCTCCGAAGCGTCTCTGGTCCAGGTCTTGCTGGCGCTGGTTCCTGGTACGCACTCCGTCAGTTTCTTCCTTCGGCATAACCGGCATAATTTATCCCTTTCTTCTGACACCAATTTGTTACGAGCCGGGGTTCGACGATAAATTATAACTCACTATGCCACTTAAAATGAACTTTATTCACTAACACAATAACACTAGACACACTTATTTACACAACCAGTAAAAACACACTTATTTCACACTTTTCCACTTCACTAATAAGAACAACACTAAACACTTCCGAATTACTTCCTTCGCTTTTTGTTGATCGCTTCGATATTCAATTGTAACTGTCCCCGGTCCGTTCGCTCCCGCTCTATTTATACTGGACGGATAACATCACTAGCGCATTCTAGATACTTCCACAAAACTGTCGAATAATCGCGGACAGTCCGATGCTCGATACAGCAATCGCCATCTAGTACAGAGTAGCTGAATTACCTTTAAACCACCGATACATTCAATCTCTTCTAGTTCCCCCATTCACCGATAGATGGCGTAACAATATGTTGCTGATAAATGCAAGATGTGCTAATATGGATAGGTGACAAAGAAAGAAGTGGGTTGCCACCAACAGAAATGAGAACGTGAGAACTATGGCTTCAAAAGGCTATATTACTAGTCTATTTTATTTTCAGAAGCTATTTTACGGATTAAAAACCCCTGTGTATCAACATGCAGCGTTTTGGCTGGTAAATATTGTCATTACTTTTGATATATTTCATATACGCTGGTAGTTTGTTAAAGCCTTTATGAAAATGGAATAACGCTACATTATTTATATATTTTGTTTCATCGTTAATTCCTCCATCATACTAAGATCATATTATACAACATTTTATTCAGTTAAACTAAATATATATTCGTAAATTATTAAATGACAGGCTTTTATGCAAGCGACGATAAAATTCTAGCGGCTTCAATACAAATAGTGTGGCGATAATTATATTTGCAATGTAAAGAGAAAATATCATACATTCACTTCATCATCATCATCATCTTCAGCCCCTTACAGTCCACTGCTGTACTAGGCCTCTCTTTTGAAAGGAGGAATTGGCCTACTATACCACGCTGGCCAAACGGGTTGGTATAGGGTTTGTTTCAAGTTTTCCTTCTCTTACAGTGCTGTTCTCTGCATAGTACGGTCCATTTGTCGGCTCTTACGACACCCACGGGATGATATGGGGTGGTGACATTCCGTATTCTTAATCCGTCACCTCACGGATTACATTCACTTCAGGACTATGAATATTAAATATTTTGCTTTTGTCTTGATGCTTTTTAATACGTATTTTTGTATGATTATTTAAACTTTTGATATTTATTTAATACATTTCATATATTTATACAGATTTTTAGCTGTTGCCAGCGACTTTGTTTGCATGCACCTGATAAATGTGAGCCAAACTTATTTGCTCTCCAAACTTACTCAAAATACATAGTCAAAGTCAAAACTCTTCTTCTTTTCTCTTTCACCAATCATTCGAGCATTTTCCTCTATTTCTTACATGTTTTTTTTATGTTATGTTATGTTAATTATCATTTCTTCGCATAAGATACTATGGGCGCTATGTATACTAAATATATGTGTAATTCACAAATTGTTGTTTCGAGTCTGGGTGTCCATTGTGTCCGTTAGTTATATGTTTGTAAAGTCCCCGCGACACAGGATTTTGTCCTAATGCGGGAGATGTCTTAGGGTCGGCGCAAACGGGCCACTGACCACAGCCACTAGTGGCCAGCGACAGCCACTTAACACACTTTTTTCATATCTTTTCTATAGACGCGCCGCACACGTGTGGCTGGTGGCGGCCATTCGCTACAGAAGAAAAATATATGAAAAAGGGGCTGTCGCTGGCCACCAGTGGCTGTGGTCGGTGGCCCGTTTGCGCCGACTTTTATTGAAAAAAAACGAAAGAAAATATTTGCCCTATTTTTGCATGATAAAATAATTATTAGTATATCATGCATCATACTATTAATTACCGATAACAAAGCTATTTTAATCTTATGCTGGCTCATTAAACAATTATTGGCAATTCGATCTTACAAAATAGAAGCATCTCGCATGGAAAATAAGAAGAATGCCAGAAATGGTTCAGAAAATTCAGAAACCAGAATTGCAAAATCGGTGCACCAACATAAAAAAAAACCTCCAGACCGAATTAAGGACGTCCTCCTTTTTGCAGTATATTGACTACAAACATGCTGGAGTATTAAAAAGCAACGAAAGATCGAAATACAGGCCTTTTCTTAATCCCTCACGATCGCATGAACAACGTTGTTTTATGATGCGTATATGCATTTTTGAATCAAGGATATTGTACATGCAAAGAAAAAACAAGGACACGATATATCTATCTACACTTCTATCTCCCTGCCACATATCGAGACTCACGTGATTAATGGATGACGCCTTACCGTAGGTTGTCACTTATTTTTAACCCTTAAATAACTACGTGGGGCCCCAGGTGCATAAATGTGATATTTATTTTTTTCTGCGCACTTGCGAAGGTAGTGTCATGTCCTTTCGTGTATTCTCTAAAGCTAGCAGTCACGTGGCGTAAACAAATCATCCTTCTAGCCTGCATAGGCATGTGAGGTAAAAATTACCCCAGGGTAATGTCAGTTACGCATGCTTTAATTTTTCATCAATTACGCACGATGAGTTAAGATGTATCTGACAGTCAATTTGCATTATGTCTAAAAGGATGCGGAGAGTGAAGATCGCTTGAATCACATTAGTAATATAATCACTACATCGTCTAAAAAAAATCTGCCTTGTGTCTGTCTGTCACTATGTATGCTTAAATCTTTAAAACTACGGAACGGATTTGAATGCGGTTTTTTATAATAGATAGAATGATTCAAGAAAATGGTTTATATGTATAATTGACGCGGGCGAAGCCGCTGGCGACGTCTAGTAATTTAATAATATTCTATCACATTCACACAATACCATCTAGTCCTAAACTAAACAAAAAAATACATTAAAACTTGTCTTTAAAACTCAGAATACAGCGATCATGAATCCGTTATGAAAATGAATGCAAACCTAACATAAATGCAACCTTTTCACATCAAGTGATCTTTTGTAGAACGTTTGGCATATTTGGTGAACAATTAGAATTTTAGTGAAATATAAAATGATTTTTAGCGTAACGCACTTCAGTGTTACGATACCCATATAGATTCTATCTTATTCGTTTAGCCTTTTTTTGCCTTTGACCCAACCCCTTCTCGTTTGACAATTTTATTATTTTTGTCTGGCCCCTAAAAGTTGTGGCGTAATTTTATATAGCCATTTTGGAATAATTGGGCAATAACCACAAATAATAATTTAAAAAATCCGACTGCTAGTTCCTGAGATTAGCCGACATTATCTTTTAGCCTTTTTAGCCTTTTGCCCGGCCCCAAAAGCTCGAAGCGTTATGTTATATATATAGCATATAGCCTTCCGGAATAGCTGGGCTATCGTATACTAAAAGAATTTTTCAGATCCGACCGGTAGTTCCTGAGATTAGCGCGTTCAAACAAACAAACAAACTCTTCCGCTTTATTATATTAGTATAGATTCTCTTCGTATATTAGGGGCAGCGATAGCCTAGTGGAGATACCAACGGACTGCCATGCAAAGGGTTCGAATCCAAGGCGCGCACCAATGACTTTTCGAAGTTAAAAGCGTATTAAATCGTTAATTGTCGCTGCCCCCGTGCCTCGGAGAGCACTTTAAGCCGTTGAGTTGGTCCCGGCTGTCATGAAGATCTTTGACAGTTGTTACGGGGAATCAGTACCATCAAATAAACTGATACTGGTCTAAACCATGGAATATCGCTCTCCCTTTGGGTTGCGAAGGTCAGACGGCAGTCGCTCTGTGGAAAAGTGGATATTCTGTCATATCTGTAACTAGACTAGACTGTAACTAGACCAGTTAAAGCGGACCTCGGGCTCCAAGACGTGTAAGTCTTTGCGTTATCCCAGTTGCACTGGGATAACGCTAGGGCGATAATGATTCTCTTCGTATATTTACCTCAGACAGACAGATATCGTATGATACTAAAACACCATTAATTGTTAACTAGAGGACCCGTGCTGCTCCACAGCATATTTTAATATTATAATAAAGCTCTTACATATAGGTATGATGAGTACATTGTAGCCTTATCTAATAAGTAAAAAGATGATATTCTAATCAAAAATATATATATCACAAAACTTCTTTTCTTACAACATTGGCTTTGCGTTGCACCTTATGTATCGTGAAATTTCCACCTTGGCATTACTGAATAGTTTGCCGCGCATTAGGGATATATATAATATGTATAACTGAACATTGACGAAAGAAAGTTCTTCAATATGACTGTGCGTACCATTCTTTCCATTAGGACACTGTAATTTCCTTCGTCCAGGTGCCCAGAAAATAGCAAGTTATGAACAATTTCGCCCATACCATAGTAAGTAATCTTATATCGTAATAAATAAAATTACTATTTTCCAGGTGAACTCTGAATTGACACTCGGGATATAGCTCATTTACACTCTGAAGTTCAGCATGCCCCGCGTACTGTCCACTGGCACCCATCACACGTTTGTAATCTGTTGCATTTGTAATGGTCTGGCCATATGCTTCGTCCCCAACAATGAAGTTACTATATACCTACTTATTGACTATGTTATCAACAGTTGCCAAATGAATTTCATAATGTTTATTCTCACTTTTATATAAACAATAAGAAATTGCGCGGAATAAGCAATTACCGTCACCAAGAATGGAAATCACTTGAAAATAAAATTGTTGATGGTAGAATTATTCAAATCTGAACCCGTTACCACCCGTATTATTTTAGCAGTAGGAGGACCATCCGGTACCAAATCTCCAACAGCAATTTGTCATTTAACCAAGATTCTTTGTTCAAACTTTCTCTGAGCATTTTTCAATTGCCTATCAAGAACCATCATTATAATTGAAAACACAACTACTCACAAAAAATACGCTATTAAATCAGAAACTTAAGTACCTAACTAACTTACGCTAACTTCACTTTTTCTTTAAGTATCTGTCAATATTTTACTATCAAAATTAAAAATATAGAAAATCAACTTTTTTATAAGTAAGATAATAGGTTTTATTTCTGTTATCCAGCTAAATATGTCTGTGAGAAGCATGATTTATTTTGTTTTGTGTATGGGTGTGATTAATCCATCATAATTTAGAAATGTAATAATGACGTTTATAGTTCTGGTCGAAATTGTAATTTTGGTAGGAATGGTAGCTTTGGTAGCAATCGTAAGTAACATTGCTACCAAAACTACAATATATGCCAAAAATACAATTTCTACCAAAACTACTATTCCTACCGAAAATACTATTCCTATCAAAACTACTATTCGTACTAACACTATCATATCTACCATTTTCTCAAAACTACCATTTCTACCAAAACCGCTGGTGCTGTCAAAAGTACCTAAGTACCTTTTCTCTCAAAACTACTATTCCTACCAAAACTACAATTTCTTTCATAACTACCACTTGTAATAATATAATTACCTATATGACAATAGTATATAGGCAAGGTCACCTTAAGGAGGCATAACGTTTTTTCCTGGCAGTTACCGCAAGGAACTTATTAGATGCCATAAAAATATTTTTGAATTTAGAACCGTCCATGTAGAGAGAAAGCAATGTAATCTTAAGAAATTTATAGGAAAATATTGAAAAATAAGTTCAATGTCCACACCTATCTTTCTTCAAACTTACCCAATTTAAATGAGCATACTATCAAATGAAAGAGCTCTTTTCAGCGCGTGTTTTAGGCCTATAACAAAACGCCTACCTCAATGAGAACCAGATATATAGAAGCAGAAAGTCATTGACTACGACTACGAAAACGTAAAAAATGTAT